>JAWDJC010000010.1:0-1200000 GCA_033682645.1 Phoma sp. ATCC 74077 | reverse complement strand
TCTTTCTGCAGCTTCTGCACCAGTTCTGTCCAAAGGACTGGAATGTACTGTTGTCGGACCTCATGCCTGTCGCCAGAGGACCGCAACCGCATGTGAGCTTGAATCTCCTTGACTAACCGGGTGAGTTTCCCTGTGCTACTGTTTTTGCCTAGCCACGATGTAAAACGTGTCTGGTTACCGGCTGTGCTACCAGCGACGAAGCTCGCAGGCCTGACGAAGCTGAAGACTGCATGCGTTGGCATTAAGCTCCATTGTTGTTGAGAGCCATGAATCATTCGATCGACGAGATCACCATCGCTGATACTATCTGCGGCTTTAGACGCGAGCTCGAGCGTCTTGAAGTTTTTCTCCTTGCCAGAATAATTCAGAGCTTGAATAGGGTTCGTACCGAGGTAGTTCTCCTGTAACATCAGAGGACTGAACTCGTGGTCGTTGAAGTAGAGCTCGATCTTCTCGTTCAGGGTAGCCTTGCTGCTTGCAGCAAACATACCACCGCCTAGTATCTTCTGTGTGATGTCCCACGGCTTCAAAATAATATGCTTCTCCCAGTTCTTGGACATCTTTTTACCCGTATCGAAGTCCATGGCTTCTTGGTCTAGCTTAGCAGTGGATATCATATTGACCACTTGACGGATGTCGGCATGGCTGCCTTCGATCAGTGCGTTGACGACAGGCGCGGGCATTTTTAGGCCTTCTCGGAAAGCAATGGTCATTATACGAGAGCGGACTTGATCGACTGTCGGTCGTCGAAATGGCAAGTCGTAAGTAACGAAATCAAATGGCTTCATCTTCGGCAGCCGCCTGTCGTTGCAGATAAGAATCATGGGTATCTCTGTCTTCTTGCAGACGGCGGCAAGAGCGCCGACACCGCCTCGATCACCCGCAGACATACCATCAACTTCGTCCATGATCAATACAAGTTTCTTCCTTGACTGTTCGACATTCTTTCCGTCGCCAGCGAAGTACCCATGGAGCGAATTCGTACTAAGCACTCCGCGCAGCCCTTCCTCGATAAGTTTCTTACTTCGAGTATCACTAGCGTTTCTCTCAACAATGTCGTAGCCTTCGAGCTTTGCAACGAGATGCGCGGCGGTAGTCTTGCCGATCCCAGGAGGTCCATGAAGCATCACGGCTCGAAACACACCGCTGCCATCTGGCCCAGCCAGTTTGAAGCCAGTCTTGAGGTTCTTTGGGTATCGCTGTAGCCATCGTTGTATCTTCTCAACGGTCGCCTTGTTTCCGCATATTTGATTCAGGGATGTTGGTGCATATTTCGTTGTCCATAGTCGAGAGTCTACAACAGAGTCTGCGCCTTGAGTAGTAGCTGTAAAAGTAGAAGCTGTTTTGCTACTCGCACCTGCAATCTTCATTTCTTTCTGACGGCGGTTCTCCTCTTGCTCGATTTCTGCGGCCTGCTCCCGGATCTTGTCTTCTTCTTTTCGCTGTTTCTCCTTGTAAGCAGCCTGGGCCTTCGTGTCACCCTTATTGCCAGCTTCCGTCAGCTTCTCGATAAGAAGTGTTAGTCCGTCCTCGTCAATGGTCTTGATATCCATATCTTTAATTTTTTGTAGCTTACTAGGACCAGCGTCTGTACCCAGTACAACATAGCTGGTCTTCTTGCTTGGCACCCCTGTTACCTTGCCACCGTGTCGTTTGACAAGCTCCTGAGCCTCAGTGCGGCCCCATCGCTGCAAAACACCGGTAAAGACGAAGGTCAATCCTGCGAGACAAGTCTCTGATCCGGAGGGCATATCACCAGACGAACCTTGGAGTGGGCCTGGCTCCGCTCGACCTGCGTTTGCTCTGAAGTCGAATTTTGCATTTGGATCCTTAGGTGGAGGCGTAGGTGCACGCACTATTGGGATGCTGTCGTAGATGGCTTGTATGTCCGCGCTCTCTGCAGCGTCGTCTTTCTTCGCCTTCTTCTTTGCCGGAGATTTTGCTTGGGTAGCACTCTTTGCGCGGCCGTTCTTAGGTTTCTCCTCCTCTTGTTCCTCATTTTCGTCAAGCTCTGGTGACTTTCGCTTTCGCCCCGCCACGGACGTCTTCTTTGGTCTACTTTTCGAAGCCTGCTCGTCCTCGCCAGCCGCAACAAGATCATCTTCCACGTCCACATCCTTCATGTCCACGTCTTCGTCTTCTGGTTCGAAATAATCCTCATCTTTGATCTTCTTCTGCTGCTTCGCTGGGGTCCTGGGAGTTCCGCGGTGGGGTAACTTCACCGGCAGGTCCTCGTCGCTCTCTGGAACCTCGACGTAGTCATCCTTGCTCTTCCCCTTGAAGTTGTCCCCGAATACATCATCAGCATCATCGAGGTCGTCGTCTGGAAACTCATCGTCATCGTTCTTCTCGGTATAAGACGTGATTGGCTTCTTCGTTCTGCCAGATGCTCTATTTTTGGAGGCCGGCGTGGCGGTCTTGGATGTGTTCCCCTTAGCCTGCACCGGTGGTGTTCCCTTGATAGTCGCTTTCGGCGTATCAACAGGCTTCTTTTTGAGCGGTTCGGTTCGCTTGGGCTTATTTGAGGTGGCAAAGAAGGCGGAGGTGGTCGTCTCTTCGAGCTCGGGGGTGGGCTGTCGCTTCACCTTCTTGGGCGGTGGCTTCTTGGGCGTTGTCTTCTTCGGTCTGGTATAGTGAGCTTTGATGTCAATTTGCCGGATGGTAATACAATTACTTTGATACTAGTTCCTCATCGTCATCGGAGTCGTCAATGACTCGACTCACTCGCCCTGTCTTCTTGGGTGCTGCTTTCTTAGCTGTGGGTTTCTGTTGGCGGCGATTAGCTGTGGTTTGGCCAAGGGTAAAGCCATTCCCGAAAGCTGGGGTAGCTTTGAAGCGCGGCATGTCGATGTTGAAGGGGAAAGAGGTGTGAAGGAAAGGACGGGGCCCCGGAGATGTTGGGGGGTAGGAGTTGGGCTGAGTGCAGCTCTATCACTGCGTAGGGGAGCGCAATCATACCTCGTCCTGGGTCTGCTCGCTCTGGCTACCCAGGGTCGCCTTGGGTCCACCGCCAAAAAAGCTGCGAATGTCGACGGGCATTGTATTGTATCCAGACACGCGCTATTCCACAGCCAACAATTGCAATGCGCTTGCGGTTGAGATGTCTCTACATGAGCAGTGCCGTGGGGCGGGGGGCGGTGGTAATGATTGCACAGTCGCGGCGGACAGGCGGCGTTGTTGACGTGCCCGTGGCACGGTCCCTTCGCGCGGTCATGCGTGCGCGCACCAGCCCAAAGAGCAGCAGGCAGGCCTTGGCAGGGCCGCAGAACTTCAAATGTTTCTTCCGGGCGTGAATGTCATGCACCACACAACGCGAACATGCCGCCGCCGAGGTTACAGCAGGGCCTGCTGGCTCAATTTGAACAGATGAGCCTCTCCGCGTCACGCCCGACATGTACGCCTTCTACACGCATCTGAAGGGCCATGCGCTAATAGCATGCAGTTCTCCACCAGCCATGTATCCCCCGATGTCAATTCCTCGCACCCCTCAATAAGCCTGCAGTCCGCTTCCTTTCGTCGACGCCCACTCGTCTGAATTGGCTTGCTCCCAAAGCCGGCGAGTCGCGCAAATCTCGCAAAGGGCGATGCCGCGTACCAACAGGAGGCAGCATGCGCGGCACCACAGTAGTGTGGGGTGACTACGGCCTTCGCATGCGTGACCACGACCGCCGCATCAGCGCACAGCAGCTCCGCATCGCCGAAGAAACCATAAAGAAGAGGCTCCGCGGGATGAAGTTCCGGATGTACATGCGTATCGCAGCCAACATTGGCGTCTACACCAGTGGAAACGACGTCCGTATGGGGAAAGGAAAGGGCAGCTTCGACCGCTGGACTGCGAGGGTAGCAGTCAGCAAGATTATCTTCGAGATCAAGGGGGATTTGCATGAGCAAGTTGTGAGGGATGCCTTCCGGCTCGCGGGGAATAAATTGCCTGGTCTGTACGAGTTTGTGAAGAAGGGTGACGCGCCGGTCATGGGCCTCACCAAGGTTGGCCTGAATGGCGTCACAGAGGAGGATCTCAAGAGACCGAGGAGAAAATTGCCGCTCGAGGAGTTGACTGCTCGCTTGCCAGCCGCCTCATCGGCGCCTGCCGCGGCTTGAACGTCTACAGCAGAAATTATGTATTTACCATTGTAACATATGCACGATCATCGCTACGATATGGCGGCTCAAGAAAACCTTGCTCGCTATGCAAGTCTCGTGCAGTTTAGAAATACCAAATCGCACATATGTACATGACGGGTTCAAGTCCCTCCTCATGCCTTATATAGCGTATCCAAGAAACCCTTCGCCAGGTCCACAACGACACTCTTGTTAGGCAAGCTGCCCGCAACGCCGTACAGTGCTGCCGTATCTCCCTTGACAGCACCTTTGGCACCCTTTCCCTCCGCAATTCTTCGCCTTTCCTTCTCCCTGACCTCCTCTGTCACCTCTACCAGGTCATCAATCAGCTTATCCACTACTGCAACGATGGGCAACGTAACGGCGACATGGATGGCTGGTGGGCTCTGTAGTGCATTCAAATGCCATCCCTTGTCGGACATGCCATCCGCTATATCATAGATGTCCAGTGAGTCAGAAAGGAACGCTACCACGGAAACCAAAGGCCGTCCGATGACCTTGAGGTCGGACGAGAGTTCTGGTTTCTCACGAATAGCAGATTCGATTCTCTTCATCCCGCCAACAATCTTATGGCAAGCATCGATGTAGCCGTTCTCGCCCTGCTTAACCAGACTAGCCCAACATCCTGCAATCAAGGCACCAGGACGAGAGCCTGCAATCGAGGGTGAGGCATAGACGCCGCCAGACCAATCAGGCGAGATAAAGTACTGATACTTGCGAAAGTCGTCAGAGCGGTATAGCACCGTGGAGTTGCCCTTGGGTGCAAAGCCGTATTTGTGAGTGTCACAAGAAATGCTCGTCACGCCCTTGAGACGGAAGTCGAAGGGCTCTGATTCAAAGCCAGCCTTTAGTAGAAGTGGGATGACGAAAGAGCCTAGACAGCAGTCCACATGCAATGGTAGCTTCCTTTTATGGGCCAATTTGCTGAGTCCTGAGATATCATCAATGATACCATGCGGAAAGTTGGGGGCTGAACCAACCAGCAAGACTGTGTTCGGGTTAATGAGGCGAGAGACAGAGGGTACATGAACCTTGTAACTTGGTGCTTTACAAGCGACGAGGTGGACCTTGATTTTGAAGTACTCGCCTGCTTTGCGGAAAGCCGTGTGTGCCGTTTCTGGGAGTATCATCTCGGGTTCCGTGACGCCACGCTCTGTGTAGGCTTTGTTGCGCGCCGAGAGGCAGGCCATGAGGATAGATTCGGTGCCACCAGAAGTTGTGACGCCGACTGCACCTTCAGGGGCATTGAAAAGGGAAAGAACCTGTAGCGTGTCAATACAAAGGATGGACCCAATAGGGGCTTCGAAATCTTTCATACCATAGCCACCACCTCGGCCTCCATCTTCCTTACACCAGGAAAAACATCAGGGTGGATTGGATTCGCTACGGTGAACTTGCCAAAAGCCTCCGTCTGCAATCGGATCAACTCGTCCCCGCCGTGATAAACCGCACCGCTGACTCTCCCATCTTCCCACCTCGTGTGCTCCATGTCAGCCAGATCACCCAGCTTCTTGCGCACCTCCTCTTCACTCCATCCCTCACTTGGCAAGCTGGTGATGCGTTCGACGCCGGGTCCGCTAGGGACCAGTTTGCGCTCGAGCTTGAGCAGCGATTCTGAGATCTGCGTCTGAACTTTGGTGCGTACGCCAGGAAGTCGGAGGAAGATGCCGTAGAGGTAGCGCCGGCTGTTGATGTAGAGGTCACCGAGGGAGCCGAAAATGCCGCGTCCCTTGAGCTGATAGAAGGTGATGCGCGCCCAACGAAGGAGGAATAGGATAAAAACTATGTTGCGCAGTCTAGAACAGTGGCATATCAGCGTACAGTCTCTGCGATGAAGACATCTAAAACAGCGCATACACATGGATGTTCAGGGCCACGAGCTGGCCCTTGGCGGAGCTCTTCCGCGCATTGAATGTATCGCGCAGACTGACGGGTAGGCGCGACGAGCCGGGCATGTTGGACTTCGCTGTGCTACAGTCACAGAGGAATGCGGGATGGCATGATAGAGATGGAAACTGTGGACGACAAGTCGACGTGAGGAGAGCTGTCTGCAGGCTACGTCAAAGCTGCACCTTTCCTTTCACATGTCGTAGCGGCAAAGAAGCCGTTACCGACAAGGTCCGTGCCGACCAGCGGCTTCGTGGCTTGTTCTGGAAGGTGTGGAGCTTAGCCTACATGGTGACACGATTGCTTTCGACGGGCTTTGTGGACTATATATATGAAGCAACTTCCCAACTCGGGATGCCTTGAATCTAATCGTGTAATGACCATAGAAGGAAATCACAATGACAATAGAGGGGATGACCCAAGCCGATTGTAGTTGCTTTGTGGATTATATTCTCTTGAGTCTCATTTGCTCCACATTTGTCGGGATCTCTCACCAGATCGCACCGATATACAACCACAACGCTGTTTGGTGAAACATCTGCTCAAGTCAAACTCGAACCGTCTGTACGGGAAATCAATATCACAGGCCTACTTTTGCAAGTGCCATCTTGCGTGAGCTCCCATGCTGAAGATGGGCATTGTAGCCCCGCACTCATCGCAGCGATATGCGTCAGCATCAATCATAACCTCGTCTTCGGACTCCCAGCGGTCTATAAGGATGAGTTCATCCATTTGAGAGGATGTAGGAGCATCTTCGGATCCAACACTTCTATCTGGGAGTTTCGGTACGGTCGTGAACCGTGATTGTTCATCCACGCTATCCTCTTCATCAGGTGCCGGATCTTCTTCAACTCTCCACGGCTTGAGAACGTAGTCCTGGCGCTTGAACATCTTGCTGATGTCTCGCCCAACGCCGCCTTTCTCGCTCGCTGCGTTCATCATGTTGGTAGCAGCAACGTTAACGAGACTCAAATTCCATCCGCTCTTCTCTGGATGCAGTCTGCGAAAGAGAGGTGTGAGTGTCTCGATGACCAACTTTTCGGCTATTGCATCCGTACTGTCCTTCAGACTGAAAACAAAAGTCGGCATTGGCGCGGACTTGGATATACGAGCAAATGTGCGATTTCGACTGCCATCAGCATTCTGAGGCGGGCGCGGCCGGGTCGAGAGCCGAATGGTCTTGGGATGAGCGAGCCAGCGCTTTGAACTCCCCATAAACTTGTCAAAGGTATTGCCTAGTGACTGCTCGACCTCGTCCTCGACCTCGTCCTCGTCCTCAAGCAAGTCGGTATGCATCCTCTTCAACAGACTCTTCGCCAGCCTCCGTAACTCTTTGGTGACTTCATTCGGAGTATCCAAGCGCATGTAGCTATCCTCAATGCTAATCTGCCTTGGCACCTCTCGAGCTTGGCTAACGGGTGTATCGTCACAACCATTTAACAGATTCCATACTCTGATACCCACATCATGCGGCGTGCCTGGCCCTCCCAGTACTCTGTTCAGTAATTCTGGGCCCATTCCAGGGTAATTTCTCGCATCGCATACGCGCACATTCTCTCTGGTGCCACCGTACACCAATCCATCCTCAACCTCCGCTGGTCGCTGTAGCACATGGGCACGGAGCTTTTGCGCGATCTTGAACCCAATACCTGGTAATTTTCCGACTTCGTGACCGTCCATGAAAGATGTCACGTTGTCCTGGCTTTCGTTGTCACCTCCACAGGTATATGGTGGCAATAACGTGGTCTGGCCATTTGGCTTCGGATTACCAACGAGCTTGGCAAGAAGCTTGTTCGTCGAAACGCCGACTGTAGCGGTATAGCCCTTCTCCGATTCGAGCTTCACTCGTAAGTGCTGGGCTAGATGGCTTGCTAATAATAAACGAAGGTGCAGTGGATCCGATGAAGATATATCTGCTGCAGGTTAGTGCTGTAAAGCAACGCTTCGGGAAGCAAAGTCTGAAGGTTGGCGATGCATACGACGCGCAAAGCCAACCTCGGTGCATGAGTGACGTTCTCGATATTGGTAGAAGCATTGCACACATCATTGCTCACCGTTCTCCTACTCCCAAAATTGGCTCGTTTGCCGCGAGGTGTCAACAACAGGTCTACTAGCCTTGTGTCTCGCAGACGCACCCGTGAAGCGGGAGGAAGACGTGTCTGCTACGCCACTTCGTACACGTCAACGAGATGCTTACCTGACGTTTCATTTACCACTTCAGGATAGGTGTGACCAGTCACCTTTGTCGCGTCAAATGAGAAACCGATAGTAGGGTCAGTTTTGGAGAGACAGAAAAAAGAGTTGCTGAGGTCGTTGGAGTTGAGGGTGCCAGTGTTGAAGTCGATGATGTCTGATACGTCCATGAAGACCTGAGCAACACCTTAATATTTGCTCGTCAAGAGCAAGATCGAATCACGGTAGGATGTGGCGGGAGGACTACCCAGAAAAGAAATACTTGGGACTGAAAGGAATGACAGAGGCAGTGATGAAACATGGGAAAGCCGAAAAGGGGTGGGCACAAACCTCGTCGAAGCCTAATCGTTCGCATCGTGAGTTCCAAGAGAAGGATCGTAGAAAGGCATACAGATCTTTCGAGGCATTCCTAAAGCGAGTGAGATCCTCGCCCAGGACGATAACCACATCCGGGCAGGCTTTCTTCGCTTCGCTGATGAGCTGCAGCTTGTACAAACCCTGTACAAGGTCAGCCGGCTGACACAGCGTCAAAAATACGGCTTATGGAACGGTTAGTGCTCTGCCTCGTCCGGGTCCTTTGTGCGCCTGGCAGCCGTACGAATACTAATAACAGAAAAGGCATACTCGTCGACGGGCCTCGTAGTTGCATGTGACTACAATCTGTTTCTGCTGCACAGCCAACGGTAGGAATCTCAACGAGGGATTTTCATGCTCGAAAACGCTGGCATAGAAGCAGTCCTGTGGGACAGAATCAACGTGAGCTTGTCTGCATCAGGCACTACACCGTGGACGACAATTCCCGAGGTACGTACGTAGTCCTACACGAGGCGAGACAAGAGGTTAGTAAAGCTGAGTGTGACCAAAAGGCCTCGATTTTACGACAGCAGTAAGGCCGGGTCGAGGCGACCAGGCGTAGGGCTGTGTAGCAAGCCTGGATACGTGCTTACAAAGTGCAAAACAACAGACTCGAGTTGGCGTTTGAAGGGCCGCTTGCTTGGAATGCCGCTGTCCATTGTGCGAAGCGCCAGGAGAAGCGCGGAGGCCTCGGCGGCTCGCAGTCTGAGATGGCGCCAGACGGATGAAGCGCGATGAAGGAGGACGTGTTGAACGGAGTGTCGAAACGCCGTGGACATGCCAAGGCTGCGTGCGGTGCCTGCTTATTGGTAGCTTTGCAGCGGGCGCCACCAGCGACGGGCCCCCTGTCAGTGGCAAACGCATGGGGCCTGGTGTCGTTATTTTAGTCCCCACTACGGTACATGCCCAAAAATAACTAATTAAGGCTCGCTGCTAAAGGCCGCGCGATGCCCCTCCCAAGAACTGATCGGTTTGCCTTTGCTGAATGATCCTGGTACGCATCAGCAGCCTCCATTCTGAATACGAGCCCTGGCTGCGCACCTGCTCGGCTCCCCTTCTGGCGTTATCATCTGCCTGATCCCCGCGACACATACACACACACACACACCACCAGCATCTCGATCAGTTGCGCAATGCTCTCCATATCACGCTCCATGCCACCGACCTACGACCCGTCACCTGCTCCACCACCCACCATGACGACTTCGCTACCTATAATACCGCGGCAGGTGCCCCAGCGCCCCAAGCTGTCCATCAACACACAGCAGACGCGGTTACTGGGCAAAGGCGCCAGTCTGCGACTCGAAACTCTCAGTGCCGTGTCCCCTACCGTTCGCAATACATTCTCGAATGCCTATGAGCAGCCATCTACTGCGCCAGCTCTTGAACGCCCCTCGAAACCGCGACTGTCCATAGACAGCAATTTCTCGAATGCAAACTGCGCCTCAACCCCGAGCTCAGCATCCACCCTTTCCTCCACCCTCACATCGGCCTCCAACGAGTCCGCGACCATCTCCATACCGTACAAGCAGCCACACAATCTAGCCTCGATCCTCGCCAATAGCCCTGCGAGATCGATAATACCACGCAAAATGGCTCCCATTCGACCCATGTTCCCTGCAGAGAAGCGTGTTTCGTTTCGCACTCCACTAGAAGAGGAGATCAAGACTGTCAAGTACATACTGGCGCACTCAGACCTCGATTCCTCCAGCTCCACGCTATCCTCGATCGCTACAGCTGCATCGACCGATTCGAGCGGTACCGAGGCCCCAGCTGCGAACAACTCCGCGAGCCCGAGCGCATCTTCTAGCACTATATCCAGGGCCACCTCCTTACCTCGTGAACTGCCGTCCGAATCGTCTAGCTCGACCTTCTCATCGCTAGAAAGCTCACCTCGGCCGAAAGCTCCGCGGGTCGGAGAGAAGCGAGATTCCTCATCTTCAGAAGATGACAGTGATTGTCCTGAGACTCCTGTCGCTGGACGACGAAAGAGAAGAAGAGATTGGCGGTGGACTCTTGGTCCGCTCCCTGGGTCTACCAAATCAGCATCGTCAACGAGCGATGCGACAACGAGCGAGGACAGCAGTTAGCGTGTGACTTGCGCTGAATCAAATTATCATTAAGGGCGTTGGCACGGGGAGGCATTGCATTACAAAGCACTACAGTAGAGGTATACCTGAGGGTCTGGCGTTTTCATGAGCATTTCCTGGAGTTGCTTATTTCTATGATACCACTTGCATCCTCCACCACGGAGGCATACTACTGCATCGCATTTTATTATAATACTCTGTATACTATAACCAACATTCGCTATATGCGGGAGTCGCTTCACTGTCGGAGTGACGGTGAAAACCGAGATACGAGCAGCCCGAGATGAGAAAGCACGCCGTGGCTTTCGTATCTGTACGCACGCTCCACACAGCCTAATTGAGAAATTTATATTCTCCGCAGCTTGTATCCGAAATTCGCGCCGCAATTCTGATTGTGACTGGTGGCTGGTCATCAAACTGGCGAACCACGGGACGACATGTCCGGTACAACCCCTTCCAAGCAGCGATGAACAAGATCAGCATGTTGATCGATTACCGCAGAGTTAAATTTTTTTGGCTATTCATGGCACGTTCAACTTAACAGGAGCGATATCAACTCAGCCGGGAACATCGAAACTATATAGTAGCTGTACCATATACTTTTGCCTCCATCCATGCACAGCAAGCCCAATCAAGCACCCAGGCCGACCAGGGTGGTGGCTATGACATCACACTATGGTCGACAGCATGACCGAAAATGGCCAGTGCTAGCTAATTGCAAAGGAGCGTACTAGCCTACCTTGCGGCAGGTAAGATATCTTCGTGGAGAACTTGTACGGAAAGGACTGAGAGAGGACAGACTTGGTGGAGCTGGACGATCGCACTCACTCACGATGTCACTCTTGTCTGACTCAGAAGACAAGGAAAGTATGTTGCGTATAGTGATCATAAGCTGTACTTGAGCCACATGATCTCGTGGGGTCTCAGTTTGAGAGCGTTCAAAAGGCAGATGATGCGTGTTTCGTGTGGTGCTCGATTGAGCGTTCGTGACCTTTACCTGTGTCACGGCTTGCCCCGCTTCTCCGTGCCTGTTTGGGTGTCCTTGAAGTTGTTTCACAACTCTTGTTCAAACAAGTAGTGCGACTTCTTGAGCTTAGATCATAGTCTATGGTGAGCGCTAGTATAATCTTGAAATCGCTGGAGAGCTTCTGAGGTGTAAGCGCGTGAATAATAAATTATGTATTGGTAAAGACCCAGGGGACCTAGTAACATGAGACGTGACAGTAACCGCTAGAAGTTGGACCAGCCTCGTGTGATCTGGCTAGATCTACAGACGCTTTCCATTGGAACGCGCAAGCTCTCCACCGCGCTCTCCGCACTACAGCAGGTTGTCACCTACCAGGGGATATTGACATGGATAGTTAAAACACGACGAACGAAATATGTAGTAGCCTGGCTGTTCTTTATGATTTATTGTTCATGCGCCTACATCGAAAGGTCTTCGAAGATTTCTAGGTCATATTGGCGCTTACCATAAACAATGATCTAAGCTCAAGAAGTCCTATTCATCGTTATACTATTGCTGTAGACATCACCATTTGCGACATGAGATATATGATCCTCCATTCCTCGCCCATTAGTTAGTTCTGTACAAAGGCAGGAGACAGTTACCTCCACCGTTGTAGATTTAATGGAACATGTGCAAACAGTATACTACACTATTGCCACCTGCGCTCGCTCTTTTGTAAAGAGGAATCTACCAGCCTGAAGCTACGAGCATAATACGTTCATTATCACATGAGTATTCATATACGTTATCCCTACCCACCGAACATAACCACAACGCACCTTAAGCAACTTCTACATTCTGTGTCATTTCGACCCTTTATTCCCTGGCACTAGGTTTACTCTCCATCTCTACATGTACGGTGTTTTTGAGCGCCTGCTCACGCGCGCGCTCCGCTGAGACGCAATGATACTTGGGAAACTCTTTTGTGGGTACTTTGTTATGGAACAACTCGTCAATCTCCTATAATCCGTATTAGTTTCTTTTCCCCGCTTATCAATATACTTAAGTTCAGCGGATATCTACCTCGAGTGACCTCCCCCGCATTTCAGGGAGAAAGAAATAGAAGTAAACAAAGGTGATCGCGTTTGACGCAGCCCAGATATATGCGACCTAAATATCGTTAGCTCCTCTATACGCCGTCTAAGAAAAGGGGACGTACTCTAGCACCCCAATTCAGCTCCGTCGAGTTGATAAAATATGGTGTCGTGAAACTCGTCAACCAAGCACTACATCACATTAGGTCTTCGGTCCGTCCAGCTTAGATAACAACGCTTACAAGACGTAGTTGATACCAGTGCCCACCCCGATTGTAATCACCCTAAGCCTCGAGCTGACAAGTTCGTTCGCTACTGGCCAACTTAGTGCACCAGAGAATCCGTTGTACGTGAAGTGATACATGAGTGCACAAGCAAGTATCGCCTTTCCACCGGCTTCGGAGTTTGGTGAGACAGAATACGCAATCCCCATGCCTAGCATGAATAGGGCAGAGCCACCGTGACCGAGCAGCATACTGAAGCGCCGACCGATAGTTTTATAGGAGAGTATGATACCGATAGTCACACCACAAAGTCCCATGAAAGACTTGAGGACCGTGGCCAGAAAAGGACGGTCTACGCCGGCCATTTGGAAGAAGAATGTCTAGATCCGTGTGTTAGCGTATTCGCAATCGAGACCCTAGAAATTACGGGCACTGACGCCGTATCCAATGATAAGCCACACCCCAGAAGAGGAGTGCGAAAGAATAACAGCAAAGCAGATGATTGTTCTTCTTAGGTCAGTTCCTTTAAACATGTCGCTAAAGCTGCTTCCCCTGGCCAACTCTTTTTCTTCCTGGATGCCACGCTGCATCTCCACAAACTCTTCTTCCAGCCATTCTTCCCTGGCATTAAAGCTATTCCCTCGCAATCTCACCAATGCTTCTCGAGCCTCGCTATCACGTCCGTGCATTAACAACCATCGAGGGCTCTCCGGAAGAAAAACCACTAAAATCGATAGGAAGAATGGAATTGCATATAGCGATGCAAGCGGGATCTGGTATGCGAGCTTATTTGTATAGTCTTTAGAAGCATTATTCGCTGCTGCCCCTAATATAGACCCTATAGATACCCATACGCCGAAGAAGGAAACGATGGGCCCGCGAAGATGCGCTGGAGACACCTCCGCCGTGTAGACATTCGCAAAGGTGATGAAGAACCCGTTTGATACGCCCTGCACACATAATCAAAATGGATGAGGGATTATCTAGATGTTTAACTTACGATAAGAATGCGGCCAAAGTATAGGCCAACAATGCTTTCAGTGCCGACCTGTATACCAGCCGCGACAAAGCTGATCAGACTGGCTAGCCAGATTGACTGTCTACGTCCAAATCTCCGGCCCCATAGGTGAGTTATGGCTACGCCAATTATAGTGCCAATATTCAAGAAAGAAGAAATGAGTTGTTGAGGACCAGCTACCCAGTGTGAGCTACCGCAATTTCTTGTGCAAAATTCGAAAACTTACTTGCAATGTTCCAGCCAATCTTTGCTTTTTGGTCGGGATACCCATAGACTTTGAGAAAGCCAACCATTGCTTGGAAGCCGGCGATAGTCGCGGTGTCGTATCTGAAATCGTGTCAATATTTCCATAAGCGAGGCATAGTCAAAGAAATCCATATACCCATACTGACAATTCGCCAAGCTCATAGCCAAACATATGAGAATGCATTTCCAATTGTCCTTGACACCTGTGTCTCGACCTAGAGGGACTGCCATAGTGTGAGTATCAGTGCCAGACTAGGGATGGTTGTGATCTACAAGTGAGGCGCAAGAGGATGCTTTGAGGCCTCAAGGTCTATTGAAACTGATCAGTAGACGCCTGGAGGCCAGAAAACTGCAAAAAAGCCCACTCTTGGTGGTTTTATGGGGTCCCACATGTTTGTCTTTCCTGCAGGGTACAGAGCGGGGAATCGTGCGAGGATGACTATGCATTTGCATCGGTATTGAGACAATAGGTGGAGAAGTTGCTTGGCTCCTATCAACCCTTCTCTGAACGACTGTGCATATTAGCGAACCTATCGATATCCACATAAAGTTCAGGGTGTGCGGCACCTCCGCTTCGTCTTCTATATCAGGCTATATGCCGATAGATCAGCATCCCGCTCGGGGCACCTCGTCTCAAGCTCAATCAACCGCGGATATCATACAGACCTCATAGAAATCTGTCAGTATGAGGACGCTAGGTTCACTCAGGAAACCCTAAAGGTTGCGGTTATGTAATGAACTGTTATTTGATTTTGTCACGGTGCCTGACTTGGGATGCTTAGAATAAAATATATCGTAGGATCGGAGCGTGCTGCATTTTAGAATGGTTGTATCGTTGGAACGATAGACTGATGGACCCCTGTTGCCATCTGATTCGGAGCCTTGGGCGTCATGTGGAAGTTAAATGAGGGCTAATGGTGTACGGCATATGATTAAGAATGGCGGAAAATTCAATGGCAATGAAGAACCGAAGTAAGTATGTGTTGCGTCGCTTTCACATTTGTAGTGACTCTGGTGATACCTTAGTTTCTTTGTGTCTACTAAAGTTGATTTTGGTAGTGATTTCTTTGTTACATACCTTATCCTCTCGCTATTGCGTGCTCTCGATCTCGACAACTCCTTCTGGCCCTATCGAGCGGGTGAATGTGTGGGAACCGGTCCGCATATTATCTATGATCGCGCTTGTCAACGTTGCTAGATCTACGTGAGGATGCTACTCGTGCCTGGATAATCTGTCTCTGTGTCTTGTAGCTAATTTTAGAGGACACTCTCTTGTGGTTGCTCCCAGACCTTTCCTTTCAGATTTTAATCCCTGATAGAGTCCTATGTGCGAGACATCGACATCAACGTAGCTTTACGCAGCTTGATTTTCGACTACGGACTATAATTTCTTAGAACTAAGTGGTCGCAGCAGAATTGGACAGGGTCAGAGCCAATTCATTTATTGATTTTGTCGATAATCTCATGAAAGCCGACTTATCCGGACGACTACGTTGTTTTGTCTCTTCGTACCCTTGACGTCTTATTCTGGATACTTAGGGCCTATGCAAACAATTCGACATCTTTGGAGCGGCTCTATTGATGTCCGATCGTTCACATTACGGTCTTGAGGATTTTATCATGAACCGGAAATCACATGGCAACTGTTACGGCATAGAAGAGCGTTCAGATTGTAAATAGTACCCTTAGTGATTTATTGCATGCCTTGAGATATAGTGCTAGAACTAAACTAGTAAGGAATCGCTATCCAGAGGAGGCACAGCATTATAGAAACAAAAGAACGTGAGGTCTTGGGTCTGAATAGCACAATTAAACCCCAGAGTGTTCTTTGGAAAACATTCAGTCAGGCTGGCCATTTGGAATCTTCCATAAGCACTGGGCCTTCTGGTTAATGGAGTAACAGGATCGCAAGCATTTTCCCTTGATAATAACAAGGGCTATGGCGAGCTTATAGTCCACTAACACTATGAATTATCTCAGATCAACGCCTCGTGACCACAGCTAAAATCAAATAGTTGGCGGTTTAAAATAAGACAACAGAAGGCCATGGGAGCACTAAACAATATTGCAGACAAGCCGGCCGTGCTTGGAACAGAGTGCTGCAGAAAATGTATGTCAGGTCTCAGCTGGCATAGTTTAACATCAATGTTTTGCGCATATATCTGAGATAACTTCCGATCTATACATCGTTCGTATCTAATCGTGAAGTTCGTTATCGCCAAGTCAGCACGGCAGTAATTAGACAGTAAGCTTTTTAGGTTTCAAGCGTAGATCTGTCAATAAGCTCCAGGCTAGGTATCGTTTTTATATAGGACAAGAATTGGAACAGTGATTGTGCGATCAATCCAGGGCGATGGCTTCATTGATTTGTTTCTTTCTAAAGGGGAGAAGGCTCTTGTGTCGAGTCGTCATTGTGTGGGAGCGCAGGGTGGTCCTGGCCTGGTGTTCCACATAGCTGAATGTCATCGCTTGATCACAGATCTGCGAGTAATAGGCGCCGTGAGTCTCAAGATTAGTCACACCAATAAGTATTGTACATTAGCAAAATCGAAACGTTCTGGGCGGAGATTGTGAGGTTGTCGCTATGGCTTGCAGCGTTACCAGGGGGGCCGTGGTACAGACTGATATTAGATACCAACACGATCGGCGTTCATTCACACATTGTTCAAGTCAAAATAAATGTTCGACCAGATATTATAGATAGACGAATTGATCGTGATTTCATTGCACGCTCAATGTCTTCGCATCATCCATGGCAGCCCTCGCAATTTTTTTCAGCATTGTTTTGGAGTCTGCCTCGCGGAACTTCTCCCATCGATCTAAGCCTTCGCTCGCATCGATCGAAAGGGTCTCATAACCCTGCTTGATGACATTACTAACCTTGCGAGGGCTAAGATTCTTGTTCCGCGCCTTCCCTTTCTCATTGCCCTCAAGGAGAGAGTGATAGTGTGAAGAAACGTTGATGAGGGTCTGCATTGAGCCAGATTGAATGGATAGACCAAACGCGTCTCGGAACTTGATGAGTATATCGCCACTCTCAACGAGTTTGTAGAAGAGGTCATCGTAGGATGCTGAATCGGGGAGGAAGTTCTCTCCATTAGATAACGCGAAAGCTAGAAGATTGACGAGTGTGGTGATTAATTCCGTTGACTTATAATTCGTCTTGATATCGTTTTCGTAGGTCGTCAAGAAGCGTACGAATGCCAAAAGAGTTCTCCAGAGTTCTGACCAATGGTATGAAATGCGAGCTTTGGCACGGCTGAGGTATGACAAAATTCGTAGTAGGACACCAAGGCAAAGACTGCTCAGAAGTTAGTCAAGCAGGGGCGAATGATAACGATCACTGACACATAGAAGTCTACATCGAGCCGTCTTCGTAGGTTGTGGTTGATGCCATCAACCATCAAGTCCACAATGACGGCGACAGGGATCCGTTCACCCTTCACTATCGGTAAGTATGGCTGTCTTTGGCGGCACAAGCGAACTGAAAGCTTCGTCTCGTCATTGCATAATCGCTTAAGGAGCAATTGATCTTCCACAAGGATCTGGAGGACGAAGAGGCTAAGATATGTATATAGTGCTGCCCTTGTGGACCGGTGGGCATGCTGAAACAGGTACGAAGTCAATGAGAGGTAAGCGCTTAAGGGCGAGGGATCATTGGTCTTCTCTGATTGTAGTGTGATCAGGTTGAAGCAAAAAACTTTGTTCGCATTTGCGAAATCATATGTCGAGAGAAGTACGCCAATCTCTGGTCCAGGCCTAGAGACAAGGGTTAGCTATGAAGAGGAGACTAGGAATCTTGTTAGTGCTCACAATGTGGCAAACATTGATTTTGCTTCTTCAGGTGCTGGTATGGGAGTTGAGGGCCGAGAGCTTGGAGCAAGCGCACCGAGACCTATATAGCTCAGCGTCGAGCCGAGCGTCCATCCTTCAGGCATATCGTCCTGAACAACGATGTATGCATCTCGTAGCTCCAGGCAGGATCTTCCAAAACATACGATCATCTTCTGTATTATAGCATCGTTGACGAAGTCATCCAGCCGTAACCTGTATGGGTTCTGAAATTCAAACTTGTTATAATTGGCGAGGAGACCGAGGAGGTAGAAGGCCGGCAGCACCTCAGCGCTCTCATCGCAATCTTGAACATACTAAGGGCCGTGAGTAACTCGATGACAGCAAGCGAGGGCATTGTCATACCTTCATGAGCGAAGGAAAAAGATCACGGTGTGTAAAGTATGAGGGGAGCGCTGTGTGGAACCCGGCGGCAGTTATGGAGAGCGTGGCGCGAACAGATTTAAGGCGCAACGGTACTGGACCTTGTTAGCTAGTTCCTGTAATATGTGTTTTGTAAACGTACTAGTCCGTCCATTACGTATAACGGTATCTAATGTGGCTACAAAGTCCGTCATGACGGCGTCCACATCGTGCAGGCCAGCGAGGACGGAAATGATATCGGAACTCGGGTTCGTGTATTTCTTAGTGAGGGTAGCATCTAGGAAAACTGTCAAGGTCTGAGCGGTAAGCCTGCGAAGCTTCTCACAGATCGGTGGCTTTGTACCTCGAGTGCCACCTCATCGGCTGGCGGTCTGGCTTGCTTGACGCGTATTATGGCACGGCGGAGAAGTTGTTGCGAACGCGCTTGCTGATGCAACATCTCGTCGGGCGCTATGGAGCCCAGTATGCGCTTCAGGCCTGCCGAGTCAGGTCTGTGTAGGAAAAATTCCTGCCAGAAGCCCTCGGACAGTTCTACGTCTTCATCGTCCTCCTAGTTGAGCTGTTAGCAAGCCGACGATGCCTTTTCTTGAAGAGGACGCACCCTAAATAATTGCTCATAGAGGCGAATGATCTTAGGCTGGAAGATCTCTGGTCTGGAATCCTGGGTAAGTGGTGATGGCTCCATCGTGATATGATCCCTAGAGCCTTTACACGGCGAGTGTCATCAGGACGGCGCTGGAGTCGCTGTCCACGTCGCGAAAGTTGAGAGCTAATGTCACGGGCCGCGGGAGACAAACGCCGATAAGATTGATGGCCCCACAGCCTCGCACGTGCTAAACTTTGCGTGGTGTCAAACTGAACATATAGGATGCATTCTGCAGGTATCTCACTATTGCAAATGGTGACTTGAAGACGCACTATTAATGCGTAGTCACGGGTAATATCCATTACATAAAAATTTATCTGAAGCAACTCATCTCAACGACCTGGCGACAGGCATCACAAGCATGCCACCACCCCTCCTCCTCGGCATATCTGGACCCTCCTCCTCAGGCAAAACATCTCTGTCTCGGCTTCTTCGAGATATATTTCCTCCATCCAAACTCTTCATCTTGCATCTCGATGACTTCTATCTTACCGACGCGGAGATACCCGTTAAAAATGGCATCCAAGACTGGGACTGCATAGAATCCCTCAACCTCCCAGAACTCAAATTAGCGCTTCAACACATCAAGGAGCATGGGAAGAGTCCGATTTGGCTAATTAGTAAAGAGGATCAGAACAGTGTGGGTGAACATGGCGTACTGGACGCGGAGATCATAAGGCTGCGAGACGAGGTGGGAACGTGGTTGGAGGGAAGGACTGAGTGGGAAGATAGGAGAATTTGTGTAGTCGATGGCTTTCTCCTATTCTCAGAAGTTATGGAAGACATTTGGTCTCTCTTCGACGTCAAAATTTTCCTGCGAACAAGCTACAGAACCGCAAAACGAAGGAGAGAGGCAAGGAATGGGTACGTGACATTGGAAGGCTTTTGGGAAGACCCGCCGGAGTACGTGGATAGGATCGTTTGGCCAAACTACGTTCAAGACCATAAGTTTTTATTCAAGAACAGTGACGTTGAGGACGAGTTGGATGAGGAGGTTTGCAGCACGGCGGGCATTTGTGGCATGCCAAGGGAGGCGGAAGAGGATATGACCAAGTGCCTGAACTGGGCTGTTGGTGTGCTGGAGGATGTTATTAAGAAGTCGTAACGTTGGCAGGATATAGGAATACACAGCACATAAAGAACAGATTTGAACTAAACTCCTATATTATTATGATTTGTCCATGCCTGAAGTGAATCTGGATGCGTGTGGAAATAGAAAACCAACGTCCAAGAGGCTACAAGGAAACACCTTAACCAAATATCGCCTGAGCGCCAGGAGATGATGCGGTTACCCCCCTTTCCAACCGATACAAGAAATGGTGGTACAATGGAGCTGCAGAATGGCGAGAGACAAGCATAGGAGGTGCTCTGAACTCAGGTGCTTGACTTGACTTTGTCAATGTAGGCCTGTCCCGGGCTCTCATACACAGACGCAAAGTAGGTGTTAATCTGCGGCTCCTTGGAGAGCCATGTGGTCATTGCACTGAGTTCTTCACGAAGCCGATTAATAGCTTGATGATCCATGTTGGTTTGCGCGATAAGCTCAGGCATGGATACTAAAATTACGGTTAGGGTTTAAAGTAGAATGAGCGATGGGGCTTACCGAGAAGGCGTAAGAGATGTTCACCGCCATAGATATCGGCAAGCGCCTTGCCAGCGAGTTCATCGGTAGGCTGATCGGTGCGTGTATGAATGTCGTAGAACTGTTCGCGTTCGAAGCGGTATAGAAGCAGGCGCCCAAGCGCTTTATTAAAATACTCTTTGAGACCTGCAACGACCTCTTCGGTGATATCTTTTTCAGTGCTGTTGCGATTCACTGACGTACTGACATAGTCAAAATATTCATCCAAGATGACGCCTGCTGGTTTGCTAGATGGCAGTTGCACGAGTTGCAGGTTTTTGGTGATGTTCTCCCAGTCGTCCACCAGAAGGCTCTTCAACCTGTCAGGCATGTAGATCCTGACAGCTAACTTGTTCTGGAACACTTCCTCCTAGAGTACAGTCAGCCAATGTATCTTAGAGCATTTATGATTTCAGGGAAAGCTAATGGTTCCTCTTGTGTTGTTGAAATAAAGCACCTACCTTCTCGAGATCATTGTCGCGTATCCGCTTTTGACCGCGAGGTGCAGCAGCAGAGACGGAGGTCTGACGCTCCTCGCTGCCTCGAGTCGAGCCTTGAGCCTTCTTCTTGGAAAGCGGGGGCTGGGCTCTTGCGGCACGTTGAGCAGCGAGCATCTCGTGCCTCAGGTTGTTGGCTAACTCTCGATTCTCTGGTGATAGCTTGCGAAGCCGATCCTCAGGAACCCAGTCGTCCCAACTAAGATATGTCAGCAGTGAGCCCAAAGGTAAGCTGGAATTTGATGAGGGCCGACGATGGGTGATTGAGGGCGGCGGAGGGTGGGTGGGTGGCAGTGTTGAAGTGGTTGGCTAGTTAAGGGGTGGAAGTGTGGGCGTGGGAAACTTGATTCGCGCTGTTCGAAGCCCGAGGAATGGTAGACAGGGAGGAAATCGAATGGAAAGAATACATACGTGTTTTTCCAGCCTTTGTAGTGAACTCTGTACTGAAAGCCGCTCTTCTTGTCGTCGCCGTCGACGGCTTTCACTTCTAACACCTTTGCCTCGTACAGCAGCTCATGATGGAAGCAATATACCTTCTCGTCCTTTCGATACGATGGCTCTGATGCGGCTGCAGGCGCCATCGTTGCCGTGCGATGTCAAAGCTTTGAATGTTGATGAGGCGGTAGTCAAGAGGGAACGAGCGAGGATGTGGGCGAGATTGCACTCCACCACGTATCGCGTGTCACTGCCCGTAGAAGGCGCCAGATGAAGATATAATCTGCAGCGGACACGCTCGCCTAGCCGCCAAATAGCAGAAGCAGGTCGATAAGCTTGGTGAGAGACGGAGCAGCGATGTTTGCTGGCAGGCTGTTGCTGGCGCATCTCACGGGATGTCTTTTCTGGGGGCACGGGCCGCCTGCACGCGTCGCGCTGCCATCAGCCTCCATGCCTGGAGATTCACACGCACAACACTGATGTGCCAATCGAGGAGTGATATCCCGCCTAGCTCACTCTCCACGTCAACCACGGCCAGCATGCCGTCGCAAGAGGCCAGGATTCTCGGCGACTTCCTCCTCGCGCCCGCAGCACTACGCGACTTCATGACGTTGCGTCAGTTCACCGACATCTTCCCCAAGAGCCATCGCACCAACCCAGCAGTTCAAGACCTGTATCGAGAACTTCAGACACTACGCGAGAAAGACATCGAGATCGTGCGCCGCAACATTGCTGAAGAAGTCAAGCGATCAAAGCAGCTTAGGCGCGAATACGCAAAGGAGAGGCGCCAACTGGATGGCGCGACTGTCACTGGACTAGACCCTATCGCGCTTCAGATGGAAGAAGAGGTCTGTCCACATCTATTTCTGGGCCAGGCAGTAGCTCACAGGTCCAGCAGATCTCCGGCGAAGGCCATGCACGACCACACACGCTACACACTGTCCACACCAGCATCGAGGAGGCATATCAAAGTCTCGAGGCACAGATAGCAGAGATTGAAGATGCGAACAGGGCAGCTTTTGTAGAAGTTCAGGAAGTAGTTGGTGCGCTCAGCGACCTGCGTCACGGCCGGTTCGCACAGTCAGCAAGTGGTGAAGATGTGGGAGAGGAAGCGCTCGCTACCTTGAAGAGACTCGAAGCTGTCTGCGCGAAACCACATGGATGAGCATTGCTTCACGATGCCAACTACCACAACCGTCTAATCGATGCCGTACGACCAACAGTGCCGATCCGCAATCTGCGCTTCGTACTGACAATTATATTTTAGTGAGAGAATGCTCTCCGCAGACCCTGGGCAATAATTGCTATGCGTCCATATCGCCATGGAGAAGTATCTACTCTATCAAACGGAGTGCCAGTGAGTGTCCTTGAAGCTCTGGTTTAGTGTTCGGATACGAGTGGGTATGCGATGGTACTGCACCTGCACCTGCACCTGTAACAATTTGAGTCAAAATCAACACTTCACCAACACAGAGGTTATCGCTTTGACGTTAACCTTGCTCGCTCTCGACCTTAAAACTATGTTTCATAACAGCGATTTTTACTTTCCATTAAAACCTACTATGATGTTAAGAGGCAGTACTAAGGGATCCGTAGAGGAAAAGCGTGTTTCTACTAGCCTCGGTGCTTCGGTATCTAAAACGAATTCTGGAACAATTCCCTAGCTTTATTGATCAGTCTCAATCTTGTGTAATTGATTTTCCGCCTTCGATTCGTCCCAGATCAATTTTACCCGGTCATTCATACCCTTCGTCATCCCTCTCTACCAGGAGCGCCTTATGCGTAATGCTATTGTGGCTTGAGAAGAAAACCCGGTCCGGATCTGCGAGGAATGACACCCTTGCAAGACCATCCTTCCGCTACCCAGGTAAAACCGTCTGGGCGCATAGAGTCCAAGCGCTCTATGATTGGCTACGCGCGGCGTGGCAATTAATATACATGAACAGCCTCAATATCGCAAGCATAACGACTAGGCGCCGCTACTGAGATCTGTCTATAGAGCGCCATCTACACGTGTCCAAATGGCAATGCTTTGGTCTTATACCGCAATGCCCTGAAGCAACATTCGAACTGTTCGTCATATTGGCGTACCGCACCCAGAATGTTTCTTCCAACCGTTCTCGTGTCGTTGCTATCGCTGATTCCTTGGTCGCAGCCGGCGGCTGCCGACTTGAGGATCACGGCAGATCATCATTCCTTTGGTGGTGTAAATTATCCTTTACTGCAGTTCTTCACACCGAACCATAGGGACAATACCATCCGGGAGATTGTGAAAAGTGGCGCGAGAGTTATTCGGCTTTTCAGTATGTAATTAGCTATTTTATGAGGAATATCACTGACCGAAATATAGTTCGCCCCGACAAACAACATGACGATGTATGAAATGCCTCAGAGATAAATCCAGCTTTTTACTAAAACCTTCTAGCCCGAGGGCGAGCTAGGCGGGTTCGACAAGTCCCTGCTTGACCAATTCGACGATACTATGGCTGCTATTCATCATTTGTCGAAAGGTTTGTCGTCAAGTGCCCCGCTTTTTGTACTGAATCCTGACATTATCATAGGTCAAATGAAAGTCATCATCGTACCGCATGATGCTCACGCTCTTCGCGGAACCAATGATGTGCCCTGTGATGCTTATTGCAGAAAGCTCGATGGGGCTTTCCTGGACTTTTACAGCAGCGATGAGAGTATGCTGTGCCGACTCGATACGGAATGCTAGAACGTGCTGATGATTCTTTTAGTGCGAGAGCTCTACAAAACACGCCTAGAGGTGTTCTTCAAGCACTACCCATCAAAGAACTTCGACGGGCGCCCTTGGGGCGATTTATCCGAGATCATTTTGGTGCGTCAAATACAGAGCCATATCAGAGTTAGCATGACCAAGAATTGACTTTGATTAGGGTGTTGACCTTCAAAATCAGCCCTTCAGCGGAATCTGGCCCATCCCTTCTGGTGAATCCTGGCTCTGTGATATCGCCAATCACTTGAAGTTCACTATTGGCCTGGACAACGCCAACATTGCTGTGATCAGTGGGGGTATTTCCGGACCGCAGACATTGGATGGCATTCAAAACTTCCCTGACAGCGCATTAGAGTGTACAGCTATTGATGTCATCAGCATTCATGGCTATTTTTCCAAGGAGAAGGATGCTACTGCCGGAACGCCATGGGCGAACATGTTTGTGCCGGGCAACACGCTGACGGCGAGGGCCAAGGGAAAAGAGGGAAAGGGGAAGCTGTTGCTCGTGGAAGAATGGGCGTATGTGCATAGCAGTTTCGGGCTGTTCTATAAGAAGGAAGCTATCTTCGATCAGGGGAATGCGCTAAATTATAGGGGGATTCCTTGGGTATGTCTTCTCTCAATCTCGATGGTTGGCACATGCTGACAAGAGGGCTAGCTGTACTCCCACCTTACCACCCTAGATGAAGGCAGAACAGCCCGGGTCAACCCTCTCCGGACAGAGTACACTGCCTGGACCGCCTTGAAAGATGTTCTAAAACGCTCCTACACCACGCGCAGCAATTTCAACTGGAATAGGTACCTTCCCCCTCCGTCTTCCGGTCCTACGAATCAACAGTCTGGCGCGGGCGAATGGAAGTTGAAGAAAGCCGGTCTCACCAACAACACAGCACTGACGCTGAACCCTTACATTATAGAACAGAGCGATTGCACTTTTGGCTGCGAGGGCCACCTCTGCGACGCAGCAGATGGCTGTGCGCCTGATTTGATCTGCAAGAACAGCGTCTGCCAGCAGAACCCAGAGGATCAACCCGGGAAGGTTGGAGAGCGATGCGATAGCAAGAAGGTTTGTCAGGAGCACCTACGCTGTTCTGGCGGAAAGTGTCGAGCATGCTCCGCCAGGCCCTCGATTCAGCCCCAAGAACCACCACGGAAGCGTACAATACCCGGCGAGGCACTGCCTAAGGACCCTCGTAGGAATCGCGTTGTAGCAAACGATCCGAATGGCTCATGCCATTCCGATGCCCTACCTACGCTCTTTATGCTCTCTCAATCCACCAGTCCTTCTGACAACCTCCCAATCTGCCTCTCCCCATCCAATCCACCCCGGGGCAACCCTTGCGAGTCTGCAATTCACTGTGATGCCAATCACTACTGTTCTTGGGGCCTATGTACCCCTTGCACATCGAGCGATGCATGTCTCGGCGCACCATGCCGCAGCAACAACAAATGCAAGACAGGTTTCTGCAATAACTATGGTCGTTGTGATTATCCGGGGCAGAAAAAGATTATTAGTGGACCTGGGGCGAGTGGTGGAAAGAAGACTCAGAGGATTCCGGGGGTACCAAAGGGGCATGAGAGGGGGCCTGCAAAAGTCAGGAGTGAAGCTATGAAGATCAATGTGCCGAAGGAGAAGGTGGTGGAGACGGGGCGGCCTATGGCAACCGCATGAGGGAAGGATAGGAACTTGTGAGGAATTTGTAGCATAGGTATTATTGGGCCGCATGTGATATTCTGTGATTTATGAGAGCTAGACACTCTGAGACGATACTAGTACATTTCCTTTCCTGGGGGTATCGCAACCTGAACCAACTCCGAAATTGATGCCAAGAAATTCAAGGTATCCAGTCGCATATACCGGTGATCTCTTATCCCTTCCACACTCCCTACAGCCTATATCCTATAAAAGTAACGACATGATTCGCCTTCAGAACGGCCTTCCCGATGGCGACGACGTAACGTCAACACTCGTGGACCGGACTCTGGTTGGTCAAAGAACGTCCAGCTGGCTCTGGCCGCGGCGCAGAGAGCTTCTAGGTTGACGTGGTAATATAGAATCGGATTTAGTACTTCACGTACAAAACGATGAGAATATCCGCTCACAACTTGGCATCAATTAGCCAGAAGCGGTTACTGGAATGCCACTAGTGATGCTCCAGAAAGAATTATTGTCCTGGATAAGCTTCTCCAAGAAGTTTGCAGCCTCTGTTAGAACACTACTTTTGCTCAAACCACCGTTGCGGATCTCTGGCACTAAGTCATGCAGGTCATCAAACCCTCGCTTGATGAGATTCCGGCGCTTCTGTTCAGAGAGGATGTGGTTATTGCGCTTTTGTTCCTCGGTCAAATTCTCGCGCTGCAACTTCTGAGCAGCGGCGGATGATCGTTTCTTCTTGTTACTTTCGTCGGCGAGAGATGCTTTGCGATTTTTGCCATTACGGGCACCTTTTCGTGGGCTCTCTTTGCCAACTCGAAATCTGCTCCTCCTCCGCTTCTTGGCTGGCCGATCGCCGTCGTCTTCTTCTGAGCTAACATCCTCTGACTGATCATCGTCGCTTGGATCGTCGGCAAGCGCAGGAGGCAAATGCATCTGCCTAGTAGGGCTATGATCTGGTCCATCAGGGCCTGCTACTGTTCGTAGAAGGGGCTGGGAGTGCATTACTCCGCGTATAAGACGTCGTGTTACTTGGTCTTCGGATTCTTGGCCGGCTGGTGCAGAATAGCCAGAGGGGTTGTTGAACGAGTTGTCGGTGCCAAAGGTATAAGACCTCTTCAAGCTCGGCTTATGCAACAAGGGGCCGAATTCGGCCTCGTGTTGCTGCTGAGCGTTGCTGGCAGCCCACTGGGCAGCCAGCTGCGCATCCAAAGTACCTTCTTCGGAATGATGTGGTATAAGAGCCGCAAGTTGCTCATTAATCAGACCGTGCGATGTGACGACCATAGGCACAGGAGTCTGGCTCGCCTTCGAGGTGCCGTTAGTTGTGGTCGTAGTCGGATTTCTATTCGAACTTGGCAGTGCTTGAAAGCTATGGGACCTGCCGGTCGGATAGGAAGGCTGGGAATTGTTGAATAGGGTCGAGGCTGCCTGCAGGTCGTCCTGCGTGTTCCCCAAGTGGGCTATGGGCATGACCGATTGCACAAAGCTCTGGTCATTTGGGAAGCCATGTTGGAGATGGGCGTGGTCTGGGATGGTGGTGGTGACGCCGTGGACTGTGGCGGGAGCTATGAAGGTGTCCCAGTTGTTGTAGTCGTGTGCATTGTCCTTTGCCTCAGCGGCAGAAGGAAATGGTTGCGCGTCGGCCAGCTGGAAGGGGTCGGTACTCGAGAAGAAGTCGGCGAGAGACTGGTTCTCCATATCTGTAAGCAGCGACTGTCCTGCGTTGTCAAACGTCGACGGGGTGCCCTCGAAGAAGTCGCTGAAGGTATAGCCAAATGGCGGCGGGTCCTTGTCGGCCATGGCGGGACGTGGGAGGCCTCTGGCCGTAACACCCGCGAGCCCCGCGAACGACTGAAGCGACGCCGTCGCCAGCTTGGCTGCTTGAGGTGGTGTTGTGGAAGGAGCTCGTGTGGACGGCCGTTAAGGGTTGCCCAAGAGGAGTCGGTCGTTCGTGGGGAGAGCGGTGCCTGATAAGCAGTCACATCCGCTTCCCCGGCAGCTGTCGCCCATGTGTCTCAGGCGTCTTCTAGCGGGGAGCAGATGGCGGAGAGACTGTGGGGAAGAGTTGGGCGGTTGCGGACCATGGCGGTCTGGCGGTCTGGCGGTCGGTCGGTCTGTTGGGACAAGTTCACATGTCTGCGACTGCTGCCGCCGAGCCGACTCGTGCCGAACCGTTCGGTTGCCCCTTCCCTGCTAGGCCACCTTGCCAAGCCTCCCCGTCGTCCCCGTACTACGCCTTGCGCGCAACCACCTCGCTCTCCATCCACGCCCAGGAAGTGGCAACTGACAGACAGCCTGTCATCACTGCCACGACTTCCAAGTCCCCTGATGCATGCTCGTCCGCCATGCTCGGGGGTGTCGGAGCATATTACCATATCGGCGTCATATTGCTGCTATCTCGCTATCCTTTTGACGCAAATTGGGCTGGAGACGGTTCGCAGAGTCGTCATTAGGTTTGCTCTTTGAAGCGTTCTATATACCAATGGATAATTGCCAGCAAGGCGAGTCTCGCTCGCGTGTTCTATCTGCAGATACCTCCACACTAACTCTACCATCATGTTACCGCCAGCATATAATCGCAAATTATGTCCCACTGATTGGCGCCCTTCACCACTTTTTCAAAGTTCAACAGGTCCTCACGAGGCGTCATGTGCGGGTCTGTCGCCAAGTGCCAGCAACGTAAAATGATGCTGATATCCGAATCCGATCATTACTACAACTCTCGGGGCGCGAAGCGTCAACTCGATCGCTGCACACTCGCGTTCCTGAAGAGCCAGGCCGTTGTTTGCTGGAGTACTTCAAGCTGGAGTCGATAGAAAGCCTTCGAACCTTCGCCGTAGAGCATAGGCATCTTCACACCCATTTCTCCCAGTAGGAAATGCGCAATATCCTCTTGTCTCGTAGTCTCACGACGTGCTATCCGTCCAAACTTGGTCGCAACCGAGGCTGTTTTAATCATTTGGCGATCCAAGAGGAATAGTATATGGATAAGGGTTGCCTGCTCGATATCGGCAATCAAGCTAGACTTTGTCCCTATGCATACCCAATCGCGGTCGTAGAACTCTACAACTGCCGGAGCCAGTAATTCTTGACGCGTCCAGCCGCGATAGAACCAACATGAGCTCCCGAACCTAGAGCCCGATAAGCCTCCCACATGCGTAGCATTTAGGAAGTCAGATAGATATGCGTAGCAAATCTCAGCCTGCTAGTACCATTTGTACATGGAGTTGATAGCCTCTGATAACTCAGCACTGCCTTTTTTTTCGATACAGCAGGTATCCTAGACCGATGGTACAGTCAATAAATGTATCACGCGCCTCGCGCCTGGGAGAGTTCTCACGATCCAGATCCACTCAAACCCATCCTGAACCGCTTGGGCTTAGCTTTTCGCGATCTTGTGATAGCCTGTCATATTTTTGACGTACAGTTGATCGATGTCGTTAAAAGTGACCTCATCATCACCCGAAATATGCGAAAGGATGGCGTAATCAAGGATAGATTTGACGAAGTCTTTCAGCCTCAGCGTTGAAGCGTTCAGTAGATGCATCTTTCGATTGTATGACAGGTGTCTTGAGAGATGAGTCAAACTGGAGGCAAGATGTTTGACGAATTAACGTTCAGCTGTCGCCCTACATTTGTGCGTCTGGGCGAAATGCCACATTTGATCAGGCTGAGAACGGCAACTTATTCACCGAACGTCACTTGCTGTATCGCTCATCAATCAGGAGTTTGTAATACGGAGGTGAAAATGAAGCAGGTCCGTCCGCATGCGAACAGTTATGTTTTCGTTAAACCATGATCGTGTTTTCCAACATTTGAAACGCCGAATTCGAGTCCTAGATGCTGCAGCCCGGAAGCATCGATCAACGCCATAGCTAATGCCCGTGCCATGCCAGACTATCGAAGCAAAGACTCCTCCCAATTGTGTCGAAAACCTGCTGACATGCCCTAGCCTAGTTTCTATATCATCAGGGAGTGATACATATGAACTGCCATGTACAGCCAGCAGAAACAGGCCTGACACACTGCTGACGTTTAGAGACCTCAATGTTTTACATCACAGTACAATTCTCTTCCTGTTGTTTCTGGTTGGTTCGACTGAGTCGCTCGCGCTTCATCTGGACTTTCGACCCGCCGCGCTTGAGTTCTTCGAGACGTTCTTGGGCTTTGGGAAATTTATATGCTACAATCGTGTTAGCGTTTTGGGCAAGCCTTTGTCAGTCATCGTTAGACATACCGGCAGCTCTTCCGTACCACCGCTTCGCCTCATCCAAGCTTCTTGGGCAGCCTATGCCAACCTCGGTGAAATATCCCATCGCAAACAGTGCCTTCGGTAGTGGAGGCTCTGCGCACGCCGCTTTTCGCGCCCAAAGATAGGCCTCGGTATCGCTCTGCTCAAGAACACCCTGGATCCCAGTCAAATACCAACCTGACAACGCGAGCTCACTCTGGTGTTCTTCTTGCGCCGCAGACTTTGTGTACCACGCAATACTAGTCCGAGCATCGATCTGACAGCCTAGCAATCCATATTCATAGGCCTGTCCCAGTCGAAACTGCGAAAATTTGTAGCCTAGGTCAGCGGCCTGGTGAAAGAGCTGTAGGGCATATGCTTCGTCTCGAATGATCCGTTCGTTCCCGGTCTGTGCTTCATAGATGAGTGCTAGCTCGTGTAGCGCATGTGGGTTGTCTCTGTCGGCTCGATCCGCAGCTCGCTTGAGCATATTGATGGCTTCACCGAAGTTCTTTTGCTGACCTAAAAGTCCTTTGAGGAGAACCATACCCATCTTGTACAGTGCCGGTGTATCACCTAGAGATGCAGCGCGACGGTACCATTGCACTGCCTTCAAAGGATCTCGCTTCGTACCACCGCCTTCTTCATGACCCATCTCGCAGCACACTGCTGTTCGATACGCACTCGCAGCATGACCTCCTTTTGCAGCCGACTGGTACAAAGCGAAGGCTTCCTTAGTGTCCACTTGTAGACCAAGGAGACCCTGCCCATAGCAGTCAGCAAGATAGAACATGGCATCCGGAGAGCCGCTATGAACGAGCTTCTTGACAATCTTGTGAGCTTCAAGGATGAACTTTTCACGATTCTTGTTCTTTGTCCGTATATCGGCTGTGCCTCCTTCATCTGCAAGAACGCTACCTGCTTCAACTAACTTTTTTGCAAGTTTCAACCCTGTAGCGACGTCAGAGGGATTAGCTTTCCACATGTTACGGAGACGGTTGAGCTCGTCGTGCGTAACTGGGTGCGAGACGGAGCTACGTCTCTGGGCTACCGAATGTTGGCTTTCATAGCTCGTCCGCGAGGCATCGCTGTTGTACTGCCGCACAGGTGGTGGTCTCGCGCTCTGAGATAACGGAGGCTGAGCGGGCGGTTGCTGCTGTTGGTTTTGCTGCATGAGGCCAGCTCGTACAGGAGTTGGATGTGCTGGTAGAGAGTCAGGATTTGACTGGGTGATATCTGGCCTGCGACCGACAGTATCGCTGGGTACCCTCCCCGGTACTGGTCCTGCTGTTCCAGGCCTGGGGATGGGATTTCCGCTACCAACCGGCGAAGAAAAATTTCTCATCGTGTTCAGTGGCGGCTCAGAATATGCGGACTCATCTGAATAGCCTCTTTGAACTGGCGGTGGCTGTCGCGCATATCTCGTGTCAGAATTCGGTCGCAAGCCTTGCGCAAGCCCTTGAGTAGGCAGTCCCCGCTGCGTGCCATCGGTTGTCAGTCCTCTAGGAGGTGGTCCTCGACCTCGTGGTCCATTTGGCAAACCGTTTGTGCTTGAAAAACCAGTGTTCGCCCTGGGAAGAGCTGGGACGGGCGGGGCCTCTCTGGCCATTTCATGTGCGTTATTAGTGTACTGCTCATGAAGATCAGGTTGCGAGCGGCTCCGAAATGCTTGCTGTTGGATGTTGTTGTCCTGGGCACGAGCTGAACCTATTGAGCTAGCTATATCGCGTGATGGTCCAGCGGTAGGAGACAAGTGGTTATCTATTGAGTCACCTCTTCGATGCCTATTACTGGTCTCTGGAATAGCGTCGAAATTAGGCATGTCTATGGTAGAAGCCATGCTTTTCCGATCACTACTTTCCCCATAATAATCATCATAGAATGTGTCTAGAGCAGCGTGTTCGTCCCCCTGAGCTTGGTATGGCTGATTTGGAGCTTGATATTGCTGCTGCTGCTGCTGCTGCTGCTGAGGAGGTGGTATCTGCGGTATTGCAGGTCTCTGCCCTTGGTGGACCTGAGGACCATTCTGTCTTATTCCACCAGCGGTGGAGGGCCTGGATTGAGCGTATGGGGCTGATGCCGGTCCGTGGTATCCAGCTACGGCACCGAGCTCGTCCCATTGCTGCTGACTGTCCTGCCTCCCTCCTTGTGCCCCACTGGGAAGGCTTTGCGGCATCGTCATAGAACGTTGAGTGTTTGCACCAAAAGCTCGCTGAGATGGTGACTTTGGATTGGAGACTCGTTGTGGTGGTATACCTTGGGTTGTATTGATATTCGTTGGAGGTGGTCGCTGGCCGGATGGCATTCGATTTGGTGGAGCACGTTGACTGGGACCTTTGCCCTCGAAATGTCCCGAATCCTGCCGGGTGTTAGGCTCTGGCCTTGGTTGCTCAGGGCCTCTATTCAGCGGGGGTATGGGCTGTCCTCGCCCTACTGGTGCCTGTGATGCCTCTCGTCCTTCATTATCGTTTATGTTTAGGTGCGACATGGCTTGATTCATTGGGTCTTTCGGTGCCATTTGTTTTGCTTTGTGCGTAGGGAACGTTGGGAAGGGATTGTCGAGCGGGAGGTTCTTGTGAGGCACGGGGTCGAAGAGGGAGCGGTCCAGTCCTGCCGCGGATGATTAGCATGTAAATGTAGTTGCGAGAAGTTTAGCGACGAACCCGGCGGCCGCAGTCCTCCTCGTCCTTGCTGTGGATTTGGCGGCGGTTCATTTCCTCGCGCTGTAGGTCTGCGCCTTGGGTCTTGTCGCTGCTGCGGCGGCCGTTGCTGGTACTGTTCATCGAACGTCTGCTCTTGAACATAATGGGCCTGCGGTTGCTGTCTTCGTTCCTGACTCTGCGAGGTTTGCCTCGTATACCCATTCACCTGTTGATACCCGCCCTGTTGCTGTGCACTTTCCCATCCGCTTTGCTGTGCGTAATAGCCGTCGTCCCATTGCTCGTTCCCGCCGTAGCCATAGCCATAATCGTAGTACTGTTGGCCGTACTGGCTGTCGTACTCTGCGGCATGTTGCTGTCTCTGCTGCGGAGGCGCCTGTTCGTAGTACTGCTGCTGGCGCTGCTGCGGGTAGCTGTCGTGCTGCTGCTGATATGCCATGGCAAGCGGCGTTAACGGAGAAAGCCACCCGATGCGTCTGCCTTGAAGCTAGCGAATGTTGAATACGATGATCGCCTCCAACGGCGGGCTTGCAGTCTTTGAAGGAGCACGGGCATTAGACTCGCTCGGGGTTGCAGAGCCAAAGCGGGCGCGTGTGTGTATGTGCCCAGCTTGCTCGAGTCGAGGCCGGTAATTGACGTTGTGTCTCGCTGTGTCGGTGTAACGGGTAGGGATAGGTGGTACTTGGCAGGGGTTGTACAAAATTGAACTGCGTCGGGCGGCACGCATGAGGTGCATATAGAGCGGGTTTGCAAGGGCGACGACGTGAACAGCTGCGAAGACTGTCCCTCGATTGCCAGCTGCCCAGTGTTTCAACGCCACTGGGGCCTGCTTGAACACGGGGGTGGTTCCAAGGTTTCAATTCAAGTCAACCACTCAGCGCCGTTGCAAGCTTGTACTGCCCGCGAAAGAGAAGATGAATCCCGCGACCTTGCCTGAGCCCTGAAACACGGCTATCCTGACCAGGGGGCTTACTGTATGATGACAGGTCCTTGTCCGCGTTCGCACGCGAGTAGAACATTTCAGCTACTGTACAGTAGATATTAACCCAGGAGCAGCCAGCCCGAGGCAGGACGGCCAACGGCCGGCTCCAATTCACAAGTGACATCGGTTTCAGCCCGCGCACGTGGCCACGAACCCAGTTCGCATCACGCATTCCTTAGACGAAGCAAGTCGCAGAGCCTCTGGGGATCACACAGGTCATGCCGTCGAGGCCATTGTACCAATGACCAGGAGGATCTGAGACCCGCTGGTGCTGATCCCACAGCCTCAGGCTCGGCAACGCTCGTCGCCGCAGCACCGGGCCCGCCGGGTGGGTAGGTCGGGTACAATGCAGCAGACTAGTCTCCTGTCAGCTGTGGCGCCCGCTGCAAGCGTCATGGCCGCGTGCACGTGATGCGGCTGCTGCTTCGAGACGCTAACTTTGTTCGACGTTGGCTGTAATCATCGACTGAGCCCATCGTGATGGATCGATTATCCAATCCAATCTAGTCCAGTCCACCACAGCATCGCCGTACCAGACCAGCGAACCGGTTATTGTACAGCACTGGCCAGCCATTGCAAAAGACCAACCATCCAAGCACCATGCCTTCGACGAGGACATACATCAAGGCAATCTCTGCGTACGTTCAAGGTCCTTTTACAACATAGTGCCGACTCTGACCTACCCTAGAGGAGCAGTGCTCTGCATAGGTGGCCCAGCGCTGGTAATGTGGGTCACTCCGTCAGAGGAAGAAATCGTCAAGGTATCATCACCCCTTCGCCACGTGCACACCTAGGTTTGCAGTAATAACTCGCTCACCCTACAGAGATACAACCCAGATCTACAGAAGAAGGCTCTTGCAGGTAGGGAACAACGCCAGAGAGATTTCGATGCTTTCGTGGGACAGCTGAAGGAGGCTTCGAGGTCAGAGAAGCCCAGTACGTACTTCTGCCTCCAGATTATGACTTTGCTTGACGAATGTGCATACTAACTACTTCAGTCTGGATTGCACAGAAAGAAATGGACGCGAAACGCTCAGCTGAAGAGCAGCAGATCCGCAGGGACGAGCGGGATGCATACGCTGCCGAGGGGCGGAGGAGGCAAGCAGAGATCCGAGCAAGCACGCAGTGAACTTCACCCGTTTCGATCCTCTTTTCATCCGAATGTATCTGTACCTGTAGTTCTATTAGAGTCTATCACAAATCTATGCTTCTAACCAACATTTGCTAGGTTTGGGGTCTCACATGAGTATAACTCAGCGAGGACTACTTGTGGACTTTCTTAAAGCTCGTTTGAATCCCATCACGCATGTACATACCGCAAGACTATTTCGACGAAAGCTCGAAATTATTCTTGCCCTGAAAATACCTGGGTATTTGGCGTTCCGAAAATCAATGCTAGTCTTGTCTCGGACCATCGAGATACGTGTAGAGTGAGGCAATGTTTCCCCCTCGTGACTTCGCGTTTCGGCAGCAGTCGCTGGCCCCAAGCTCGACGCGCATCCCACCAACTTCGTACTCATCCTCCGTTTCCAGCCTGCGCCCCCCCCCCGCCAACGACCATCCTCATTGCACCCAATGCCCAGCGATGCGCAAGGACCCGTGAAGCTCTCTCTACCTCTCGTACATCTACCTACTTTTGAAAGCGCCATCTCTTGCTGATGACATCATAGGAATTCCAGCAAGACATCTTTAAAGAGTTGCGCGAGGAAGATGAGCTTGTTCTCCTTGCGCGAGGTCTCGGCCTCCTGCGCATAGTCACCAACCTCCTCCACTCGTACGACGCGGCTGGGAACAACCTCATACTGCTTGTCGGTGCCGACGAGCGCGAAAATGTGTGGATTGGCGAAGCGCTGGCCGAACATGCCGCTGTCAGTAATGCGCCCAAGTGTCGGGGGCTGAGTCTGGTGAATACGGATCTGATGAGTGTGGGGACGCGTGAGAAGTTGTATGCGCAGGGTGGCATATTCAGCATCACATCGCGCATCTTAATCGTGGATTTTTTGTCCGGCTTGCTGAATCCGGAGACGGTGACTGGCATTGTAGTGTTGCATGCTGAGAAGGTGGTCGCAACATCGTTAGAGGCCTTCATCTTGAGAATCTATCGGCAGAAGAACAAGGCTGGTTTCCTCAAGGCATTCTCGGACACCCCAGAGCCGTTCACGACTGGTTTTGCACCACTCACCAACATGATGAAGAACCTTTTCCTGCAGAAACCAGCACTGTATCCTCGTTTCCACGTTGCAGTCGCCAATTCTCTAGAAGGGCGAAAGAAAGCAGAGGTCATCGAGCTGGAAGTGCCCATGACAGAGGCTATGCAGGACATCCAGAACGCGGTGCTAGCGTGTGTCGAAGCTAGTATCAGCGAGCTCAAGAAAGCTAACCCAGGCCTTGAAGTGGAAGACTGGACAGTGGACAGTGCGCTCCACAAGAACTTTGATCAGATCATTAGACGCCAACTAGATCCTGTCTGGCATCGAACGACATTCAAGACGCGGCAAGTTGTTCGAGACCTGTCGCTACTCCGCACCATCCTACACGCCCTCCTTACGTACGATGCCGTCAACTTCAACAAATACCTCGACACGGTTTTGGCGGCGTCACAGCCGCCCCCAGGGTCAACGAAGCAGAACCAATCCCCTTGGCTTTTCCTAGACGCAGCAGATACCATCTTCACAACTGCAAAACGAAGGGTGTACTCAGGGAAAATTTCTAACGCTGAGCTGGCCAATAGCTCCAATGCCGTGCCTGAGTCTCTCGAGCCCGTACTTGAGGAGTTCCCAAAGTGGATGCAACTAGCAGAAATCCTCCAAGAAATCGAGCAAGATGCATACTTTAACCCGACACCGCAGGACACATCCAACGGCTCTATACTCATCATGTGCGGCGATCAAGGCACATGTTCGCAACTAAGGGAGTATGTACAAACCATGTACGTGAAACCCGAAGGGCCAACCAACAAGGATGACGATGACAGCGAGCCATCAGCAAGATTCATGATGCGCCGTAAACTTCGTAATTATCTTACTTGGAAACGCGACTTCAGCAAAGTCAGCGCTGCGCTATTTTCAGAGAATCAGAAGGCGATCAACAACAGCACCGACCGAAACGTACAGAGTGGCATGCGGCAAACCACCGGTAAGCCTCCGCCCAACAAGCGAAGGCGAATAAGAGGAGGTGGAAATATAGCAGCAGGCCCTTCTCGATCAGATACGGGTGCTGTCCGCACTGCAGGAGACCGAGACGCACATATCGCAAGTCTTATGGCCGAACTTGAGCCTACTGAGATCGAAGCTGCGCAGAAGCCAGGTGATGTCGGATTTGATCCGCTCGATAACATGGATGACTACTACGAACTATTCGGAATGGACTCCTTGATCATCGTGCATTCATATTCCGGTGATCTCGATGAGCACATCCTCGATGAGACGAAGCCGCGATACGTCATCATGTACGAGCCAGACGCTGCGTTCATACGGCGCATTGAAGTTTACAGGTCATCGCATTCGGATAGGACAGTGAAAGTGTTCTTCATGTACTACGGTGGAAGTGTGGAAGAGCAACGCTACCTCTCTGCTGTTCGTCGTGAAAAAGATGCATTCACCCGTTTGATCAAGGAGCGCGCAAACATGGCACTCACGCTAAACAGCAACGCCAACCTTGCGCCCGAAGAGTCCTTCCTACGCACTATCAATACGCGGATAGCTGGCGGTGGGCGCCTAGCAGCAACCGCAGAGCCACCACGCGTTGTCGTAGATGTGCGAGAGTTCCGATCCTCACTACCGAGCTTGTTGCACGGCCGTTCCATTGTAATAGTCCCCTGCATGCTCACAGTGGGCGATTACGTCCTAACGCCGCATATATGCGTCGAGCGGAAATCCGTCCGCGATCTCATTCAGTCTTTCACAAATGGGCGATTATATAATCAAGTTGAGGCTATGATGGAGCACTACAAACATCCTATGCTGCTCATTGAATTCGACCAAAATAAATCGTTCACGCTCGAGCCTTTTACTGATTTCTCAGTGGGGGCGTCGAGCACCAGTGGACTTGCTGCGGCGCCGGACTTGCAAGGGAAGTTGGTTATGCTTACCCTTGCGTTTCCGCGACTGAGGATCATTTGGTCGAGTTCGCCGTATCAGACCGCGGAGATATTCTCAGAGCTTAAGAAGCAGCAAGATGAGCCTGATCCGCTAAAGGCCGTCCAGGTGGGCCTAGATCCAAATCAAACGGGAGACGAAATGCGGAGTTTCAACCAGACAAGCCAAGATATGTTGAGGGCGTTGCCGGGCGTAAATGAGAACGTAGTCACAACTTTGATGCTTAAGATCGAGAACATTGAGGAGCTGTCGAATATGAACGAGCGGGAGATGTGCTGGCTTATTGGGACGGACGTTGGTAGGAGAGTGCACCGATTTCTCAACAGAAGCGTGTATGAGGATGTTCAGCTGCCAACGTTTACGTGATGGCGCTACAATGTAATGTACCATGGGATTGCACAAAGGAAGACCATAGCTGGCATCAGTATCGAAAAGGTGAAAAAGTAGTACGTGACGGAGATGTCTAATGGCTGCCTTACGGTCTACTTCAATGGTATAGACGCAGGTAGACATGGGAACAAATCGTCATGAAGCAAGCCATGGATGAAGAAAGTGAAGCTACAATTACGTCCGCCCGCTCGCAAGAAGCAGCATTTGAGCAGCCCGACGCTCGCAGAGCAAAGCAGGGCCAGCCGTGCAAGAGCCGAGACAGCATGGCGGACCACTCCCAACGCCCTCAAATATCGTCGATGTCAATCTCCTTCTTCCCGGTGCCGTCAGCCTCGTCCGAATCACTCTCGTCACGGTCCTCGTCGAACTCGAAGCCAATACCCTCGTCGCCCTGGTCGCCATACGTGTCGGTCTCGTTGATCTTTGCGTTCTCTGGTAGCTCGCCGTAGGCTTTTAATGAGCGGGCCTCGTCGGCTTCAATATGGGTCAGTAAACATTCCACCCTTAGTCTCTACGCCATGGAAGGAGCAAGAGGCCAAATTGAGCTGAGTGTGAGGAGACGTACCAGAATACTTCATGATCACATCACCTTTCTCGTCTTGATAGTCTCGCAGTGAGAGGAGAATGATATCACCCTGGTTGATCCAGACCTTCTTCCTCAGTTTGCCACGGATGTGAGCGAGTCGGCGCGCGCCATCGAAGCACTGCGCCTCCAGGCGACCGTTCCCAAGCATCTTGACCACCTGTGCATACTCCTGGCCCTCCTCTTTGAACACAAGCTCGCGCTTCTCGTTGTCGTTCTCGTTCTTACCCCTACGTCGGTTCTTGCCACCCTGTTGCACTTTGTTAGCATGCCACGCTTCTTGGGTTGGTATTGCAAATTGAGAAGCGTCCACTGTCTACTCTACAGGCAGGCAACTAGGAGAGCCCGCGTTCGCCGTTTGTGGAGCGACATGGCGTTGTGAGGCATAGAGGGGCTCCCCCTCCAAGCCCAATAAAAGCCAGACGAGGCAGTACGAACCTTTCCCTTGTTCTTAGGCATCTTGAGAGTTGGTCGAAGAGATCTTGAGTGTACTGGCTGTCTGTGCGGGCGATGTGTCGTGTGGGTATAAATGCGGCGGGTGCAGGATTACACGTTGTGGCCGACTGTTTGCTGGCCGAGTTTCGAGTCACTGTGGGTTTCTTTGACGTTGGCGCTAAGTGTGGGCCTTGCCTAAGTCGGTCTAGCTTCATCGCTCATCCGAGACACCGTCACTGTGCACACGGCCTACCTCATATGCTCCCCGACTTCCCACAACCCCCTACCCACGAATGGCGACATGAAAAGCGTCTTCTCTCTCATCGCGAAGCAACAGCCGACGACATTCAAAGTTAGCTATACACCCGAGTACAAGACTTTCACCCTCCAACACGTCGCAGCCGATCCATCGCATCCCCTGCACGAGGCACAGAAGAGGAGACAGAGAGAACGAGGGAAAGAAGGACTCTGGTGGCATGCTACAACAGGCGTCGAACTGAACAAGTCGAGCTGCGTGCGAGCATGGGCCAGGAGACGCCTGCGTAATGCGGTACGAGATGAATTGCACCAACGCGGATACGATGCAACAGGCAAGCTTGTTGATTCCAAAGCCGTGCAGCATCGAGCAGACTTGATGAATCTTCTCCAGCAGGGCAAGACATTGGACTTGACGGGAAGCTTGAGGCTCCACGTCCAACCTCCTCTTATACCGGCCAAATACGCACAAGTACGGGCAGAGACAGGCTATGTCATTGAAACTATGCTGCAAGTCATCAAGAATGAGGCTGGTGGTCAGGGCTCTGTGAGGAAAGCAAGAGGTCGTCCGCAATGGAACCCACCAACGGCGAGACCGCCTCATGCGCGGCTAAGGAACCGGCCGGACCGACCGATACCTTGAGCATCACAATGTTTCGTCGTTCACTCGTCTTGTTATTTCCGCACGCACTCGTCACCCATCGTCGACAGGCACCTCACTAAACTTACTCTTCCGCAGGCGTAATGGTACAATTGGAGGCATCCTGGCGTGCAATCCTTTGTAGATATTCAGGCACAAGTGAGATACTCTCACACGAGACACTACAACCATGTCGTCAGCTTTTTGCAAAAGAAAGCAAGAAGTTCCAGAAAAGTGCTGGTTTATAGTGCCGGAAGCTGACGGCACATATTCCCACTGTGAAGTGGTAAGCAAAGTGGGTTTGGAGATAAACCTCCTTACGATAAATCCCCTGCGAATCGTGGGAGCTCTACAGGCCCGAATGAGGACGACCAGGTGAAGCAAAAGTAACTGTTGTTCGTTGGAGTGAAACGGGCGTAATAATGGTACGATAGAAGTCTTGGTCTTCTCAGGTAGCTCTGAACGAAGGCTAGCGAATACCAGCAGCCTTTATCTCTTGCACCGCCATGCCACCCTCCTAGCCATGCATTCATAGATCCTGTATCATCGGATCGGAGGTTTTGAGACTTGAAGGAGAATCCTCGCATTCAGCTTTACCATAATGCTGTTAGAGGGAATGGTGACAAGCAATGCGTTGGTTTTGTGAGTCTGAAGTAAATTAAGGCTCGACTTATGCAAGCTCTGTATCATATCTCGTCAGACATGGGAGCGCTCCTGTATGTACAATATCATCTGAATCAGAAGCCTTTCGTTACCCTGCAAATTCTAACCCAAAAAAAAAGCATTCTTGATTTTGCACTATGAAAGGTATATAATTTAATCCTGAAGATATTATGGTACGCTAGAAGCTACATGGACTTGTCTGCAAGTGCATATTTTCCGTTTGAATGCGCGCGTGTGATCTACATGCTCACTCGGTGAGCACTCTACTAACCTCAACGGGATCGCTATAACCCAGGACACTGTAGTCAACGTCTTAGACTATCAGAACCTAGACGTACAATGTTTAGCGACTAATACCAGTTGTTTCCGTTATTAGTCATGTGCCTGTTGTGAGAGCCTGTTGGTTTGGACACAGAATCAGGATCTGACAATTATTTGAAGTAAAAGCGACTCTTGACGAACCTCAGTGGATTACGTAAATTTTGCTTAGCTGATATTGATACATCAGATCGCTTGAGATGCACATTACTGTAGGGTCGAAACCCTCAGAACTTCTCGCAAGCTGGTCTCATATCGAGCTCATGCGTCCACAGGCATGGCTTTTGATTGTGCAGCCATAAATACGTCTCGCCCACAGCATCGGCGCTCATCTTCTTCCCAACTTTTTGATCTTCACCGTCCTCGTCGACAATTGCGCCGTTGCCGATGGTGTGTACCACATGTACACCTCGTTCGCTCATCTCTCGAGCCAAAGTTTGCGCCAATTGCCGAACGGAGGCGCGACTAGCGCCATAAGCTGCGAAATGTGCGTTGCACCGCAGTGCTCCAAGCGTGCCCGTGAAGATGAGAGTCTAAGCACTGTCAATGTTGAGCAACTTGACGTTGAGATTTTCCACTTACACCCTTCTTCTCTCCCCCATCAGCTAAACCGGTCTTACCATGGTCCTCGAAAAATCGCTTGATACACTCCTGTGCAAATGTGAACGCCCCACCGACATAGGTCTCCAAGCTCTCTTCAAACTCTTCCCTCGTCTCCTCCAAGAACGGCTTCTTGGACGAATGCTTGATACTGTAAATCGCCAGCTTCAGCTTCAAGTCCTTGAAAGTCTGATGGGACTTGATATCTTGGAATGTCTTCTCTAGCGACGACTTGGAAGTATCGGTCGGGAATACTTCAAGGACCGCATTGGGCGATGTTTCTCGGATCTTGGAGACGACCGATTCAAGGGAGTCTTGGCGGCGAGCAAGCAATGCGACAGCGAGGTTGCCATGGGAGGGGTGCGAAAGGATGCGTGCGATTCCTGTTCCCTGTGGGTATCTCATGAGGACTTGTATTCGATTACAGACTGTTTCTTGAGACGCACCGTTGCAGGACCAGCGCCGATGAGAATGGCGAGACCGGATGGAGGAGGCATTGTAAGCTCTTCTAAATACTGAAAGCGGATACTTCCAATGCCCCAGGATCGATGTTGTCAGTTGCGTTTATGATATCTTGTCAAGCTCTGACGACGCGGTACTCCCAACAGCAACGCCTGTCGATCATTAAGGCATTGCATCATCGAACCAGCTCATGCGGGGAACGGTGCTGGAGCGGGGTCCGAGCCCGTTTTCGGGTTTCTCCATTCAACGCTACACAAGTCGTCTCGCAGCTATCTTTGTAAGTGTATTCACAGTGAATCACGATCAACTCTAAGCATAGGAGGCAGGTTGAAGGGTCCTATCTAGGTTTCTTCTTAGAAAAGCTTGGCACTACGACTCGAGCTAGACCCTCGCATTCAGAATCGTCGGAATTCACACACCTGGATAAACATCATCATATGCCCCTCCATGATTGACGACTCCCCTTTTGGCGTACTGTGTGCCGTTGGGGCACCATTCAACCAATTCTACCTTAACCACACTCGGTGAAGCAAAAGCTCACTTCGATGCTACGTGTGATGAAGCCAGGCTCTGTTTTTCAGGAAACGCAAGCTTCAGAATCAGGTTGTAGTGCACCACGCATAACAGCGTCTCTTATGGTGAAATACATATGGGACAATCATGGTTCAGGGGGGATTAATTATGAGTGAGGCGACTTGATTGATCTCAAGCCCACACCGACGAACACCAGTATTGCAACACATCATAGCGTAGTGCTCCTTGATGGCAGCCCTGCGCCTCGGTCACCGGTCTGCCTTGTATTCTAAGGGGCAAAATCTTGACCGGAAGCTGACTTCAACTAAAGCTCAAGTCGACGTCCAGATTGCCCCATATCTAAAAGTAACGGATGAGGTCCATGTGAGCAGCTCAATGCGGCTAAGCCGCGAGAAAACGGTACATGTGTCAGACCAGCAGCGCAGCTTCCATTGTTAGATTCTTGGTCTTCAACCCTCTTTCAGCGCGAATCGCGACGCTTTTGCGATCTTAGAAGCAGAATGGGTTGATAGAAATATATATATAAAGTACGCGCCGGGGCTAACCCTGCAATGCATGTGTCGTGCATGAAAGGATCACGAAGGGTCAAGGAAAGCGGATCCGATATTTCTTTATTGGATGGAGTGCATGAACTAAGCCACATGTATACAAGCGCCAACTTGGTACTGCAATAGCGAAAATCAACCTCCAACAGCTCTTCCCACTCCTGATCGTCGCTGGCGTTGCTCATAATGGCCTAGCTGCGTGAAGGATCACGAGAGCGTTGAATGCCGACTTTTTCGACAGCGCGCATCTGTTGCGCCTCTTCGTGACCGTGTTTCATGTCCCAGATCTCACTTTGCGCTCACCGATCAGTATCAGTCGGCATGGTTGGAGTTGACTTGGTATTGGCTCGTTCATGTAAGTGAAGCTTCCGTCCAGGAGCTTGGTGCGATCACAATTTCCCTCTTATCTCTCTCCATTATGCTATACTATAGTCGCCAACTCCGTGCTGAGTTGATCAACATGGAAATACGGCGGCGCACATAGAACTGCTGGCGAAGTGCTGGGGTCGCCCAGGGCTGACGGCAAGATGGCGGTTTGTGGACCATGCCTTGGACAGATGCCGTGTAAATAGTCAGATAGTCAGCCCTGGTGAGATGAAAGGATGGAACAAAACCCGATGCCCAGCTACCTCGGAGATCCCCCTGAATCCCAGGTGCCGATGTGCAAATGAATGCGGTGGGCACGTTGCACGTGACTGCATATTCATGCCCCTAGGCACGAGGCGAACCTCCAACTTGCGTCGATAGTGCCCGGCTCTTCTCGCTGCACTTAAGCGCGCAACCTAGACTCTGCACTGGCCAGGCGCCCACCAGATTAGAACTCCCCTCAGTCTGTGCCACAGCATAGCTGACGGGGTTGCTTCACCTTCGACTTGCGCAACGCCTCGTTTCTCCAAGTCCGGATGCAGGCCAGCAGAAGAAATGTGTCGCGCAGTCGAGTGGGCGGCTCGTGCGGTTTGTCTCGGTCCCACCACGACCTGCGGATAGATCTCGGCTCGGCTGTCAAGCAGGGAGTGAGAGCGCCCAAAGTCTCAATCAGCCGTCTTGTCCTCGCTCCACCGAGAGGCGTCATGGGAGTCGGGACGGAGACATGCCAATTTGGGGATGGGATATGTACGGCCTCTAGCCTCTAGCGCTGGACACGCTCGGCTGGAACCATGCAGCCATCAGACCGGACCTGGCTGAAGTGGAAAAGGCATCGCAATGGCGACGGCGGATCGAGGGGAGGGCCACGATTATTGCTCACCTACGTCTAGTCTCGTACCGACAGGATTGCAGCACGGGCACCGGTTGGAACCATGGTGTCGTTGCCTGATCCGACCGCAAGCCTTAACCCACCCATCTCTAAGCCGCACTTGCCGTTGAATGACAATTCCATCGACCCCTGGACCACTCACCGCTCGATTCAGTTGAGATCAGCCCCCACAACGTCGTGGCATGAGCATGGGGCGTGATTTTTAGTACAACGACAACGTGCCAGTCCTTGCCAGACCTCCCATGGGCTTCCGCTTTAGAACGACAGGACACCCTGCTCTATGCAAGCGACAGGATCGAGCAAACGCATTAGAACCGAGTACGGGGTGGCACAATTCGCCCAGAGTTGAGCCAAGCGATACCGCCTTTCTTCTCTTCCTGCAGCATCTCCACCTCACGGTGATCCTCTGGCTGCAGACGGATGCAATATCAACGCCCATTATAACGGCTTCCCAGAATGTTCAGCTGATCAGAAGGATAGTGTCCAGTATGTCTGCTGTCATTTTCGTCTCTCAAACAGCATTTTGTGCGGCTTGACCGGGAACGCCGCACCAGGAACGCCTGGTTGAGCGACCCAAGGTCGACTTCGCCCCTCTTGAAGTGCTCTGCGAGCTCAATCACATGCTAGCTACGAACACGCCGCCGGTCGCATATCTAACATACCAAGGCTAAGAGAGCTGAGGCCCCAATCGCCGAAGTCTACCCAGCGCTTAATTCCACCCATCGCTTGTGGCGTCATGAGGTAGTCCCAGTAGATGTGACTGCATATCGTGACGGGCTTGATTCACACCCTCACTGGTACGAAACGGCCAAGCCGATGACTTCAACAGAAAATTCGATTTCACTATCGCGCCAGTGATGGTAGCGCTTGCGCCATGTGCCAGGGATGGTGCTCCCCGGGGTCGTTCTCTGCGAACCGCAATCGATCAGGCGCTGGAATGCGTTGGCCTCGAAGAGGGCAAATATAAATATTCGCAGGATCTCACCAATAAGAGAGGGTGCGCGCTCGTAAGCTGAACACTCGGCAGTCTAAATTCACTTGCGTGTCCAATGGGAGGCGCGCTAGAATAGACCCTGACTGCAATGCAGCTAAACGTGGTTGCAGACGCTCGCCATCGACCGCTGGTAAAAATGCTGCGTGACCTGAACACACCTGCCCAGATGCATGTTAAGCTGTCGTCTTATCGTAGGGATTTTCCGGTGAGCAATGGCGATTTGATAGCTGGTATCTGGAGAGCTGGGCCAATTCTGGTAAGCTCCTCATTATAGAAAACAAGAAATCATATCAACCTTTGTGCATGTTGTGCCGCGTGATGTTGACGACACACCCTTCAAAGTCGGGATAGGCTTCGGGTGAAACATCCGTTCATCGCTAGCCCTTCACCCCCTCACAAGCTGACACTACGTAAGGGAGTTTTGGACAAGATATGGTGGCGCAACGACATCCTGGTTGCCTGCATACACACGCCTGCATGTGCAGGATCAGGGCGAGGTGTGACCCATTAAGCTCCCAACAACGGGGTAGAACGGTAAGCATCCCATAGGGCTGATGCAAGTAACGATCACCGACTTTCACGATCTTTCTTCAATGCAGTAGGGGTCCTCAGCTTGGATGGACTTCACGAAAGATGTTGACCCGACCAAACATTCTTCCTGCATGTTCCGATTGTTACAAAATCTGCCACCCGTACTGAGACTGGACCATAATCAGGAAGCAGCATTAACGCGGTCGATAGAGAAGCCCCATGGCACTCGCGGATATGTTGGCGGAGTAAGCCGGTAATAGTCATCGTGATTGGGACGAGGATTGGAAACAGGGTACACTTCCGCCCGCGTGGCAAAGCTTCGATGCGTTCCGCTGCGCCTGCCTGCATTCTGGACCCGAGTTGTAGGGAAAAGTGAAAGGGATTGCTTAGTGCCGCGCGCTGACTGACAAGCATTATCATAAAGGGCGTCAGGTGACGAATGGAAGCCGACGGATTCACCCTACTCCAGAATACGATCATCCGCGGCACCAAGCTAGCGGGGGCTGTTTGTTGTTTCTAGATCAATGATTTGGCGAGTTTTTCGATGTGGAGCGGTCGATAGCTGCGGCTCAGTCAGCTCTATATTAACATTTGACAGCTTCGATTGAAGTGCTAATAGCCGTCGTCCATGACCCGTACCTTCAATGATATTGAGAGTATATAGGCTCCCTCCAGCAGCTCATTCTCTGATCCAGAAGATCATAACTACAACTCTCAACGATTCTAGAATTATCAATGAGTGCAAGCTCCAGACACATCGCAATCTTCACCACTAAGACCCAAATCAAGACCGACTTCTCAATCATGTCAACACATATGCTCACTCCCAAATCCTCTAATGAGAGTCTGCAGAGCACTTCTTCCACGTTCTCCTTTCCCGACAAGCTCTCACCGGCGGTTACGGGTCCCATGGTATGGGAGGGAGATGAGCTCAACCCGGCTCAGTACGTTATCGATCTGAGCAACCATGAGATCGAGGACATCCGGGCCGCTGTCATCAAGGTCAAGAGTAAGTACTCTCGCATAGCACAGTTGAGTATCATGGCTGACTTCCACCCTAGTCGCTGGAACCCCACGTTCAGAGATTCGACAAGAGAGCTTTGACTTAGGAAATCCCGCCCTGGCTCGCAAACTCTCGTTGATCAGTAAAGAGCTTCATCACGGCCGCGGTATCGCGGTTCTGCGAGGCCTAGATGCTGCCAAGTTCAATGATGAAGAAGCAGTCATCGCTTTCGCCGGCGTATGCTCGTACATCTGTCCAGAGAGAGCCACCGACTCTTACGCAAATCAGACCTTGAGTAAGTCCGCGCCATATCGGTAGGTCTACCTCAGATAAAAGCTAACCAAATCGCCAGGCCATGTTCGTGATGCTACTAAGGATGCCGTGCCCGGATGGGCGAAAGGTATTGGGCTTGCCGGCTCGAAGATCACTGCTGCGATGGACTTCCACAGTGATCGCTTCTCTGGCGATATTCTTGCTCTTCATGTACGCAACGACGGCGGCACAGATGCTGGCGGTGAGCAATACATCGTGAGCTTCTGGAAGATCTATAACGAGCTTCTGGAGAAGGACCCAGAAGTTCTAGAGACTATGGCGGAGGCGAATTGGCCTTTCGAGCTAAAACAGAAGTAAGTCTTGACGAAACCAAGCTAGCGAGATTAGTCCTGATCTTAGATAGGGACAGGGCACCTTACCTGGAGCTGGGGCCGACTCTCCTCTTCTCGAAGGGCAAGCCCATATGCCAACTGGTCAAGGCTCCGCTCCTTGGAACTCCACTAATCCACAGAGACCCAACTATGCCCGTTGTCACTACGAAACAAATGCATGCCATGCATGCTGTGGAAGAGCTGGCTAAGCACTTTTGCACTAAGCTAGACCGACAGCAGGGCGACATTCAGTTGATCAACAATCTGAGCATTATGCATGCTCGCGGCGCATATCGCGGCAGCAACGGCAAGCCTAGCGCTCGCCATCTCCTGCGGATGTTCCTTCGAGACCCCGCCAGCGCATGGGAGAAGCCTGCCCACTTCCGGAGCAATTTCGACGATCCTTTCGCCTTGGGAAGGCCACAGAACCTTCCTGTCCTTGATAGCGATCCGTGGCGTCTCATCAGCGGCCGCGAGAGCCACGGCTAGATCTAATTCTCTGTCACTTTAGGAACATACTGTCATTACCAAGGCCATGTAGGTGTTCTAGCGGCTCTGGACTTCTGCAGCATAAGAACGGTGTACGGTGTTACTGCGGGAGGAATGAAAGCTTTTTTGTACTCATAAGCGGTTATTCCAGTATCTCACCGTACAAGGGCGGACGCTTGAATGCTCAAATCATCTTCATTACTCGGAAAGTGCTCCATATATGTAATGGTGTTGTACGACCGACCTTGCTTTGTCCTGGATTTTCATCATACAAAAGCTGCGGACAACATGGCTCAGGCACCAGCTTCTTTGAACAGTTTCACAATCCATTCGCTGGACGTGGACCAATGGGTTGCGGTGAATCCAGTGAGCGGCGGTTGGAATCGGTCTAGTTTGATTAGATCAGTCCTCTCAATATCGATTTGCCCACTGACCTGGATTAACCCTATCAAATAAACTAGCGATTTTCGTCACATATTGAAATCCTTCTGAGTCTATATGACCCCTCTCGCACAATTCTTCGGGATTGTCACGCGCTAATCTGAAGGGCGAGTAGCCACGTAATGTGCAACGCCAGTGGTAGAGGAGAACAGGAAAGGCGAATTCCCACTTCTTTATTTGGTTGGTTACCACATTGCTCACTTGATTTTCGATTAGCTAGTAGAGTCAGCGAGTATCTTTTCATGGAGAGATAATGGTGGCTTACAGTTCCATTTTTTGATTTGATGTAATCTTGCGCGCCGTGATGGATATACTCAAGATTCCAAAATATCACGTAGAATGCGAGGAACAATTCGTACCAGGGTTTGATCTTAGGCTTGAAGATTAGTGCCGCCAACTCTTTGACAAAGGCTTTCTCCAGTTTTCCTAGATACTTCACAGCAGCAACGTCCATCTGGTGGGTCATAGCACCTGGCAGCGGTCGGTCCCGGGAGTTTCGGTCGTAGGCTTCGTAATCGCTGCGACCCAGGTTACGATAATCGTATTCACGAATGCCTGGTATGTTATTCGACCAGACAGAGCCGTATCCTTGAGATACCACGGAGAGACATTGCAATCGCATAGCCAAATCGAGAGCTTTCGAACCCTTCATACTCCGCATTCGTATGACCTCCTGATAAGTCAGAAACGCAACCTCGTCTTGGCGTATGCGGGTAAAGATCCATTCCTCGATAGCTGGTTGGAGGCATGAGAAATATCTCTCGAATGCCGGTATCAAGTTTGCGGTGTCGTAGATGGCGTATGCCGGCTGCTCAAGTTGCCTGACTTCCCCTTGTTTGTTCGACCAGACAGACGCGGCCACATCAAGGGAACCCCTTCTTGGACTATATGGGCGAAATGTGAGACGCATAGGCTGTGCATTTGGTATGGGACCATAACCAGGGAGATTCCATAGTATTTCCATTTCGTAAAGTTGACTATTATGTATCCAGTCATAGCCAAGGAATTCAGCTTCTTCCTGGTGCTCACGGCCATTACCTAGTTGAAAAGATGAGAACGAGCTGGATGTCTGGAAAGATAACATGACCTACAGCGGCGCACAAGACTTGTGTCTTCGAGATGTTCTCTATAACATGGCTCACGGAAGGACCGAGCATGGCCTGTGATTTTGTCGCACTTCTGACATGGATCACCCTCATCACACTAGTACGGTTAGCTCAACACCTTACCGACGTTCAACGTACATACACCTGATTTGTAGAACCTACAACGAACACATATCCTCTTGTTCTTGCGCATGGTGTGGGTCTTTTCCCTCAGCTTTTCCTGGAGAGGACCTTTTCGCTTCGATACTTTTAGCTTCTCCTGCCTTTCGACGAACGAGGAAGGCACCTTGGTGGCTTTCTTTTTGGTATGTGGTCTCTGATATCCTGGAATATTACCGACGGCATTGTTGAAGTGGTTAATCGGAGCGTCGGGATGAGAGTATGCTCCTTGTCCAGTCTGTGCTTGAGCCAGAGCCCAATCCTGACCAACATTTGGGATGCGTTCGTACATGGCAGCTGCAGCCGCTATTTCTCCAGGAACGAGAGACGGCCATGGCGTAGTGGATGAGTTGCTCTGTCTCGCTGTTATTGTGCTTGAGGGGACAGTATTGCCAGAATGACCCCACGCAGCGGAAGGCTGGCTCGGCACTTGTTGGGTGGTCGTGTGCAAAGGCGCTGTCCGCGATTGGGAATGTGAGAGTCGTGAGACAGGGTGTGGCTTTGGAGCATGATTCGAGAATGGTGGGTCTACCGCGTTGGCGGGGGATTCCTGGAGCAAGTTAGTCGGGCGTCTAGCGTAGGGCACAATATCTTGTGTGTGTGTGTGCTCTTACCGAAGAGTGTCGTGACTCGTTGAATCGCTCAGTACTGCGAAAAGTATTCTCCTGCGGGCTCAAGGGTAGTGTGCGTCCCGGGTTCAGTGCTTGCTGATGCTGATGCTGGTGCTGGTGCTGGTACTGGCGAAGAGGAGGATCCGGGAGAGGCCCAGGAAGAGCACCCCCCTCGGCATGAGAATAGGGAATTGCTGAGCGCGAGGTGAAGCTCTGTTGTTCGTGTTCGTCTCCATGCGGAATCCACTCCTGGATCTCTGGTCGGACGTAACCAGGCGACCACGCAGGTGGAGCAGAGGAATGCAGCAAACTAGCGGAGTCGACTCCGGGTTGGGGGTAGTGGAGAAACGGGGCTGGAGAGGGGCCGGCGTACGAGTCGTGGTTAGGGTCGTCGTGCCATGCTGTTGCTGGGGCATACAGGTGTTCGTGGTTGCTGGTGGGGAAGCTCTGGTAGTGCGAGGCGCTTCGGTAGTACTGCGAGCTGGTAGACATGGAGGCGGGCTGGGGCTGACTGCGCACGACTTCACAGGAGGTGTCGGGCGAGCGTGTGTCCCTCATTCGTCTAGAGGCAATGGGCAGGATGCGTGTAGCAGGGGGGACAACGGCGGCCTGAGGCCATAGAGCAAAGCTCTCGACGGTAGATCGTCGCTTGCGGCCTTCAGAGGTTAGAAAAGCTCGAGGAAACACACCAAGGTGGGCTAAGAACCGGGCTGGTTCACAGTGTCGGGTTGCGCTGCCTGTCCCAGCCCAGCTTCCGTCATGCGACGCGAGAGCCCCCTGCGGGGGGCATGCAGCCAGCCCGTACATAGACACGCGCAGCCCTACGGTACACGGTGCACGACCGTCTGTCTCACTCTAACACTTAAAGCTCGTTATTAACCCCCGCGCTGCACCTTTCATTTCCAGTACTATGGCGGCATCTAAAGCACCGCCTGTGCCCTCCACATCGCTGCACACCCGTTTGTGCCTGTGCCCAGTTTGCTCGGCTGCTGCTGTGCTCGCCCAAAGTACAATGTGCTTGCATGGGCGAGCCTCTCTTCAGCCCAATCGCCACTCTGGCACCACGTCCCGATGGAACTTGGAGCCTATGTCCAGAAGTGATTTCTGCACCATATTATGCCTCGACTGCTGCCACGGCTCACGTCAAACCCACAATGATGCGTCTGCCGTCCCTTCATTGACGGGTGTGCGTTTAATTGCGAGGTCCATTACGGCTTCGTGACCACTGAAGGACATGACTGTACTTATAGACGACATGTCCCATCTTGGAGTGCTGTCTCAGCTGCTATCGCCAGTGCATCATGCTGCCTTTTCCCTCTGTTGAACGCGTCCGCTTGGCGACGTTGGAAGACCTGCACCGCATTTCAATCGTTGCCGCTGCTGCATTCTTCTGGTCGCCGACCTTTAGATTCCAACGTCCCCTATATAACGAGTTCCCGTCAGACACCATAGCGTCGTACCTAGCCGAGTATAAAGCTGCCATCAAAGATCCTGCGCGCGCCGTCTTGGTAGCCGAAGATGTGCTTGAGCAAGACGAAGCTAAAGACGTCTACGAGGCGCTGCGATTCGCCTACGGACCAGAGTCCCCGCGCCAGAAAGGCATCGTTGGCGTGTGCAGTCTGATCTTGAAGCCGGACTCTTACTATATCGGCCAATGTCAGCCTGAAAGTAAGCTTGACGGCGCTGCCCGCTCGAAGATGGACATGACAATCAACACTGAGGGAAGCCACCTCGAGCCTGCCATGCAGAGTGAGGTCTCTGATCTGAAGAGAGACCAGTGTGCCGCTGCTCTCGAGGCATACAATATGATCACAGGCCCGGCGAAACTTGAGTACGCATAGCCATGGTTGTTTTGAGCAGTGCGTTGACCATCATGCCGCAGACACCTTGCAGGCAAGATGCGTCTCAGCACTTTAGCAGTAGCTCCTTCCTACTGGCGCCGTGGTCACGCTTCAAGACTTGTCAGCTTCTGTACGCAGCTGGCGGATTTTGACAATGCAGTCTTGGTAAGCACCAATGCCTCGGGAACAAGGCTCCTGTTTTGATATGTTCCAGGGCGTATCTGCCACTCCTAAAGGCCAGATTGTGGTGGAAAAGGCCGGATTCCAGGAACGTGAAATCACCCACGTCAAGCGCGTGGTGGCGCGCGAGCAGCATGCATGCCAGGGTTCCCCTGATGCTGTGCAAGTCACGCTTTGGTAGGTAAACCTTATTCAAAGACTACATGTGATGGCCTATACTGACTCTCCGACTCCAACGCCAGGATTGGCGTTCGCTTACCGGGCGGCAGATCACCTTCAAGCAGCATAGGGAGTCGGTCAGAGTCACCGATGGATTCGCAGTAAGCAACGTGATCGGTGTGAGAGCTCGGCGGGTCTGCAGCTATGCTCAAGTGCCGGGCTTGGGCGTGGTGCAGCTAGCTGACTTGAGCTTCTCGATGTGGATTATCATCTTGTCGCGCCACAAAGCTTCCAGCTGAAGAGGGCACGTTGAGCTTAATTAGACATCAATGTACGTCTTGTGGAAATTGAGCTGTACACAATCCTGTCTGTAACCGCTATAAGTCATCTATCTTGGATGTAGGGCTAGCCATATATGTATATGGCTTGATGCACATTAGGCATAGCCTGGGAATATTTCCGTTTACCAATAACTTTCAACTTGATAGTTGGTGGCCCCGAACAACCCTGCTTTATGCGAGGTTGCGAGAAATACCAACAACACGAACGAAGACCGAGTACACCAGGCCTGAATTGCGCGAACTTCTGGCAAGGTATCAAGCCTTGGTCTTTTTCTTTGTCAATTTGCCCTCCTCGTCTTCGCCGAACGTCTTCCTCTTCCCGGCATTGGCAATTCGAGTCGACTTCCTCGTTCCCTCAGTCCTCTCCTTTCCATTCCCTTTCAGATGACCCTCCTTCTTTGCTCCGCTGCTCCTCGCCCCATTTCTCCTCGCATCATTTGCTGAAGCCTTCTTAGCTTTGGTGTTCGCTTTGGGCTTCTGCGCGCTCGCGGGAGCTTCTCCTTGCTCCTCATTTTCTTCATTGGGTGAAGGGCTCTCAGCTTGCTCGGCTTCTTTTTCTTCAGATTTCTTCTTACTTGAGGACTTTGGTTGCGGGGTTCCCTTCTTGGGTTCGTTCTTAGATCCTAATTCGTTCTCATAACCTCCGCCCTTCTTCTCGTACTCCTTTGAGAGTTTAGCTGCCTTTAAAAGACTTTAGTGTCGTGAAAGGCTTCGAGTTTTGCGGGGATTTTCAGTGCAACATTAGTTTTACATACCTTCCAAGCGCTCCATTGGCCCTTACCACCACCATCCTTATTCGTTTCGTCCTTCACCTTTTCCTTCACCTCCTCGCGTAGCTTCGGATCTGTTGGCTTCCCCTTAGAAGAGGGCATAATGACTGATCAATACGTGCAAAATATATTGTGCTTGAGGTGAGATCAATTACTTGAGTAAACATGAACTCCATGAAATGATCTTACCCAGCTATGTAGCTGCTTTGTTATGAGAAAGATGGGGCATGACATCATGACTACATGCTCGCACGTGCGCGTACTAACATAGAGGCCTGTTATGGCGCACTTGTGACACGGTCGCGCCAGTAAGAAACTTTCAACCAGCCTCCTCAATTTATGTTCTGTATAGAAAGGTCGCTTAGCTTCTCTAGACAAGAAGTCGTGATCATTTAGCCAATGACGTCCCAGCGTGAAGTTACATCCAAGCTCAACATACATGTACCCTCCGTTCTCGCGAGTCCCTATGCAATTGCCATCTGGCGACTGCAGGCTCGGTTGTATACATAGAGCTAACCTAGTGAAATCGCTACCAGTGAGAGTCTTGTGGATCATTGACAAGGGGCTGCCGCGTCTGGCGCCACTAAAACTTAATCGCGCGTCTCCAGCAGATCTCAACATCGACTTTCCTACCAACCTTTTCCCGGACTGTCGTCAAAACATTTTCCCACCACACTCTCCTATTGGGCTCCGGTACTCCAATCAGGACCGTCGCTTTGCATTCATTCCTTGTAGGACCAAATCCTCTGTAGAAGAACTCCAAGCTTGTCCACTCCTCGCCGCTGTCGTTGAGAGCTTTGATGATACTGTGCTTGCGCTTCTGGAGGAAGGAGGCGATAGGATCATAGGAGAGGATGGGAAGAGTGAAGCGGCCTTTGAAGATGCGATAGTTGATAATTTCGATGGCCAGAGTCAGGGCTTGCTCGGAGATGTACGTATGCAGGCTACGGATGGCAGACTCCCACGTCTGGCTGCAAGACAAGTCGGACTGAACGCAGAGTGTCAGTGTTACCTTACCGACTGGCGCGCCTGTGTTGAAGCGGTGTGCAATTTTAACTTCTGGATGCTAACTTTGTGTTTGACGAGAATGCTGTGGAACTTGTGAAAGTGTGCACCGTCTTCCGAGAGTATTTTCGGAACTTGTTTGTGAGACGTGCGGACGGGCAGAGTAGGGAGGAGAGGGCTACCCTGACGATAAGGAAGGCGGGTGTCGAGGTCGAGGTCGTCATGGTCGTTGGTCGCTTTAATGCCATCGATGACGGTGACCTCCGGAGACTTGCTGATTGATGGCTCATATGCCGTTGGGGTGCTCTCGGACGAGTCATCATCTTGCCTGAATTCGATGCGCTCGTTGTCTGCTTGTGCCCTGTCGGACTCTGTACCTTGCACCGGAGTCGCGATGCTGTTATTCTCGTCATCTTTAGAGATCTCGCCTGCCATCGTTATGACCTGAGGAGCTTGTTTGCTGTGCGTTCTCGTTGTTGCCTTGAGTGAGCGCAGTCCTTTATTGAGTAGAGTTTACGACTCAGTGGCGGATGCAGGTTACGATGAGGGTCCCAAGATAATTAATAGACAATAGTGTATGCATGGTGCAAACAGCAAACACGCTTTACGTAAAACCGTGTGTGAGCAGTGAAAGTGAAGAAACATCTTGTCTTCATCGCCTCGCCTGTCACCACTGAGTCTAACTAGATGGCACGCCCAACTCCCTCAGCACATTTCCACACCCTATCCGCAACCACTCATCCACGGCACTCTGGTCAGTAACCCAGACACTACCCAACATGCCTCCAGCATTCGCGCTTGCTCCTTGCGTGCTTCCATTCCTGCGTGGAATTACGATGATCCAGTCATCCCACATGATGACATTGTGTGGACAGAGCTCTGCTTCTCCCAACTCTAGAACATCTTTGCAGAGGCTAAGTAATTTCGTATACGCGCCTAGTACATCCGGTGTTGACGCTTCCTTGAAACCCTGGCAAAGGTGGTGGCTGAAATATCTGAATGGCAATTTCTTCTTCTTTTCGCTGGCTTTGATGATGTAGTCGAAGGCGTAAGGCGGCCCAAGTAGGCCTTGCAGATGTTTATGCAACCTACTACAACCCCCCCTCTCCCCACAATTGTAGATGACATACATGCTCGGAAACCGCCTTAGTATTTCTAGCATGACTTCAATATCATCCAGTGTTAGGGACTCATGTTGTCGTCGGTACGAGTCCAGCGTCAGCATGAGAAGTTGAGGACGGTCTACGCAGAATAGATTGAGAGCTAGATCATGTGTGCCGTTTAGTTGGGCGAGGATAAGTCGTTCGTCCGGGCAATACATGTCGCTTCCGGTGCCCCATTTGCGAGACTTGTCGAAGGCATGATTTGCCGCGCCAATAGTATGCGGTTTGGTCAAAAGGGCGGGACAGATGCGGAATTCAATCTGCGAGTTGCGTAAGTTGTGAGAGCAAAACCTATAGGGTAGATGATAGGCTCACTGGATAGCCTTCATCTTCAACCTTGATAGATGTGGAAGGTCCGTACACAATGACCCCTTCTGAGACGAGCTTGTCGAACATATCAATGAGGCTCTCTTCAGAAATGTTGTCCATGTTGTAGGGCGCAGTCTGTCAATTGAAGGCATTTGATGCCGGGAAAGTGAGGTGTCTCTGTGCAATAGCTAAGCAGTGAGGTGCAGAGCATAGGCCCGTGCTGCTGTATGTACGGACTTAAGTGAGCTAACACCGATGATGATTTGCTAAATGTGATTGAAGACTTAGATGACATGGAGAACAGGTAACACAGAGATATCTTGCATGCTTCATAGCATTTGCTTGTTAGGCCCCTGAACCATCCAAGGGCAATAATACAGCTGGACAGAAATGAACACGTGGTCGCCACTACAGAAGTAGTACGTTTCCTCGTCGATTAAAAAATAGGTATGCAGTCGGCCTTGTTCTTTCCTTCTTTGTTGCCGACATTTGGGCAATATAGTGTAGTGAGGAAAAGGGTACTGGTCCCTTGGGTATCGTGGTATCGTGTTCGAGGACAACGCAACTAGGCCTTCTCGGCTTCAACTGGCTGGGCGGAGGACGGCCTCTCTACAAGGACATAGTCAGCGCTACTGTGAGATGAAGGGGTCTCGGGCAGCGCACCTGCTATGTTTCCTGTCGTCTGGGGATTCTTATGAGTCAACGGACTGGCCTGGCCTTGCAATCGAGCCGTGTCCTGGTCGGAGAAGGCACCCTCAATGGGGGAGCGGCGCTGGCTGTCCTTCCGTCGCGGGGGAGAGCTGCTCTTTGCTTTATTCAGTCGTTCTTCGGCGGCACGTAGCCTCGCTTCGAGCGCTTCAAGCTCCTGCGTCTGTGTGCTGACGGCTTGCTTCCTAGCGGGGCATCAGCAGGAGGTTGAGAGGGGGTCGAGGCGCGCACATACTTTTGGTGCACATTCTTGTCAAGCGTGTCGAGGTCACCATCAAGCTTGAAGAGGTTGTCGAGCTCCGACATGAAGTTGCGCGCTACGGTGCTGCAAGCAGTGGTCAGAGGAGACGGGAACTATGCTAGCGCCGGGAGAGCATACGACTGAGGGCGTTTGTTTGGCTTCCAGCCATGATCAGGGTCTTCCATGGCGCTGTCGCGGGGAAGAGGGTGAGGCTATGGGGGAGGTTGGCTCCAGAGAGGAGTGAGGGTGGACGGATGGATGATATATGGGTGAAGATGCAAGATGCAAGACAAGACGCAAGACGCAAGACGCAAGCGGGCGTGCAAGATCAGAGACGTTTCAAAAAGCGCAGCCGGGCCTGGCAGAGCAGAGAGGGAGCATGATACGGCCGTCCTTGATTAGGGATCCGAGGAGGACGGTTGCAATAATGTCAGGGAAAGGGGCACAACGGTTGCTCCATGCTGATTAGGGCGTAGATCGTTAGTGGAGCTTGGGGGGGAGAGCATTGGATCCTGAGCTCGCGTTGCTGCCGCAGCCCGAGAATGGGCAGCATGCAGACGCACAACGCTGGCCGGTCCCGTCGTGGAGGCCCAGCAAGAAGCCCCGACGTGGGCTGGTGGGCTGGTGGGCTGGTGGGCTGGTGGGCTGGTGTGCTGGACGCTCTACTCACTCTCTGCCGCGCGCAGCAGACATCGCTTCACGACAAGAAGGCGGCGTTGGGTCTGTTTGTTCGTGCCCCGGCCATCCGCGACGCGTCTCATTGGCCCAAACGCAAGGGACAGGCCGCCGTCGTCCAACACCACCACCGGCTGCTGCGCGGTCGCGGTCCTGCAGCACCTCACGACGACAATTTTTTCTCTTCCTCCCCCTCCCACGCCGCCCCCCATCGCGCACAATTGCCCGCCCCGACGCGCCCATCTCCCGCTGCCCATGCGATGCCCGCCTGTCCCTCATAGCCGCTGCCACCCGTCGCGCTGGCTCCCATCCCGCCCCCGTCCCATCTCCCTCGCGCCTCAATCGCCCGGGGGATGAATACTAGCGTCTCCGCCTACACCAACCTCGAGTCGCTGCTGCTGTTCCAGTGCCTGCATGCCTATGGCCTGGGCCCTTCGGTCTTCGGCAGGATATCCGACCTGCTGAAGAAGAACCCCGACATCACTGGCCACAAGTTCTTCCAGGCCGGCCGTCTCAGTCCCGATGCCCTGCGCAACTTCTACCTGGAGCGCCTGCGGAGGGAGTCCGAACATGAGCAGGCCGCCGACGACCAAGCGCACGTCGCCGATGTCGCAAACCCAAGGAAGAGGAAGTTGCCCAGCTCGTCCCTGCCCACGGTCCAGGAATCGCTCCAGCATCAGCACCTAATCCCCAAGCTGGTCACCAAGCTCTACGCTTCATATCGCACCGAGATCACAGAGCAGATTAGAGCCGAGGAGGAGAGATATGAGAGGCTGCAGCGCGACATCACAAGCATTCAACGCGGCGAGTGGGACGACCAACTGAGGGAGAAGGCCAACCGAACTACACCTGCATCGCGGAGCCCAACTGTGTCCAAAAAGTCACCCCATCTGGCACAGAAAACCTTGCAACCAAATGTCAGTCCGCAGCTTGCTCAGAACGGTGCACAAGGTGGGCCCGTTGCTGCGCCTACACCAGAACCCTCTCAGCAACCATCACTGGAGCCTCCACGGCCACCGCCGTCCCAGAACGGACAGTCGTCGCCTCCACAACGGAAGAAACAAGCACCAGTAGATCGGCGGCGAACGCCCTCTACGCCACAGCCGCTCGCTGCACCTTCGCTTGCCCAGAATAACGACGCCCAACCGTTAGCATCATCACCAAGATTCCAGCATACTTCGAATTCAACTTACAATGGCCCTTCCTATCCCAGTCTTTCGCCGTATCCCCAGGGACAACAACCCCAGACGCCTCACAATCTCCAATCTCAGCCAACGCCGCCCCAAAACCCTGCGCGCCCGTCACATCCCCAATCTCCAGCAGTCGGGTCACCTGGTCCACAATTTCAACCGCCGCCCATTCAGCCTTACAGCGGCAGTGGTGTACCTCAGTATGGCCCATCTCCAGCAGCACCTCCACACTACTCTCCGACACCTCAACGTTTCCCACAACAACAGCCACCTTCTGGATCCCAATCTCCAGGCGTACAGGCTCCTTATCAACAACAAAGGGCCCAGTACCCCCAATCTGGACAGCCTGCCTATCCTCCTCTACAGGCCCAAGTTGGCCAGCCACCACCTCAGGCGGGTTTCATGCTGCCACCATTCCAGGTATCTCCTCAGGATCCATCCCGTGTTCATCACCAAGCACCTGTACCTTTGCAGCATCCTCAGGTGTCTACCCCTGCGAATAACCGACAACACTCGAGGTCAAATGTACAAACACCAGGTACTAGCAGGCCCAGTATACCACCTGTACACCCGCTAGTCATTCAGGCGAAACAATCCTTGTCCACTCCAATGAGCACACGTTCACCACTTAGCACCGCCGGGACGCCAGTATCAGCTAAGAGCTTCTGGAAGCGTCAGAGTTTTGGTGGAACGTCAGGAACTCCGGCAAGCCCACGCCCGGTTATTGAGCCTATTGATGACTTCCAACCGTTAGGGCAACCTCCACAGAGTCCACCCAAAGCGAAAACGTCACGTAAAACAAGAGCAAAAGGCAAAGGCAAAGAGAAGGAACCAGCGAAGGACGTAGAGCCAGATCCCGCACCAGACTCTGATCTAGCACAGGATCCGAAGCTGTTAGATGCACAAGAAGAAGATACAACTGAAATTGAGACCCGATCGGGCCGATCACGGCGCAAAGCAGCCACTAAACGAACAAGACCTGGTAGTATCGCATCTTCTCGCGCAGGTGGCTCCGGACGAGACCGTAGTAGAAGCCAGTCCATCTTATCCCATACTGAGACAGTAGCGGCCGACAACGAATCACAAGTGGGTCACCGAATCAAATCCGAACGGGGGGTCTCCGTCGATGCCATCGAGGAAGAGACTGTTGGTACGCCTTCCCAAGTATCAACCCGCCGGCGAGCGGCTGCGGTACAAGCTCCGCTCTCAACAAGGCGAAAGCGAAATGCGCGAGAGGCATCACTAGAGGAAGCAGAAGACCATTTCACACTCACACCCGGCCCGCCGAGATCCATAATTGCCCAGCGTCACTTTTCCAAAATGTGCGCTCCCATCATGAACGACATCAGTTCGCACAAGCATGCATCAACTTTTACTACGGCGGTCCGCGCCAAGGATGCAGAGGGTTACTACGACATAATCAAACGCCCCACAGACCTGAAGTCTATTCAGAAAGCCATTGCAACAGGCGCGAAGCAAGTCGCAGCCGCGGCATCCGACACCCCCATTGGTAGTCCCGGTGGAGGTGGAGGCGTCGTCGAGCTTCCTGCAACGCTCGATAACATGCCTCCCAAATCGATCGTCAACGCTGCACAACTAGAGAAAGAGCTCATGCGTATGTTTGTCAATGCGGTCATGTTCAATCCTGGTGAGGATGGCGTTGTAGAAGATGCCAGGGAAATGTTTGAGACAGTACAGCGGAGCGTGAGCAATTGGCGCAATGTGGAGCGGAGTAGTGGGCGAACGGAGGTGGAGGATACACCGGTTGCCGAGGAGGAAGAGGTTACGCAGGTTAGCAAGAGAAGGAAGGTGTAGTACACTCCTTGGGTTAGCCATGGCTTGAACCCGGATTAGAGACTTGGCAGGTGGAAGATGAATAGTCTTGTATTAAGCTTCATGCTAATGTCTTTAGGGGCCTTTTGCCCTTCAATGTGAATGCAAGTGCACCAATAGCAACCTAACTAGAGCAACTCCTCAGACTTGTGGTGACCATTCAAGGAGTCGACTGTCAGGCATAACATCATGAACCGGAAGTCTTACGGTCACAGTCAGGATTCCGACAGCTATTCCCTTGTCCAGAGTAGAGGTGAACAAACGACCAGCGACATAGAAGATGTGCGATGAATAACAACGGTTTAAGTCGAATGGGACTCAGTTTCTAAGGGAGCCGACCGTTCGCTGTTGGAGAACTGAGATGTGTTTTAACTAGTCCTACCACCGTGGAATAGGGGTTACTATGAATGCCACTCGTGCCAACCTTGCCGGACATCTACACATTGACATGTCATGCCCCGATTTTCTGCCGAGCAGCTTACAGGCGGAATATACAGTAGAACAACTTCGTCAAGGATCGAGTATGAACCTCGCTTCGACTTTCCACGAATCTAATGCGGCTTTCATTCTAGTCTACAGATTACTACCACCTACCAATTTACCTACCTTCAATCTACAGTAGCAGAGAAGTCCTTTCGGCCCTAAAGTTTGATGCTAAGCACTGTGGTTTACAGAGTGTTATGTTCCTCCTTTATAGCACTGGTATACCTATTCCCAACAAGCGTTTATCAGACTGACCTTTCAGGGTCTTTTGGCTACACAGGCTTAGTTACTGGACGCTTGCCTCAGTTAGCATAAAGGGGACAGGGACAGTACCAGTCAAACTGACGGTATTACCTGATCGCCAAAGGGAGATCGCTTGGTGTATCTACTCAGCACCAACAATAACCCACCCGAGACTGCGACGAGTCGTTTAGTTATGGAGCAATCTGACGATAGCTTCTTAGAGAGACCCAATTCGTGTGGTGCCTAGTTAGCGCACGTTCGTCTTCTATCTGCCGTGACCAGCTCGCAGTGTTAAAGAGGCAGTAAGACACCTTTACCCTGGCATAGGGCATTTCCTGTCCTCAGCCATATAACGGAAGCCAAGGTACACTGAAGTCATCTCATAGTAGGAAGTAGAAGCAAAATTCACGCCAATCTTGTTATGATGAAGCGTCTCCAAGCTTCACCGGGCTTGACCTTCCTGGAAACCGTGGACCTGTGGTACTACATTCTTTGAGTAAAGTGTCTCTGACATTCTTTAGACACTGACTATAATTCCGCTGCTCGTATAAGATAATGAGGTTCCTCCATCGGTGGATGATGTCGCTCTGTGCGGAACCAAGACGCAGTCCGGCAACAAGAGGTGCGGCTCTATAATATGACAGACTCTGTCCGCATTGTCATGGCATGCAAATTGCGTTGACCAACTACTGGCTTCCCGTTAGTTATCCGTGGTGTCCATGGAAAGCCCTGAAAGCCCTGCCCTCATAATTCGCGCCATGATGATTGTGTGGCCTTGTAAAAGAGCGTGCGTCAAGCTCAAGATGATGAAGCTCGCGACAAGACTGCTACGATCGTATACACGCTTTGCCGAACGCGTTTCCGGTACAATCTTCTGCCTTTGATAGTCAAGGCATGCGTATAGCGTTGCTTATGGGGTACTTTATCCAATTGGTTTTGGTGTAGCTGATGCGTTGAGCATGCGTAGCATCTCTATCCCAACGTGTATGCTGCTAAAACGCACGCAGAAGAGGGCTTGCTCTATGCGGTGTGCCCAGTTGCATGTTTGCTCGTCTTTGTCGAGGTATTCGTACACGGCTTCTCGTGTTCCTGTGCTGGAGATCATCACCTACTGGCCAACGATTGGTTATGGAACTAGATTCAGGAACTGAGCGGAGCCTTGCTGTTATAGAGGCGCTACGTTATAATCAGCACGTTGATCCGACACTTGGCAAGGAGGTGTGCCGTGATAGCTTCTCGCGAGCAACGTGTTGGGCTGAGAAGAGTATCGTGAGGTTCGAGGAGTTGGAGCGTCATTTTGGCAGGGTTGCAAGGTAGGGTTCGAGAGCTGCACCTTGAGGCCTCGAGGTGGAGGCTCAATTGGGTCTCGGATGCGACGAGGACACGCCGAAAGAGAGGAGCCGCGTAGGGAAGGGTCTAATCGATGCTTCGGGGTTGTGGAGGGACGCTAAGAAGAATGAGATCTCTTTCTGTGTAATGGACCGCGCTGCAACAGCGTTGGAGACCGGTTGATCGTGATGATGGAGAAATTGGTGATGTGGGAGCATGGGGGGTGGTCTCTCGGGGGGTAGCGGCTCGGATACGGTCCTAAGATCGAGACCTTCACGCTTTTTCGATCTCGACGTGATAAAATCAGCTTCATATTCGGTTTTTTAAGCATCTATGATACTTCTTTCGTTATATCATGCTCTGTACTCGCCGCTCCGCAGTGGCTAATTGCTGTGCCAGCTTTAGCTGGGAACCTTCGGGGCTCTTTCTGTAGCTTTTGGCTCGACACAAGCGAGCCTCTCCGACCAAGTGGTGGTTGTGACGCTGCAATTAAATCTATTCTCATCGTAGTGCTCGCTTTCTGAAGCGACGAGGTATCATAACGGTCATAAAACAGGTCCAGAAACGATTCCAGAAATAACGTAGGAGTCTTCCCAAGCAGTCCATATCCCAAAATCAGGTCTAAAATGAATGAAAAAGCTACTGTTCACGGATCCATCAAGAACTCCCCCAGCGAATCTTCCCCAGTCCTCCACGCCTTTGGCTCTCCACTACCTACTTGTACCGTTTTCAGCCTATCGTTTTCCTCCCTCAAAGTATCTCTCTCTTTCTCGATTCTCCTAATATACTCAATAGCGCTTGATAAGACCATTGCCTTGCTTGGTTTCGGCTGGCCCATCACGCCTCCTTCATCACTCTGCGGTAGCGTTGGTACCGCTTTCCTCAGTCTCTCGAGCTCTGAGTTCAGGCCTTCACGGTACTTGCGCTCGACTTGGTTGTGAGGTAGGCGGCCTGAGCGTTGGCATTTCGCCGTTGATGAAGAAGACGCTGGAGAATGCACTTCAGTATTGCTGCGGTCAAGACGAGGTCGTCCTCGCTTCCGCTGAGGCCTCTTTGGTGTGGATTCTTCAGAGATTGAGGTTGGTGATGAGGGTGATTCGCGCTTTAACAGATGCGGTGAGAGAGAGGGAGACTGCGCTTGTTGTGGTGCATCGCCGCAGAGCGAGGGTGTTCGGGACGAGTTCTGCGTCTCTGGGGAGAAATAGGCTGATCTGTTTGGCTCCAGAGATGTCGGATCAAGGGAGAAGCCTGATGGGTATTGCTCGAGGGATCCGAGTGACGCGGGATTGAAAGGCTGTCGGAAGGCTGGAATGCCATTCGTAGTGGAGATGCCAGTCGCTGGTAACGTAGGATTACTGAAGCTCTGTGATTTCGGAGGGAAGCCTGACTGCATCTCAACCGAAGTGAGGGGTCGGTCGAAGAATGGATCGGAGTCGAAGAAGGTGTTCGAGGAGTAGTTTGGTGATGTGGTGTAGGTGTCGCTGATGTAAGATCTGTCGAATTGATCTGGATATGACATGATGGCTTGTGGTGGAGAGTAGTCGTAATCAGCTATAAGCGGGTAGGCGGAGAAGTTCATCGAGATGGGAGTATCCCGAGGTTGGTGAGGAGGAGATGTAGTGCGTTCGACGCCTGGTCGTAGTGGTTGTTGACGAGGCTGATGGGATATTGTAATGGATAGCTCTGATGAGTCAAGGTAGTTTGATGGTCGAAGCGAAGAAGGGGCGTTTAAGAGGGTGTTGATACGGGGGTCATGTACGCATCGACGATTCGAGAAGGTAAAGTATGCCCAAGTAGGTAATAGTCAAGCTTGGTCTGGCGGCAGGGAACCAACAATGTCTGCCACTCAAGTTGATTGCGTCTCGCTTGTAAAGTTTAAAGATGCTTGCAGTAGGTATGCGGTTCACACTTAAATTCGTAAGGCAAATGATGATCTATCTTTATCTTATGCTGCAACGGATATGGCTGTGTTCCGCTCCCCGCGTGCTCGACTAGCAAAACTATACCTAAGTCATGATCCCAACGCTTGCAGAAAATGCATATGTGGAACGATTAACAGCTCACATCGGTACCGTCCGGTAGACGGGTAGCTTCTACTGTCGGGCAAGAGGCCCAGATTGTGTGCGCCGGAGGCTGTGTTCCCGCATTGGTGGGATATGCACACGCCGAAAGTGGGTTGCCGACTCGCCGAAAGGTGCGTTTGCGGCACATGGTTGTCAAAGAATTTCTCGGTGAGCGCAAACTGCTCTCGAGAAGCCTCTCTTACGCATGAAGGCCAAGACGTTGGCGCTGAAGCTCGATAGCGCTACTATTGATCATGGCGGGAGGAGGTATGCATCTGCCCAGTCTGTCGACTCCACAGGCACGCCAAAAAAGCAACCTCGAAGGCCGACCAACTATCCTTCCCTTCCCTTATTCACCACGTGGTTTCTTGTATTTTCAACGCTCGCCCGCTTATTAACTCTTACCTTCCCACGGCCGTTGATGGCTCCGAAGTCCAATGGCTTGCTGTCTTGTGGCGATTTGGTGCTAAATCGTGGTCCCTGAAAGACCCGAGTGAACACCGCTCGCGACACTTGACCAACACCATGTGGACCAGAAACTGCCTGTCTCCGCCTTGCGATGCAAAGTGAAATTCGAGGCATCCCTAGTCGCCGCTCCCGGTCGCGAGACACTGCTTGGTGAAGAGACGCGACAATTGTTCTCTTTGCCTCGACGTCCATGGACGCAAATGTTGCTTGGTCGCAACATGGTGTTGTCGTGATAGCTACTCTACCTATCCGATGGTGCACAGGGAACTCGCAACTCCCGGATAGCCCAATAATATAATGGCATGCACGCACGCCAGCGGGCAGTCCCGCCCATGTCCCACAGGGCTGAAGAAGATGTCCCGGATCTGATAGTAATAGCGAGAATCTCGCATCGAAAAAGAGCTTTTGGGGCACAGGTGGCGGTGTTGGTTTTCTCCCCGCCGAGCCTGTGATGATGGCGTGAGAATGGTCCGACAATTCCCGATCTGGTACTGGAAGCGAGGCACGGCGAGGCTTGCCCAGACTTCTGCAAAGTCGCGACAGTCATGGGGTTTGAACATCTACAGCTCGCCGGCAGAGTAATCATGTCTTCTTCTGGTGCCTTCTCGTTGTGACTTGATTTCATCATCGTTCCTTGGACGATGCGCCAGGCACTTCGAGTACATGCGGATCCAGTAGCCTCGGAACACATGGTCGCCGCCACGACCTTACAATGTCAACATCATCCAGTAGGACCCATGATCAATTAGTGACGAAAGAGATGCTCAAGGTGGTGTTGCGGTTGATTATAGGGCATCGAGTGGAGATTAGGTGATAGGGCCGCCGCATCGAGGACCCGGCCAAGCCGCAAGCTGCAACCGGCAACCTGACAAGCATCAAACATGTCATCAAACGCAACCACAAACGCAGCGACACCGTCCACCCATATCAAGACTCGTTTCCTCATTATATCAGATACGCACTCCAGCTCCCCAGCGCAGAATGCCGAGAATGACCATGTCTCCTTCCGTTCACCACTCCCAAAGGCAGATGTACTTCTCCACTGCGGTGACATGACCATGGTTGGCCATCTGCGCGAGTACGAACAGACCTTAGACATGCTCGAAAGTATCGACGCCGACCTAAAGCTGGTCATCGCCGGGAATCACGACATTAGCTTGGACGCCGAGTACTACGCCAGGAAGGGGCAGTATATGCATTCTCGACATGGCTATGACAATGAACTGCCACAGAAGGCCATCGAATTTTGGAAGGGCGAACGAGCGCAGAGAACCGGCGTTTTCTATTTAGAAGAAGGAATTTACACGTTCACACTGAAGAATGGAGCGAGTCTGCGAGTATGCGTTCGAGTACTCCTGAGGCTTCTTCGCATAGCTGACACATCCCAAAGGTTTATGCTTCACCGTATCAACCAGAATTCTGCGACTGGGCTTTCCCCTACTTCCGCAATCAAGACCGCTATAATCCTTCTCACCAATGCACACCATGTGCTGTACCCATCGCCGAGAACCCCATACCTGATTTCCCAGCTGTCGATGTGATGTTGACGCATGGACCACCGATGGGTGTCCTAGACCTGACCACGACGGGTGAAAAGGTTGGATGCGAACATCTCCTTCGAGCTGCTCGACGCTGCAAACCGCGCTTACATTGCTTCGGCCATATACACGAGGCATGGGGTGCACAAAGAGTAACGTGGAAAGAAGGAAATGAGCTAGATGTTGGTATTGAAGAGCATATTCAAAGTGCTGATGCTGTCGAGCTTGATGAAGGGAAGATGAGAGAAGAGAACGCGGCAAGAGTGAATATCTGTCATGGTGCCGAATCAGCGGTCGAATTTGGGAAGCAGACTCTTATGGTCAACGCAAGCATAATGACGGTCACGTACAAACCCTGGAACGGCCCGTGGCTGGTCGATCTCGATCTCGAAAAGTCGAAATAATGGCCGGGCCGAACGGATTCCACTTCCCATTTCAAATTCCATATTTCCTGAGAAGAACCGTCTACTTCAACTCTTCCATTCGTACTATTAGCGTATATTTCATATAGAAACTCTTTAAGTACCCGATCGACTTGCAAAACGATGTCTCGGGTAACTTTTGAACAATTTCAGGCTTGCCGTCCGATTCAGCAGATGTGTGGCCAAGAGCGCTATCCCGAACAGTCCAGAAGTAGGCTATGGACGCCCTTCTAACAATGTATCATACGGCCAAGCTTTCCGCTCCTTTATTTGCAGAACGTGGGCCGAAGTACATGGAAATTCCAGTATCGCTCAACGGTCCCCGTTCCGCCAAGGGAGCCAAGGGAGCAGAGGAACACTAGTTTGCATATGCTCCTGTCGCCAACTTTCCTGAAAGGTCAACCCCATGTCAAGCGCGGAAAGAGAGGTTCTTGTCGATGTCTATCTGCCAATCATGTTGTAGGTGTTGAACACATGCTCTTGTAACGGTGAGAGCTTATAACGTTTTTGACTGTTTTTCCATTGGAGCATTGCTCTACAGTATAATTGCCCTCAAAGGCCGCCGCAAAGACGTGGTTCTGCAACCTTATCTTCTCTTCTCGATTCCCATAGAACTATCAGGAACCTACGATGTTTGTTAACGGTCTCGTCTTAGCAGCTTTGACAAGCGTTGTGGCAGCGAGTTGGGATGGAAATCTCAATTACGGCAGTCCTTCATTGAGACATGCACAACTTGGAATCAATACCAGCAAGGTCAAGAAACGAATGCTACAGAAGCGGGACGGATCATTCTCCTACGCCAAGGATGTCAGATTCACGCACGGGGTTGCTTCGGTAAGTTGTGCAGCCTTATTTAGCATTGTCGAAGCAATATTGATAAGTCCAGGGCGACCCATTCGCTGGCTCAGTCATTTTGTGGACGAGAGCCTCCCCGATCATGGAGAACGATGCATCAAACGTCACAGTTGAAGGGACAGTCCCCTACTTCAGCCATGAAACCGAAAAGTACATCAAAGCCTCCAATTCCCCAATATGTGTCGATTGGACGGTATCTACCTGTCAGAATATGACCGGCAGTTTAGTTACGAGTGGTAGAGCTTATACGACTTCTGATATCGACTACACAGTCAAAGTGAGTATTTCGGTACAGAAGACAAGACAAAACACTGATGTCGCTTAGGTCGAAGCCAGTGACTTGAGCCCTTTCACAAGCTATTATTACCAGTTCACAGTCTGTGGCACAAATAGTACGAGCCCTATTGGACGGACTCGGACTGCACCTTCCGAACACGACAATATCTCTTCTATTAGCTTGGGTGTCTTCTCTTGTGCGAACTACCCGCTTGGCTACTTCAACGCGTACGGAAATATTGCTCGAAAGGATAGTGTCGACTATGTCGTTCATCTTGGTGACTATATTTACGAGGATGAAGTGGGCGTTCCTGGCGAAAATGAGCGTGCTATGGTGCCTGCGAAGGAGATTGTGACGCTTTACGATTATCGGACTAGATTTGCGCAATACAGAGGAGACGAAGACCTGAAGAAAGCGCATGAGACTTTTCCTTTCATCACGGTCTGGGTACGTATGCTAACAACGATTCTCAGTAGTGCAGTGACTGACGAACATCTTAGGATGATCACGAGATTGCCAACAATAATTGGCGCGATGGATCAAGCACCATGAACAATACTGAGGATTCATTCAACGATTTTGGCGGCATCTCTTTCGATCAGAGAAAGATGAATGCTGTCCGAGCATATTTTGAGTGGATGCCATTGCGTCAAATTGATATGGACGACAACCTGCGCATCTGGCGCAACTTCAGGTTGGGAAACCTCCTCGACCTTGTCATGCTCGACACTCGTAGTTATGATCGAAGCATTACTCGAGTGGGATGGTGTGTAGTAGCTATAGCAATGCACAAAATATGAGCTGACCATGGTATAGGAATGACGAATATGTCTACGAGATCTCAAACGACGCCGGCCGATCCATCATGGGCTCCCGTCAGGAGAACTGGTTTTTTCGCCAATTGTCAGAATCAAAAGAGCGCGGTGCGACTTGGCGTGTCATCGGCAACCAAATGATCTTCTCCCGTATGAACATGACTGGACAAGGCGATCGCAAGATCCCTGTCGACGTAGATGCTTGGGATGGATACCTATCGAGCCGCAACAGAACCCTACAGCACCTTTACGAAAATGATATTGACAACACAATTATGCTGGCTGGTGACAGCCATCAGAACTGGGTGTCTGACCTTGTATGGCTCGATAATGTCGCGTATGACCCCGTCACTGGCGCTGGGGCAATCGGTGTCGAGTTCGCGGTAACCGGCGTTACCAGCAATGGACTCGACGGCCCAATAGCAGCAACACAAGAGATCAGCAAAGCGTTTGTGCGTGATAACGACGAGCTGCAATGGGGTGAAGGCTATTACAGGGGTTTCACTGAGCTCCACATATCGAAGGAGAAGGTCGAAGCTCAATATTGGGGATGTCCGACGGTACAGACACGCAACGCGTTTGAGATCTCATTGGCGAACTTCACTGTCACTGCTGGTACCAATCATATTGCGCGTCCAATTGGTGGTGGTATTGTTGAAGCTGGAGCGATCAAGGAAGGCCAAGGTGAAGTTCGGAGTACGAATTTGACAAGAGACTTGGAAACAGGCGAGTGGCTGGTGCATGCATTTGATACCATGTTTCTAGAATGGGCCCTAGAGTGGTGAGCCACATTGGTTAATTATATTGCTGACGAAGATGTAATTTACGAGACAGTGGTGCCAATCAGCGCCCCTATTCGTAACTAAGCAACAGTTCATCTTGACAGTACCATGACCTAATATTTGCCTGTGTAAAGCACTACCCCGAAGCGCGGTAGTACTTTAACAAACATGACCACCCAGCTTTCAAGATCCCGTGCGAAGCACCAGATGGGTCTGTCGAATTACGGTATTGGAGATACTACTGTCCGCATACCGTCCACGATGCCCTCTTCAAGGACGCCCAAGGAATCTGCAGTTTCGAATTTAGGGTCGACCCAGATCACCCGATTATCGTACCCCACGTCTTGGGGGTGCTAGCTTCCCGAAGGGCGCATACATGGTCTTCAATCATGATAAAGATGAGATTTTGAATGGGTGAGTCTGCCAAATGTGGATCTAATAACGTGCCGATTCGTAAAAGCAAGGAGGCAGTACCTCTTACGGCATGGCAGTTGTGAAGACAAGCATAATATGAGCGTTGAATATGCATCATTTTTTCCGCTCAGTTTTCCACAAGTAGAGACCATTGATATTCAAAATTTAGACACGCTCAGGTACTAATGATATAGCCAAGTGACAACCACAAAGTAAGCTGAAGGCATCCTACGCCTCTTCTGCGATGTCTGGGGTCCTCTTATGTTGCAACTCAGTTGAGCTAGTGCAATCGATGCAGCACCCTCTTTCAGGTGTGTGTTGTCACCTTAGCAAAGAGTAATGGCCGTTCCTGTGCAGCAGTAGAGAATGCAGCTCGCAGGTGCCCCCTCAACATGGATCAGGCGTTTTGCAATGATTTCCCTGCGTCGCCCTCATTCTGCGGAGAAGGCTCCGGCTGTTGTCGAAATGTGATGCGGAGTAGTTGCGTTACATGTCGCACGACTAGGTGATTCTGCCGCTGGGCGGGATGCAGACGTCTGCATACAGTTTAAACTCCACAACAGATTAGATAGTCTAATAATGCAGCTTCGATCTATTCGTCGTCGGACGAAAATTCATCGATCTGTTGTGGAAGCTGGGGGTCAACGAATTCGGGTACTGAATGTCGTCTTGTGTCTCGTGATCCGCGGCATGGACGAGGCTATCCCCAAGCAATGGACCAGTGTAGAGTAAAGCGATGAGATTTGGCCAACATGACAGAAAAATATCGAGCATCAACAGCTGGGTGCTGATCCAAATAATCACGCCTGCCAGGACAGGCGGCGTCCTTGAACACGTTCGTGACGTTCATGGCTGCTTGCGGTGCCAAAGCCAAGCCCAAGGACCAGCAAGTTTCAGCCAGGCCTTGGGCTCCGAATGGAGCGCTCAGCAGAGGAGAGTAGTCCGCCTCGATTATTTCCGCGAACAGCAGCTGGTCCTGGCGCGGCGCTCCGACTTGGTCTGCGCAGCTGCAGTACAGGGCGTTTGCTCGGAAGGTTCCACGACGGCATCGCAGCACCCGGACGAGACTCGTGTGCTCCTCTTGTGCTCTCCTTGTGGCTTGGCGGAGGGGCGACGGTCGACGAATCCGCAAGAGCGGAGGCTCGTTGCACAGGGAAGTGAAGAGGTGCTGGGTCAATATTTCTCAGGTCCCGCACATGATGCACAGCGAGGCAGCGGACGCCTTGGGCGGACCGTAGCACCGCTTTGTCTAGACCTTGGCGCCTCAGACACCCAGCGCGGGCGACACACACGGGGCGCCAGGAACGCGGCGGGGAGTTGCTCGGACGCGGCCAGCGGTGGCCAAGGCGACGAGGACAGATGAAGGACGGCGCTCTGGCAAGTCGAAGGTGGTGATGCTGCCGCGCAACCCGTCTTGTCGGCCTCAGCAGCGCCTGGGAGAGAGTTGCGCTGGGCCGGGCGAGGCGAGCCGTGATTGGCCGGCTGCGTCCTCCCATCCTCTGCCCAGCGAAAATGCCGAGCCTTGGAAAGAAAAGCCAAGCCCAAGACTATTCTCCCAAGGTCTTGAGGGCGAAAGTTGTATGTAACGAGAGTCTTGCCTCTCCTGAGGGAAGCCGCTGCCTCTGCTATAACATGCCCGTCGTCGCGTCGACTGCGCATGTCTTCACGGCTCGCCTCCGCCCGCTGATGTCCGCCGCCTCATAGCGCCCACACGCGACTGCCGGCAATGGACCCCCAGCGCCCGCCAGTGCCCTATGCGGCCACATACTCGCACCAGCGCCCGCAGCATCACCACCCGCCCGAGCCCAGCACCTCGCCCGACGACGCCGACCATGTGTACAGCGAGAAGGACGCATATGAGCCCCCTCCGCAGAGCCTCCGCACGGCGCGTGGCAGCAAGTCCAGCAATGGCCGCGCCCGTGACTCCGTCATCTCCCACCCTTTCTCTCCAAAGCCCTCGTCTCCGCCAAGCCCCAGCAGCAGCGTCTCCTCTGCGGGGCGACGACACCGCTCAACCTCGGAGATTCAGCTTGCATCGCCGCCCATAAACAACCAAAACACCACATATCCCCCGCAAGCGCATCTCGACCCAGAGAAACATGGCTATGGCTATGGCTCTTCGCACGGTCGATCATCGCCGACTCGCGCTGCGTCAGGGCCAGACCCCGACGCCATTGTCTACGACCAGGGCGAATACCACGAGAAGGCGCCCGAGGAGAAGGCATGGCAATTGTTGGTAAGCAACATCCCGTGTGAACTCCGTCAAGCGTCGAGCACCAATTAACCACTCCTCCAGTTCTACCTCTCCGGCCCGTGTGCGATTCTTTCCATGGCCGTCACCCTCTGGACCGTCGTTGCACTTTTCGTCTCGCTCCTGCTAGCACCACTGCGGTTCTGCACCTCGCGCCCGTCCCTGTCAGATCAGCTCATCACTTTCCTCGCACCTGCACTGAACCTGCAGCTGCACCTCGTCTACTCGCACAATTCGACAACCAGCTATAGCTCTCCCATGCTAGTCGTCGTCCACTTATTTTCGCCAGTCGTTGCATTTGGTGTCGCAATAGCCTCTTGGACCGCCGCCGCTTTCTGGATATTCACGTCCATCCTGGGAGACCCTGGGGGCAACGACGGACATAACGATGGAAAAGAAAGTATTCTAGGTGTTCGAAACTGGTGGGAGAGATGGCTCTCTAGAGGACTAAGAACGACGAGTGCTTGAATACTTAGCATTGTATCACAACGTTTATTCCACACAGCCTTTTTTTTCCCCAGCGCTTTTTTGCCACGGCAAGAGCAGCATTCCAGCGGCATATGATATGGCGTACATTGTTTTCAAAAGGGATTGGGTACGATAGGGTGGTTGCTCTGGCATAACAGCATGGCGTTTATCCATCTTTGGTGGCCTCGATGTACGAGGACTAGTCAGTGATTGTGAGCCAAGGGCTCTTGGATCTCTATACGATATACCCCATTTGACTCAAATATGACTATTAACATCTTCACATGCTTTCCGTGTCCGGTCTGTGTTTGATGCATGTGCAGACCTTTCGCTTACACATCGCGATAGCTCGGCACCTCGACGACCAAGCCACTACCATGCTTTAGCTCACAAGTTAAACAACTCATTAACACACAACCTCGAGGATTTGAGGTGCACCCTCAGAACTGCCCTTGGAGTGGACGCGTATGAACAGGGTCAATAAGCAAGCAAATCATACACTGTTCGGCTACAATCTAGATGACTACGCTTCAATCACTTGCGCTGGCGAGAAGCGTGCTTCACCGCTTTCTGCCATGTCTCGCAGTTCACATGCCGACCAAGATCGTGCCAACCCCGCCCAGTTCCGCCGACGCTACCAATCTCCGCTCTGGGCGTAGGCAAAGGGGAATCGGCATGAAGGTAGTGGAGCCGAGAGTGATACGAAACCTCGAAGAGTTGGGCAAAACCAAAAAGACTTTTACAAGAGTGTGAGGGTATTGAAATACCCGTATAGTCCACCCTGGAGCTAATGCGTCTACACGATTAGCTGTTCGCTGACATTGAAGAGCAAATGTGTCAACCATAACACACTTGAAGGGATATTTGATACAGTCCCGCTTTGTTTCCGCAAAAATGCGAGATAACGCTAATCCAAGCCTTGGCGGTAGTGTTATGTACCTTCGTATATTGTCATGTGCCTGACCAAGGACATTGTCTGAGGCTTCTGTTTAGTAAGGCCAAGTATCCTTCCAAGGAGTGTCAGCCATACTGAGTACAGTCCGCACATTACTTTCCGATGGGCCCAAGTCGGGTATACCGGCTTTCTCGTAGCGCACCATGCTGCAAGTGAATTATGATAGTGCCTTGCGGATCTTTGTCATGCCGTCTTATACTGGCTCCAAGTTCTACAAAACAAGTTAGGCATCTTGTAGACTTCCGATGATGTAGTCCGAGCGTGTTCAGCAGTCTTGAATAGGGAGAACATGTAAGATAATGAGTTAGGGCAACGATAAATAAACTGCCCAATCAAAGTTATATTCTGTTTCCGAATGTGCCCTAATTGCGATTGTTGCTTGTAGGGGTAATGGATAATGTAACTCAAATTGCAACGTTATAAAAATGTACATTGTAGCAGGCCTTGTTTCGAAGCAGCCTTTATATACTTTTGAAAAATTTGATAGAGGTTGATACTAGGTCTAAATAGGATACTTGAAGCGTAAAGAGGCATTACTGCGTTATACAAAGGAAATCATATGGAGAAGCAAGTGTGTACATAAACTTTGCAATATGCGGTGAATGTTATACAAGTGAAGAAAAGAAGTCTTGAAATTAGAGCCGACACACGGTCAAGACATTTCGGCTAAGGTGCAGAAAGATGTAGAAGTGTGATGAAGCAGTAACCGTGGGAGCTTTAGAATATGGTGACTGTGCAGATACGACGGTGTGCATGAGAAATGGCAAACGCATGGCAAGGCATGCGGAAGTCGAACACCATTCATGGGTAGCGAAAAGGTCGTCGGTTCGGTACGTTGTGATGTCGTTGATCTTGATAGCTTGAATTCGAAGCCGAGTTGTTGGGAAGCGAGGAGACTTTCAGCAGCGCTCAGCCGGATGAATATCTTTCTGTCGTACAACCACCTGATTCTTCATCAACTTCTGCGTTCTGACTCTCGTGAGCTCCCTCATTAAGCAATTCTTGAGGCACTGCTCGACCAGCGACGGATCGCTCTCCATGAACTCTTCGTTGATAGTCCAGCGTCCACTCGTGGTTCTTCTGAGACAGCTCCTCTCGCTTCCAATCTGCTTGTGGAAGACATGGTCGAGAAAGGCATACGAATCATCAAAGGTCTTGTAGCAACTGCTGCAGGCGAATGTTGCCTTGTCGTCTGAAGTCTTTACGTCTTGCGCGAGGTGTGATGTGAACAGTATATAGCGATACTCTGGAATCCCTGAATGTGCAGTGACAGATATGCATGCATCGCAATGCGGGCACAACTCTCGATCGTCATGGCGGTCTTTGGATCGAATCTTCTTCGTTCTCAGATTGCTCGATTTGTTCTCCTTGATATCCTTTCTAAGTTGCTCTGCAAAAGGACAAAAGTCCACTTTGAAGCGTGGAGGTGGGAGAACGGGTACAAAAGTCCTAGAGTCGCACCGAGCGTACTGCTCACGTAGGGCGTTGAGACAGGTGCGCCTGATGCTTTTGGCAGTTCTGATAATGTCGTCATAAGGTATTGGAGTCGATGTAGGAGATAATGCGCTGTCATAGAGCGGCTGTCTGACTTCGTATTGAAGTCGTAGAAGCTGAGCCGAAAGAATGGTATGACATTTCGCTGGGGATGGTTAGTCTCCATCGTATGCGAACAAAAAGCAGCAGAGGATCCGCATACAGTCTCCTTGCTCAAAGCGCGATCCGAATATCTCTTTGCCGCTCTCCATGAGTCGTTGAATTTGTCGTCCCAGACGCAATGCCTTTCCTAGTGTGTCATCCTGGCTTTTGACTCCAAAACACGCCCATGCGGGGCGTCTGCGCCGATTTCTCGCTTGCCATTGCTCATATGCTTCGTATGCGTTTTGAAATTCACGGTCAATATCCCATAGTGTGAAGGATGTGTGCTGTGACTTTTCCCAGTGGACAGCCATTGTAACAGACATTAGACAATTAAGCGACGCGTAAAATGGAGAAGCGAGAAGAAAGACTATGAGTAACGAGTGACAAGGGCGGGGAGCCTAAAGTAGACAAACACAACGCTCAATTCAGGTAGATCCTACCGGTTATGGATGAAGCCGAACTACGCGTGATCTCGATGAAGCCGCAAAAAACCTGAACGCGATGCCTCAGAGCAGGGCCCACAAGTCGCGGTGCTGCGCTGGCTTTACATAGCTACTGCAGAAATCGCGTCATGGTCCTGCAGGAACCGCGGCTGAAAAGGATAGCTGACATTGGGAAATTGCACCGAAGACATTATTCGGATTTTCGTGGCGCCAGGCGTATTGGTGGTTTGTGCATGGCGAGGATCGGACGGCGAAGACGCTCTCCTTGATGCACAGAACGCGCTCGGCAAGCTCAAGTGTGTATGAGAACGACGAGAGTAAGTAGGAAGATGCTGGTAAATGACATTCAGGTAGTGCAAAGCTATCATTGCGTGGCTGATGACAAGTGCCGTGATGAGATGCAGGGGGAGGGCCATGATTCTGAGCTGATGGCCCGAGCACTCCCGTATTGAGACCAGGCTAATGCCAGCCTTCTTTTGCGTCGTGGCACGCTACGAGGACGTTGACCATGACTGCATGAAATGGGTCGTGAAGACGGTCGCGTTGGTTCAGCATTTCATGCAAACAAAGACGTCGAGACTGTCAACAAGGACGTTGTTGACAAACAACCGTGTTGGCGAACACGATCGACGGACCTACCCCACGTCGCGCCTGCCCCACCATGGACAACTTCGCGCTGCGCTTCTGCTTGCTGTCCTCGTGAAACGACCTCATACCGGAACACGTGCTTATCCCTCTAGACCTCCTGGAGCGAGCGGACAGGCTTCGTTCGACATCTCCTGCCATCACTAGCCTCGTCCCACCATGTCTCACAGCCACTCACATGACGGCGCGTCACATTCGCACGCCGCTGCGGACCATGGCCACACTCACGAGATCCTCGATGGCCCAGGAAGCTTCCTCGGGCGCGAGATGCCCATCATCGAGGGCAGAGACTGGGAAGAGAGGGCCTTCACCATTGGCATTGGAGGGTCAGTCTGGCCCCTCGACCATATCCAAATAGCCCTCGCCCTGTTCTAACGACATCAGACCTGTCGGCTCCGGCAAGACGGCGCTTATGCTGACCCTCTGCAAACACCTGCGAACTCGCTTCTCCATAGCTGCAGTGACAAACGACATCTTCACACGAGAGGACGCCGAGTTCCTGACCAGGAACAATGCCCTGCCTGCGTAAGCCGCCTCCAACGCTGCTGTCGACCAACAAATTGCTCACCGCAGACTTGACAGTGAGCGCATCGTAGCCGTCGAGACGGGAGGCTGCCCCCATGCCGCTGTTCGCGAAGATATCTCCGTCAACCTCCTCACCCTCACCAACCTCCACCAAAAGTTCAACACCGACCTGTTGCTCATCGAATCCGGCGGCGATAACCTCGCAGCCAACTACTCCCGCGAACTCGCCGACTTTATAATCTACGTCATCGATGTCTCCGGTGGTGACAAGATCCCTCGCAAAGGCGGACCAGGCATCACCCAATCTGACCTGCTAGTCGTCAACAAGATTGATTTGGCCGAGGCCGTTGGCGCCGATCTGAATGTTATGGAGAGGGATAGTCGGAGGATGAGGGAGGGTGGGCCGACTATTTTTGCCGTTGTAAAGAGGGATCAGGGCGTTGATGCCATAGTGGATCTGATTCTCTCGGCCTGGAAGGCTTCCGGGGCAGGACAGGCGAGAAAGGAGAAGTTTGAGCCCACATTGATGGAGGAGAGCGTGGAAGGAAAAGAGAGGAGCTATAGCATGTCTTGAGCCGTGATCATCTCGGTACAAGATGGGCCAAATACGCCTCCATTGTTCCCAGCCCCAAGGAAAGATGTATGTTTGTCTGTATAAGTCACCCCAAACGCATCTGAGATACCATGCAATGTTCTGCAGCGCCTTCTGCAGGTAATCCAATAAACCAACATCCTATGTTGCGAGGGTCATACTTGCTTACTACTCTTTCGTCCACACATCCCATTGTAGCTTCTCGACGTTCACAACGTGGACATGAAATGCATGCAGGTCACTCACACTGGAATCCTTTTTTAGATATGAATAGATGAATTGTCTTATGATAAAGTAGCGCATATGTCGTTAAGATAACGGTGCTGAAACCAGCCATGCTTCGTTAGATTGTCCAAACGTTGGATTAACCTTGCCTCCGAGTCCACTGCATGTCGAAAGGTTAGAAATGTGTTTCAAATGCATCATTGCATGATTCGCAAGCACGTCTTCTCTCCTTCCCCGCAAGCATTGGTTCAGGGCTTCAGTCCTCCGATCGCCTCCTTGAACGTATCCAACCCCTTCTGCAACGTCTTCCTCTTCTCTTCAAGGTGAGCCCTCAGCATAGTCGTCTCCTTGGGCTCGGCAGCGACGTTACTGATCTCTTTGTCCGTCATCTTGCTCACTTTGACCAGGCTGAGAATCGTATCCGGAAGTTCCCTGACAAGATGGCGCTCAATGACATGAACAGCGACGTTATGAACGAAATGCGAGAGCGCGTCTTTGTAATAGGCTCTCGTGTAGTCTAGGGCTTCTTCCGCGGAAAATTTGTCCTGATTCTGCTCAATGTTGTTTGCCATGGCTTGCTGGAGACGGACTAAGTCCACGCCGGCGCGTGCGGAACCTGGTACAGAGTGTGGGATCGTAGCTTCGAGTGTTGCATTCTTTGCGATCTGTGCGTGCTTCTTCTGGCGCCGCTTCTGGATCTCGGCAGTGAATGACGGGTTGTATGTCATGATGATATCTTTGTCTGTAACGATACGGCTTAGTTCTTCTTTTGCGGCTCGGAGAGCAGACTCCAGAGCGTCGTTCACGCTTAAGGTCATCCATCGGTCTTTGAACTCGGCGGGAGCTCCTGGAGTACCCTCAATCACATGATAAGCAAATTCCTTGCAGCAGCGTGCGACACGATTGACGTGCTCCCCAGCAATGGCCTCCCAGGGGCACGAAAGCTCTTCGAAGATGCGTGGGATAAGGCCAGGACTGAAGGTGCCGGGCATTTCCGGTCCACGACTGCGAACAAGTATATCGGTAACCCAGATAATACTGTCCTTGCGCGACATTGCCTTGGGCTTGGGAAGCACAGATCCAAGCGAGCGGTCTTTCAAGATACGAAGCTCTTCTGTTGCCATGTTGTCTTCTGCCTCTGTTATGTCGTCATCTCCAGGTCCATGACCAAGCGAATAGTTGTGCCCCTGTAGACGCATACACATTGCGAAGTCCATATTGAGGTGTTGAATGGCAGCTCGAAACCGTCGAATGTTCTTGTCGGAGTCGGGGGCCGCAATCATATCCATCTTGCCAAAGAACTTGTCAGCGTAATGGCCTGTTACCCCAGCCTTCAAGATGGCATTGATCCAGATGGCCATGCCCATGAGCAGAATACGCTGTTCGGTAATGGTCTCTCGCTTCTCGCCCAACTTTCGAATGTCATTTTCGGTAGTGCGAAGCTTCTCAGCGATTTCGTCGTGAACTACCGGCAATTCCTTTTTGAGATGGCAGAATAGCAGCCCACTTAAGCGTTTACGAAGCTCTTTGACGCCAACATGCTCCTTGGGCAGAGTAGCCCAAAGACCCTGCTCGAAGAACTCCTTTTCAACCCTATTGCGGGTCCTGAAGCTGGAGCGGCCTTCATCGGGTGCACAGTTTCGGAGAACATGCCACTCTCGTTCAAGGAATGTGACTTTGTTCTGGGCCAGCTCGATCCAGTTTGGAATATCACGCTGAGTAATGGTGTCAGGTTTCGTAATGATCCCAAGAGTACGGCGGCCACCGCGATCGACCTTCTCACATTCGTCAAGCACGACCTGGTTGTTTAGATCATTTTTGCCTGTGATCACGGCGAGAATAATGGTGCGATGATTTGCCATGTACTCCCGAACAAGGTCGAAGACAAGGTCTTTGTCTGCTGGATCCTCTCTAGCGAAATGGATGAGACCAGGAAGGTCAACGAGAGTTCTGGAGCAAATTAGCAAGATTTAAGAAGTTGACAGCAGTACACTGACAGCATTGGCCGATTCGGCCCAGTGATTGTTATTGAAAGCACATGGCGCGAGAAATTCTTGTAACCTGGCTGGCCAGCCTTGCTCAAGCCCATGATTGCTGTACCATCCTCAATCACATCAGGTAATTGTTTGAAATCTTCGATGCTCGAGTGAAATCCTTCCAACTTTTTCCTCTCTTGAGGCAAGGCGTCTTTACTGGGGATTATCTTTACGACGATAGTGGACGCTGGGCTACGACGTAGTATAATCTCCGTAGCGAATCGTGTGCAGAGGCCTTCGTTTCGGGGGAAGGGGATCTCGGTGATGGCCTCAAGCACTGAGCTCTTACCGCTACTCTGATCGCCGCAAACGACGAGTTGTGGTAGCTCAATGGTGCCGTTGAGTCCACGTCGTCGCATGCCGTCTACGACGTCCAGAAGCTGGCGCTCTTCTTCGCATTGTAGAGACCGGAACGAAGCCGTAGTGAACTGGTCGTCGTTGATGGACCTGGTAGACGCCGAGTTGTCCGGAACCTCGCTTTGCGACTGACTGGATGTCACTTTTGCGGTGCCCATGATTGGTTGCTCTTGCTATCGTAACAATCACGGGTGCAGAAAAGTGAGAGATGGAGGAGATATGCTGAGGTGAGGCTTTATATTTATAGGACCAAGAAGATGGCTGCCTCGACCGATCGTAAATGAGCGAGACTTCAGAGCGCTAGCCCGCTCTACACCACGACTCAGGTAAAGGTAAAATAAGGCACAGTGAGCGAGACTTGAAGGTTATCTAAAAGTCGAGGTGAAGCTGACACCTAATGGGGTGTTGGACGTCAAATACAGCGGAGGTCGGGAGTCTTGTTGACGCCAACAGCATCTAGGATTGTAGCCGAAGTCAGAGGGGACGCAGAATTTATCTCCTGCACCAAGGTAGAGAATAGCTCCGAGTACGAATCGAGGATATGGACCAAAAAGCTGGTCAACAACGCGGTTAGCGCGCTTCAGAGTTTCGTCGCACCACCATCTACGCTCGCTCTCAATGTATCCCAATCGTCCATCGTAAAGACAACATAACCCCTTTCATCCTTCTCCACACCCTTCCCAACCCACAGCGCCCCAGGATGCCAGTATAATGTATCATACTCCGTCTCTTCTATCCCTTGCTCTCGCGCCTCCTTATCCGCCCTCTCTGCGATCTTCCGCAGGTCAATGCCATCATTTCTCAACGGCACTTTGTTCTGCTTGTTGTTATGCATCGTAGTCTGCTGTTTCTGCACCCTCAAAAACACAGGCACCGCATACTTGGGCAACTTCTCTTTCACATGCGCTAGTAGCTCATTGAAGTCGAATGAATTACGGTGCGCAGGATCGATGTAGATAGCCGCACAACCTGCTCGTCCATCATGGCCTGGTACTTCGACACCGTACACGTTTGCTTCCTGGATGCCGGGAAAGCTCCCGAGCGCCTCGCTGACTTCCGCTGTACTGACATTCTCAGATTTCCACCGGAATGTATCACCCAGGCGGTCCATGAAGAACCATCGACCATCTGCATCACGGCGCAGGGCATCGCCAGTGCGATACCAGAGATCTCCTTTCTTGAAGACGTTGCGCTCAAAGCGCTTCTGTGTGGCTTCGGGATTATTCCAGTAACCAACGAAGGCCTCCTCGCTGGGCATTTGGACGAGGATTTCACTACCCTCCTCATAGGATTTCCGTTTACAGTAGCCAGTCTTGGGATCTCGAACGAGGTCGCCAGTAACGAAGTCAATCTCGACCGGTACGTAGGTGTCGTGGAATCGCCATCGGTCGATAAGGCCTTGATGTCCGACTGAAGTAGCTGTGAATGGGCCGCGAGAGCCATTGAACAAGGCCATGACACCTTCGGTGCTGTTGAAGAATTCGCCTACGATTTCGATGCCGAAACGGTCGACGAAACGTTGCCAAACATCTGGGCGTAGGCCATTTCCAAACATGGCTCTGACGTTATGTTTTCGATCCAGCTCGCTTGGTGGGCTGTTGAGAAGATATCGGGCTGTTTCTCCTACGTATACGATGGCGGTAGATCTTGAGTCTCGGACATCGCTCCAGAATCGTGATGTTGAGAACTTCGTGCCGATACAGCATGTTATGCCAGTTATCATGCAGACAAGAGCTGTCGTACCTCCTGTCCCGTGATAAAGAGGCATACAGACGTACCACCTATCGCCATTAGGTCCAGGTTTCAAGCCCATGGCGCCTACACGGACGGTAAGACCAACAGATCTTTGCGTTTCGAAGGGACATGCTTTGGGATGACCAGTCGTGCCGCTACTGATGTTAGCTACTTACTAACGAGGTTGAAAGATAGACTAACCTCGTATAGAAGAGGAAGAGCGGAAATTTCCCTTTGACGCCAATCCTAAGCTCATCGCCCGGTCTCTTAGGCTCCGTGCGCGAGATGTGCCCCTTCTGTTGCCCATCTAGCATGATGACAGTCATGCCTAACTCGCGCTCCAACCTCCCTCTCACAGCCTCAATCCTCTCCCGACACTCGGCATCCTCGTCCACAAGCACGATGTTGCTGCCTGCCACTTTTAAGCAATGCACCAGCGCATCTCCACTCAGATTGTAGTTGATCCATGCGGGCGCCGAGCCAATAGACCAACTTCCCAAATGTGCGAACAGGAACTCTGGCCGGTTCATCATATACATAGCAACCAGGCGGCCTGGTTGCACGCCATTGTGGAGGAGGAATTGTCCGTAGCGGCATGCGTTGGCGTAGGTCTCGGCCCAAGTGTAGCAACCATTGCGGGACCAGATGGCTTCTTCGTGCGAGGGGAGGCGGTGAACCTGGGCTTCGAACTGGTACCAGAGACTTGGGCCCTTGCCTTGTGCTGCTCCACATTAGCTGTGCAAAGCATACTATGAAGGATAGGTGGTGTACCGTTCTTTTCGAGGGCTCGTTGCGCTGCTCGCTGACCGCGGATGCCTCTTATGTCTTTGGTGATGTGGTATTTGGCCTCGAGATAGGCAGCAGCGGCGCTGATACCAGCAATTGCTCCCGCGACGGGTGCTGTCGTGCTTGGTTAGCCCAGGGAAGCGGAGTTGTGGTGTACAAAGATTGCAAAGGTGATCCACGAATTGGGGCAACGGAGTTAGGAGACGAACCAAGAGCCATGACCGAACCGTGTCCACGTTTTTACAAAATTCACTTGTATACAAGTCGCTTGCAAAAGGATAAAGAATACACAAAGGTAGTTGGAACACGAAAGCTGGAAAGATATGTTTCGGCTCCAGCAGCATCAATGCATCCTAATAAACCGCGACGCATCCATCTGGGACGCCAGCGCAGGTGATCAATTGCCGACTCCCCTCGGTTTCTGAGCGGCAGCCACTCCGTACCAGAACATCCGCCATGCCCCATGGAGCCTACCCCACGAGCTAAAGCCCCACACATTTTGCCTTGACCAGCATCCGAAACTTAGCTTTCGTCGTTGTCATCACAGTCGCAATGCAACAGATGCCCTCTTATCCTACCGGTTGCGGTTTCGATACTACGATGCCAAGGTAGTCGAAGAACAAGCCCTCTCGCTTTACTGGGTAGCCATAGACTATATAGTACACCGCGCCATTCTACTCCTTACCTCCAAATTGCTCCATAGGCTCGCCCTGGACGGGCTAGAAACAAAAACTCATCGCAAATCTCTCCTCTGCATTGGTCGCGGACGATGGGTTTTCCTGGAGAGGGGAATTGACCCTTGTCGGTCATTGCACTCCTATGAGCTATCCTACGGTCCTCAACATGGAACCCGCATTACCTTTACAATGAGCAGTGAGCTTGCGGGACAACCATACACTCCAAAAATATACACAATCTTCTTGAGGACATGATAACACCAAACTTTCGTATATACTCCAAACCTTTTTCTTTTATTTTTTTGACTTTTCAATTTTTACTATGTTCATGTCCTTTAACCATCCGTGCCTACTTCACAGAAACTATTCAGAGTTTCGATCCGGAGTCCCTGTCGAAATTCAGTACCATGCTCTACCATTCTACATCACCTCCACTACTACACCACGTCTAGTACACCAAGGCAGTAGACTCACATATGTTTATGGAAGAAGTCCAGCACTAGCTTATATCCCTTCTCATACTGCTTCTTCACTTCATCCTGCTCGAGATCGCCGCGCGCAGCCATCCATCCGTGCACCTGGTCCGGGAACCACTCAACAACATGAGGCACTTTGAGGCCCTTTTCCCACTTCTCAACGTCCTCCTTGCTCTCTTCCTCTGAGGGGAGCATGATGTAGGGAATGGTGACGCCTGGCGCGTCGTCTGCGGCGACCATGGCTGGGTGGCAGGCGGCGGCGACTTTAAACTTGGTGTTCTCTTGGGAGGAAAGATTGACGATCTATGCATGTCAAACCTATTCAATCAAGTTGGATTGGTCAGCTTACCTTTCCGCCCCAGCAGTACCCAAGGATAGCCCACTTTTCAATGCCCTTGGTCTTTCCTAGCTCCTCTACGATCTTGGGGATTCGCGGTAAAGTCTTAGGCGGAGCTGCTTGAGTCTTGAAGAACTCGCCTAGTTTCTTGCCTTTCTCCTCGTTGTCCGGCGGGTACCAAGAAATATCAGCCGGCTTGCCCTCGACTGCGAAGTAAAAACATACAGAGTCAGCGTATATCTTACTGCGTTCTGTACACAAACACTTACAAAAGTCAGGTATGAAAACTTGGTATGGATGCTCTTTGTCCGTGTAGGCGAGTATATCGGCGCCTTGGAGAGTCTGGCTAAAGAAGCCAAAAATGTCGTAGACGACGAGGATGCCTTGTTTTGCATCTTTAGGGCCGGTGGCGTCTGCAGTTGGATGTTAGCCATGTCGACAGCAGACTTAGTATAGACTCGAATTTGACCGACCATACAGATGGGCGACATGTTGGGAGGAAGGGCTCCAGGTTCGTGTATCAAATGTCTGTGGAGATGCGGAAAACACTTACATGTCTTCAGGCCATCGACTTGGATATAGTCACCTTTTGGCGAGTACCCCTTGCTGACAACAGCAGGTGTATTGCAACAGGCCTGCGACTGTGTAGATTCTGTGGACATGTTTGTTGTACGCTCACACGTATGCGTAATAGAAGTTCTCCAAGCCGGCGTGCTTGCAATTGAAGGTCGCAGAAGTCTCGGGAGAATTACTCGACAGTTTGGGACCGAGGCTGAAAGTGGGGAACGCAGAATTGATGTACTACGGACGACAGCGCGCATTATGTGCTTGCTCAGATATCTGTCAAGCTGTCTGTGCTCGGGTTTGGTGGGGGCAGTTCGTCCGAAGCTACCCCGCCCATGATGTCACAGAGCGCAATGGACTGAGTGGTGCTTCTTCAATGCCGAGCTGATGATGTTGAGATAAAACTTACTTCTGGATATGGCAATATGAAGATAAAGGTCTTATGTGTGATGTGTATGCACAGTCATTTTTACAACTCCTCTACACCATCTTCGCGCAAGCATCATGATATATAGGCTTGACCACACATAAGTTGTCGTGCTTGGTGATAAATACATCTCCGTGATGCACAAGCTTGCTTCAAGTTCAGGTTCACACCTGCACACCTCTCATTCAACTACGCGTCGAGGTTCAGCCTCTCTAATAACGTATCAATCTTGCCCAGCAAGATCTGATAGTTCATAGCGTCCTGCGCGAACTCATCGCCAACGACATCACCCTCTAGCGTCCTGATAGCCCCAGCGGCGATCTGTTGCTCTACTGATAGGTAGTTCCTCTCCTCCTGTTGTTGTGTCGTCTCTGACTTCTCATCTTGTAATGCTAAATCACCCACAGCATCAACCAAGTCGCCTTCAGCACTGGCATTTATTGCTGCACTTTCGTCCATCATCTCATCGAGCCCACTATCTTCGAACCGCAGCCGGAATCGCTCGGACAGATAGTAGCGAATATCGTCAATGATTTCAACGGTATCCGTTTCCTGACGCGCTTTGACCCTATTTGCGGATTCCTGCACCAACTCTGCAAATTCGGGCTGGTCAATGTAGTGCTCCAGTCGGTAAGCGATATACCGCGCAGCAAATTCTTCTAAGCGCTGCACTCTCGTATCCCATCCCGCACGTATTACTTCATAGATATCAACAGCTTCGTCTGCATCTGTTGCACCACGCGGATTGTCTGACTCGACCGCTGAAGTTGCGCCATTGCCGAGTGCGGAGATAATGATGGCGGCTCGTTGCTTCAGCCTGTCAATGAAGAGCTGATCTGCTGCAAAGAGAACATCGATGGCGATGTCAAGGCCAAAGTCTGCGCGCTCGGTGTACAAGAATATCAATATAGTCTCTAGGACCGCCGGGGAACAATCTATTGTGATGATTTGGAGGTGGGGAGTATCTTGCGCTTCTTTGAACTGCGAACTAAACATAGTAAGGAAGTATTCGGAGCGTAGCAGCATCGCGCGGTGAGCGGGGAATATTGTCGACTTGCGAGGCGGCCGTTTTTGTGATGGCGACCGCGATCGGACAGGTCCTACGGGTATCCCTAGCAGGGGACCAGTTGTATTGCGAAAGGGAGGCACGGGTGCCTCCGAAGCCTCCGGTGGTCGATCAGTCTGATCTGAAAACTCCTCGTCGTCATCCGCTCGTAATAAAATATCAGCAAAAATGGAGTTATCTCGATCCCATTGGATGCTGTCCACCTTATCTGTATCCACGACCCTTTTATATTTCAACACATTGTCCTTGAACCAGCTCTCTAGCTGATCTCGACCTCTCTCTAGCTCTTCTGCTCTGCGCTGCCGCAGTAACCGCCTGTTGGACACTTCTGTGAGGTCCTCGAAAAGGCGTTCTATCTCTAGCTGGCGACCAATCTTATCTATGCCATTCAATACCACCAACTCTTGCTCGTCACTGAGTCCGAATAGTGCTCTCCGTAACGACACCTCCTGGAAGTACAAGTATTGTAGTGCTACACTGAGTGACTCGGCCGGTATATTATTTGGCAACTTCCATGACGATGTCGATGGTGCCGCTGCCAGCTTCTTTGCAAAATAGGGCGACCGCGCCGCTAGCAGGAATTTGTGTAGGTAGAAATCTTGATCGTAGGCGGTAATGGTAATATCGGCAGTCTTTGGTGTAGGTCGTGTGAGGAGCGAGGTGATATGCGCTGCGAGGGGTTGCAGAGGGCTGGAAGACTTCGCATAGTCATAGGATAAGAGCAGGTTTCGTATTCGGTCATTGAGAGCGTTGTATAGGCATCGTTCACCTTGGAAGGTGTCGCGTTCGCATAATGCCCCATTCTCTAGCAGTAATCGTATTACTTCGTAGTGTCCGCATAGACTAGCCTTCAAATACCGCGGTCAGAAGTCTGCTCATCATCTCTGGGAAAAACGCAGGATGCCGTTTTTGGACACGCATTGGCTTACTAGAATAAGAGGTGTGTAGTCAAATTTGTCTCGGGCGTTGATGTTGACTCCGGTACTGATCATTTCCTGGCAGACTTTCAGGTCCCCTCGCCTGCATGCCTCGCAGAATCTCCTAAAATTCTCGGAGACATCGAGTGGGTTCTCCTCCTTCAACTGCCCAGATGAGATGGCCTGCGCTTCCGTTGCGAGGGCTGCCTCGATCTCGTACTTCTTCTTGACATCCATAGCCGTGTATACGGTGGCGAGAGTGCAGAAGATGGGCAACGCAAGAGTGCGCCATCTCGAGTGATTTCGAATGACGAGTGGCGGCGGGCGGCCATCGGAGTTAGCAATCGATAAGCGTAGACCCTGGCAACTCGACGGAGCCGCGTGAGGCTCGTGCGAAGCGGTTGCTGGTTCGACCACGCTTAGCGTAAACACCAAACAAGGGCGCCGGAAGCCTGGTCTCATCCCGCCTACCAGAGAATTACCATACATCTCGCACCACTAACATAGTAGCATCCCACACTTGAAAGCATCCCATATTTGCATGTTTTCTGAACCATAGCAATACCGCAATCATGCCTGAGGACGACAAGTACGACGTCCTGGAGAAGATCGGTGCGCAATGAGACATTCATTTGATACAATTTGGATATACTGATGCATCTATAGGCCATGGCTCCTTTGGAATCATTCGCAAGGTCAAGCGCAAGTCGGATGGCTATGTAAGGCCAACAGAATCGAGCCGCGCACACTGTCGCTGACGTTTGCATAGATCCTCTGCCGAAAAGAAATCAGCTACCTCAAGATGTCGCAGAAGGAGCGAGAGCAACTCCAGGCCGAGCTGTCCATCCTCAAGGAGCTCCGACACCCCAACATCGTCGCCTACTTCGAGCGCGACCATATCAAGGCGACGCAAGACCTGCATCTATATATGGAATACTGTGGGAATGGCGATCTGGGTCGCGTGATCCGCGACCTGAAGAATAAGAACCAGATATGCGAGGAGGAGTTCGTGTGGAGCATCTTTAGCCAGATTGTCAGCGCTCTGTACCGCTGCCACTATGGTGAAGACCCGCCAGCGGCAGGCCGTAATGTCATGGGACTCGTTGCGAATGCAAAGCCTGCTCGTGACCCTCGGAGGCCCATGATTCTTCATAGAGATCTTAAGCCTGAGAACAGTCAGTATCTGATCGTAAGACCTCGATACGAATGCACATACTAACAACAACAGTCTTCCTTGGAGATGATAACTCGGTCAAGTTAGGCGACTTCGGCCTCTCGAAGATCCTCCAATCCCATGACTTTGCGTCTACATATGTCGGCACACCCTTCTACATGTCTCCAGAAATCTGTAAAGCCGAACAGTACGGCCCACACTCTGACATATGGGCCCTTGGGTGTATCATCTACGAGATGTGTGCAAAGACTCCACCGTTCAACGCGAAGACCCACTTTGAGTTGATTCAAAAGATCAAATTGGGTCGCTATCCAGATATCCCAGCATGCTACTCCGCCGAATTACGAAAGGTCATTGCCAGCTGTTTACAGACGACACCCGACCATCGTCCGGACACCGCAGCGCTGCTAAACCTCCCCATCGTAAAACTCATGCGCAAAGAGCAGGAGGTTGTCAAGCTCGGGCAAGATCTGAGGGAGCAGAAGATTCTTGCGGCGCGGCGAGAGAAGGAGGCTGACGAAGCAATTGTGCGCATACGAAAAGAGATCGACGACCAACTGCGACGCGAATGGGAGGTAAAGGCCCGCTTGGAGATTGAGCGACAAGTCAAGTTACAGACGGAACAGAGGGTCCAAAGGGAGCTGGCACATCTTCAGTCAAAATTCGAAGACGAGGTCAACAAACGGGTAGAAGCAGCGCTCACGAAGTACCCGAATCGCCTGAGCACTTCGCCCAAGTTGGCGCCTCGATCAAACACACCACTCATGCCCGCAACCGATCAAGGAGCATTATTTCCCACAGAGAGCGAGCCAGTTATCGTGAACGGCTCACAGAGCACGTTGGATACGAACTCCGACTTCGCCAGCGGCACTGACATCTCCTCTCTTTCCCTCGATGACTCCACCGAGGATATCACAGTCAAGGCAAAGCCTAAGAGACCGTCTCGTGCTCCCCTCTCCCGGGCGAGGACTATGTTTGTGCAGCAGCCAGCATCGCCCATGGATGTACAGATGGCTGAACCTTCACCGGCGCCAGCATCAATCGCCGGTCTCTCTCTTTCTCCTCGTCGTAATCAACAACCTCGCCAGAACATCTTCGCCGCTGCAAAGGAAGGCGCAAAGAAGTGGGAAGCAGAGGTCCCTCCATCACCCACTGAAGCTGAATGGAATGCTGACTTCGACGATGACGATGATTTGCCCGTTCTACCCTCACCTACCCGCGCTCGCAGTGCTTCGGGTGGTCGCTTGGGTAGCGATGACCCCTTCAAAGTACTTGCCAATGCTCAGGCCCCACTGCTAAAGGCAAATCAGCGGCTAGGAAGTACGCCCAATTTACTCGCTCCCAAGGGCACGAAACCACGTCCTGTCTCTGCTGTCCCAGTTGTCGCCACATCACCAACCCGTGCAAAATCAAAGTCTGCGGAGGCGCTCTCAACGTCGCCGCGCAAAACAGGCCTTGCCGCGAAGTCAGCACCCGTTGTTGGACTTCCTTCCAAGAAGGGTAACGAAGCCATTCGCATCCAAGCGATGCGTAACAACGGCGGCATTCAGGGTCGAACACTTGTCGAACTTCAGCAAGCACGTGGCATCCCAGTCCAAGCTATGAGTGAGGACGAGGGCAGGAAGGGATTCGGATACGGCAGAAGAAGTCCAGTGAAGGGACGGAGTGCAGGCACGAGTCCTCCAGCAGTCTGGGACCCTGATACAGAGCTGGAGATGCCTAGTCCTTTTATCGTGCGAAACAAGCGCATGGTCCATTGAGGTGGAGACGGCGCGAGCTGAGGGCTACGATTACGACAACAACGATGCTGACACGCCAGCCAAAGCGATGTTCATCGAGGCGCATACCCGTATGCGATGAAAATCACGGATGAGAGATGACCGAAGACAGAATTGGGACCTGGATACGAGTTGAACGTGGAGGTGGGGAAAACGGCGTCCGGCATGAGCGAGCATTGCCTTGCATCCTATCTTGCTATTTCTTCCCTTTGTCACGCATACTTTTCTGTTCTTCTTTACTGCTTCATCTCAGCCAGCATACTAGCATCTTTTGGCGATATGGTTGAAAGGATAGGCGTTAGGGACGGATTGGATCCCGTGGGTCATTGTACTCTATCTCTTGTTGAGTGTCATCACAATCTTCAAGAAGTGTATGATTTTAATCGGTGATGGCTCTCCTACTAGTGACACTGTAGTGTACTTGGGTATCATATCCTGTATTGTTATCCTCAAGATGCAATGCGATGCATCATGCCCTTCAACTGAGCACCTCCTCCACTACTCTCCAGCGATCTATGGCCCTCTTGACCAAGCCCTTCATCTCCTCCCTACTCACGACCCCGCCACCACTTTTCTCTACTCTCCTGATAACCGCATCTTTCGTGCCCTTCCCTCCTCCAGTACAGTCAACAACCACAGTCACAACCTCCCGACAAACCCCCTCTTCAAACGCATCAGGATCACTCAAAACCCAATCCACCTCTTGGACCACCTCATCCTCTCTCTTACCCTCAAACACCACGAACGAGCTTGAAACAGGGAGACCCCGTAAGCGTAGCCGTCGTGCCTCTTTTGGGTCGTCCGAACACAGAATTCCCTCATATTCTTCATCAAAGTACGCGTGTGGCAGGAGCGTATCCCTCAGGGAGGCGAGAATTGCGATCCAAGACGCGTCCAGGGCATTGCCGTCTATAGAGATGAAGAAGACGTCCAGATACAAGACCCAGTATCCTTTCAATTCCGTTTCAGCTTGCACGTCTGCATCGTCGGGATTCATGGACGGGGTGTATAAGATGCGAAGATCCGAGGCGCGAAGGAGGCGTGTGCTATGTAGGAGGGAGCGTATACGGGTTATAAGTGTTTGCGCATAAGTAGAGGGCGCGTTGCCGGGGATGTGGGATGGTGTGCTGCCCGTGGACAGTTCGACGTTGGGTACGAGCAATCGGAGAGTTTCCACCTCCTCGCCGTCTTCTTTTTGTCCTTCTTCATTGTTGTTACTTGTTGTTAGGACAGGACTTGCGTGCGTGCCAGGTATATCCTCCTCCTTCAGTATTTCTGCCCGTACACCACAAACTACACTTGTGTTCCCTAACCGTACAACAGCAGAGCCGTTGCAGTGCGTTAAGCTTCCAGTATTTATTCCTGGCGTCCTGAATCCATGTGCTGCGCGGCCATTGGCGCGTAATGTGGACTTGTCTGCGGAGAGATGTGCTTGTAGAAATGGATGCGGGGAGACGGCGGCGAAGATCGGACGAGGAAAGGTGAGTGCAGGCGGAGGGGCTGATGCTGCGGTCGCCATTGTGGAGGAGTCGAACTGTGGTGCGGGGTTGAATGAGAAAGATTGCTGGTATCTGGTATTTATGGAGGTAGAAAGGTCGTTCTTTGATGCTCAAGAAATTTTGGAGCTTGAGCTCCGCGCTAAGTTTAAGCTTAATTCTGGCGGGGCGTGGGGATCATCAGGAACGAGGTGACATCCTGCCGTTCCGCAAGGAGACCGCACACTTTGTCTCAGATACTGAAATTTCAAGTGAAAAAGCAAGATATTAGGATTATAGCTACATGTCCATTACTCTCGAGGGGTATTACATCCAAAGCAAATGCGAAGTATTTGTCAACATGCGGCGCTCAAGCAAGATGCGTTGTAGGGTTCAGCCTGAACTCAGTCCAGCCTTTCCAGCTTGTTGCACCGGTGTCCATTTCCCGTCCTTCTTAAATTGGTCCCCCCTCAAAGTCCCCTCTGCCAGAGCCCCGATCAAGTAATCCTTGCCCTTAATCATATGTACCATCTGACTCGGCACTCTATACCCTCCAAACGCACCAACACCTTTCTGCGTCCCAATTGGGCAAATCTGCTGCTCCTTCAAATTCGGCTTGTAATGTCGATCTCCCTTGTGTGCCTCCCCAGAGATATGACTGATTAAGTCGGACTTGAGGTTCGTCATCGCCACAGGCACAGCGTCAGCCATATCCATTACACCTCCTCGGGTGTAGGAGCCTACGTCGCCGAGGGCGTAGATGCGAGAGGCGGCGGAGTGCTCGACGCGAAGGGTTTGAGGATTACAGGAGAGTCGATTGCGGTTATCGAGCCACTCCTTGGGGAGAAAGCTGGTGTTGGGTCGTGTGCCTGTGGCGTCGATGTAGATGTCCGCTTCGATCGTCTCGCCGTTTGATAGCTGCACTTTCGTCTTTGCTCCTTCTTCCTCCCCTACTTTGGTCGCTGAGACGACTTTTGTGTTGTATACTACATCGCAACCGAGTCGCTTGAGAAACTGTTGTGCTGTCTGGCCGATCGACTCGCGGAGAATGGGCAAAAGCTTCTTGTCGCCGCATATAAGTGTGACTTTTGCTTTCGGATCCTTGGGCGCAGACGCAAAGAAGCCTCCTGGCTTACCGTTCAGGACCTCGGCGACTTCGCCCGCGGTCTCGACGCCAACCGGCCCGCCGCCTCCAATGACGACCGTCTTCGCGGTTTTCAAGCTCTGTTGGAAGACATTGTATACTGATTCGAGCGCAGCAGCATTAGTCGTTTGTGTGAATAGTGGACTCGGCGTTGTAAAACCCGTGGCAACAACAAGTGCGGCATACGGAATCGCTTGCTGCTCTCCTTGTGCAGTTGTAACAGATACAGTCTGCCCAGCAGGATCGACATGCGTCGCCGTGCCCTGCACGAAGCGGAACTTTGTGGATGCGTAGCTGAATGCTGGTTCAATTGGGTAGAAGATCTTGTTTGCAGGCATCAGCTGCTTCGACGCGCAAGCTCTAGGCGCAGCGAATCTCCAGTAGAGGTCCTTTGATGGATTGACCAGTGTAACGTTGTACGTGACGCCTTCCTTCTTGGGAAGCTGGGGGACAACGTGCTTGAGGGCATAATGCGCCGCGCCTATGCCCGCGAAGGAGCCACCAAGGATGAGGATGGATTCGGTGCTCATATTGCTAAATGTGAAGGCAGCGCGCTTGGACGGGTATCAAAGAAGGACGCGATGGTAGAATGGGAGTCTAGAACACTGTGCAAGAAGAAGTCGAGGATGCGTCGCGCTTGTACAAAGGTTATGTCCGCGCCTCAAGCTTGTGGAACGTCTTAGGACTTTGTCGTGGGGATCCGATTGCAGAGTTATATCAACAGAGAGCCCGAAACGTTTAGTACAAAGCAGACAGATGCCTAGCTAGAATATATAGTCATCGTTGACCCAATCTTATCAGGCGTCCATTGTCGCTGTGCTTATTATGCTTATGAATTGCATGCCTAGGTTGCGCGTTATCACTGAGTTAGAAGGGGCTTGAGAGTTGGAGCTATGGCGTGGTTTGTCCTACACCTAGCCACATCGCGTTGGCTCGATAGCGGAGCTCGCTGGAGCCGATCCGGGGCTGACAATTCCATGCTTATGGAATACGCGGAAGCTTTGGCGGCTTTCAGGCTCATCTTACATGGAGAGCCTTTATCATTTTTGAGAAACTGCGGAGCTGTTCCGTACCTTACCTCTCAAGATGATGTGCTGACCCGAGCTCTATATGGACGCCTACATCAACACAAGATCACCAAAAAAAAATGGACAAACAGGGTCGTCTTGGAAGCGTGCTAGGACATTTTCATTCCATATGTTTTTGAGACATAACGCCAGTCCGGTATCCGCATGCAAGACCCGCCGCGACTGCCAACGGAAAAGGTCGTCGAATGCATAGAAGCGTAAGAGGCCCTCATATCAAAATACATTCGGTAGGCCGTTATAGCACATGTATCCCTCCGAGACTCTACCACGATGTCATTCCGGCTACTCAGTAGACATGCCCTTACTCGACATCAGCCTTTGACTCGAAGTTCTCTCCAGCAACAAGATCTGGAATGTCATCATCATCTTCGTCATCGTCATCCTTCTTGTCGCCATCCTCGCCCTTCTCCTTCTGCATGCTCTGGTAGCTCTCGGCGAGTTTGCGAAGCGATGCGAGCGAGTCGGGGCCGAGCTGGTTGAGGATACCAGGGACGAGCTCTGTCAGCTCCTTGTCCTCGCCGTTACCGTAGATGGCGAAGGTATTGGCCGGTACCGAGGCATGGACTGCACCAATGTGTTAGCACATATCGTGGAGTGGTTCTTATTCCATCTCGTGAACCGTATCCGGGCTCACAATGGCCATTGCCTTGTGCGGTCTGTGCCCAATGCTAATTTCACTGATGTCGCAATATACGAAGAACATGGAGTGGACTCACCCTTTGGTGCCGAGAAGTGAATGACGTTTCCGTCGCTCTTGAACATGTTGACCTCCTCAATAGCCTGAATCGGCTGTACATTGAGCTTCTTGAGCGCTGTCTGTAGCTTCTTGTCGTCGGTACCAGCGCTCTTGTGGACCTTTTTAACCTTCCTGCGGGGAGTTCCCTTGCCTCTGCATTATCCAATTAGCCCTCAACTCTGTCTCCTCCATTTATCCCAACTATGCAAAGTATCATCGTGGTTTCGGAGGGTTGCGAGTTTGTACGGAGAACTGGTGCGGGGCTGTCGAAAATGAAGGAGGTGTCTGCTTACCCTATACACACATATGTTAGCCAATTGTTTACTTCAGACACCTAGCATAGCCAAATCTCAAGCTTAGCAATGGGGAGAAGGACATACCAATGCGCACCGACGCTTGCATACGCGCCAACTTTGCCTGATCCATATTTGCGGTGGTGAGGACGAGCAATGACTGGGTGAAGAGCTGTAGCACCAGACCGGTTAGCTGAAGGTCCAGAAAAATTCTAGAAGGATGAAAGGGAACTCTGGAGCGAGTATAGACACGGAACATACCTAGATTCGGGATCGTGCACGGGAGTCGTAGGTGAGAGTGTGTTGAAGTTATGGCGGGCGTCGGGGAAACTGTCCGGAAGCGCCGATTGTGTGCCTCTTGCCTCGCTTGTTGAAGCTCGAATCCCCGCAACGTCAGAGATCCCTGAGATCCGTAGACTCGCATGCCGTGTTTTTCAGCGCATACTTCGTCCAGTCATTTCTCAAAGCAACAACACTGCCTAGCACTACGAATACTCACTCGCCTGCTGCCGAATCCTGTCTCATTAAGCTTTCTTGAGCTGGGAATGGACTAGAGAAGCGATTGCACATGCGTGGAGTGCTCCAAGTGTCACGAGCTCTTGGTTCAAGACTGCAGATGAAGGACTCGCTTGGTATTGGTATCATTGCATCAAGTCTCAGATATCTAATTATACATCCATCACTACTAGCCGCACCCACTCCTACAGCATCGCCATCCCAGCTAGGCCAACAGCACCTAGCACCCATGACACAGCCGTCGCCTGTGCTGCAGCACCGGTGCTTGAAGGCGCCGCAGCAGTTGCGCTTGTACTTGCGCTCCCCGTTTGGCTGCTCTGATCATCTGTAGATGTCCCATTTGGATTGCCAGAAATGTTGTCCTGGCTGACTTTCACACCGGTGTTGTTCTGGCAGTTGTTGTTGTAATCCGTCTCAGAGAGTTGGGTATTCACCAGCTTGACATCGGCGCACCATGTGGCTGTCAGCGATTCGGTTCTAGATACGCTTTCCGGGTGCTATAGCTTACCTGGTAGAGGCCACCACTCTCGTGGTTGTTCGTAACGACTTGAATCGAAGCGAGTGTTCCATCTGAGACGTTGACACCCGTGGGCACGCTGATTGAACCAAAGCAGAAATTCCCGAGGCCTTCGACCGTGAGTTGCTGGCGCGCAACAATGCTGAAGCCTGATCCCGGGTTATCGCCAATGGCCATGTAAACTGCGACGTTGGTCTGAGGGTGGCCCATATTGAGTTGAATAGGACCGCCGCTAATTGGGAAGTCGGTGCGCTGCTGCTGGACATCGTCGAAGCCTCCACAGGGAAAAGTGCCTTCTGAGTCTTCGTTGAACCCACGTGCTTTCGGGAAAGTGAGCTCGAAGTGAGCTAGAGTGAGGGGAATGAGGGAGAGGGCGACAAATGCGTTGGACAGCATCTTGATGATCGAAATGGAGGATGACGAGGTAGTTGGGAAGGGAATGCTAAGTGGAAGAAGATTGGTATCGGACGAGGCTCTTGAAGCTCGTTTGTCGACTACAAAACAAACCAAAAGTGCTCAACTACGAATTGGCAAGAAATTTGCCTGGGCATTCTACCTTATTTATTGCACTCTAGCGACAGGCGCTCCCCCGCATGCCGTACATTCCGTCCCAGTGAATTCGCGTGGCTCGCGCGTCAAGCCACGGGAGCATGCTGTTTCAAGCAGTACGAGGCTCTAAGCAGAATTGGTAGGTGAGCGAATTCTGCATCAGCGGCGGCATTTGCTAGAGTGCGACCATCAAGGTACAGGGCGCCGAGATGGCGATGGTTGATATGCAGGTGCAGCGTGTGAGCAAGTTTCTCGCCGAAGCAGTGGTTCAATGGTCAGCCACTAACGCCGCGACAAGGGTCCACTCATCCTAGCACCAGCACGCTGCACAGCTCTTAGTGAGTTGAATGTTACTAAACGCTCCGAGGCACGGGGATAGCGTGTAGAATTCGGAGAGAACGGATCGCATTCTCTCCAGGTCAAGCGTCTGCGTTGTTCCGGCGCTGAAAAACACTACACTGCAGCAGGAACATGGACCCTGCAGGAACAGGTCACTCTAATTGAAAACTATCTCGATATTCAGATCTCACGCATGTTAACGCCTAGCCTTATACCATGCTATATCATCGATAAGAGGTGGTGTTTGCCATTTGGCCGAGAAATAAAGATGAGGCTAGATAGATCTCACTGAAGCTGCTGTATCCCCTCACGCAGTCAAGCAACATCCATGAATGCATTCACATGCCCATAACTCCATGATTGAACCGGCCGAACCCCAATTCACCAATGAATGCACCCGCTAGAACAGACAAGAAATAACCGACGTTATATGTCATTACTGCCAACATGCTGTGCGGTGATTAGCAAACGCCATAGCATCGTTCATCTCGTTGCATGACTTACAGAAGATAGCCAACAGCCGCTGCAACCGTCATTAACAGAGCTCGCGGAAGATCGACACTGAATCTCCATGGTTGAGTGTGCTGAACCGGTGCTGAGACTATCCGCACATCCTCTTGCACTCCGTTGGTTGTAAGAATCCCAGTCGTGGAGTTGCCGTCGTTCATAGCCTGGTCGGCGACCGTCTTCTCGCCAGCGACAACGACATATCTTCGTTTCAGAGCGTTTTTCATTGCCTTGGCTTCAAGGAAGAACTTGGCTGTGAAGATGGCACGGAGCGCGATGGCGAGCACGATAAGGAAGATGCACGTCCCCGCATACTGGCCAGCATTCTGCGGAGTCCACGATTCGGAGTAGAGGGGTGTGTTCGTCGCGGTGAAGAAGGTCATTTGCATCATCCCATGCGAGTTCATTTCCATGCCACTCATGCCCGCCGTCGAATCCATTGTTGTGTCGTGACCCTCGTGAGCGACCATCGTTGCAGGTTCAAACTGTCGTAACGGTAGATTTGGATGTGAGATTGCGCAAAAAAAGTTTTTCAAAGACTTTACGGTACTTGCGCGGGGGGATTTGATCTCGAGGATTAGGTAGTGAGTTCCAGACTGCCGTTGAAATGGTACCGGGAGAAGGATCGCTTAAAGGATCTATGGCTCACTGTGGGGTTGCACCTTGGCTGTTCGTGATGACACAGGATACGGTATGCTCGCATTAACGCATAACTTGGAAGCACTTGTCGTGAGCTGGTTTGTGGAGGAGTGAGCCTGAATGCGTAGATTTTTGCGACAGTCAAGAGATGACAAGCCTGGGCTGATGCGTGAAGTGTCAGGACGTGCAAACGGGAGCACCGGGCCATAGAGGTGTGAACAGCCCTTGTAGCCGGGGGCGACCTGCAGTACCATGCAACATGTGTGTGGCCATGGCAAGCCGCAAGTGTCTGCGGGAAAGGAAGCGACGTCCAAAGAGCCGTGAAAGGAAGGAGCGACTTTGAGCAGAATTAGCCGCTTCCGGCTAGTGAGCGATGCTTGATAACGCCACGACCGGGCCCATGGCGGCCAACAAGCCTCGAATAATCCCCCGCTACACATTTAGACCTGTATCGAGGGGACGACCGTCGGCCGGTGGTGCAGTAGCATGTCAGCGGCTACCGGGTCCGTGGCTGACGGCACTGGTGTTTGTCTTCTACCGAACATCCTCCTCTCATCTTCGATTGTCTGTCACCCATCACTCTCGTGGACCTTGATTCCGTTTAATCTGGCACCAGCCGAGGGCAAAAAGTGCGACCCCTCCAGTCAGCACGGCAGAAGAGGGTGCAGCTTCATTTGGCGGCGTTCGCAACAATGCGATAGAAAGCCAAGACCAACTTAATCCTTCTCAAACGGGTAGTTTCGCACACTCCCTCCTCGTGTCAAAATAAGGCAATCCGGAGGTCCTAAAAAGACCAAACACGCAAACGAAACAGGAAGGCTACGACATCGTACCAGCGTCAGACATCATGAGCCACAACCACATGTCCATGGGGCACATGTCCCAGTTGCCAGACCTTACGGACTTCCCCAAATTCTACTACGCAGTTATTGGGACCGCAGTTGGCGTTGCCACTTTGGTGAATATATGCAACTACATCTTGTACAGGCAACGACTTTCAGCAGCAAGAGGGGGATCACAGACGCCTGCCAAGCCGAGATCATGGCTTGCTCTTGGGAATGCAACACTATTCGCCTTGACACGTGAAGTGTCTAACTTCTCAGTCCGTATACCACTAAAGGATCGGATACTCAGACTACCTACAGTTGGCCGGTCGACTTTGATATTAGCGAACGTGGTCGTCTTGGTTGTCCTCTGCCTGTATGGACTGGATTTGAATAATCAGTTTACTAGGGAAGATGTTGGCTTTCGATGTGGTGTCATTACCATCGCACAACTTCCGCTCATCTTCATGCTCTCGGGCAAGAACAATTTCATTGGTTTCCTCACTGGGGTTAGCTATGAACGCCTCAATTGGATACACCGATGGTGCGCCAGATGCATGCTTCTTACGGCAACGCTCCACATGGGTTACTTCTTCAGCGCGTGGGCTCCGTATGACTACATCGGCTATCAACTCAAGAACAACAAGATTGTTTGGAAAGGCCTTGCCGCATGGTGCACGCTAGTTTGGATCGTCTTCAGTTCTATGACACCTATCCGCGGCTGGTGCTACGAGCTCTTCGTCATACAGCACTTGATCTCCTTTGCGCTTCTCCTCGCTTTTGTGTATATCCATACCCCCATAGAGATGAACGCCTACGTCTGGATACCAGTCGGCTTGTTCTTCTTTGACCGCGTCTTTCGAGCTCTGCGAGTGGTGTACGCCAACGTTTCGGTGTTACACCCCTCACAGAAGGGCCAGGGTCATATGGATGGCATCTTTGCATGCAAAGCCGAGTTCACACCTCTGCCACATAACACAACACGGATCGTTATTCGAAACCCTCCTATTAGCTGGAGACCTGGCCAACATGTGTTCCTCTCGTGTCATTCCATTGTCCCTCTGCAGAGTCACCCCTTCACTGTGGCGTCGATACCCGAGGATGGTCGGATGGAGTTCCTCGTCAAGGCAGAAAATGGTGGCACACGTCGCTTCTTCAGACATGCCGAGAGCTCACATAGAGGTTCGGAGGCATCCGCAAGGTATGTCTGGCCCCCAATCTTCACGTTTAGTGCCAATTTGTGGTGCTGTCCAGCCATATATTCCTCAGCAGTGCCTTCTAACTTCCGTCGACTTAATCGTCATGTTACTGACAATGCCATAGACTTAGGACGGTGGCAATCGAAGGCCCTTACGGCTGTCTCAGGCCGTTACGCCAGTTCGACAGCATCGTTCTCCTCGCTGGCAGCACCGGTGCTACCTTCACTATGTCGTTACTTCGCGATATCATCCAAGGGTGGAGAGAGAATGCCCATCCCAATGTGAAGAAGAAGAAGGCGTCATTCTTTATGCCAAGCGAAGGCGCCGCCACAAGACACATCCGTTTCGTCTGGGTGGTCAAGAGCAAGGGACAGCTAAGCTGGTTCGCTGAGCAGCTCTCGGCTGTCTATTCCGAGTTTCAGTCTTTACAAGAGCAACTAAGGGATATAAAACTTGAGCTGACAGTATACGTTACCTGTGACGACTCTTTTACTGAGGAGCATAAGTCGTTACTATCTTCCATTACCGCTCCCAATCCGAGCGCCGTGCCGCGGAAAGATTTTGAACACGGCGCTGTTGAATACCGAGGAGGACCACAGTCGGTGGTACAAGAAGGCAATGTAAAGGACGAGAAAGGGACCATCCAGGAATTCACAAGCATCGATTCTGAAGTTTCCGACGTCATACGGGACGCCTGCGGGCCAGATGGGACGTGTTGCTGTAGAACTAGTGTCGACGAGAACGCTCCTTCAGATAGCAAAGCGGTATGCTGTTGCTGCTCAAAATCTGACGGTACCTCTGATCCGAGACCATCAAGTCGCCCAATATCCCGGGTATCTTCGACTCCCACGTCATCCAAAAAACAACGACTACTAGTTCACCCTTCGATATCCGTCTTCTCGGGGAGACCTAAGACGAAGGATATTATTCGTAGATCGCTCGAGCAGGCACTGGGTGAGTCTGCTGTCGTGGTGTGTGGGCCTCAGGGCTTAGTGGCAGACGTGAAGCAGGACGTCTGTTCATTGAGCGATGAGCGTGCCGTGCATAAAGGGACTGGTGCGCAGGGTATATATCTTCACACGGAGAGCTTTGGGTATTGAATAACAAGTCATCGTTGCATAGCATTATGGCGTCGCATTTTATTTAGTAAAGAGCAAATCTTGTTATCGCCTATGCTATAGCCTTATCGATTATCGTGAAACGCCGTCGCTATGCCTATTGTCCGCACCCGATGCAGTGCGCTTTCATAATTCATTGATGTTCAGTGCTCGTGACTCGAATATTAACATATTGTCCCTCTGCGTTGTAGATCCATTTAATGAACTTGGTCTGGAGCGAAACCCCAGAGCTATTTCAACCTGACACGCTTCCCAGCAGGCTCAGCGTCCGGATTCCGGGTAGCGGGCTTCGATGGTGCCCAGTTGTGCTTTTCGCCGTTGGCTTGCTGCACGTCTTTTCCGTCTCCAGACTCTTTGCGAACAGAGCGGGGCTTCTTCAGCTGCCAGGGCGCCTCGATTGAGAACGAGAAGACTTCACGCTCGGGTCTATGGCTGGCTACACGCTTGACATGTTGTGCTTGTTCATCTTCCACATCGCTGTCAGCTGAGGCTAGGTCGGTAGATGTGCCGTTCGTTTGAGATTCATGATGTGTCTCTGTCTTCGACAGGTCCCTCGTTCTCGATTTAACACTCGTCTCGTCACTGACGTTCTTCTTGCTCTCATCATCCTCTGCAATCTCTTCCGTATAGTTCCACATCAGGTTCAATTCGCCACGAAGAAGGGCAGTGAACCACAGACTACCAAGTACCCCAGGAACGAGGTAGAGTAACGCGGGCTGTGCGTGGTTCCAAATCATCATGACACCGAGTGTAGCCAGCATGCCCGCCACATACCCAACAAGACTGGCTTTGAAGTATGTCTTCGGGAACGTAAACGGGGCCTCGAAATTGGGCTCTTCGATCTTCGATGAGACCCAGAGGGGCCGCCCAGTGAGCGAGTGAGTCCAAAAATGGTCGCTCCAACGGCCTGCAAGGGAGAAATATTTCGGCTTCTCTACCTTATCTTCCTCGCCGGTAGCAGCCGCGGGTGTACGTTTCTGCCGGCGTAGATAGAAGAGGTAGAGGTCGAAGCGCAGTGCGAGACCGATCATGATACCGGGAAGCACGACATCACCCAATCCGAGCATTGCGTGAGATGGCGGTGCGGTAGGATCGTCGGCAGGTCCGGGGCGAGGAAACATGAGCTTGATAGGGACGTCCAGAGACTTGGCTACCGTCACCATCATCGGCCTAGACATCCGTCAGTAACTTATTTGCCAGGAGCGTAAGGGGCAACTTACGTGAAGAAGACGAAGTAGATGTCGTAGAAGAAGAGCGCACTCAGAATGAGACTTCCGGTAGCAAAAGTGGTCGGTGACATGAGCTGAAGAGCGCCATACGAGAACCCAAAGCCCAGCAGATTCGTAAGATACCATGGCTTATCGACAAAGTTGAAATATGCCACGGTAGTCAAGCCAGCCAGGACACCAACAATGCCGTGTGGTCCCACCTTGAACCTACCAGCAAACAGGCGATGCATATACAGCCTCAGCGTCCACTTGTTTCCGGGCATTGCCCGATCAGCCCACAGCATCTTCCTTGCACGGTCAGGGAGAGATATTCTGGCCAAGAAGCCTGGGAGAGGCGACACCATTGGCTGCTTATCGTTGATGTTGCCCGCTACTGGCACCGCCTTCTTCTCGGTACCTTTGACATGGTACAGCGTACCGTCCAGCGTATATCGACGTGGGAAAATAATCGAATGGCCGATGTCGAGAACGTCTGTGATAAGCCGCGATACCGAGAAGATGCCAAAGATGGCGAAGTAGGCATTGAGGATCTTGTTTAACAACGCGGGGTCCTTCATCCACTTGAGGAGGAAGTACAGCGATGCAAGTGCCAGTCCTGCGAAGAGCGGCATGAGGATCGCGTCTGTAGGTGACAGGCCTTCCATGATGCGTTGCTCCTCCTCTTCATCCTCCTCATCGTCTGTAGTTTCATCCTCAGCCTTGCTCTTGTGCTTAGTCGGCTTCGCGGCGGACGACGGGCGGGAGAGTGACGCGTGAGCACCGGCGTATATAGGGAAGAGCGCAGAGACGATCAAGTGTATGTACGTGGGTAGCATGGGCTGGATATTCGCGAATTCGTAGGCGGCGCGCCCGAGAATTTGCGCCACGAGGCCGGGGTCCGATTCCGCCATAGTGAAGGGGGTGATGACACGGTACCTATGTTAGTTCTATGTGGTAAAATAAAAGAAGCTGAGTGCGCAGCTTCGTTGTTGGCGGGCGATATCTCGTCGCTCCCGCGTCCGGTTGTGGAGCGTTTACGTGGCCGCTTGGCCTTTAGAACCACGGAACACGATGGTGAAGGTAAGAAGGTCCCAAAGGTGGTAGGTAGCTACGACCCAGCAAAGCTACCTTACCCTCGACGTATCTTGCGAGCGGGGAATACGTGTTTGCTGAACGTGCAGGGCGGTGCTGTTTGGTGTTTGACGTATAATGCAAACCAATCAAACACGCGTTGACGTAACCCCTCTTGATCGACAATGCGTCTGCCTTCCCGTCCTCCGATCTGCACGAGCGGGACCTTGCAGCGAGCGACTTTCAGCGGTCGAAATCACTGCTCTGGTGTGTAAAATTTAGTCTACTATGAGTCAATGTCGCTGAGTTACCGGTGGGTTTGAAGCTTGTCACTGATAGTAGCACGACGAACATGAGAATCGGTTTGATGCGCAGATTATTGCTTTGCCATAGAATTGATGGTACATGCATCCATGTACTGGTTTGACTACCGTACTATCTGCCGCTGCCTGTCCAATTTCGGTGACAGTTCCCTTCCACTTGTATCTTCGAATTTTGAAACAAACCCCCAAAGGAATGGTATCGTGTGCGTCGTACACTCGTGATGTGCTGGATATCTGGTGAAAAAAAGTGAACTCCAACTGTAAGGAAAGCAAGAAGGCGCTGAACCGAACTGAAACGGGGCAACCTAGAAAGCAGCAGTCTATATATACTTCACCCCAAACCCAAAATGATTACAAGACGGTAATTTTGTACGCAAAACAAGTGGAAAGGAGGTTGTGGGAAAGGCCGCGAAGTAGTGGCAAGACCAGCTGACCACAGTTTGTAAGCCCAGGTGTACAAAAAGCGCCGGAACGCAAACGCTAGCAACAGAGATAAGAAAAGCTGGTGGTACAGTTGATGGAGCAGAGACAGTTCAGCATGGTGTGCCTATCTGACCAGGCATGATGAAGTCTCTCTGCATATCAAAGGACATGCCATCGACATGAACGCGGTGCTGCGACTCGACAAAAACATCATGCACATTGGTAAGGGCTGCTCCTTCCCATGGCGATACAGCAGTGAGCATCTTGCCGTGCATGATGGGAGGCGTGACTGCAGCTATGATGCGGTCTTTGAGTTGAGCAGTGAGGGACATGGGTCGCTTGAAGTCGAAGTACGAAGAAGTGGAAGCTGATGATGTGAAAGATGGCGCCGACGACGAAGTGAGCTGCGGACGTGAGAGATTAGACGAGGGATAGTCGTCGTTATATTGAGGTTTAGATGGGGATCCTGGTAGCATGGACGGATCAGGGAAGGTAAAGCCCTTGGCCGTATTAGGTTCTTCATCCTCCTCCATAGGTGTGGAGGAAAACAAGAATGAGTGGTCGTTAGAGGTCTCATAGTAGCCTAAGACTGAAGGGGTGTAGTTGCTTCCTTTGGACACACTGTCTCTGCTATAATGCCCAAGATCTGGTAGCGGTGGTGCATCATCATCGGTGTCATCATCGGTCGAGCTCCAGGCTGAGAATTGACTTTGCATTGGTGGCCGAACAGGAGGAATTGCAATGACCTTTGGTGCTTCCACAGGGCGCCTTACTACTTGGGTTGGTGACTGTGGCGGTGTTTGCATACGGAAGGATAAATCCGGACATGAGCGAGGCGAGAGGGGTGAGGTGGGGTCGTTGCCAGGGGTGTAGGTGGGTATGTTCCGTAGCTGCGCTTTGATGAACTGTGCAAGGTTGGCGGAATAGTTTCCTAGCGGGTTTGTGGGAGAAGAGGTAGTGCGAGATTCGCCATCGTCCGGCTGGGGAACCACGGTCGATGTGCTTTGGTCCGTCGCATCGGAAGGTATCCTGGCATGGCAACTTTTTGCTTCGATTGGTGCTGGTCGCTCTTTCTCAGCCTTTGCTGCTAGTGCATGGCCATTGAGATATTCCAAATGGTCTCGTGGATCGAAGGTGGTAATGTTCTCGTCATTGACTGATTTGTTCCGTCTACTACGGGCTCGACGTTTACGGACAGCAGCCTTTCCCTCTGCCAGTAATAGTTGTGCCTCGGGGGTCGAACATCCTAGGGCTTCGACGATAGGTAACGAGTTGCTTCTTTGTCTCTGTGTACTGGGTCGGGGGCTCCCAGGTGGTGAAGTATGTCGATTTTCCATTATTGTGTCTGAGGTCGGGGAGAGTGGATTACGAGTCCCAGGTCATGGCCGCGGGAGCCGCGGCACAAAGTGTGTACTGAAGAACGAGCCCCAAAAGAGTGAATTAGCCTTGCGGGAGGGTTACAGGCTCCGTATGTACTGGTATGGAGGAAACAGAAGAGTTAAAGAGAGCGTTGTGCGGAGGGAGCGGATAGCGAGGCTGCTTAGGAAACAGAAAACAATGGTCGCAAGTCGGTGGAAACGGATCGGACAGGCTGATATGAGTGGACCATGTCGCTTCCCACTCCCAGGCAGCATTAGCTCCCTGGAAATAGAGCGGCACTACAGGGCCCGAAAACGAGTTTTGGCAACCAGGGCATGCGGGCACATGACGTTTACGAGACTTTGACCGCGGGCTTGGGCGGGTCTTGCATGGCCTTGGAAAAGCGCGAAAGAGGACGAACTCCTGCACCCCTGATGGCGTCGTCCACGATGCCGGAAGCCGCTAGCGTTCAAGTAGTGCTGACGAATAGCACAGCAGACCTGCTATCGCCTGCTATGCGGAGCCTGCTAACGTCGTGGCAATGAGCATTCTTCGTCGTTCGGCCTTGCTGGTGCTGCGCTACAGCGCTTCGAATGCGAGCAATCATGGGCCGTCCTGGCCATGGCAGACTCTGCTGGACGGGCAGCGCGTCGACAGCGCACTCGAATTCTGCGAGAACCCACGGTACCCACATACCAGTGTCACAGCAAGCGAAAGGCATGCTCAGTGAGATTGATCATCGTGATCGACAGTATCCTTGCCCTTCGCACAAGCGTCTGTGTTTCTCTACTGCCTGATCAGCCCTGCCACAACTGCTGCCAATGATGCATTTGCCTGGCAATCCGCTCTCTGACTGGGCGAACGCCCGACACAGCTAAAATTGAAGTGATTCGATCAGCGCTTGTCCACGCTCCGCGGGTGTACAAAAGGCGGGACATGTCGCGAAACCAGACCGATCTGTCGACGGCAGCGGACAAGTGATTGCACTCGCAAGATGCTCGTGACAGCGCCAAGTACGCGTGGCATGCTGCTGATTTCTTCCCAGAAGACTACACAGAAGACATGGGTCCGACGACAAGAAACGAGACGCTGGTCCGAAGGCTGAGCATCGCGACGCGAAAACGCTTGGTAAACGTTGCGTTCCGAGTGGGAGAGACGAGTCATAGTTCACAAGCTCGGAGCCCGTCTCGGCTCAAGCCTGCCGGGACTAGCCCGGACGACAACTTCAACACGAAGCATATGGGCATCTCTCGGCCATGACTAGGATCGTGTCACGCACCAGCCCGACCTGCACGTCAGCCTGAGACTAACTAGCTATCTTCAGAGTCCTCACTGTGCCATGGTCAGGCCTTCAGGCACAGGCACAGCCAATCTGCCGTCTGGTCGCCTTGTTCGACTTCGTCTCACCGAACCCTGATCTTAGCACCCAAGCCCTGTGAGAAAGTGATATGCTTTGATCTCTGGGTGGTACGCCGCTGCGCTTACTAGTAACCAACGATAGACGATTGACCTCTGAGCAAATGGCTGCTAACGTGAAACCGTCCCATGAACTGCAGGGGGGGTTCGAATCATTGGCCCGGTAGAAGTTCATTCAAAAAATTCTATACCTGAATCTTTGCTTTCAACCACCGCTGGAACAAGATGTCCAGTGGTCGGAGCATCTGCCGCAAAGGGCGAGCGACGTTTACCCAAACATCCTACCAGCAGTAGCATCGGTTTTTCCGAAACTACTTCCCCTTGTTCACCGTTACTTTCCTTGTCTCTCTCTGTTCCACGCGTTTCACCGGCTGCGCGGCGGCAACCTCGCTTACTTAAAGTGTCAAGCTATCACTGTTCCTATTCCTTTTGCTTTCCACAGCTCACAATCTTCCCCGAGACTTTCTTACCCTCCTCAATTTCCGACACCCCCTACTGCTTTGTAGGCACTCGCCCTCTCGCTTCCCCGCTCCCTTTCCCATGTTACTAAGATCATATGTCGCTAGAATTGTGATCCTCTCAGTTTTACCTCCGCTGTTCTTTATCGCACGCATTTTCGCGAAACGCTCGAAGCGTCTATCATGGACTATTGACGATACACTCTTGATCTTTGCACGTGTAAACGGATGATCGTCTGGCCCAACTTTGCATTGAGCTAATCGACTTGGCTAGCTCTCCCTATACGTTGTCGTAGCAGCGTGAAAGCAATGCTCACGGTCTAGGTACTTTGGTTGTTTCAGATTCCCATGGCCATGGGCTTGACTTTCACACGATGCGCTATCTCGATCTTCTTCATCCGCATTTTCTATATCAAGGTGTATCCATGGCTGAGACGCATTGGTATTTATCAATCAGAGCCACTCTAGCTGCTCCTGCCATACCGTCATTGATGCTTCTCGCAGCGTACCTCCTAATAATCGTCTTCAATGCCTTGGGTTTCGGCCACATTTTGGGCCTATTGCTACACTGTCGACCTATGAAGCACAACTTCAAGTTACCATTGGACAATCCCCGTCACTGTTTCAAGCTTCAACCCTTTATTATCACAATGCTGACAGTCGGAGTCCCCCTAGACGGCCTCACCTGGCTACTGCCGCATTGTGTTGCTTGGAGGTTGCAGCTCCGCCCAACACACACAAGTTTGCAGTCACCGTTATCTTCGCTTTTGTTTACTTTGCGACTATGGGCATACGAGGGCTTGCAATATCTTCGCTAATAGCGAGCTAGCAGCATCGTGGTCGACGGATTCCATATCAACTCGCTTATGGATGTAGCATACCAGGGCGACGTAACATACAGTATAGGCGCCACTTGGATGTGGGCTGTTGCCCAGCTAAGCACTGGGATCATTGTCGCCTGCTGTCCACATTTGCGCCCTATGCTCGAAGTGATTATTCCGCACCGACTTACTCGGACCACCACACGCAGATCTCAGACTTCACAGACCGCGCAGTCTTTGATTATCGTCACCACAAAGATTTATGTCCAAGGCAGCTCGCACTTACCACATTCACAAATTGTCTTTCATGATGTAAATCAAGAACCATGGGCTCCAACGTTCGATGTTGAATCGGGACCAGCATCTAAGCTTGAATACGCAGCGATATGTTGTAATAACTCTCATGCTTGTGGTTGTTTTTAACCGGCGGAGGTGTCTCGAAAAGAGGATGTCTTTGCCTTCCGCATAGCGCGAGCCGTTGAATACCTTCCCTCCCCTTCCAGAATATCTAGACAGTTCAACCATCCTACTCTAAGTTCTTACAGTCCATTTACTACCACGAAGCTGGACCATCCCGCGGCTACCAATTGCTCAGTCCACTCGTTCCTCAATAATACCACCTCTGCAAAGTTTTCCACAAACTCTCCTTTCGTATCTAGGCCCAACTGGCCTCTGCTATTATCCCCAGCTGCGAAAATGGCACATTTCCCTCCAACTTGACGCTCGGACACTTCTGCGGCAACCAGGACATGACCATGTCCTATTGCAATATCATACACCTTCGCTTTTTCACCCTCGATGTACACTGTCAAACACTTGACAAACTCGTCTTGCTCGCCTTCTGCCCACACTGCCGACCTCTTTGGCCCCGCTTCGCTGCCATTGTAATTTGGCACCTCCTTCCCGTTCAGCACTTCGAGCTCTTTAACTGATCCTGGACATGCCTGCCCCCACAAGAACAGCTCACCATCCGAACTTATAGCTGCACTCATATATCCGCCAGACGCTACCTTTGTAACGCTTGTCTCAGAAAGGTAAGGCACAGGCTCGAAAGTTGATGTACCTTCGTACGCCCGGCCTAGGCACTTTGAATATCGTGGATCCCGGGTAAAGGTGTAGACTTTCCCATGGTGATCGAGGATGGTGCTGGTTGTTGCATTCATTACGCATTGCTTTGGGGCGAAGCAGGCGAGGTGTGGGTGGGCAATGGAGTGGAGGGAGGTGTCAGAGGCGAGGTGAGTTCGCAGTTCTGCTACAGAGGAGACGTGGATGATGTGTCCCTCCATGGTCAAGCGGTTCGTCGCGCTGAGTAATAGATCTCCGCTACTTGTGACGTTGATGTCCATAATGTTTTGGTCTCCGTGCACTGGATAGGATTGGATTTCTGCTAGACCTTCTTCTAGCTCCAGATCCGTAGCAAAGATGGTCATTTGATTCATGGCGGCCGAACCATCTTCACTAGAGAGGGCATAACCTCTCAATCCGTAGTGCATGACACCGCCGAAGCAGCTGACTCTGCTTTCATGCTTGCTAAAGGTGTTTCTGATGTTTGCAGAATGAACTACGTGATATTTCTGGGCGCCTGTGAGGCCTGTGCCTCTGTATTGAAGAGTCCATGAACCTGTGTTGTCCTGGCTTGCAATGATAGCATCGCACCATGATGACCAGAGTACCTTTATCGCATCAGCCTTGAGAGTGACGACTGGTGTGGTCGCACGATTCGACTTGGCAGCGAGTGGAAATTGTGCGTTGAAGCCAAAAGTAATAAGTTCCATTTGAGACGACGATGCTAACTCATGCGTCCTTCCTACTCAGTTGACGGTGATGAATCGTGAATTAACGTGCATGTGATCTCGCGTTTGTGGACGCATACTTAATCAGCCTGGCTAGCGCTAGGGACTCGCGTCCGGCTCGCGTTCCCCACGGTCCTTGACCTTTCCCATCGAGAAATGCCATTGCATCACACATGACATTGTGGAACGTGATCTTCAGGGTCTGAAATGTACATCGCAATTTCTCCCCTCCGTTTCTCGCTTGACGAAACAAAGCACAATGCGCAAGGCTCTACTCAGGGGTCTTGCCATCGCATGGCACAACCCTGGAAAATGACATCACAGGAGAAAGCATAGCAGGGAAGGACTCCCAGTCATTGATCACCGCCAGGTACGATCGCATACACCTTACCGCCCATCCGATATATCGATTCAGGAATCCTTCGAGATCCTTTCGCTTCCCGTCTACTTTGTGGGGTTCCTCCTCCGATCCATATAGATGGAAATTACATGCCACGTCATGCCTAAGCGCTGGTAGAAGGAGAATAGCGACTCTTTCGGCACGAGCCCTCAATATGTCGATTGCCACCATGAGGCGAAAGTACCTGCATTGACGCCGTATTAGCCTCAATCTCTCTCTCTCTTTCTCTGCTGTGTAACTCGGACATAGATACCTTTAATAGGCCCCAATTCCGCAAATCCCAGCGTCTCGAGGACCCATGGAGCTATCACTACGAGAACTCCAGGCGATGATTATGCACATGATAGGATGTTCAATGACGAAATCTTCGATACTCTTCGCAACCTCCCAGGCTTTGTGGTTTGCATCGCGTACTGCAGGTCCGAGCTTCTCGTGCACGTTTTGGGGCGCTAAGCTGAGCTTCTCCAGCACCCACTTGGCGATGCTTTTCTTTCCAGCCATAGGCGCCGACAATGGAATCAAGCTGTATGTGCAGTGCGGGACCGATAAGCGCGGTGTGAAGCATGGTGTTGACCACATCGTCTGCAATCTCAACGGCCGGGCGTGTGGTTTCGGCGCGAAGCAGAGCGACCTTTTCGTCGGGATAGACGGTGTCCTTGGGCTCAGAGCAGGTGATGCAGGCGAGTATGGCTTGGAGACGTGCGACTGTCATTGTGGAGTTATTCTGTTGGCGAGGGATTTTGGTGGGGTTGGTGATGCCAATATGTACTCAGCTTAAGCGCTCAAGGCTTCGCTGCGCCGCAAGAGAGAGTGACGTGAAGCACAGTATCGAGCACTCTCACCGGATCATGTCCCGAGTGCCGCAGTACCGTGCCACAGTTTTGAGCATGAAAATCCTAGGCTCCAGGGCTGTCAATAAGGCGCATTCGTGCGACAAATCATACCGCAAGAACATCCTAACAGTTAGATACCAGAGCTTGTTCCTCTCAGTGTGATCTATATTCTCAAGCCTTAGAATTTTGAGCGCTTGCGTTGTGAAATGGTGCAGCTGCATCGCGCTCAGTCTGGAAGGCCCCGAAAAGCGTACACAATGCTCCGATGTAGCCTTGTCTAATGGTAGTCACGTCGACATGTCCATTTGGATAGTATCTTCCTTCTAGCAAAGGTTTTCACCGTTCCAGCATACAGATGACTCTAAGTGACTCACAAATTTCATGAACCTGCCCCTACAATGTAATTCAGACCGATACCATTCGGCACTGAGGCGTAAATTTTCTTGGATAAGGATAAGGGTGTGGCCTACAAAATTGATTGGCTTTATTCTTCGAACGTACGTATCTTTCAGTCGACATTTGAACAGCAAGAGTTTTATATTAACGATCTTTTGGACTTTACCATTTCCCTGAGGGCGTTCCTTGTCATCATCGTTGCACCTCCCCAAGTTTTATTAGACTCCTTCTTTACCGATTTAACGTTTGCTTCCGCTTTACTCCTCATCTATAAATCTAGCTTCATAGATCTAGCTTTAGCCATAGTCACTCTGCGATATCATATAATATCGATTATCATATTGAGAGCCGAAGTAGGAGATATTAAGTTACAGCATACATAGCCATCACATCGATGGCGAATATAGTGGGCACAATTGATTCAGTTCATACACATTATGTTTTGCCTCAGAGCTAGAAACGGTTTGTAGGTATTTGAGGGGTCAAGCAGCCACATTTGCTTCTCTGCTGTCGCCTTTACCTTGCTAATCGCATCTTCAAGTCCTCGATATTTCCAGGGACACTAACCTCCAATTGTGCCTTTAATTCCTTTGACTTCAGCTGGATTTGGGGCAACGGATCCAGTATTGTCCTTCTTCACACGGTCTCTTTCCCATCGACAACTATCGAACTTTCGCAATTCAGAAGCGTGCAAACAAACATCAATAGGTCCCTCGAAGACAGCCAAGCTATATTATTACTTCTCAAAACAGCCTCCACGACAAGGATTTGACTATCATGGGCGGTCACGCATTCAAGAACCTTCACTGCCCTCGCATGTCTCCAAAAGTCTACAATCAGGTCAAGTCGCAACTAATTACCGCACTTCGTACGATGTTCTCTCTTGTTGCTGTACCCACTGAGATGCCAGGCAAGGTATGTGCTCCATGCTCATAGTGAGTGAGATACTTGCTAATATGTATAGCATGACTATGGTGATGTCGACTTCCTAGTCTCCGGCCCACTCCACTCACCTACCAATATCACCATCGACAACTTCGACTGGAAAGGTACCATACACGCCATCAAAGCAGCATTCAACACTGCCCATGGACGTCGCGGCTTCCTTAACCCCGACTGCATGTACTTTGCCATTGCTTCCCCCGATCCCGAAGATGACTACTTCATTCAAGTGGACATTAAAGTCTGCTTCAATCCAGACTTATTCGCCTGGACCACGTTTGAGCTGAACTATGCGAGTAACAGCAAAGTCATAGGTAGTATGGTCAAGCCGCTGGGCCTTACTATCGATCCGAAGGGGTTGCATATTCGCGTGGAGGACATGGAGGGGACAAATTTCCCTGGCAGTATGATTTGGGTTGGTAAAGATGTGAAGGACGTGCTGAGAATTGTTGGTCTGGATATGAGGATCATCAGAGCCGGGTTCAAGACTAAAGATGAGAGTAAGTGCAGTGCTTGTAGTTGTCCCAAGTAAACTACTCACGTACTTACAGTCTACGAGTACTTCGCCAGCTCCTGGCTCTTCAACCCAGCGCACTTTTCCGCACGTTTGACTGAAGAGAAGTACTTCGATCGACTCGAAGATCGCTCGCCGCACTGGATGTATTTCATCAAAGAATGGATCCCGAAGCACTATCCAGGCGACACCCCATCGAAATGTGCCCGAGGTCTCGACAAGCAGAGCAACGAGTTGCAGACATGGTATAAGCGAACTAGGGTAGCTGTTCGGGAGAAAGTCTTCACAATGTTCCCACACATCGCAACAGAGTATTATACCAAGCGGGCTGTTTATGTGAAGGGGCTAGAAGAGCAAAAGTTGAAGGCTCTGATTTGCAAGGCCATTCCTACTGGAAGGGAAGGCTGGAGAGATGACTTCTTACAGCCGAAGATCTTGATCAAGCAGGCAGCCCTTACAACACCACCGCTCACTCAAAAGGAAAATAGCGAACTCACCCCGCCGCCGACACAGACTTCGCCTACATGTCGGGCCTTGGACAGGCAATTAACTCTTCCAAAGGCTTCTACAACGACAAACCAGTGCTGCGCCCCTATCACGCGTTCAAGCGAGCCGTGGGACGTGCCACTCTATCTCGACCCGCTTCCACGCGCACCACCGCTAACATGCACACCCCATACACCACCTGCCAATATGTCTCTCGAGGCCAAGCTTAACTGCCTTGCGCGCTGGACGCGCTTCAACTCCTCCACTGGCGTTCCCTATCTCCTCTCCACACCCCATGACAAAGACTTCGACTTACACTGGACGGACGCCACTTATGCAGGTGCCACAGAAGAAGTCCTGACCAAGTGGGCGGAGGAGATGTGGTGGCATATATGGATTCGGCAATCGCATGTCAACTATGTCGGGATGTGGAAGAAGCGGTTTGAGAAAGCGGATAAGCAGACGGAAAAGGTGAAGCTGGAAGTCGAGGTAAGGGCCAAGGCGGATAGGGAGAAGATCATGCATAGGCTCAAGACGCTGAACGTATGCTTGGGGTTGGTGGATGCTGGAGATGTGGCTTTCGAGGCTACCCTCAAGGATTGTGGTGGTGAGGAGGCTTAACAGGATTCTATCCGATGCCGACTCAGTCATATAACCTACTTGGGATCCTATCGGCTATCACACGTAGACGGGAATTGATGAAGTTGAAAGGCAGCGAATTTGACCTTTCATCATATCCAAGCAACAGTTTATTCTTTAGAAACAAAGAATAACTGTACACTCCAAGCATCTACCTCTGCCTCCAAGTGCTCGGACCCTGTGCAAAATTGACCAGAGTAGCCATCTTGCTCTAATAATCTCAAGGATGCTTTTGAGGACAATCTCACTCCACATTGTTGGTCAACGGCTCGCTTACCCTCATGTAGGCTATACGCCGGTAGTAACCGTCGCACTACGCACCCTGGCAATGGATCATGACATCCCTTACACTGCTCCCATCACACTATGTCAACAACGACGAAAACATGTAAATACGCTACAGAGTGGATCTCGCAGCCTTGGGCATCAAATAGCCGCCGTATAATTTGCCGTGCCTCTCATAACCTCTCGCAGTAACGATGTCTCATTCTTGCCTACTAACCTACCAAGACCCAATTCCAAGAAAACCAAGCGTTTCCCCGCAAAGTAACCCTGAGATTGCCTATGATGACCCACCCCACACACTACTCCGACAATCATTCCCGGGTATGGCCAATTCTCCTTCGTGGATATACCGCCTCGCAGACTCGCAGCGAGACTCAACATCTTGGCTTACATACGTAGCTTGAATGTATGTGCAAGATGGGGTGTAATAGGCGTCAAAAGTGGATATTGACGTCTTGGTAGGATGCCTTTTGCATCGTAACGAAGGCAAACGATACTTACACGAGGGCTAAAAGTGGAAATGTATATCCTGGGCCCCAAATTCTCTGGGAACTCATCGTCTCTATCAAAAGCCTATAAGCCTACACGCTCACCTTGATCTTGCTGAAGATAAGTGCCGTGGAATCCTCAGTGCCCCCCAGTTCTACTACCCCATAACTTCCTTGTCAAATCTTCTGCTCCTCTCCAACACGATGACGCACACCACAACCAAAGATGAGGCACTCAACCATATTGAGAAGGTCGAGCAGGGCCTCGCGTCCACATCTGCATCGTCCTCACACACGTTCGACACCAAACTTGCGGCCTCCATCCGCCACCGCGTCGACTGGCGACTCATCCCTGCACTAGGTGCCATGTACGGCATCTCACTCATGGTAAATGTGGCCAAACGGTGTTTAGCATCCCATCGTACCCTCATGACTGATGTGCTCTAGGACCGCAAAAACGTATCCAATGCCGCCATAGCAGGGATGCTCGTCGATCTCAACATGAGCCGCGGCATGGCCTACAACCTTGTCAATCTCTGCTTCTTCATCACATACGTGCTCTGTCAGCCCTTCATGATTATCATCTGCAGGAAGGTCGGACCAAAATACTTTTTACCGGGCATTTGCATCGCATGGGGGGCTGTGATCATTGGCTTTGGCTTCACGAACGCGTGGGGAGGGTTGGTGCCACTGAGGTTGGTATTGGGTTTATTGGAGAGCGGGTACTTTCCTGGGTGTTTGTATTTGCTGAGCTGTTGGTATACAAAGTGTGCGTCTCCCATATCGGATTTCACCCGGGGCAGGAACTGGGAACGGAAAGTTGCTAATGATATGCAGTCGAAGTTGCTAAACGATACAGCGTATTTTACTTCGTTGGAAGTATTGCTTCTGCGTTGTCTGGAATCCTAGCATATGGTCTACAGCAAATGGAAGGTATTCAGGGCATTCGAGGTTGGCGCTGGTAAGCACTGGAGTCTACCAAAAGTGTCCTGGCGGCGTTGATCTAATACAAAGACAGGATCTTCATCATCGAAGGAGTAATTACTTGTGGCGTTGCTATTTTTGCAATAGTTTTCATCATCAAATTTCCCGACGAAGAGAAGAAAAAGCCATCCTGGAGCTTTCTCAAACCACACGAAATCGACCTTGTCATCGACCGGCTAAACGCAGATCGAGGAGACGTTGAAGCCGAGAAATTCTCCTGGAAAAAGTTTCTAGAGCCAGCCAAAGATTGGTACATATATGCCTTCGCCTTCATATTGCTCTTTGTCACAACCATCGCCTACGGCTTCGCGTTCTTCCTACCCATCATCCTGAGTACGAAGTTGAAGTTTAGCATAGCGATGAGCCAGTGTCTTGGTGCACCGCCATACGCAGCTTCAGGGTTCTTGATGTATGGCGCCGCGTGGTTCAGCGATAAGTACAGGACGCGAGGCCCAGTGCTTTGCTTTTTGTGCATGGTTTCGTTGATAGGCTTGCCAATTATGGGGTTTGCGAAGAATCCTTGGGCCCAGTATGCCGGTGTCTTCATTACGGTCTCGGGTACGAACTCAGCCATCCCGTCCGTTATGGCGTACCAAGCGAACAATATTCGCGGACAATGGCGGCGAGCATTCTGCTCAGCAACGTTGACGGGTATTGGAGGTAAGAGCTTTCTGAAGAAACCGATTTATGGAACATGCGCTGACTTAAGTTCTTAACGTTTTTAGGTGTGGGAGGTATTGCTGGAGCGCTCATTTTCAGAACAGAGGATGCCCCGATGTATGTACCGGGCTTTTCAGCTTGTATTGCGTGCAATGTGCTGGTTATTTTGATAGTAGGCGTGTTGACAGTTTACTTCAAGAGGTGCAATGCGCAGGCTGATCGTGGGGAGAGGGTGATGATGGGTGATCCGACGTTCAGATTTACGATCTAGGAAAAGGGATACAAGAGCGAAATGACGAATGAAGGGCATAGCATGACTACAAGTAAATGTCCAAAATTGGAATCCGGCCTTCTTGTACTGACTACCACGATCATAACTTCATTTTCTGAATCCATATAAGATCGTCAGAAACAACAAACGATCATGAAGATCTGGATACTAGGCTACTAATGCTTGAGACAACAAAAGAAGCTATATAGTCCTTGATTAATCAATTGTGGTGACTCGACCGATTGTAAGGCTAGACATTCCAGGTCTGCAAGTGCCCGCGGGACTCGAAACGCATGTCCTTCGGCGAGCTTTTCAAGTGTCTAAGTTGGCTATGTCGTAATTCCATTCTCATGGTCGACGGGCCTACTGCTAGGCACTAAGAAATACACGTCGAGGCCTACAACAGAGAATTGAGCGATATGATCGTATCTGGAACGGCGACATGCAAGCCTCCCTGTGTTGCGTGGTTCATTTTCGACAACACACCGATGACTAACGAGAAATTCTGACAGTAGTATCGAGGGACATACGAAGGTGTTGATTCGCCCTACCGGCGCGATGAATTAGCTAAAGGTCTGAGCATCCTCTTTCGAATAGATCGATGTAACACTTACCCGCACTCGGAATTGGAGCATGTAGTTCTTGCCCCTTCAGGCCGCACCCTCTTTCGTGGCCACTTAGGTTTAAATCCCATATCCTGCACATTCGATGGTTTGCTATTATTCTCTTAGGCAAAGCCATCACTCTCAACGATGTATGCCTTCACAATCTTGACTTCCTCTACTGGTCTGTCCTCCTTGTCCGTCTTGACTAAGCCCAGCTTTTTCACGATCTGCATTCCGCTTTTTACCCTCCCAAATATAGTGTGTTTGCCGTCAAGCCACGGTGTCGGTGCGAGTGTGATGAAGAATTGAGATCCATTTGTATTGGGACCCGAATTGGCCATGCTCAAAATGCCAGCACCCGTGTGCTTGAGCGCTGGCGATATCTCGTCCTCGAACTTCTCGCCATAGATGGATGCGCCGCCGCGTCCGGTACCAGTGGGATCGCCGCCTTGTATCATGAAGTTTGGTATTATGCGGTGGAATATGAGACCGTTGAAGTAGTTTCGCTGAGCGAGGGTAGAGAAGTTCTTGCAAGTTTTTGGGGCATGGTCTTCGTAGAGCTCAATCACGACAGTGCCCTAGAGTCTGTTAATCGTGGCGATCGGTGGAGTGGGACGAAGACCTTACCATAGTGGTATCAAGAGCGACATTGGTCGTCATGATGGGCAATAATCTATATGAGTACTTTGAGATGTTGTTGAGCGGCGAGCATTATGCTGGGAGCTCCCCCACGAATTTCATGTCGAAATGCACGGGCCGTATTAGCAGCCACCGACGCCACAACTTTCACTAGCTCCATAATTGACGATGGATGAATCAGAACGAGCAGCTCTTTCTACCTTGAGCACTAAACCCTTCGCCACCATAATGGATCTATCAACTTGGGCAGTTCCTCAGCTATCGAAACTATTGCCTCTAGACGACGAGTCCTTGAAGCAAATTGTCTCGTACACAGACTCACTTCCAAGTAGGGAAGCAGCAGACCATCTGCAAAACCTACTAGGAGATAGTCCCCAGGCTCTAGAATTCATCACTTCGTTCAACAACCGAAGAAAATCAAAAGCTGGAACTGCATCTAGCCAAGCTCAGCCTTCAAATGCTCTCTCGGAAGTACCCAAAGCCAAACCCCGCAAGAAGAAACAGCAGGGTCTAGGGAAGCTTCCGCCACAACGACAACCAGAGAACTATGGCAATGTGTCAGGAGCGTACGTTAAGAAGGAGGAAGAAGACTATATGGCAGGAAGTTCTAAGGCCAAAGCCGCCAAATCTCACATGTTCGGCTTGACGGAAAAGCCAGATGCTGCTCAGAAGCCAACAATCGTCCCTTTGTCAGGAACAGCGACTCCTAAATCTCGTGGTGTCTCGCCTTCTCCACCAGTATCGAAGCTTCCGCCCTCAGCAGCAGGCCAGCTAATCTCTGAAACGAAGTCAAGGACCTCATCACCTAAGCCTAAAGCCAAAGTTAGCGTGGCTGGTGGAACGCCTATGCATGGTGCGTCAACAGCACTCAATGACCTGGAATCCGCAATCAGGGCGCTAGAGATACAGACGAACCCCTCATTAGCCTCCCAGGATAACACCAAGCGGAAATGTAACTGCATGGCAACTAGGCATCCACTTCTCGAAGCGGCACCAAATTGCCTCAGCTGCGGGAAAATTATTTGCGTGAAAGAAGGCATAGGACCATGCACATTCTGCAACACGCCTTTACTAGGTCCACAGGAAATCCAATCCATGGTCCGCGTGCTACGGGAAGAGCGTGGGAAGGAGAAAATGGCCGCGAACAACGCTTCTCAGAAGCGAGCCGATATCTCATTAGCGCCTCGACCGTTTTCTACTCCAAGAGCCACAACACCAGTTTCCTCAAACCCAGCCTCAGACGTAGATTCGGAACCCGAGAAACTAGTCAAAGCAAAACAGCACCGAGACAAACTCCTCGCCTTCCAAGCCCAGAATGCAAAGAGGACACAGGTCCACGATGAAGCTGCAGATTTCGAGACTACAACGGCGGGACTCAGCATGTGGGCTTCTCCACAAGAACGCGCCATGCAACTCAAGCGTCAACAAAAAGCCCTTCGAGAGCAAGAATGGAATGCGCGACCAGAGTACGAGAAGCGTAAGGTAGTAGCTAGTATTGATCTCTCAAAGGGAAGGTTAGTGAGACGTATGGCCGCTGCGGAACGTCCGACTACGCCTGAGAGCGAGGATGAACTGATTGAGCCCACGGAAGGTCCTACCACTTATGATCATGGCGCAATTTCAAGTGGAGGTGGGGCGTTTAGTAAGAATCCGCTGTTGGGTGGGTTGATCAGGCCAACGATCAAGGTGGAAGAGAACAATGGAAATGAGAAAGACGGGGAGAGGAAGCAAACATGGAGGAGAGTGCAAGACGACAACGATGATAACGAGCAGTGGATACTTGATGGAGGGGTGTACGGTGCACGAACGGATAATGTGAGTTTGGAGATGGACGGCTTGAGATGATGTGCTCATTGGGCGGTATCGAACTACAAAGAGCTCTAGGCTAAGCCGAGACAGTAACCTTCCACAGTCTTCAGTCCCATGCTCTTCTTCACATTCCTCCTAGCTGCTGTCTCTTTCTCTCACTTTGTACCTGCTGAACAAGTAGCATCTGCGTCTCCAGCATACTGTCAAACACCAGATCCACTCCTTGGTCCACCGATCCCTGTCTCCAGAATACGATATCGATAAAAGCCGTCAAGCGTTTGTAGTCTTCCTTACTATATATTGGTGTCCTAAAACAATCCGGTCCAGACTGGATCTCCTTATGTAGGTCGCGGATCTGAGAGTCGTCCAGCATGGGGTAGACTCTTTCGAGCCCGTACAACATCACTTCGTAGGCGACCAGTCCGCGCTCGTACAGCTCGAAATGAGCGAGCCATATGGTGAAGTCGTGGCCCCGGCGACGGAAGGATAGTAGGTCGCTCATACGTTGGAGTCGGGCTGGTAGCGTCGAGTAGCCGATTTGATCAGACATAGTGGAAGACATTGATAAGTAGCGATGAGATGACTTGAAGACATATGTACGGTCAGAAGACTTGTACTTTATATTGGCGGTAGAGCTGGTTTGCTGATACTCCACGAGGCTTGAACATGCCGAAAATGCCTTGTTGCGCGACGCATTGCTTAGTTGCAGCAAACTCAGATAGCACATTAGAAGCCAAACTTGGTGGCAAAGCAAACCCGTAGATTGACATTGAAACTTCTTATTAGTTGCATACCCAGGCTGCAACTGCTTCTGTTGAGGTGAGGGACGGTAGAGACTCGCAAGAGTATTACTATTTACTGACAATGAGCCAATTCTGGAACCAAGAACAGGTACTTCTGGAAGGCATTGAGCACGAAGGGGTAATATTCTTTCCGCACTACTTCGATGAATGGTTACGGCAATACAGCGAAGCGTGCGATTGGTCACAGGAATAGAATTGGTGATCCTGACATGGAGCGAGGTCGTGAAGTGATGCAATTGTTTTATTGAAGAAACAACTGCTCCGAGCAGTCAGTGGCATGAGAAGCGCCTATGCCTAGAATCCCGAAGTTTTCATTCAGATACAGGAACCCACACCGTGTTTTCGTGCCGACGCCAATGTAATCATTCCACGACCCAATCATGCATTCATGGCTATCTCCTAATGCCTCATCGACGAAGCCCTCCTCTTCCTGGCCTCGTCGTGAGCCGCCTTGGCCTCACCGATGCGCTTCGACAGGATCTGAGCGTACTCGTTCTACATGGTTGTTAGCATGCGAAAGGTGCATATGTATATGTGGGCAAACGTACGGCAGCATCCTTGGAAGCCTCCGCGCGGCGGCGCTTGAGTGCGACCCTGTGGCGCTTGTGCTGGAGACGCTGAGGAGTAACCAGGCGCTGAATCTTGGGGGCCTTAGTGTAGGGCTTTGCGCCCTCCTTCTTAGAAGTAACCTCACGGCGGATGACGAACTTGCGAACCTATAACATTTCATTGTCAGTTCAAACCTTTGCAAGAAATAGTGGTCCTCAGACTCAATCCATTGCAAAAAGCAGGATTGGCGAAGAAGCTATGAGAGAACTCACATCATCTTCCTTGCTGAGACCGAAGAAGCGGCGAATCTTGGTGGCACGCTTGGGACCGAGGCGCTTGGGGTGGACAATGTCGGTAAGGCCGGGGACATCATCGTCACCCTTCTTGACGATGCTCAGAGCAAGGACAGAGAGGTCCATGCCGACGATGCAGCCACGGACAGACTTCCTCTTGCGCTCGCCAGTACGACGGGGGCGGTAGCAGGAGTGGCCCTCACCGAGGAGGAGTCGCACACGGGTAGGATGCATAACACCCTGCTTCATGGGGAAGCCCTGCTTGTCGTTGCCGCCAGTGATTCTGAAGATGTAGCCCTTGAACTCGTCGCCGACGCTGTCGCCAGGGACTTCCTGACCCATGCGGCGGTCCATAAAAACGCGGAGCTTGCGCTCATCTTCGACCTCGATCAGCTTCTGGGTGCCATTGTTGGGGTAGGAGATGTTGAGCTTCATCTTGACTGCGGCGTCTCGATGGCGGAGTGAAGCTGCAACGTTAGTAGATTGTCGTGTGTAGTCAACCGAAGTCTCGAGATGTTTTCGCGCTTCGCTTAATTGTCAGATGTGGGCGGGCAAACCTTTTGCCGATGTCTTGGCACAGAATCACGTGCTAGCGCGATGAACTTTGCGAGACTAATCACTGATGGGCCTTCTGTCCATGTTCGGAGAGAAATATCTGCGAGACACGTCTGTAATAGTGTGATGAGGCTTTTAAATGGTAACGTTGAAACACTTATGTTATTCGAAAGGGAAAAATATTGAAGCAAAATTTAATAGATTGCTGGGAGGCACTCCGAAGACTAATCATACTCAGCGTCCATCCAACGCTCATTAGTGGTAATTGTGCTATGTATCCACCTGGCACACCTTGAGTGCGATAGGCTTTCACCCTCTCATACCTGATTTAGCTGCGGCTGTTGCTGTGAACATCACTCGTGATTACAGGTAGCAGGTTGGGCTGATAAAAGACATTTGAACGTATTCATTATTTTCAATGGGATATCATACGGACCCACAACTAATGCTAAAGGTCGTAGCCCAGGACATGACCATAGATGCCATAATTTCCGACCGAGGAGTATCTAGCCGCTCAGGGGTGTGCTCTGCCAGGACTAGTGAACCACCAACGCCAGTACAAAGTATGCCCGGAATCTGCAATGTATGTTTCTTTTAGTGATACAAGAAAAAGGAAAGAAAGAGAGTATGATAAGCCCGCTTAGTGCATAAACTCAACCGGCGGCCTTGCAGTGCTGACCGTCTTGCCCTGCGCCTTCTGTGACGCAATCGGACCCTCGACACCCTCCATTGCATCGATTGGGGTCAGAGGCTCCGGAGTCTCTGTAGTATCTTCAACCGATATAGCTGGAAGGTTCGGCGAGTCCCCGTGGTCTTCAGGGTGATAAACTACTGTCGTGCTGCCGGTCCGTTTCCTCGTAATGGGACTGCTTCCGCGGTCATCGATAGGTGACGATGCGTCTTGGTATGAATTCGCATGTAGTCGCGCCAACGCTGTTGCAAGGTCCTCGGCGTGCACAATCTTATTCGGCGCTTCTTCCTCCTTCATTTCCCATCCCATAGGCGGTGACGGTGGTGGCGAAATAAAGAACAGCCTGTCTGATTTTGGAAGTGCAAGGTGCTGGTCTGAAGGGTTGAGCGGTGTATTCATCCCAAAGTACACACGAATGCGATAGCCCATTAGTTGTTCGCCATCAAGCGTCTGTCGTATCTGTATCGCAGATTCAACGTCGAAAAAAGATACTACGATACGGCGGAAGGACTTGAGGGGAGCCCAGGTATGGACCTTTGCGTGTTGGTCTATCGTTTCGCGGATCTCGGTAAGGGTGTTGTACTGGAAGATTTCGGGTGCAAGCAGGTTCTGCACAGGCTATTAGCTTTGTCGCTCGAAGTTTTGAAGACTGTACATACGGTGATTATGAGGGTATTCGAAGGAGGTGACGGCTCAACTAGCGGTGGTAGATCTGAAAGGTCCAGGGAAAGTGGCGATTTGGTTCCCGATGACGCTCGCGAGCGCTGCGGCGATGGTATTGTTGCCTGCATGTTTGCGATCATGTATATATGTTCGCGCCGTATGTTCTGTTTTTCTGCTTGGGAGTAATTATGGTGAGTTGAGAAGTAAATCAGAGACAGTATGCGTCTTATATCAAAAGTCGCCTTCCGTCGGCGGTTGTGCGTTCCAGCTTCCGCAACCAGCGCTGCGAGCATTGCTCCGCCTCAATCGCCAAGCCCAAACCTGTGGTATCACCAAACCGCATGCAAGTCCCATGTCTTTCTGTCCTTCGTGCGAATTCTGGCCATCTGGCCACTGGTTGCACTGCCCTGCCGTCTTTCCTCAACGCAAGGTGCTCCCAGGGGTCTCCGGACCTCGGCGGAACGCGCCAACAGTCGAGACTGACTGACGAAGTCACGATCCGCAGTCACAAAGGCTGTTTACGCCTTGCTGATGAATGACCGGCTGTTGACTGGTGCGCAACTCAGCCTCGAGAAAGGAACATCAATCCGCGTCTCGAAGGTCCTATCGCAGAGTTTGCTTGCAAGCCTCAAATCTAGTCGCTACCTTAAGCCTGTTACGAACTCTACCATATGCACACTATAGGAGCCATTATTTTGTCCGATTGGGCAGGCTCAATGGACAGGTTTTCGGAGTTGCAGATTTACAACTCGCTTCTCAAATATGCACCTGCGCCGTATTTGCTACGGCAATGCAGCAGGAGAATTCGCCTACGATCAGTCAGCTCACCCGCGACATAGCCATAGGCCGCCTTGCCCCTTACCATATCCGCTACTCCGTACAGACGTAATCGGCAGATGTCATGCTTCGTCTGCCGTACGGATTCAGTGATATAGAAGTCCTGATTTGGAAAAGCGCTGGGTAAAGGAGCTTGACCGACCTTTGTGGCATTGTGGATGCGATCGCATGGCAAGGCTGAACGGTGATTAGGCATCGTCTCGTGAGCGTCTCGAGGTCCGCATATGATCCATAACTTCATAGCTATACGCATGTCCTTTGATCGATGCTGCATTGTGCCTCAACATGCTCCGGGATGTGTTGAGTGGAGAAGTCATGATATACATCTCTAGACAATGGATTGCGCCAAATTGTAAGGAATTCTACTGGATTCTCATTTTCGAGTCCTGACTTGAGGTGCGACTTGATATGTCCAAACGTCGAAATGATTGCTAGATAGTATCTGTAGTTTACTTTGAATGAACCTAGGAAATGCACGCAATATTCCTTTTAGATTTTGGCCCGATGAGCGATTATTACTCATGACCGTGTCTGGTAGCAATGCGGATATATAAACTCACCCAAACACGAACGTGACTTCTTTCAATGAGTTGAAAGAGAACATCGAGGCCATGAGTATAAGAGCCAAAGTCCAACACGATTAATTTACTTTCATTAAGTTATTGTGTTTAGAGTTCCTTCTCTTGAACAAGAGAGGCGCAAAATCGTGGCTGTTGTGCCACTATACCGTATTTGACTTAGATCCGTCTGCAATCTGGACTGAGCTCTCACTTCAAAGAATCTCAACAGTAGATCGACCTTATGACCAGCACTACCCCACAAAATCACCAACACGTCGCGCTTCGCCTCCCATCGCAGTCGCCTTAATACCTCGGCTCTCCTCAAGAAATAACGACTGCTCAGCCCACGTGCTCACGGGCCTAATACGCGATGGATTACGACCCAGAAGGCGGCGCAATCAACGTGCGCTTCCTCCAGGTACACCGCCCGCTTTGTTACTGCCCAGAACAGCGAGACCACAAAAACTGACACAGCCATGATGAATAGGCCGACAATCAGCGCGCCAACTTCATCGTCCAGAATTTCAACCTTGAAACTGCAAACTCGCTACGGCGAGTGATGCTCGCTGAGATCCCTACGCTCGCCATCGACGTCGTAGAAGTCATCGACAATACCTCTGTCCTTGCAGATGAATTCGTATGCCACCGCCTCGGCCTGATACCGCTATCGTCGAGAGGCGTGGAAGATCTCCTGTATTCGCGAGACTGTGACTGCGAAGGTTATTGCGATAACTGCTCTGTGGTGCTCACGCTCAATGCGAAATGTACGGGCAGTGAGATCATGAAGGTATATGCGCGCGATCTGGTGATAGAGAGCAACAGGCCGAATGATGAGGTAGGACGACCAGTCATTACAGATGAAATGGGTACAGGCAGTTGTATTGTGAAGTTGAGGAGAGGACAGGCGATACACATGCGCTGTATTGCAAAGAAGGGTATCGCGAAGGAACACGCAAAGTGGGCGCCTTCTGCGGCCATAGGCTTCGAGTATGATCCGGCGAATAAGCTACATCATCTGGACTACTGGTACGAGGAGGATCCAGAGAAGGAGTGGTATGTTTTGTAGCTATTCAGACCTCAGTTGTAATACTAATATGCTTTTAGGCCCAAAGATGAAGAGCGCATCAACCTGGATGGCGGCCCCGCGAATCCCGACGAACCTTTCAACTACGACGCAGTTCCAACCCGCTTCTTCTATGACGTCGAAACCGTTGGCGGCCTCGACCCAGACCAAATCGTCACGAAAGGCATCAACGTCCTACAACAAAAACTTGCAGGCATTATTCATGAGCTCTCAGGCGGCGCAGGAGGACCTGATGGCGTAGACTTTGGTGGCGCACAGAGTCCGACACTAAATGGGGCTGGCTATGGTGGTGCTGATGGTGGATATACGCCCGCGGGAGGTTATGGCGGCGCGAGTCAGTGGGGCGGTGCTGGTGGTGCGGCGCAAGGCGGGACGACGCCTTATGGGGCTACGCCTTATGGCCAAAGTTGGTAGAGGGTGGCATTGGGAGCTTAAAGGGAGCTATTGATTGTAAAACATTGCATGGATTGGCGTTCAAAAGGAGTAACGTCACATTATCGACAGGACCTGAACGAGAACTGAGTACAGAACTTGACTTTCGAAAAGCATGGGAGCTCGTCAAAGCCGTGGTCGAGCAGACGGCTGGAAGTACGAATGCAAGCATATTGCTATTACGTCTCTAGTTCGTGCTAGCCAACTATGGCTTCTTCATATCTCCTCATTTCTAGTCTTACAATATACAGTAGCAGCCTTGAAGCGGCCGCCTAGCTTTTCCTGATGCGTGAGAGGGGAATATACATATACACGTTGAGAGATGGTGTACCCGAGAGATGTACACCAGAACGCCGCCATGCCCAATGTATCATGTCGAAAATGGCCAACCAACAAGGTGCCGAAACCGAGATAATTTTACAGATGCGATGAAAGTCGAGATCCTATCGAACATGCCAACGAGGACATAAGTCGAAGCCGGAGTGTCGTCCTGAGAACGTGAAGTCGGGATGTGTTGAAGGGCAGAGGATGAAGTCTCGGGTTTATGCGTTCTTCACAACGCCAACCTTGGCCGGCCTCAACACCCTTCCATTGAGCTTGAAGCCCTTTTGCTGCGTATGGAAGCAGCTACCATCCTCCTTGTCAGGCTGCGGTGCCTGGAAGACCGCCTCATGAATGTTGGGGTCGAACCTTTCGCCCTCCATTGACGGATCAAATCGCTCCAAGCCGTGCTTCTTCAGTGTGTTCATGAGAATGTTCTCGGTCATTCTGATTCCATCGTGTAGCGCAACTAGGTCTTGATTGTCGCCCTTCAATTTGTCGGATGGGACAGTGCCTATGGCGCGATCGAGGTTGTCGACAGACTCGACGAGGTCGCGGGCGAATCTTTGGATGGCAAAGTCCTTTGCGCCTTGGATCTCACGTTTTGTGCGCTCTTGGAGGTTGCGGAAGTCGGCTACTGAGCGGAGGTATTTGTCCTGTTTAGTAACGTTAGCACCGTGTTCCCTGTTTGTTCTTCATTGATCATGTAAAGGACAGTGCCTAGGTAGAAGTACCTTCAACTCTACTATCTCCTTGTCCTTCTTCTCGATCTGTTCCTTCAACTGCGTTGCCTCGTTGTTCGATGTATCCTCCTTCTTCTCGGCAGCCTCGCCCTCCTTCGCTGGTGGGGCGTCCGAATACCACCGAACGGTGGGTATCGCGGTTGTTCGCGTGACTAGAGGTTGCTGTCTGAGAGGCGCAAAGGCTGGTGTTCGGCGAGCGGCCTGGCGAGAGGCGCGGAGGATTGTTCTTTGCAACATTGTGATGAGAGTGGTGTGAAGGGAAGGATGAAAGGTGGCGATGGCAATGGAAGGGCAAATCTGTCTTGTGTATTCTGATGCGATGAAGTAGAAGCTCCTCAGAAAAATTTCGGTGATGCCATGCTTCACGGAAGGCCTGTGCGGGCCGAAGCGGGCATACAGGGTCCTACCTCGGCCTACGTTCCGAATTCCCTCTCTCATCCTTAACCTTAACATGCTTCTTTCGAAGTTAATGGCATGATGCGTGATGCGGCCTTCGCCGTGCTTCTCCCTCCGCATCCGTTCACATCTCTCGCGCTCAAGACATGACACTGTCACGCCTTCTGCCCTGGTCCAAAGACCCATCGAGGCGGCATACTATCGTGGAGGCACATCGCGTGCAGTGATAATCCAACCGCAGTTCTTACCTAAGGAGCGCGGGAAATGGCCGACCATATTTCGCCAGATCATGGGCAGCGGCGATCCATACGGACGCCAACTTGATGGCATGGGTGCGGGCATATCAAGCCTTAGCAAGATATGCCTCGTTGAACCATATGGCAAACGCGTCGTGAAAGAAGAACGAGCTCCTCGTTTTCGGACAGGCTATGGTGGCATTGACGCTGCAAGATCTAGTGCTGAAGCCACGCAAGCTCAGGAAGAAGCACATCAGAGTGGAGATGAGCAGGAAGTAGACATCGACTATACCTTCGTCGGGCTGGGGATTGAGAACCTAGAAGTGGATGTAGCAGGCAACTGCGGGAACATGAGTAGTGCAATCGGCCCCTATGCGTATAATGCTGGACTACTTCCGCCAGGGCTTTATAAAAAGGGTGATGGCGAGGTTACGGTAAAGATACGGAACATAAATACAGGGAAGCTCATCGACTCTACCTTTGAAGTTGTAGGCGGGGAGGCTGCTGTCGTTGGCGATTACAGCATCGACGGAGTTACTGGCTCAGGTTCAAAGATCAAGCTCGACTTCAAGCACCCATACGGCAGCAAAACCGGTAAAGTCCTACCAACTGGCAAGAGAATGGACATCATCGCAGGCTACAAAGTGTCTTGTGTAGATGGTGCAAACCCAGCAATATTCATCCGCGCCGACGACATTGGCGTCGACGGTACCATCTTACCAAACGACTTCAACAAGCTGCCTGATAAACTCGCCCTCCTCGAACGTATACGAAAAGCCGCAGCTGTAGCAATGGGTATTGCACCTACTGAAGATGAAGTTCCCCGTACGATCCCCAAGATCGGTCTTGTCTCCCAGTCCTCGTCGCATGCAGTTTTGTCAGGTCAAACACTCAAGACGCCACAAATGGACATTGTGATTCGCTTCCTATCCGATACGCAACCGCATCGCGCGATTCCACTCACAGCGGCTTTGACTACGGCTGTTGCGGCTCGCATTCCAGGGACTGTCGTTGAGCAGTTGCTTGCCCCTGATCCGGTCATGGACGATGCAATTATCATAGGACATGCGAGTGGGCGATTGCAGGTTAATGCTACGATGGATAAGAAGAATACGGTGATACCAATTAGTGCGACAGTGTATAGGACTGCTAAGAGGCTATTTGAGGGGACCGTATTCTGGACGAATAAAGGGGGTGACGATGTGGATGCTAAAGCCAGCTATGGGAGCAGTGGCAGGCACTCTCTAGGTCTAGCATTCGTCCTTGAGAACAGGGGACAGGATTCCTCGCATCTTTTTGAAAATGACACCAAGCAAGACGAAGAACTCCAAGACCAAAAAGGGGACCTTGCAAAGCAGGCAGATAAAGAAGAGGGGCAAAATGCAACCAACGAGCCACAACCTCCATCAAACCTTAGTCACAGACCCTTACAGGACTCACTTTCCCCGCAACAAACCGAGACAGAGCTCACCCTTCCGGAGACACCACTTACGACCGCTATTCAACAACTACACACTCATCTCGGTTCCCTCCTATCGGACCCCGACTTCTCCTCCCGTCCCTACCCTCCCGATCTCCTTGACACCCTCGAATCCTCGTACACAAAGATCCTAGCCAACTCTCGTGCACGCACGCAAACGGTCCAAGGCAACAAATGGCATCACTGGGCCGAAAATTTCCACAAGCGGAGAAAGAGCGTCAGAGAGTCTGTCGAGAGGAGTGAGAACTTGAAGAAAAAGGTACAGAAAGGGTTCAAGAGGACGACAAAGCGGGAAGTAGGGCTGGATAAGTTTGGAAATGTGGTTTCGAATCTGGATGAGTGTGGGAAGAGAGTGAGGAGGAAGGAGCGCGCGATGAGGGAAGCGGGTTGGCCTCACTTTCCGGCGTAGAGTGTTTACTCGTAGAAGTTGGGTAAATGAATCTGGATACCAGGGGGAATTGAAGGGGTGTCATAGAATCTCCCGAGAATATGATGACGTATATTATCAATATGTTCATGAGTATGGCTATTGCCTTTGCTATATACCTCTTGATTAACCCATTCATCGACATTTCTATGACTAATCATTCAACTACGCATGTCTGAATACCCATATGTCCTCACTCACACACTTCGCTACGTCTAAGCGCAACCTACTAACTATACTCCATCAAAAGGCGCTGCGAAAAGTACATTGGCCTCACCTCACATGTGAACAAACAGTATATCAATCCAGACACGTCGCACAATACTGTTGGGTGCAAAATACCGCGTGAAAACATTCTTTGCATAAACTTCTTCCTTGCTTGCACTACGGTGTCAAATCTGAACCGCTGCATCGTATCACATACTTATCACCTAGCTAAGCTACCTATGTACAGCGCAGCAACTATGCCAACTCGGCAGTCCGACCGAAACTTTCAAAGGTGGAGCTTAGTTTCGATGAGCACGGTGACTATAGCATGAAGGCAGTGGGCGTGTGCAACGATGCTGGTGATCCACCCTTTTGGGACTGATATACCGATTGATAGCGGCGGATCCTGGCATAGAAAGTGGGTCGGAGCCGGATACGATGCGGTAAATACAGTTTGGTAGGATCCCGGTACATCCGAGATATTTTGCTTTTTGCTTGTCATCAAGTGCATGGATGTGGAGTAGGAGGTTTGAGGGAATTGCTCGTGGTGATGCGTGGATTGTGGGAACGGAAAGAATGGATACTAAGGGTGGAGTGGATTGGGGGTGCTAGGTCGTCTTTGCTGCAAGTGCCAAAGGGTAATTAGACCATAACTAGAACTCACTCAATGATTGCCACTCGTGGAGAGTACGCTCACGCCACCAGTGCGCAGATCTTTGGTATGGGGTGCAAGTTCAAAGTTGCTCAATGAGTATAGTCCGGCAATATTGTGCATGTACATGAGCGGTATTCGCGGCCCGCACTTGCGTAAGATGGCGCTTCGTGTACCGGCGGCGGTCTAGATGTGGTCATCACAAGCGATCGGAGGGCCAGAGCTGTCGCTGGAACGCAGTCCCTTCGTATGTTGGTGATCGGTCAAAAGAGGACATAAACTTTGGCGGCTACATCCTGAAAGACGACTAGTGATTAGTGCGATTTGCACGGCTTGCTTCGACCAGATGTCAAACCTAATTAGTTAACAGCGGGTTTAGTGATCTACCACAGCTTAGCGAGATGGTCAGAATTTGGAAACTCGAATGTCACTGATGCAGATATAGCGCGACCACATGTTGCAGCTGTGGCTCACCAGAAAGCGCTAACTTCCGGAGATGGGATACGAATACGCAGATCCGTAGTGTAAAGGTCTTGTTTGGTTCAACCTGTGAAACTGGCAATGCTGCAATGTCTCCTTTCTGTACTCCATAACGCCAATGATCCGTAAATGCAAGCTGATTCTCGTGCGCAACGTGACCAATGTTTCAATCCACCGGCGCATGCTTGAAGAGGAAAGATACGCTCTCGCCATTATGGGTTCGTCTACAAGCCTCGGCCAGCTGTTTGAGGTCAGCGGTGAGGGTGGGACACTAACGGATTAACGTTCTACTCACAGTTGGACTGATATCGATGGTCTCGATGCGGTCGCAAAGCTCTTTTTTGTCCTCGTGCGGTACTGTATTGGTGACGACGATCTTCTTGAGCTTGCTGCCGTTCAACGCTTCTATGGCGTTGCCGCTCAAGATGCCATGTGTGACTATGGCGAGAGCATCCTTAGCGCCTTCTGCAATCAAAACATCGGCAGCCTTGACGAGAGTGCCGCAGGTGTCGGCCATATCATCAACGAGAATAGCAGTTTTGCCCTTGACGTCTCCGACCAGTACCATTCGCGAGACTTCATTTGGACGAGTACGCTCCTTATGGATGAGAGCAAAGCCTAAATTTAGGCCATCGGCAATAGAAGTCGCCCTGCATATGCATTAGCCCAAGCGCTGGATGGAAGGGAATGACGCGGAGAGTAGACCCGGCGTCTCAAGGGAGCGCTTCCGCATCAAGCGTAAAACCTTGGCACCACCAAGGGACTGAACGTCCGTGACAGGAGAGTCCCAAGGTAAAAGAGGGTGAAACTGAGTATATCGTACCTTTTGGCACCTCCTGCGTCCGGGCTGACAATCACACAATCCTTCACGTCCAAATTTTCACGGATCCACCTTAGCGTGCTAGGCTCGGCGTAGAGGTTGTCCACGGGGACATTGAAGAAACCTTGTATCTGACTTGCGTGTAGATCCATTGTGATGACATGGTTGCAACCTGCAGTTTGAAGCATGTTGGCCATAAGCTTTGCGGTGATCGGCGCACGAGACTTGTCCTTCTTGTCCTGGCGAGCATATGGAAAATTTGGAATCACAGCAGTGATCCTTCGTGCAGACGCCGTCTTGCAAGCATTAATCATGATCAGCAACTCCATAAGAGCATCGTTGATGTCGCCAGGTGGCGTCGATTGGAGAATAAAGACTGGTCTATGGTAAGCATGGAGTCACCAGTGTGGATATCCGTTCCACTTGAACAATGGCGCGCACCATCTTCGTCTCGGACAGACTCTCCAATAGTTACAGAAGTCTCCTGGTTTGAGTATTGAAGTACCAGGATCTTGGTGAGTTCTATTCCAAGCCTGTGGAATGATTAGCGATGGTGTTCAAGTTGAGCTTGTCGGATGAGTTTAGATGCTCCCGTGCCCTGCTTTGAAGAAGCGGCACGAGGACCCCACCGCCTGGAATGTGCGAGTTGGAGTATCCAAGTCTGCAGCTTGCTAACAACAGCTGAAAAGCAATAGCTTTTGGACGTGTGCATGCCGAGGATCGGCTCCAAAGATTCCGCAAGCCCTTCCACATACCTGTCAGCCACAAGGCGAGCGAGCTCAGGATAGCTGTTGCCGGTGAGCAGCTTGATGCTATTGGTAGCCATAGTGGTGAGAGCGATGGTGACTGTGTTATCGCATACTGAAAAAAACCAGTCACGTTGTCACCAAACAGGCTCAACTTTTTCACGCAATAGGCGGGCACGGGCCATGCGGAGAAAGGTGGCGCCGATGGAAAGACCACTCTAGCCGCGGCCGGTGCAAGCGGGCCCCGCCTTGATTCACGCTGCCTGACCCTGAGCTGTATTTCTACCTGCGACTTCTTGCAACATTACTCTCGTCGCCGTCGGCGGCTGAACATGATCTTGATCTTGCTTCTCTGCCAACTTGAGCTGTCTATCTGATGCAACGTTCCCCAGTCCTGGTCTGAAACTTGACATCGGCTCAGATCCGGAAGATACCCGGAATTGCTGGGGCTAGGTGTCGTTCATCAAGTTGTCGACCAGTCTGGCTTGATATCGTCAAATTTGAGGACTTTCAAAGCCCTTGACCTTTCATGGAGCAGGCACCTGAGGCAACGCAAGGGTCGTTGAGACGTGGGACCCCATTTTCTTGCTTCAATATCTGAACGACCAAGGTCAAAGACAGAGGTGATGTTCTAAGCCAAGTCTCTTATGATACGATTGCCCCACCTTTGTTCGGTTTCATTCGGTCAACGTCCCGCAGCCGTTGAAACATACTATAGCAGCAATACTATAACAAGGTACCCTCGAGCCTCACCTATCACCTCAACGGCACGCTTTTGGCCTCTTGGTGCCGCAACTTGTGCACAAAAGTTAAGGAACTTGCCGTGTGACTCGGAAAATTAGTGACATAAGGATCTACTCTCGCCGTCACGGTTGCTGTCACAGACTCGGAATAGAAACACCAGGGGTGCTGTCGACGATAGTATGTGTCATGGCCCGTGTGTGCGCAGCTGGTGATAGTGAGTGTCCATGACATTTGTAACACGGCTCGGCGATCATTAAGCGCAAAGCGCCACACTGGTGTTGTTGTTCTGGATCAAGCACAATACTCGGCTAGGGAATGTCATTTCTTGATTCAGAGGCCCCTGCAGGCCGTAACTCGATACATGATGCGCCACAATGCCGTCTGCCGGTCGTTCGTCAAAGCTCGAAACATGAAACACCCCTTTTGAAAAGCCATCATCTTCTGCCGTGCGACAAAAGAAAAACCAATGTGATATTGTGAAGCGAAGTACTGAAGCGACGCGAAGCGAAGTGCGGCCCGGGTATCGATGCCAAAATCAGAACAAAAGATGAACTCAAAGTGTGAACCGTGCCATCGTACGTTTGAGGAATGACTCAAGCCGCCTGATATCATGAAAAAGGTACGGGTAAGAGCGACATATACACAGGCCGTTAATGAATGGTACAAAAGAATGAAGTCGTCGAGTCTTCGAATGATGTAATTAATGGACTGCCACATAAGGCCATGTTAATATTATCGTGAGCCGACAGGAGTAAAAAGGTTGGCGTTTAGCGTCATGGTTCTTAGCAGGCTTGCTCGCACATCTTGCCGATAGCCTTTTCGATGTCTGAGAAGAGATTGAGGACATGACCGTCAGCGTAGATCTTGATTGACTCAGTAGTCTCCCTTCGCTCAGCTCGAGCGGGGCTTTCGATCTTGACGGGACTTCGTGGTGGTGTTGACTCTGTAATGTCACCGCGAGCGGTGGGATCGAGCACAATGGCTGCGGCAACGTGCTCCAGGAGTTTTTGACGAAGGCGTAAGCGTCGGTTCTCCGCCTGCTCTAGTTTGAGAATGAACTCATCGATGGAAATGTCTAACTCAGCCAGGGCTTCTTCCTGTTTGAGGAGGGATTCGCGGGAAAAAATGACAGTTTCGCCACGCCTGAGATATGAAATCATGCGGCCATGGAGCTTTTGTCGGCCTGCGCGGAGAGATTTGTATGTTTTGCGGAGATAGTCGCAACGCTCGTCAAGCGCTCTTAATTCCTGTGATATTGTCAGTAACAAGATTGTGAAGTATCAAGCGAAGCGCTTACTCTTGACAAAGAAGCTACATCACGCTTGTTCAGCACTTCAAAGTTGCCTGCCTGATCATATGCTTGTTTGTAGAGCAGCTTCTTTTCAGCGTCGCTCATGCGTCTAGATGCCTCAGGCACGCGCATGCCGTTAGGCAGCTTCCAGAGATCCGGCGCTGCATTTTCGGGATTGTTTGTCTCCGAGACTGTTCGGCTTCTTTGCCTCTTGCTATTTCGTCGTGTAGGTCGGCCTCTGTCCATGATACACGATTCGGACATGTTTCGGTTGTGAGACGCAACTTGATTAGCGATAGGATCTCGCTTTTCAACTCGTGGTGAACCTCGATTCGATGACGGCGATGATGTGTAGAATGGGTTGGAGAACGCTGAAGGGGGCGTTGGAAGAGGGACGGTGCCGTTCGGTGATCTTCTCGAGTCAATTGCACTCAGAGGGGTGGTTCCGCCTGATGTCATTGATGCTGGTGTCATAAGCTGTGGCCTGCTCGACTTTGAGTTGAGAATAAGAGGTGCTGGTGAGGCCTTTTGTTCGGTAGCAGGCGACTTTGGGGGCACCTCGGGCGGCATCTCAACATCCAGGAAGTTCGCCGTCTCGACCTTTAGGGACGGCTTTGGGCTGACTCCGGGACTAAGAATGGGAGATAACGGCTTCCCAGGAACAATGAGCATTTCAGACGAGAGAGGCGGAGTGTTTTGCTGTGTTACAACAGGTGAAGGGCCAGTGACGCAAGCTATCATTGCATCGCCAAAAGGGCCAGCTCTCCAGTTTGTACCTGGAGCACTGCAGGACCTCTCGTGGCCGAAGGCCTCATAGGAGAGTTTGCGGAGTGGTGGTCTTCCTGGTATCGTAGCTAGTGAACATTAGCCTAAGTTTCCAGAATCAATTAATACGCGACTAACGGGAATCAATGGCCATTTCTTGAACGGTAGTCATGGTACTTCCAAGTTCAGGTACGCTGACTTTCCTCCTTCTTGATAATGATCCGCTACGTTGCCAGAAAGGTACGCTTTCGGGTAAGACGGCAGTATCACTTAGAGAAGTAGAAGATCGGGCAACAGAGAGTGCGGCGAGCTTGTCAGAAGAATGGTTTGGTTTTGATGGCCCTACTGGACTTTTTGCCGACGGCCAGAGCTGGTATTTGGAAGCGGTGGGCTGAGCGAGGTTTGCCAGTGACGGGCTCTTCACCAAGGGTACGCTTGACGCACTGGAGTCTCTAGCAGCCTGGAGGTCCTTGAGTGAGCATGACCGACGGGGCAGATGGTAATTCATTTGACTGAGGACTTGGTCTGGGACACTTACGGGCATCCTGGAGGATGTTTCCTGAGTTATATAAACGGAAGACTTATCGGCGTCCGGCCGGATGCAGCTGGCAATGTGTGTCATGGCGAATGTTTGAGGTTCCCGTGGGTCAGTGTCTGAGGTGCAAGGTTGGTGAGACTCGGGAGGCGGACATGTCAAACATGAGGGCGTTCCCTGCATGTGTCTGGCAAAAAAGGCAATGCAGCGGTTTAAGTGTGGCACGCCCAGGTTGCTATTGATACCTGCAGCGACGAGGAGGCCCCCTGCTACGGCGAAGTACCAATACTGACGATGCGTCTAGGCTGTCGGAGGCGCATCCAAGGTTGGGATGGGCAGGCCTTGGGATGAAACGAGGGCCCCGACCTCCCATGTCCGGCGATTCGTGGGGAACCCTATAACATCAGGAAGTAATGCCTGGGATGATCTGCGCATCGTGCAGCGCGGCACCACCCTTACAAACGCATGGTCGGCTGCGGATAGCGCCTCGTTAAGTGGGAGCAGTTGATCTGCAGGACGGTGGAGGAGCGAGCGACAGTGCAGGTATGAGGTGCTTCTGGTCAGGTACCTGCTGGTACCTAGCGCAACCTGTCGCGCACCTGACGCAGTGGAGTGGCAGGCAATCAGAAGGTGTCTTTGACAGGCAGGCAGTTTATCAATGACGGGGGGCGACGACCAAAACGGCAGCAACGCCGGCCCACGCTGCTGCTAAACCACCCGCCGAAGCAACTGCTGTGATTCCGGTATGAGTGTGGCGGATGACGCCAGGGCCAGAGACCATACTACTGTAGAGCATGTCTGCCGTCACCGTGAGGCCGTCGCAACAACGGTGGCGCATCCAGAGTCCCACGACGCCGTATCCTAATGGGGTGCGACGCCTGGTGATGGCCAACTGCGGACTGGCAGAAGGAGCAGGAAGGCGCGCCTCAGGAACAGGGCAGGAGCGAAGCGAACGTTGAGGCACAACCGGGATCCTGATTGGCTGGGGAATCGGCCTCGTGGCAGCCCTGGCAGCAGGAGCAAGGGTCCTCCACAAGTCAAACAGCAGCAGCGAACCAACATTGCACACAATCCTGCGAACTTTCTAGACGGTGACGTCGGGCGGCTGACTACACCATGACGGCAACACACACCATGCTGCCAGCGACAGTGCGAGTGCGACCGCGACCGCGACGGGCGTGCGCTGCTTGGGGCCATGGCTCCCTTCTCCAGCTCGTTCGAATCCTCCGTTGCGCCCACCGTCATCAAGTAGCGGCGTCTTCCGCCTCGCCTCTGCCCTCCCAACCCCTGCCCTGCTGTGTTTGAGCGACATAGCTGAGCATCTCACCTACTGCGAACCCTTGCCGGCCCGTCGTGCACATGGAGGACAGAGGCGGCATGTATCTTTTCGTCGTTACCCCTCACTTCCTTTCACCGTCATTACGGACCGATGCCCATCCTACTCGACTTCATGTAGACAATTTCCAGCCGCGCAGGACATATAGACGAGGCACAGCCTTATGGACCAGGACCGTCGCTTAGTGCACGCCGTGTTCACGCTCGGGAGGCCGTGTTTGAGGTTACCCTACTTTGCCTAGGCCCGTTGAATCGTGAAGAGAATGCATCTCGCAGAGGGTATAGCTTCTCGTATTGCTCATGACACCACTGCTTCGCCTCGCCCCCATCACCATCACCGTCACAAACTAGTTACTAATTCAGCCTTCAGCTGGCAGATTCCGGCGTCGCTGACGGTCGCGTAGAATCAAGACTCGCCAAGCTTCCCGCGAGTCTTCTCCTCCCACGTCCGCCATCTCCAATCTTTGCACCGTGCTTTTCCCTTGGCTATCCACGCTTCGTCACACACGAACGGCTTTGCTGACTTGAGAACGCAATGCGAGTGGGCGGCAGGTGCAATCCAGGAACGCGCATTCTGCCCTCCGTCTGCAACTGCGGTCCGCGCGGATCGCCCACCTCAACACTTCTGAATCGCGATACTCGCACTATTGCTGAGCATTACAATCACGAATTTGGTCTCGTCCTGAGGCTGCCCAAGCGTTTCATACTCATATCCTTGTCTGTGCTGTAGCCCGGGAACGGATCCTTCAAGCGAAACGCTCGCCCCGCGAAACATAATGCCAAATTTACTTGTCCTTTAACGTCTTGGAGCTTCATGCGTTTGCATTACCGAAATATTTCTTTCCGTCAACGGGCATACATCCATCTTTTCCAATATCTAAGTAAACTGTACGCTTTGCGGTTTCCGGCTTCCCGCTCCGTTAAATGCAAGTCATGGTGGGTAGTCACGCCAAGGCATGCGGTGATGGACAAGTTCTAGCAGGGAGCTGCTGCACAAAGAGCCACCAATTTTTTGCGAGCCAAAATCATTCGATTTGCTCCGCATATGGCTACTTTCTTTGCCGTTCGTACTTTGCGGCCTCCTTCCGTGCGCTGCGATTTGCGGCGCGAGCTATAATCCTTACCATCTTCTCCAAAAGCAGAGATCTTGGTTTAATTGCAAGATAGCATCTGACCCTTTCCTAGCAAAAACTGCATATCATCACATCCGCTAGGTTCGTTGCTAATGAATCGTGTTCACCTTGCAGCTACTGATAGGCTTGAGTTCGGTAAAGACATTCATGTTGAACCGCACCGGTTGAATGGAAATAGATGGAAGCACATCTCTTCATATGGCCATTTGAAACACCAAACCACTCGTAGCACTTTCACAAAGCATCTCATCACAATTGCTTGAATATTTGCGGGAAGTGTGCCTTGGTTCTGAGCGTTTCGGGGTCTTGCACCCACATCGTTCATTCGTTACGCGGTACTTCGGCACGGCCCCTGGGCCTCTCTCAATTGTGATCACCAGGAAATTTTTCAACGGTTTCCTCCCGCGGAGATCTTACAGGAACTGTAAGAAAGAGGAATACGTCAAGCACTTGGCAGGTGGAGACCCTAGACTATCGGAGTTGTGGCAGGACCGAGTGGTTGACTCAAAGTACCACTTCACTGTGATGAGGACCTTGCACCCTCAGCCTACAAGGCACATTATCATGAGGATGATAAGGTGTGTCCTTCTAATGTTCATAATCGCAGTCACATCATATGCCCTCGCATTGCTCGTTTGTAGTGCTTTATAGCGGTGAGCAGATTACAAAATTTCGGCCCATTTCAGTCACAATCACAAGCATCGAACACCAGCCGTCACGTAGGTGCCGATACCACCTTCGTTTTAAGACGGTTCTGATTCAATGTGGACTGACATAACGAAGGTAACGAGATGAACAGTATCTAGTGTCCAGGTTAGAGCTGTCCTATGTTGTCTATCATCTACACTACCAAGGCCCTCGTCAGGCATCCTCTGCATATTTGCGTCTAAGAGAAGCAGTATCTATGCCTAAATGTGGGCGGTAATCCTTGGGCCGCTTTGATCGACTACACAAGTCAACTGTCAAAGCTCCTCAATTACGACATTACTTCCACTGCCTCCATGCAGGATTGGAAACTCTCTCTAAGAGCCTAACATATCATCTTTGCCGACTCTCACACTGAAATCTCACAGGTCTTCCGTCTATATGCTTTATTGTCTGATGAGAACGGCATAGGCAACCCGACATCATTTCCCTATGGGACTAGAGTATTTCTCATATCCAACCTTGATGGGCATACATACGCCAATGCCGACAAATTGTAGCATCAGGGTCCAGTACATATGTACAATGCATCGATTCTAGGAACGCGACTTGCGGTGTCGTCAATTGGTGCATTGGTATGAAGGAAGACACGGAAGCAACACTGCAACACCCATGTCTATGCTCAGTGTTCGCCCGAGACCCTTCAACGCTCGTTGTTATATATGCTACAGCAGAAAGCATGATCCCGAAACACTCGTGGTCTTCCATTGCGACAACGATTCTTGGACCACAACTCTACAGTGCAGGAGAGCAGCAGGTACTGCATCTGCCAGCACCATAGCTGCAGCATCTGTACCCCGGATACCGAAATGAAATCCAGCAAACTACGATGCAGGTACCAGCCTAATCAATGAACGAGAGACGATGATGCCGGTACTTAATGTAGTATTTTTTTTTTCTCAAGCCAATCTCCTCGTCGGTCTCATCGGCGTCAATTCCGAGGAAACACACTTCTCAACCCTATTATACCCAAGTCGAGACCGAAGTCATGGACCGCGGATACAACCCTTCTCAACTTTGATTCTATTCCTAGTATCAGTCTCGAATGCGCATCATTTAAACACAGATACCCAAACTATCTCCTCATGATTTCAACCAACGACTTCCGATTCGCTACCGTAGTTGCTCAGGACCCTGACGCCTCTCCATCTTACTCGCTCGGTATAACACCTTACGACAACCCATTATAACCCACAACCCTGCTCAAACACCTTACAAGATCTACCCCCGCAATGCCCTCGCTGCTCGACGATCCATCGGGACAATCGTCTAGACCCCTTATCATCGCTCAGCAACCAAGCCAAGCGCGAACAAGCATGAAAAACATGAACGCCCGAACCAATCTCCATCAACCACCATGGCTATAGCTTTCGGCTATGGCGGCGATTGCGATTACGGCTCGATTACGATTGCGGGGAAGGCAAGGGGCCATGGGAAAAGACCAACTGCAAGAAACACATACCCGGCGACGGGTCGCGAGCTCGAGCTTTGAAGCTTAGATCCGCTATGCTCGGACCCGCTCACTCCCGCAATTGCCGTCTTGTCTAACGTTGCACAACAGTAGTATATCTGGAGAAAAACTCCGCTTGGTGCCGGCACTTGTTAGCATTGAGTAGGCATATGCGAAAGAGTTATACGGTGAGTTGCGTTTGTTTGCGTAGAGACATAATTGTTGAAGCGAGAGGCCCCGGACAAGCTCGACTTCTCGAGTTTGAGAAGTGAATAGTGAGAGAAAGGATAATCCTGGTACGCCCAAGGCTACCTTCAGAGCATGGAGCGTTGCGCCAGAAGAAGCAGGCTGTCGTAAACGAAGGACATGATTTCCACATTTTTTTGTCAAAAACTTTACACACTTCAGATGTTGCCCAGCATGCAACACTAGCTAGAACGCTTAGAGCCCGCCGTGTCAAATCCGGTAGCGAGCAGAAAAAGACTGTCCGCTTGTGGCGCTGCCACGATGCTGTCCTGTAATACTGGTCCTGTCCGACGCAAGCGGCACGTACAACTTGCAGACGGACCCCGCAGGGCCCGCGCCAGACGCGAAAAGGGTAAAAGGCTATAACACAGCCCACATAAAGGGGTGGGGTCCTCTAACAACGACGCATTAACGAAACGCCGCCTGACCGCAAACTTGGTCGAGATGTAGCATCGATAGGCTGTGGTGGGAAACTCAATTGCTCCTGTGCGCTGCTTCAGTGCACATGAACTGCACGTTTGGTATTTTCCCGGTCGCGAAATTGCGGGGAAAGGAAAGGGTATGGTAATGGTGGGTTCAAAGCGCTGCTTTGCATTGCATGCATTTGCATGGCGCCATTCTGGTTACGAGGTGGTACCAGATTTGCGAAAGGTATAATTGTTACGAGATATACATTCTTAGTCGAGCAAGACATGGGTACACATATGATACATTTAGATACATCTGGTAAGTGGACGAACGAAGGGTCAAGGTGGATAATGGGTTCAAGGGGGGACCCCGGCGGGTCCTACCGTCACCCACCGCCTATGTTACTTAGCCATGCTTGACTTGACAGACCGTACCTAAGGAGAGCTAACGCATGTTAAATTTTGAGCGACTGACTCTCCTGACTGCTGCATGCCATGCCACTATTCCCGTCGAAATGTAGGATAATGAAAGCCGGCAGTAACGCACATTTTTCGGCATCCGACACTTCACACCTCGTATCAAAGCTGTACGCCAGATGGAGTACTTTGCCATCTAGCGTAGCTCGACGCCCAGCCTGTCGACAAGAAGCGACCGCAATCGCTCATGCAGCTGGTTCGTCTCCTCATTCGTAAGGGTGCGCTCCAGACTCCGGTAATTGATGCGATAGCACATGCTGCGGCGCCCGGTTCTGGGATGCACGAATTCATCCGTAAGACGCACATCTTCGACAAGATCGCCGCACACCTCACGCGCAATTTCCATCACGTCGTTTTCGTGAAAGGACGACGACCAGGACGGGATGGGTGCAGGTGCTGCTGGCGGTGTCGGTGAAGCAGCATTGGAAGCGGTGCCTAGAATTCCAGGGGGGGCTGCACCAGAGGGTTGCGGCGGTGATGCCGAATTTGCAGCGAGACTTGCATGATCCGGCGGAGGACCTGGAAATTGCGTTTGGGTTGAGGTGGGCGAGTCTGTTGTGGGCGCTGCTGCAGGTGTTGCCGGTGGATGAATTGGAGCCGCGCCACCAGCAGCAGTAGAGCTGGAGCGCAGCCAGAAACTCACGTCCTTGAAGCACGCAGGGTACTTGCTGAAGGGCACGAAACGGCGGATCGGTTTCTGCTCGCTGAATTGAGATAGGAATCTCGTGTCCTTTGACCAAAATAGGCGGATGTCGGGGATGGAGTAGAGGAGCATCGCGATTCGCTCAAGTCCAAGGCCGAAGGCCCATCCTACTCGGTTCGGAACGGAAGCATTGTTCAAAATTGGCTGAGAGACGATTCCAGACCCAAGAACCTCAAGCCAATCTCCTTGCCAGAACACTTCCAGTTCCCAGCTTGGTGATGTAAAGGGGAAGTATGCTTCTACCCATCGCACTTTGAGAGGTTCGTTTTCAGATGCTGAACCTGTGTCTGTAGCGCTTTTGGCAGCATTAAATATGGTGACAACCATATCTTCGAGGCTTCGTTTCAGATGAGCAGCGATAGCCTCAGCTTCGTCCGGTGAATGTGTCGCCTGGAGTGGATTACGTTCAGCATGGAAAGTTGGATTAGGATCTTCAACTGCAACGTCATGTTTAGGAATCTTCGCCACATCGTCCCATATGACTTGTGCAAGCGTCTTTCCCTCCTTTTCTGCTTGTTGTCTGTCCCAAGTTCGTGCTCCTTCCATTTGGTGGAAGACGGGATAGTGACTTCGATCAATGGCATCTCGTCGGTATACATCCGCACTAATGAGATAACCTTCGCTTTCGTTGTTCCGGAAAGTGTCAGCTTGGTGCGCTGAAGTATGAGTTCGTAACACGGTCGCTTGGTTCAAGTAGTACGTGTCTGTTCGACTTCGTCCAATGTGATCCAGCGGAAAGCCCAGGGAGTCAAAGTTCTGCCCAGTGGTGACGATGGGAAATAGTTCATTGTGAGTTTTGTATCCAGGGAATCGTGACTCAATGAGTTTGCGGGTTATAGTCAAAGGATGATTGGGCTGAAGGTGTAGGCGTCGAGGTATGGCAGAAAGGATAGATGAGGGCGTGTTCATCCATTCATCGGTCTGATAGCTTCTCCCTTCTATCTTGATCTCCTTTGGAAATGCTCCTAAATACTTCTTAGATGATAAACTTCACTAGACCTCAACACGAAAGTCTATACAGGGTTACTGGAAAAGATAGGGACAAGATAGGTAACAGTAATATCTCTCCTTTTTCGAGCTCGGACTGGTCTTGATGCAGACAGCTCATGCTATTTGCTTGGACTTCTACAAAGCAGAACGATCACATGACAGCCACGTACCAGAGGAATTATATCTCACCGTGTTCAGCCACGGCCACGGCGAAAGCGACGACTTCTGTGTCCGCAACGCCGCATTTCGATTCAATTGACGACACACAGCCGCCGAACAAAGTGGTATTCGCATCTTCTCGATGACAAGGGCGATGAAGTGTATCGTCGCGTTCCTAAAAACTACGCGACGCCAAGCGCGGCTCTGTGCTGACATATAGCCGAACCGCCGATGACGTTCGACCCGCAGTGAATTTCTCGGTCACTTAACAATCACCGAGGCGCGGCAGCATCACTCCTCGATCTCCTCAAGTTTCTTAGTTGTAGCTTTTCCAGGCCGGTCAATGCAGCTTCTGCTTATCTCGCGATCATTATGGCGGTCCTCACTAAGAAGGTGAGCGCACCTGAATTGAAAAAGAGCGAAGATGTGAAAAAGACGCCGATACATTATCCTTTCTGGTTTGGTGGCAGCGCAAGCTGTTTTGCGACTTTCTTCACACATCCTCTTGATCTGGGTAAGCTTCTTCTCTTCCGCATATGACTTGTGCTAACAGTCGAGTAGTGAAGGTATTTTTTGGCAATCGAATGCGCTATAATCTCGCGCTCACAAACTCAGGTCCGGCTGCAAACACAAGCAGCTCATGGCGTACGGTTGAACATGGTGCAAATGTTCAGCCATGTCGTGAAGAGTGACGGGCTGTTGGCATTGTACAAGGGTGTATGCGATTTCGTCCCCGTTATGCTTCAATAGCTGACCTATCCGCAGATATCAGCTGCGCAGCTCCGCCAATTGACCTACAGCATGACCCGTTTCGGCGTCTACGAAACCCTCAAGGATCGCGTGACTACCGCCGACACGAAGCCCTCGTTCCTCACGCTCGTAGGCATGGCCTCGGTATCTGGATTCCTCGGCGGCGTGGCTGGGAACCCGGGGGACATACTCAACGTACGAATGCAACACGATGCAGCGCTACCAAAAGAAAAACGGCGGAACTATAAGCATGCTATAAACGGAGTAATACGCATGTCACGGGAAGAAGGCGTCGCAAGCCTGTGGAAAGGGGTGTGGCCAAACTCATCAAGAGCAGTTTTGATGACTGTCGGGCAATTAGCTACGTACGATGGCTTCAAGCGCGTACTTTTGGACTACACGCCCTTGGTGGATAACCTCACGACACATTTCACGGCCTCGTTTCTGGCAGGCTTTGTAGCCACGACCATATGCTCCCCGGTAGACGTTATCAAGACTCGCGTCATGAGCTCTCATGATAGCAAGGGTATAGTCAGGCACGTCACAGAGATTATGAAGGCGGAAGGCTTCCGCTGGATGTTCAAGGGCTGGGTACCGAGCTTCATCCGCGTTGGTCCGCACACTGTTCTTACTTTCCTGTTCTTGGAGCAGCACAAGAAGATATATAGACAGCTCAAGGGCGTGTAAATATTATGTGTCTCATTTAATAATAGAGATAATAATGCTATCGTGCTACAAACGAATGCCCCGGGGGTATACAGCGTGAAAAACCAAACCCAAACGCCAAATCATTGCGAAGCCTGAATGGCTTCAAGGGACTTTTGAAAAACAACCAACGCCAAACCATGCTGAAGCCTGTATGGCTTCAAGGGCCTATCCAGATGCAAAAAAAGGAAACGCTTAAAATGCCCGAAGTACTCCATGCTACCCTAAAAATGGGTAAAGACCCAGTTGTCCTCCTCATCTTCTTCCTCAATGACTGACAAGATGTCGGACTCCTCCCATGTCATCCTCTGCCCCAAGCTAACTGGCGTAAGCGCCGCCAAGCCAGACACCTTATGTCCGACCTCATTCTGAGGGAGCGTGGAGGCCGACAGAGGTTCATTCGATTCCTCGGATCCATCATCGCTCAGACAAGACACGTCGAGCACATGCTCCTCAATACTTGGAGCACTAGCTACAGTCTCCTGCCCCAGTTCCTGTAGATACTGCATGCTGGCAAAGATATCCTGAAGATTGCGGTGGAAGATCTCCGAATGCTGGCGTCGGCGCAACCAGCGGTTGTCGTTGCGCAAAGCGTCAAGCATTGCAATGTACGAGGCTGGGGCATTTGGCCGTCCTGATGACTGCTCAATGGGCTCGACCCTGGCGGTGGCATTCAATGTAAGGGGCTCGGTAACGTTGGTTTCGATTGGATCAGAGCGAGCAGCTCGCTCCCTCAAGGATTCGATTTCAACCATTTGAGCTCTGCGCTGCGCTTCAAGCTCCATGATCTTATCATGGCGTATAGCAAGCTCGGCCTGTAGAGCTTCGATGTCTTCTACTTTTGCTACAGCGTCTCGATTTTTGGCAACCAGATGCTCGATCTCGAGCTCTTTCGTTGCGATAGCTTGTTCGCGCTCGTGAATCTTCAAGATTGTGGCGCGGTGTTCCGCTGTGAGAGTCTGTAATTGCATCGTAGCCTCTTCCTTCTTCTTCTCTGCCGCCTCCACCTCTTGAGCTTTCTGTGTCCAAGGCGCAGGGGGTCGCTCAATCTCGATGTTGTTCATGAGGACAGCAGCTAGATCTGTCCAGCGGCCAATCTCAAGGTAGAGGCTGTGAAGTCCATTCTCGTAGAATGGGCTGATGTATGATAGGTCGATCTGATGGATGAGGGCCGTCGTATGCTCCATGTCCTCGGACGTTGGATCTGTGAGGCTGGAGTACCTTGCGACCTGACCGATCAATTGCTCGGCAAAATTTGAGAGGGCCTCTACGGCCTGAGCAAGTTCGTCATCCTGCCGAACGACAGCATCGAGACCTGTAGGGAACACAGGGTACATGCCGTCTTCTCTGCGCGCCTGTAATGTCCGCAACAATCTCTCAGCAGCTGCATGCCCAGCCTTGACGTGCTCCGATGGTTCGTTGAGGTGCTCGATGGTACGCTGACACTGGTCGTGGATGCTATCGCCGACCCGGTGGAGTGAATAAAAGACTAAGTCGAAGATGGCAGTGATATGCTCTAGGCGACACGAGATTGACCTGACTCGGAACAGGAGCTCGTCTTCTGGCCTTGCAGCTAGAGCCTCTTGATGAGTAACAAGGACAGACTCTTGTATTCTGGTCGTGCGACCAAGGGATCCAGCGAGCTCAACAAAGTCGACTTCGTCTACTTTGAGCGCGTTGAGTCCTTGGTCGAGAGCCCTCTCAACAGTGAGCAACTCCTGGTAGGCTGAACCGAACCTTCCAAATTGTGGTAGCGGCAAGACGGTAACGGCGAACCAGAGCTGCTCGCTGCCGTTCTTGATGACGCCAAGATGAGTGATGGCTTTTGAGCAGAACAGCCGTGACATGGCGTCCTCCAGTCTGCCTCCGTGTCCCATTTCTCGGTCGGTGCTCACAAGGAGCTTGCGCAACAGCTGGCACTTGAAGGCAATCCTCTTGGAAGTAAAGTATGCTTGAAGTGAATCGCTCTTGCCAAATTCCTTAGAACCAGTTTCGACCCAAATTTCAAGCTTCTCGAGCGCTTCATCCGCTGATAAGTCTTTGAGTTCGGCAGTGATCTCTTTGTTTGTGGCTTGGACTGTAGCCGCGCGAAGTCGTCGATTCAGATCCATGACCTCGTTGAATCGGCCGGTGGTGTCTTTCACTTGTGCTTGTGTCATCAATTTGGACGATTCTGCATCGACCATCTTGGCTTGCAACTCGACAATGAGCGTTCGGAATTTTGCGATGATGTCTTCGTTGTCGATGATAGTGGTTGCTTGTTCTGACAAGCGTGCATTCTGCTCTGCGAGCTCGTTGTCCTTAGCGACGAGCTCCGCACGTAAATCCTCAGCCTCCTCAATATGTTGCATTTCGAGTTCATCATTCAATTCCTTCAAATTTTCGAGATCCCGGATGACCATGTCTTTCTCTGCGATGGCTTCCTTGAACTCTTGGTTCTGTGCAGATAGATCCCCGATGATGTCCTCCCATTCATTGGCGGCATTTAACTGCTCCCGGAGATCTTCTATGATCGCATCTGACTTGGCGATGCGTTCCTGCAATGACACGTTCTCTTGTTCGAGAACCTCTAGTCGTTCGACATCCCCTTCCAGCTCTGAGATGCGGGCCCTGTAGTCTTGCTCGGCTTCTTCCTTGACTTCCTTCAAGAGGATCAACGCCTCACGTAAGCGGTCATTCTCGTGCTGAAGGCGATAGTAGCCCGCCTCCTGCTTCTCGTCCTCGGACATGCTGGTTGTGAAGAGTTCGGCCTCGTCCCGGAGTATCTCAAGTTCCAAATCGCGTTCTTCGAGACGCTTGCGAAGAGACTCGATCTCGGATTCCGCTTGCTCAGCGCGTTCTTCCGCCATTTCTTTGTCGAGCGTGGCAAGCTCAATGTCCGTCTCGTGCTCCTGCTCATTTCTAGCGAGGCGGTCGTAGTCGGATTGGAGGCCTCTGACTTGATCTTTGAGCTCCACGATGTCTTGATGCTGTGCTTGACATTTTGTCTGTAGTTTTTGGATGATGGTATGAAATCGGTCTCGTTCGTCCTTGACTTGGCTAAATTCTCTAAGACGCTCTTGGTCTTCTGAATGCTGCGTTTCAAGATGTCGAATCTTTGTGTGAAGAGTTTCGACATTGGTGTCTCTGGACGACCTCACGGTACTGGGTGTTGTTGAAGATGATAAGCTGGGTCTAGGGCCAGACTGTGTTGGCCGACTAGATGATTCGGCTCGGCTGGATGATTCAGCGGCCGACGTTGTTGAGGAGCTGGCAACGCTGGGCTTGCGGATGGGGGGACGGAGTGCGGACGATGAGGATGAGGACGATGTGGCAGGGGCGACTGACTGCCGCCTGTTGATGGTGGAAACCCTAGGAGCAGTCCTTGGCGGTACAACACTTGAGGGTCGGGATCTCGGTGCAGCTATCGCCGGCCTCGAGCGGGCTGCTGCTGGCTGTGGTGTAGGTGTAGGCGTGGAAGGTGCAGGTGTGCGTGGTGCTGGCTGCGAGACGATACGTACCACGCTTGTGGTATTGATAAAGAGACCATGTGCTGGAGGGCACTCGAAGTACCGTTCTCCACGAACTGAGCCGTCATTCTTGCCAGTAGGTGTTGGGAGCTCAATGCCGAGCCAGATGCCTTGTGCGACACCTATCGGGCCAATGTACTTGACGACGCCTCGCTCCTGTTTCGAGGTTTCGATCGTCTGACCGATCTTGAACTCTTGCATGATGACTGGATGCTAGCCAGGTGCAATGTTGAAGAGTCCGTGAAAAGCAGCTGTGAGCGGTGTGGGTGGTGTCGTGGTGGGAGAGAGCAGAGTAGCTGCAAGCAGGCACGACGCGTCGAGCTGCCGCAGGTGGGAGGATGAGCAATTGCTTGCAACTGAGAAGAAGAAAGCGTGAAGACTGCAGAGCAGAAGCAGCAGAGCAGAAATTGAGCAGAACTGAAGCTTTGAGAGCGTTGCTGTTGTAAAGTTGCACTTGGGAAGCATCGAGTTGTGTGGTGTGGAGGAGAGAAAGAGCGAGGGGAGGTGTCGCGTCGCTATGTAGGGCTGCAGGAGAAGCGACGTGCTAAGTCAGCGGTGATGCATCGGGCATCAGGTGGCGATGGTTCGGGCGAACACGAGTTCACGGGGTGTCTCTGCCCGCGCGTTCATTGGCCCAGGCGGCCCTACCCGGCGCTAGTGGCCGTTAGCGTGTTTTTCTACCAGACAGACGCGTTTTGTCGTACATTCTCAAGACAGACACCGCCAGATGCAATCGCCTTATCGCATAATCGTTAAGAGTCATATATCGATCTTACATCGGCTTTCCAAATCGAGGATCAACCAATGAATGCACCCAACCTTGCAGCCCATCATATGGAAATCGCAAGCACGCCTCGCCATCACTTTCACTTGCTTGTAGCATCTACCAGAGTTACTTCAGGTGCTTTTGTTCTAAGCCAGGTTATGTTTAAAATACAGTAGCATTGCAGGTATGCATTTTGAGTTGATAGACAGCGAAAATACATTGAGGGACGTCACGCGTATTTGGCCAACTTATTTCTGGGCCTTCGCCTGCACCATTGGGCGGTCACCCTCAGCACCAAGAGACATGTTGTAGTACTTTGTTGTACGACGATAAAAACGGAGCGAAACCGGGACCAGAGAAGAGCATCTTGAAGCCAGAAACGATGAAAAGTAGCGAGACTGTTATGACAATTCACTGAAGAAGCCGCATGAATTCTATCAATAGGATTGAGGGAAGCGCGTTCCCTCACCAATGTTTGGGCTTACCCAGCGCCTGCTCGATGAAATCACACTTCCTGCAGCGTCAACACATTGCGAACCCACATCACCTCAGTATTTGATAAGCTCAGCGACATAGAAATGCGTTAGACATCTGTCTATCATGTGTCATATCCATCCATGCAAACAACCGATCGATGCAACCAACAGAATAGGCACAAGTACTTATACAAGGCGCGCAAAACCCATACACTTGAGCTAGCGAACCACGCTCATCACCACCAGTCCCATATTTTCCCTCCTACGAAGACGTCAACTCGGCGATGCGCTGCTCGATATCCGGCACAGCGCGAAGCTGCAGCTCGATATCTTCCTTCTCACTGCCGACTTGTTAGCACACTTCCATCGATACATGGCATTACAACAGCAGTGTAAACTCACTCTTCCAGCACAGCCCTCCGCTCCGCATCCAACACGCCAAAGTAAAACCCTCCTTGCCCATCAAACTGCAGTATCCTCGTATGATACTTCCACAGGCTCCGTCTATGACTAACCGTCATGAGCGTAATCCCAAGCGCCTTCGCTTCCTCGTACATCACTCTCTCGACTTCCAACGTGACGCTACTAGTACACTCGTCTAGAATCGCGTACCTCGGTCTATGATAGAATAGTCGGGCCATGGCGACGCGTTGCTGCAGACCGCCGGATAGAACGTCTTCCCAGGGTTGCTCGGCATCGAAGCCGCCTGGACGATCGATCAGAGAAGCGATTTCGAGAGTCTCAAGGATACGGACTAGGTCGTTGTCCGTGGTACCTTTTTGCCGCATATCGAGGAGAGAGTCAGGGTAGATGATTTGTTGGCGCAGCGAACCGCGGGAGAGGTACGGACGTTGGGGAATGTAGAAAATGTCTTCGAAGGGGGGTTTGCGCACTTTGCCGCCGTAGACGGGCCATAGACCGCCTAGTATCCTGAAGAGACTGGACTTTCCGCAGCCGTTCGGGCCTACAATCAGTAAATGGTCGCCGGGCTTTACGGTGAAGGATAGCGCGCGGACTAGGACGTCGCCGTTGGGCGAGACGATGGGTACGTCGATAAATTCGATATCTTCGCCCTCTGTAACGGTGCCGCGCCCGCGCAGCACAGCGGCGTTGTCCTCTGTGTCAGCGGACGAAACGAGTTTCTTTTCAAAGTGACCAGCTTGTATGTCGTCGATAACGTCGAGGAGCGTAGAAACGCGGGATGTGTAGCCAGCGAGTTCAGTGATCTCTTTGTAAGAGAACATGACGCGGCCGAAGGCGTCGGAGGACATCAGAAGCATGCGGCGGTTGGTTACGAAGCCTATTGGATTGGTCAGCAATTGTGAGTAGTGGATTTGCGTAGGAAGTACTCACTTTCCGTCCGATCCCCCATACTCTTCGCATTCGTTCCCGGGACCTTGAAGAACACGGGCACACTGCACAACAGCAATCCTAGCGCCCCCCAAAAGTATTTGATAACAAAGTCCTCCATAACGCCATGGTAGAAGCGCCGCCGTAATATCCTGTTGACATGCTTTATAAGTGTGAAGTACCCCTTATCCAGTGTGTCCTTCTCCGCCTCATGGCCCGCATACAGCGCGACCTCCTCACTCCAATCGATCAACCGACTATGACTCGCCCTAAACTCTCCCTCCAACCTCGCCTCATCCGCAACGTATTTGCCGAACGGCGGTGTTAGCGCCCTCATCACACTCGCTGATACCTGAACTAGCAGCGACATGAAGAAGAGGCCCTCACCACCAACACTGCGGGATAGCGAGTAGTTGTAGATGAGAATGTCGAGGACGGGTTTGGCGAGGTTGGAGTAGAGCTCTGCAAGGGAATTTGAAAATTTGGCTACGTCGACGGTTATGAGTTGGTCGGCGTTTGTTATACGGTCGTCGAGGGCGGATAGGGTGTAGAAGGTCATCTGTGAAAGGTATTTGCTGTGGATATAGTTCGTGAGGCGGGTGCGGTATTGGAGGGATAGTTTGCACTGGTGGTAGGAGAGCTGTTGCTGTTAGTATATCCCATCTCAACTCCCTCTATATCCTTCTCCATGTAATCTCTTGCACGCCCATTCCCCTCCCAGTTCCTTTCAGAGACGGTAAATTGACGTACCATTGAATTCGTAAACGTAGCCGGAACAGCAACTCCCATCCACCATACCAATCCTACCAGAAACTCCCTTCCCTTACCCCTCACCAACGCACTTACCAACCGTCCATCCAACTCCGCCACATACAAACTAATCATAGTCCTCAGCACCAAGAAGACACTATGTCCAATAATCAACCTAAATTCCTTACTCTTCCACCCAGGGACACAAATCCTCAACAACCGTAGTAAATTCTTGAAGAACTCGCGATTCAACTCGACCTTCTTGCGTCCCGTCGCCTCGCCTTCAGTCTGACCTGTTCCATCCATCTTCTTGTGCTGGGCGCGCCGTATGGATGCAGCTTTTTGCTCGGCGATGGCATTGCGGATGCGGTTTATGAGGGCGACGAAGAGGGTGAGGTAGACAGCGCGGGAGATGCGTGTTCGGTGCGAGAGGTAGAGGGTTGTGAGGTCTTTGACGATGGATTTAATGTTGGCACTCGAGAGGCGCGTCGAAAGCGGTTTCGACAGGACGGCCATGGTTACCGCGGGAGAGACATTCGGTGTGAGCGTGAGCAAATGCTAGGTGCGATGGGAGGAATGCGGTCGTGGCGGGCGGTTCGACGGCGAAATTCGGATGGTTACCACGCTTATAGCGAAGGATAGTGAGGCTGCGAGTCGCGCGACTTTTTCAAGCTTCTTTACAGTATGCGCGACCTACGGTGAGGCTCAAAACGTCGCGATCCTTGTGTGTCGTGACGATGATGGAGCTTCGTTTGCGACATGTGAATAGAGCCGAGGCTCCTCCCCACGACTAGCCCCATGCGGGAAGGTGCTTCCCCAGCTTTCAAGCGGGTAACTTGTGATTGTGAATGGGCTGGCATGTGGAGTATCGAACGTCACTTCAATGCTTATGAAACAAAGTGCCCTGTGAATTGAAGACAGTTTGTACTATTGAAGCGATCTATGTTAAATTTTAATATGAGAAAGGTCTTATTCTAAAGCTCTCCTTCTCCTCTGGCAGCGGCGCATCTGGCTTATTCAAGAATTCAGGGTATAAGTACCAAGCCAGATCCCTCTCTTCAAGTTGACTGACAGTCCATCCATTGCCCAGCCAAGCGAGTCTATTCGCCCTTTTCTTTCCCTTCTCAGCACCCACACCATTAAGCCCCTGTTCATGATCCGCGCCTTCCAACTCGTCGAGATAGACATACTCAAAATCTTCCCATCGCGGACTTCTCATGGCTTCTATGCAGTGCAACGCTGAACCCGGCCATAGCCCGACCACTTCACCAGTCCCCTTGTTCTTGTACCAGCTTCTACATTCTTCGGCAAACACTGTGCCCTCAAAGTATGCATCGACGTATTCCGTGAAGTCTACCTCTCGCTCTTGCTTCACCACCATAAAGGCGATGTTGTCTTTCTGGACCTTGCGAATCGCTTTGACGATGTAGTCGCCCACGGTCTCGATCATACTTGTCAGGCTGCCAGAGCCGATGGCGGAATTAGGGCCAAGCATTGTGAACAGGTTTGGAAACCCGGCTATGCTGTGTGAGAGATAATTGACAGGGCGATCGCGCCACTTCTCGGCAAGTGTGAGACCGTCAGTGCCGGTTACTGGGTATGGAGGTGGTGCACCGGCTTTGAAGCCTGTTGCGCAGACCAGTGCATCAATTTCATATGTCGAGCCATCTGTGGTATGTATAGCAGACTCCGAGATGCGTGTTATTGGGGCTGTGATGAAGCTGACGTTCGGCTCTGTCAGAGCCTCAAGATAACCTGGTCCGGGTGTCAACCTTCTGCACCCGGGCGAAAAGGAAGGGATGAGCGCCTCGAAGATCTCTGGTTTGCTTTCCAGTCTTTTCTTCATATGCTGATAGAACATATCCTTAGCTCCGAGTTGTAGCGGTGTACCTTTCATTGTCACTGCGTGTATACCATTACCATCTTCCTCAACAGAAAGTCTAAATTTATGGTAATATTCCGGGTCATCCGCGAAACGTTTGCGTAGGTCTTCAGGGATCGTTGAGCCCTTAAAGCCGTGATTGTCGAAGAACTGCTGACCGAACGGAGGAGATATCCACGTTTTGCTTCGCACAAAGGTGCTAATCTGGGTCCCTGGGAGACGCTGGAGAGAGGGTACAATCTGGATGGATGAAGAGCCAGAGCCGATGACACCTATACGTTTGTTTTTGAAATCGTAACTGTTCATAAGTTAGCACCAGAGACTAAGTGAAGTATACTAGTAGGCTGATGTTGATATACCTTTCGTTCCACGTGGCCGAATGCATCAATTCACCCTTAAACGTATTCAGCCCATCTATCTCCGGCCAAGAAGGATTATTCAAGTTGCCTCTTGCGCTGATGAGCACATCGGATTGGTCTCGAATCGTCTCGCCTGTTGCCAAATCTTTGACTGTGACATCCCACTTTGCGTTTTTGTCATCCCAGCGGCATTCTTTGATTTCATGGCGGAGCTTGATGAACCTATCCGCTGAGTACTTCTTTGCCACACGCTCGAGGTACGCTTGAATTTCTGCTGCTGGCGCGTAGAGGGATGACCAAGTGTGGTTCGGCTCGAAAGTGTACTGATACGAGTGTGCTGATCATGGGTGTTAGCGCTGCAAGAGAGTAACTGTGTGAAGGTCATCACTGACAAGGCACGTCGCACGCGCAACCTAGATACCTATAGGTCTATTAGCGATGCGCTCCCTATAAAATTTCAAAGCTTGCGAACGCTCAAAATGTGGTGTTATGCTCACCTGTTTTCCCACCAGGTGCCTCCCACACCGGCGTTCTTCTCGTAGATCACCAACTCCACATTCCTCAGCTTCTCAGGTATCCGAATGCCGCAATATATGCCGGAATACCCAGCGCCAATCACGATGACCTTCAAAGGTCGCAAGTTCTCTACGGGTGTATCGTTGATCTTCAATGACGATGTTGACGTTCCGTTTACAATGCCATTGGCATGAATCCCTGGTGTATCAGACGGAATGTTAGGTACAGCTGACATTGTACAAGGAGATAAGAACGATGATGTGTGGAGAGTGCCAATGTTTTGAAGCTCTATTTAGTACAGCGCTATACGGTGCGGGTTGTTATACAAAACAGAATAGAAGGACGGCAATCAAGCCAAGACTGGCTGCGCAGAGGCGACAGGGTCTTATGAAATCAGTACTGTAGGTAATCCTCACGGAAAAGCACCCCTCATTGTCAAAGGAGTTGCCGCATGGTCGACAATTGCCGAAACATTTACCAATCGGTAGCGGGTCGATAGGCGTGTGGGCCAGGATCGAGACCGGGTTCAACACACGGTAAAGCGTTTGGCAGCCTATCAGAATCGGACGCCCTCCGCATAAAAAAGCGCCACCCCGGACTCCACATGCACCCCGCCTCGCGACTCCTTGTGCTCTCTTACCCGCGGAGGGCTATCTCCGCAATGGCTTGCATTGCTTCAGCAATTCCTGCTTTTTTCTTATCGCGCAATCTGCTGGCGTCGACTCTGTGGTGGACTGACTTTTACTCTGTGAGATCCAGGCAAATTGTGGATAACTTGGACTTATGTAATCTGCATCGCTTGATGTAGGGTTCCGAATTCTATCTAGGAACAGGAATGATCGCAATCTGTAAAGCATTAGTCACGAAAGGGTATTAGACTGCATTAAAACGTACCTGGTTTCCGAGGGCAATTGATAGTCTCGAACTGTCGGGATGCCAGCCAAGGCTGAATTCGCCGTCTATACCAGGATTCCATTTGTCGCTTGCCCACTCCTTTGCCCGCCAGGATGCTACTGGAACCTCTCTTCTCTCTACATCCCATACTGTGACTGCATCAGGACCCGCTGCTGCTAAGAGCATGCCGTCTGGCGAAAATGCAATCTTAAAAGCTTGGGTATCGTCCGTAGTAGGCAACTTCTTGACGCATTTGAAAGGTTCATTTGCGTCCCAGATTCGCGCTGCACCCGACATCGAACTTGTAGCAAGGAGAACGGAAGGTACAGATGATCCGTTTGTTAGGGTGTTAGTGGCAGTCCTGACGCGGAAATCCAGGTCTGTAAGATACTGGTCGGGGTACTCGTGGGTTTGTAAGTTGATCGAATCGTTAGGATGGAGGATACCCAGGTAGCTTGTTTGCCCTTCCATACCCAAGGCAGCAACAATGCCCGAGGACGAGTCGTACCTGATCGTTTCCCACGTGATTGGGGTATCCAGCGTTCTCTGAGTCGTTAGAGACTCATTGACCTCGTAGATCTTGAATAGCTCGATGCCGCAGACAACAAAGGCTGACTCGCTGATCCAGAGAGCATCAAAGATGGCGGTATCCGTAAATTCGGTCCACGCTGGGATAGCATCGCTGGCATTCTTCCACACTTTGATGGATCCCTTTTCTCCATCGGTTGAGATAGAGAGCAAGAGTTCCTTGTCTGCGTTCCATCGAAGCGTGTTGACAAGGCCAGCTTGAGAAGATATTACCTGTGAGTTTTGGCCGCCGTCAATGAGTTTGATGAGCTTGTCCTTCATAATCTTCTCTCCCACTTCGTTGAAGCATTGCTCTCTTGCAGATACGGTCATCTCGCCATGAGAATGCCAACAAAGGGCTGTGATTTCGAAGTTGTTGACAGACAAGTGCACATCTGCCGTCCTGATTGAAGGGCCCGTCTCGTTGTTTGCTTCGTTATCGACTAGGTGGACTTGAAGTATGGACCTGCCTGCCGCGAGCAGCACGGGAGACTCTGAGGGACCCCATGATGTGTGCTCAACCACACTGTCGAAATTCTTCGGACGGGGAACGAAGATGGTGTCCGGGGTAAGATCGGCAACGACTTCGGTCTGGATCTCCGCGTCCTGGCCAATGCTGAGGGTCGATATGGGAATCTCAGCCACTGTGGCCGACTCTGCTTCCGAGGCCATGGCTTCCGACTCGGCCCTCACACTGTTCGTCACGTGTGTGACGCCGTTTTGCTCGATTTCCATGGCATCTCCATTGACCTCTGGCTCGGGGCGCGGCTCGACACCATTCGTCGGCTTCGCCTTCTTCCGCTTGACGCCTTTCTTGGGCGGCGGCTCCTGCACGGCTCCGTTCGCTTCAGCGGCCAGTTCATGCGCGGGTATGCCTTTGTCGAGGGTCAAGAGCGCGCCGTTGCGGGCGGAGTAGGGTCGTCCGTGGTCGACGCCGAATCGATATCGCGGCTCAGTCTGCCCAAGTCAGCGCAGGCCCTCGTGTTAGCACAGTAGGACATACGTTGCAGGCTTCTGCCTGCAGCTGGTCGAAGCACATGCCATCCTGGAGGAGCCTAATGAGGGTATGCGGCTCGATGTTCGTTGCGAAGGGAAGCGTGTCGGGATCGCGGATCCAGCAGCGTGACAGCTGCAGCGCTGCATTTCCGAAGCCTGCTTCCTGCAGGTAGCGCCAGACTATTGTGCATGTTAGGGATGCGCGCAGCATGGTGGGCGGGCTGGCGTGGGCAAGAGTACGGACCTAGGTAGTTAACCACATTTGACGACAGCGTCTCCGCCATGGCGCATTGTGCGCCGGACGTGTGCGCCGGAGTAGAGTCGATGGCTGTGACGCGGTCTGCGGCGGGCAGCGTGTTGGATGTCTGGTGCGCGTAGACGAGCAGTTCCTGGCGGTCGAGGTGGTTGCAGGAGACGGACCTGCACATTCGCATTGGGGCGCAAAGCTAGGATCGGCTGCCGACTACGCTAATGCCCGCCTATCAAAGCCATCCACGGGCTTGGCTGCCTCGCGCCGGACCATCTGAACGGACGCTTGCGCAAACGTCCTTTTGCTTGCACATGCCTTGGAGACGGCCAGGAAACACTCTCGCTTCGCTCCCGAACAGCCCGCGACCCGCCCGGAAGCGCCTCTGCCTCCCCTTCCAGCTTTCAGCCTCATTGCCGCTTCGTCGCAAGCCATGGCTCGCATAAACCTCCCGCCATTGACTCGAAGTCTGCTCGCCGCCGTGGTCATATTCACCTTGCTCAACTTCGCGCTCCGGCCGCATTCGAACTGGGTCGAGAAGGTCGAGAAGCCACTGATAGGCGTGGGTAACGGCGTGCCCTACCTGACCATTGTACCTGGCAAATCTGTCATATACCCGTGGGTCTTCGCACTCGCGACAGTGGTGGAGCAGAACGTCCTGGGTCTTATAATAACAGGTCTCACCATCTTTTACGGCGGACGCTATCTGGAGCGCGCATGGGGCTCACAAGAATTCACCAAGTTCATCTTGTTCGTTGCTATGATCCCAAACATCCTGAGCTTTCTCCTCTACATCGCTGGCTATCTCCTGACCAGTAAAGGCGCAGCGCTGTATGTACACCCACCCAGTTGATTTTGCATTCATTAACAGCCCGCAGACACACTACCATCTCTGGCGGCATTGCCATCCAAGCCGGCTTCCTCGTCTCCTTCAAGCAGCTCGTCCCAGAACATACCGTCGCTATCGCCAAGGGACTGATTCGCATGCGGGTCAAGCACTTCCCCGCAATATTCCTCCTTGCAAACACAATATCCGGCATCGTGCTTGGCACTGAGACCGCCATGTTCCTCGCGTACTTTGGATTCATGACAGCATGGGTGTACCTCCGCTTCTTCCGCATTAGCCCATCGCTTTCGTCAGCTGCGACAGGTGACGGATCTGTCATCAGAGGCGATGCCTCAGATACTTTTGCCTTTGCTCACTTCTTCCCCGAACCCATCCAGACGCCAGTCGGCACATTGGCGGAAGGGATATACAACACGCTGGTTTCGCTCAGAGTGTGCACACCTTTTTCGTCCCAAGACATCGATGCCGGCAACGAGCAGGCGAGTGCTCGCGCTGAAGGAGGCCTCCCGAGCATCATGAACCCCAACAGCCGGGGTGGAAGAGGAGGAGGAACACGTGCAGAGGCAGAGAGAAGACGTGCGTTAGCTCTGAAAGCATTGGACCAGCGGTTGCATGCTGCAGCTGCTCGTGGGCCAACTTCTGCTGCACCGGCGGCACCTTCAGCTTCTGGGCCCTCGAATCTGCTGGGTGAGACGAACTACGAACCAGAACGACCGGATGCGCCAGAAAAATCTGCTACCTGAGAATAGTCAGCACCGAAGGGGTGGAAGAAGAGGACGGCAAGGCATTTCAGCTGCTATCACAGCTCGGCGTTCAGCGCTCTGTTTTGTTTTGGTTATTGAAAGCGCGAAAGATACCACTGCACTGGCTCGCGTCTCTCGTGTATCGTTTGTACCTATTACTGTTCTCTAATAGACTAGGGATCCAACAGCAAGGGATCGCTCTCGATGATGCTTCGTTTCATCACTCACCTGTCGTGCCTTCACGGAAGATGCTATCAAGACGCGATACCGCAAGGCGTGCTACAAACAACAATAAACAAGGCATATGACGGCTCTGAGTTCAAGGCGGTGATGTCTTACGATGCGCAGTCATTTCTAGTACTAACAGGTAGATCGTCTAGACAGAACCTGTGCTCGCACATTACGTACCTGCTGCGCACCATCTCGGCATCACACTAACGCAACATTACACTTCGAGTCCACGAATCCGCAAAGAGAAGTGATCGAACGCACGTAGCCTACTTGCAGAAAGGTCGTGTGCTGCAGGTGAGCGTGTCACCAGCAACCCGGTCGCACAACCTCGACAACCGAGTATCCTGCATCCTGGTCGTTATGCGACTTCCGTTGCAATCAACACAACACGGCTACTTTGGACAAACAAGGCAGTGGCTTCCGCCTTGCTTCTCATCGAATCAAAACAGCCATAATGGAGGATATAAAGAGATGGATGGGGTGAACATTCCAGCCAGCCAACGCAGTCCAGCCTCCACCATCACAGATCATACAAAGGCCAGACACTGGACAGTTTTATGCTGCTTCGTTCTCTGCTTAAAAAAATTTGTCCATCATGTATACGTACACCATTCTCTCAATACTTCTCGCCGGTAATGCTCTAGCAGCACCGAACCCCGTTGGCATGCCATCTCAACCTCACGTCCGTCACAACGCACAACTAGTACCGGTGAAGAGAGACACGCCCTTTTCTTCGGCAGCATATGGCATGTGGCCTCAAGCAAGCACCAGCACTGTCACCGTCACTGTTACCGCCACGGTCACTGCTGCGGCCGCTACTACATCTACCGTCACGCCAACTTCTTCCACCATAGCGATACCAACTATCACCAGCACCCCGGAGCCAGAGGAAAAGGCTGGCGTAAGTCTGAGTGCCTTCCCCTCAACCTGAAAATCGTATCAGGCGTGAAACTCAAAGACACATGATTAACATTTCCTCAGGTGTACATATGCGATGACTACAACTGGGGCGGCAAATGCGAACACCATCTCTCGCCACTTGGCAGCTCAGACGAAGACTGCACGCAACTCGATGGCACCGCATCATCAATTGGCCCAGATGTCGGCTTTCAGTGCCTCTTCTTCACGTGAGATTTCTCATCAATCGTCCTCGACCAGGCTTACTAACGCATCAAAGAAACTCTTATTGTCGCCCGCTAGCCAGCGATGGTTCTGATACTCTTGGACTTACGTATCCTGGGAACTCGAACCTGCTGGTCACAGAGAATGGGGATTTCAACGACAAAGTGTACAGCTATTTGTGCTTCAAACTTGACTCTCCATAGAATGATGATGCCTCTAAGAATACTTGGGGCCTGGGAAGAGAGGACGTACTATCAACGGTCTGTTGTAATATATATTTGCCTACACAGGAACATGATGATACATAATAATCAATCAGAAATCCCATCATAGTTCAATTGCCTTCATTCGTTTTCATCTCCCATACCATATTTTACACAAAGCATACAGAGAAAGTCGATACATATACATGTAGTAGAAACCCACCCGCACTAACAAACCGGAGCACACCGTACCCAACGTTCCCCACACGTTATGTTCTTCGCCGAATCCACATCGCCCTATTCATCCCCTCTCCCTGACCCTACGCGTAAATCCAATACTGCGCCTCATAATCAACAGTGACAACATCCCCGGCCACCCGTCCCTCACAACTATTCGGCGCAACCCCACCCACAGTATTCAGCCGATAAATCTGCTTAACCTGGCTCGTACTCCCCTCGCTCTGCGCCTCCAACCTCAACCACTTGACATTTGCGCTTCCCTGCGGAGACACGACTTCTTCAGCTTTCTTCGCCTGCGTGTTCCCCAGGCCAATGATGTCGAAGTCAGGCGTCGTGTTGTCGACGAAGAAGTGCGCGCCGATCGAGGCCGATTCCTCGATCGACCCGAGCGACTGCGTGTCGGCGCTGGGATTGGAACTGAGTGCGCAGGACGCGTTGAAGAGTTGGGCGACGGCGCCGATGGCCGTGGGTGCGGAGGCTGTGTCTGTGCCGCAGGTGTAGTTTTGCGTGCCTTCGCCGAGGGCGATTAGGATGAGTTGCATGTCTGCGGTGGGAGGGGTGAGGGAGTTTGCGGGTTGTGCCACGCCCGAAAGATCACATGTGGGTGTTGCGGGTGCTTCGGGAGTTGTGGTGTTGGTTGTGTCGTTCTGGCGACCTCGGATGGGGCGCGGGAGGCGGAATGGAGGACCGCGTTGTGGTGCGGGGGCTGTGAGAGCGAAGGGGAGGAGCACGATGGCTGAGAGAAAGAGTGATGCATGCATGTTGATGACTTTTTGAGGTTGAAGACGTGTGGTTTTGAGTGAAGAAGAGTCTGAAGTGAAAGGATGCAGACAAGCAGATAGAGTAAGTACGATCAATGAACGGAGAGCTACCAGAGCTTGAAGAAGCGAACCAACAAAAAAGAAAGACTGAATAGGAAGGAAGTAATAGCAGAAAGGTCGTGCGTGCTATGGTTGGATTTTGATGAAGCGTCCAGACCCATATATACATTTTTCAATACTTCTCTCGCAGTGCCACAATGGCTTCAACATGGATTTAGATTACCGTGCATCACCTACTCAGGAGGAGTGAACCTCGAAACATCTAACATTGCCTCCTACAGGAACGCTCTGTTTCGCTAGGATCAAGGTAGATTGGGTCGCGAACTGAAGGATGGTAAGTGAGATTTCGTGTAGGAGCATGGCGTCGCTAGCCAAGGTAGACGTGCGGTCGAAACGTCCTTCCAGCCTCCTGGATAAAGGTCGCTAGTGAGACGAAATGGCAGCCGTTTGCAAGGGTTGCACGGGCGGCGGCGACCCGCAGTCATTGATGATGGTTGGATTGTCAACCCGCCTTACTGAAGTTGAGATGCTTAGGAGAAGTCATTGATGTTGGTACTGGTCTGAAGGCGCATCTGCAACGGGTACCCTCAAACAGAGGCGCAAAACAGTAACAGCAACCCAATTGCCTCGATCTTTCGCATATTGGAGGCGTCTAGTACTACAGCTCACGATTGCGTTCTCATTTCCTCTGTTATCAAAGATGCCTTTGCGGAAAGAGGTTCGAGAATCGGGATGTTGAGATTGTGGTTGAAACGGTACCTGCAGAACCTGTGGCAAGGTTGAAACGCGGGGATGCTGATAGCTGGAGCGCTGCGGGAAACGGGTAGTTCTGTCAGATTTTGATGAAACAATCGCGACTACCGCCTAATTACGCCTTCAGGCGTCGAAGACAATGATAATATGTTTTCCGCGTCTGTAGTGTTGGCATGTCCCGTTCTTCGTCCGCAGGCGATGACATCGGCCAGATTCTCAAACGCAAACGTAACAGTCCCCGGACGCGAGGACGTACTCTGCATTAGTATGGGGCCAGAAGCGAAGGCTGCATCCCTAGAGTTCCCTAGTGGGTGCAATGGCCTTCCTGTTCTACGGGTTCGGCACTGCTTACGGAGGAGACGAAGGCCATAGAGTTAAGCTCCATACTTCAGTTTGTATTGAAGGTAGTTTGGACGATTTGTAATTCTCTCATCAAACGATTTGATGGAGACGATGTATTCAAAAAAAAAAAATAAGATCGTAATGTCAATGGTTTTGCGGGGGAGGGAGCTAGCATCCTTCGTGGAGACGGCATTGGTCGCTGTAGAGTTCGGAAGGTCGCGCTGTCTACCATCCGAGTGTTCGTCGGACCACATTCCGCTGGGCCGAATCAGGCTAGCGGCTCTTCGTATCCTTAACTCCGCCCCCAGCTACACGCGTTGCGCCACGACTGGAAGACCTCAAGACTCTTGCGGGGAACGATCAATTGCTTTGGAAGACATGTCTCCATCCTCGCACAATTCGCCATGGAGAGAAGAGTCAGTCTGAAAGAGCTTATTCATAATGCGGGTGTTATTCCAGCCGACACCCGGCAGCCTTGTTTACCAGCACCAACGCAGCCCGCTATCACTGCCAGTGCAGAGGACCATGCGCAAGCCCGAAACATCTTACTCGACCGAAGGATCAAAAACCCAGAGAACAAAGGCGTGCTAAAAAGCATCTTCAGAAGCTCGAAAGAGAAGGAAAGATCACAAGAATTAGGGCACTTCTCGCAAGAAGAACTCGATCAAGCGTTATCTGCTGTCATTAGCAATGCAACAACAGGCCCTGGTCTCATACAGGCATTCCTGAGTCTAGGCGCAAAGGTCAACATCATTGAGGCGCCTGAGAAAAAGAAGAAACTGGGGACACAGTCGAGTTCTGGGCTTCGTCGCAGAAGCACAGTCTTGCAACAAGCTGCCACTTTTCGAAAGGCTGATTCTGTTAGCCTGCTCGCCAGCTCAGGAGCTGATCAAACCACGCTAGATGAAGGCCTGAAAGCTGCTCTTGCAGCGAACGATCAAGCATGCGTTCAAGAACTCTTGCGCCATGGAGCAGACCTTAGCAAAATTGCTCCTAATGCCCTGGCGAATGCCGTACGATCAAACGACCAAAACTTTGTGCGGCTCTTGCTGAGGGCACCAAAGCCACTCCGACCGGAGGTCATTTCGTCTTGCTTGCCTGCAGCAGTTCAGCAGACGTCCGATGCAATTGTATCGCTGTTGATAGCGTACGGCGCTGATCCCAACTTTGATTCAGCAAGCGCTCTGAATACTGCTATTGGAAAACAAGACTATAAGCTAGCTGTTGCACTAGTATCTGGCTCAATTCCTCTGACGGGTCCAAACTTACAGCGGTTGCTGGACACTGCTATGAGGTTGCCAACGTGTGAGGCGACTCTTCAGTTTCTTCAGCTATTGTTCTGCTGCGGATTGCCACCCAACAGCATCGGGCTGCCGGATCTGCTTATTTGTAGGGTCAGGAAGGACGATACTCCTGGTGCCATGATGATGATAAGCTATGGCGTATCTACCGCGACAAACGAAGCGGAATGCTTAAGAGCTGCTCTGGTGAATTCCAACTGGACCTTGGTCGATGCTATCCTTCAAACTCCTATCTCACCTCAACACGCTTCAGCCGCCATGGCTGTGCTCCCATTAAACGCATCACAGCCAGACAGACTACGTGTGATGCAAGCGCTGATTCAGAAGGGTGCGACAGGCCCCGCCTTTGGTCGGTGGCTCTCACAGGCTGCGAAGGAGGGAGATACCGCGATGATGGAGCTCCTGCTCAGCGCTGGAACGCCAATGGACTCCAACCAGAACAACCCGCTCCAGTTTGCGATAACGAGGAAGGATAATAAGAGCCTCAAATTGCTGCTGAACGCTCGCCCATCTTCGGAAACATTGGCAAAAGTGTTCCCACTTCTGCGTAGCGAATATTCACCGTCTGAGCGACGTGAAACTTCACGCCTGTTACTTGAGTTCGGCGCGCGCGGTCCCGAAGTCAATCAAGCCCTTGTTGACGCTGTAGCGGACACCTCTGCAGCAAGAGACGAGGCTCTGATAATAGAGCTTGTTCGACGCGGTGCTGATGTTAATTACGACAATGGCAAAGTGTTCGCCTTGGCAGCTGCGCAAGCCGATATGTCACTGTTGCGTTTGCTTTGCAATTCGAAGCCAACCTCGTTGTCGACTTCATCAGCCCTTCCTTTAGCATTCGACTTACACGGCAATAGACACATGAAGACGTTCGATATCATAGACTTGCTACTATCTCATGGCATCGATGAAAAGCTGGCTCTCCCTGCCCTACATACCGCTATTCGTGGTGGTCAAGACAACATCGATATCGTCAAACGTCTCATTACAGCCAACACTAGGCTGCTCAGTCCTGCGCTTGAATATACCATTGCTCTTGAGGACCCGAAAACGAAAGGACCGATTCTAGAGGCCCTGTTGACAATGGGAGCCGCCCAAGAAGCTCTTGACCAGGCGCTTGCTGTTGAGACACGGCATGCCGTTTCCAACAAAGATGTCACCAGTACCAAGTTGCTTTTGGGAAAGGGAGCTTCTGTGAGTTACAACGATGGCGAGGCATTGAGCGTTGCCGTAGCTTCAGGGAGTAGTACGCTAACGGAAACACTACTCAGTGGGAAACATCGACCATCGCGATCTAGTGTAACGAAGGCTTTTCGTACCCTGTTCGCCGACGAAAATACACTAAGGGCTGCAAGGAGCGAGAAAAGTATCTTGAAGATTGCACGGGAGCTCCTCAGTCGTGGAGTAGATCAACCTGTTATTGACTTGGCCTTGCGGGCCACTCTCTGCAACAATGATGGAAGTCCCAGAATGGAGGCACTAGTCGATCTTCTGTTAAAACACAGTGCAAACGTCAATACAGCGGATGGCGCATGCTTCGTCTTCGCAGCACAAAAGCAAAACCACGCCGTACTTGAACTGCTCATGCTTCACAACCCTAAATTCAACATTATCGTGCCAGCTTTGCTCAGTTCCAATCTTAAAGACCAGATAGTCCTAGACTCAATTCAGGCTTGTTTCAAGCACGGATGCGTGTCTGATGAGCTGGAAATGGGACGCTACAAAACACCTGTGCTCATACTGGCAATGCAGAACTATCCTCGAAGTGAGGCTCTCGTCAAAACCCTACTCAGGCATGGCTGCAACCCAGACATCTCAACCCAATCAATCGTTGACCCATCAGCTGGAGAAGAGACTGTCTCGGCTCTGTTATGGGCGCTGAACCAAGCACAAAAGAGGATCTCGGATCCGGTAATCACGGCTCTTTTGGAAGCCGGTGCATCCGTCAATAGAGCTACTCCAGTATCGGAAATAGCGCCCGTTGCTCTTGCTGCTCGGGAAGGGCGCCATGAGTTGCTCCAGGCACTATTGGAGCGGGGTTCGGATGCATCTGCCCGCGACAAATGGAACCGGTCTGCACTATTCTACGCTAGTAGTGCCTGGAACACTTCGACAGTGCAAATATTAGCTCCACATGCACTGAAGAATGATGGAAGTCTGCACGAAGCAGCGAGGTGCTTGCAACTTGACGCCGCTGCCATCTTGCTCCAGCGCGGTCATGATCCAAACTTCCCTTCGCGGCTTCACAGTGGCCGAAACGCATTAGGCGAGCTCTGTCTCAATACGCAGATAACGAGTGGAAATCAACGCTCCAAAGTACGACAGCTGATCAGACTGCTCCTTGATAATGGAGCCAACCCTAAGTTCAAAGTGCGGAACGAAAAGTCTGCCCTCGTGCTTGCTTTAGACAATGCCTACAGCGCCGTTGAGATCAGTGAAGCACTTCTTGAGACAGAGATCTGGGAAGATCTAAACGATGAAAAGCACATGTATCGAGATGCATCAGGCCTTTGGTACTCACCACTCAAATATGTTGAACTTGTACCGTCCCCAAACCGCGCCGCGCACAGGCAAGAGCTGCTTGATTTACTACGGGACAAGGGCTGTGAGCCCAAATACTACTCAGAGACTGCCGAGCAACCTCGGGGTGCCGTCGGCATGCCAGCTCCCATAGCCCGTATAGCTGATCGTCAAAAAGAGCATGAGCTCTCAATCAAACATGCGCAAGAAACCCACGAGCATACCCGTACCTTGGAAGAAACAACACATCGTGATATCCTCCGTCGGAAACGTGAATCACAAGACGCCGAACTCGCAGCTCAAACCGCCGCGCAACTACACTGGCAGAACCTAGAGCAGCAGAAGCATGAGTTTGAAGTCCAACGCGTCCGGGCCGCAGAGCGTATGAAGCGTTCGGAGAAGGTAGCCTGGCATAATCTCATCATGGAGCAAGAGCAAGATGCAGCGGCCAGGAGGCAGTCGGTGGAGGATCGAAAAGCAAGCGCAGCTATTGCGTTGGAAACGAAGCTGATTGAGCAGAGGAAGGCTGAGCTGGAGCATAAGGCTGGTGTAGAGAGAAGAATGTTGAAGGAGAAGGAGGACTTGTACGACCGGAATGTGAAGAGGCAGATGGATGTCACGAAGAGGTTGGATGAAAGCGCGCAGTTACATGCGAAGTTGAGGCAGGAAAGGCCTGCTATCGAGGGGCCACCTCAATGGGGAAGTGTAGATTAACTGGTCAAATCAGAGCATACATGGGAAATAAAACGATCTGAGAATACTATGGGACACATACAGCGGACATATACATTCTGAGGTAAACTCGAAGCTCATATATAATTACTAGGAAATACAGTGCCTTGAAACCTTCGCTCTATAAAAATCTATCACGTATAATTACATCCTCATCCCTCAATCCTATCGCTCAACATCATTTAGTTCCATCGTCTTCAAGCCTCCTGCTCAACCCCAACCATCTCACAGCTAACCTTCCAAAGCCTCCCCTCCTTCTCCTTATCATAAGCATATGCCGCATAACCCGGAAACCCCATATCAGCCGGACTCCCCGTCGGCGGAGGCGCAGGCCCAGCAATCGAACAATCCTCAACATACTTCCCCCCCTTACCCTCCAATTCCTTCGCCACAGCTGCCCACACAGTCGTCGCAGCGCCCTGCTCCGTGCTCTTCCACCCCTTCTGGAACTCTGCATCGCCCTTCCACATATCGATCACAGCTTGAGGCAAATTATCTTGCAGGCCAGACCAGATTCCGCCCGGCATGACGGACCAAGCATGGAGGTTCTGGGCGGAGTAGCGGCGCTCGATCTCATTCGCCATGTACACGGCGGCGAGTTTGGACTGCGCGTACGCGGCGACGGGGTCATATCCCTTTTCGAAATTGATGTCGTCGAAGTGGATTTCGCCGCCGCGGTGGCCGACGGAAGAGAGGGCGATGACGCGGGAGGAGAAGGCTGGGGTTGCGGAGGCGAGGAGAGTGGGCTTGAGGAGTTGGAATAGCAGGAAGTGAGCGAGATGATTGGTGCCGAATTGGAGTTCAAAGCCATCTGCCGTTTTGCCCTCGGGCGTCATCATTATACCAGCGTTGGCGATGAAGATGTTGAGCTTATCGGTTTTCGAAAGTAGCTCCTTTGCACAAGCCCGCACACTGTCAAGAGAGTTCATGTCGAGTTCCAGCAGCTCGAGATGGCCAGGTTCAAGGTCGTCTTTCAAGGCTTCTGTCGCCTTTGCAATGTTGCGCACTGCTCCGAAGACGCGCATGCCGGTTGCTTTGAGGGCTCTGGCCGTTTCAACACCGATGCCTGAAGATGTTCCTGTGATCAAGGCGACTTTGCCTTCTAGCTTGCCGATGAGATCGTTGTCTTTGACGATTTGGAGGGCGGTTGGACGGGCATCGCCTGGGCCTTGGGGGTTCTTGTGAGCTTCTGCGTAGCGGGACATGTTTGAAGGTGAAATTGTAGATTTAGATGAGACTAGATACTACGCGGAGAGTTGTTTAAGAAGGAAGGATATATTCTTAATGTTGATGTGTTTTGATGATCTGAATGTATGAGATATTCAGTAGCAGAAAGGCGTTCCTTTATACTTCCATTTGCATGAAGACGTGATGTTCAATGGCCGTAGACACCATTGTCTTCGTACTAACTCCGTCTCATAGTGCTGTAGAGTTGACGATGTCTAACGGGGCTCACTACAAGCCCGAGAAATTTCGGCTGTAAATTGGTGGAATTCCCTCGACGGAAGGAATCGCGCATCTTGACCGGTCAAACTATCTAACGATACTATGAGAGTTAGCAGGGGCCATTGCCATTACGCCCGTAGTTCGCGGACGCCGTGATTGCTGAGGCGCCGAAGCGATGCGGTTGTGGTCGCTAGGGCGTCGGAATTCCAGCCCTGCGATTTCGCGACGGTATAACTGCAGGGGCGCAGGTCATTAGCACCTAAGTAAATTGGTTCCCGAACTACGTAGCCGGAACGATGAGCTTCTACTTATGGCTGCTGCTGAGATTCCGCCTGGCGGAACTCCACCAAGTTGGTGGGCACTAAGCGGCGTTAGTGAGGTTTTGCCCTAAACCCGCCTCACATAGTTGAATCTGCAGCCTTGTCTTTCTGACACGCTTGCGAGGCGTCGGCATGGTGGAATTCCACTCAGGTGCATTTGGATAATATTGCCACTCTCATCGTCTATTTCGAAAGTGTCCAACAAGCATACTGGCGTCCATTCCGGCTAGCTAGGCTTTTGCATAGACGATTCCCACCTCATCGATCCCATCCCCTGACCGGCCCAGAAACCCAACAATACCCCATCCTTCCTGAGCAATCCGCTCTACACAGTCGCTCGTCTTCACACCAGAGCTAACACTACGTGCCTCACTCGTCCGCAGCTCCGCGTAAAAGATCCTGGCCTTCCCGTCCTTGTCCCCTTTGCACAGCGTCGCACCTACAAGTCTCTCGCCCTCATTTAATGTCAGTGTCGTTGCCGTTCCCCCAGTTCCACCATGCGAAAGCGTCTGTCCCGACGCAAGCGTAAGTGAGATAGCATCGAGACGACTTCCACCACGAAGCGTGACCGCCGAGACCTTCACATCTCCCACCCCAGCCAAAGCATCCAGGTCATTGAACCAAGTCCCATACTCTCCTCCAAAAACATCGTCGACTCTCCACTTTTCATTTAGTTTCCACGCGAAATCCACAAGCACAGGGTCGTGATCACTCAAGATATCTCCGTTCTCCTGCAGAAACATGTGGCCTGCATACTGAATATTTTCAGCCTGCAACCCAATTGCAGGCGAGCCACGATACCAGAGTTTATCCACAGTTTCACAGGTTGTGTTTGGACTCGGGTTATCGCAAAGGAGCGCGTTAGTACCTGGCTGCGGCGCGACACCGCCTCGAATAAGCTCGATCCAAGCATCTTTCATGCCGTTATCGGTGCTGAAGATGCTGGGGATATCACCAGTGCGTGTGTAACGACTGTTTGAGTCACCGAAAACGAGGACAGGATTGCCTGTCGAGTGGGATTTGATGTAGTCGGAGACTTGGCGGAGGTTGGATGCTCGTGCAGAGGTGTCGGCTGCAGTTGTGCTATGGAGGAGTCAATGAATGATTGGGATTAGCGTGGGGGAAAGGACGAACCCAGCATCAGCATGTAGGTTGTATGCATCAATCCATACGCCTTCGCCAAACTTCACTCGCGTGAATGTGAAGCCCTTTGGTGTAAGACAGTCCGCACTGCTATTATGCGAAGCAATCGTTAGTATGAGTTCTCGTAGCGCCCTCTACCCTCCCATTCCGGCAACACTTACTCAAACGTGCTACACTCGTCCCATTTCACCCTCTCGAGACCCGTGAATTGGAAATTACTCAATGTATTCAGTCCACTTCCAAAGGGCACACCGCCACTCGTCGGTGTTCTATACGGATGCTTATCATTCTCATACAATGTCGCGTGATAATTGAAATCCTCTTGGACATGTATGAGAGAGATGTTGTATTGGGTGAAGAGTTGTCCTATACGCGCAGTATTTGTAGTCTTGTCGCCGGGGACGCCGTTATCATTGAAGATTGCGGGAAGACCGGCTACGTTGAAGGTTAGAGCATTGAATGTGCCAGAGCTTTGAGCAATGGCCGAGGGAAGGATGGAGAGCAGAAGCAGCAGACCAAATGAAAGGGAATGCATGATCAAGTGTTCCGATATGTAATTTTTCTTGCGGTGCATGTTGTTTTATGTTTTGAAGATGTAGCCACGCTCTTTAAAGGTTTGTTCGTAGCATGCCTATTGATTTCTTTCCCTAACAAAGACATGCTGGGTATAGTGATAGAATGTATAGCGAATGATAGGGGAAAGTAATGGCACGCATTATAGTATCCTCTTTCGTTATATTGCTGCAACGCATTCATCTCGGAGACTTACCTTGGACGGAAGGACCAAGGACGCCCCGCCGATCATCCTGGTTAGTGTGTCCGAAAGTACTACCGAGCTAACTAGGATCATTCACACGTGCAAGTAGATGAGACGACAATGGATGAGGTCAAGGTGGGGGTCACTAGATATGCTGGAGATCGTGACCCACGAGTTTGTGCGCGTGTTCTGAAGTGGTCGAACGGGCTCGTCATGATTAATCGCAGCTGATTACAGCTTCGCAGCACCACTGATCCTTACCCACAGTCCGTCGACTTGCAGTAGAGGTGTTCCCTTTTCGTCTTTCATTATGCCTCTTATCTTCAACTTGTGTCCTTTATTCTCCAGCATCTTGACCTCAATGCCCACCACACCAGGACAGAGAACTGGTTTCAGGAACTTGACGTCTAATTTTGCGGTCACCAACCTCCCTTTCAGCGCCTCTTGCGGTGATTTGCCTTCGGCATACAGCTTTTTCCATTCCACTCCCCCCACTTGAGCAAAATCAATGCCACTGTCGAGAGTCTCGTTTGCGACCATGACGTAGGCGAGGGCTTCGTCCATGAGCGTAAGGAGCGCGCCGCCGTGGGCTATTCCAGGGTAGCCATACAATCCTGGCCCAAACTTGCAGAGGGATATAGACGACGTGACCTTGGTGCCTTGGACGGGTTGCTCGTACAGTTCAAGCCATCGTTGAATACCGTTGTACGCTCGCATCGTATCGCGGCAAAAGCGGTCTGCCTCTGGGTCGGCAAATTCGCCGCGGCTGCGGTGGTGAACAACCCAGTTTGAGGAGTTCAGATATGGTTTTGCCCATTGTAGAGGCGCAAATGCTTCGAGATCTTCGGGTGTTGCGGTCATGGTGGTGTGAAGCGAAGGCGTGAGAAGGTACAGAGGGGAGGGATGGGCTTGATTATTGGCATCTTTGTTGAATTGCGCAAGGCGTATTAGTAGTCGATTAAGTGCTGATGCACTGAGCCTTAAGAAGGAAATGCGCAGTCATGCCGCTTGTGCTGACTGACACGCCGTTGAACCAAAGCCGTGGATTCAGATGCAACCAACATAAGCCGAGCATCGTGTGATTGGTTATCATGAAAACGATGGCGTCCAGATTGGGCAGTACAACCGACTGATTTTGAATCAGACTTCACTACGACTCGCAAGTTGAGCGAAAAGAGAGCCTTAGTGGTTGACTTGAAGGGAGGTCGCGACTTAAGATCTCATGACGCGTTCTCGCCTATTTCGGCTTTCCCAAAGCAGGAACCTGGAACCACTTCCCCTAACCAGCACCTTGACACACACTGGCTCCATATACCCTACTCTGACTAGGCATTGCAAGCAACTCGACGAAAATTTTGGATATTATTGATGAAAAATTATGGCATACTTAAAAAGACAGCGATCCACAAGCCTCCCTTCCCGATCATCGTCCAAGCAATCACAGCCATAGTCTTGTGATATTGAAATCCTCGAATTTAAGCATAACATGATGGATTTAGCGGAACTTGATGTTCGGACGGGTGTTCTACGCAGTATGAATTTCTCCTCCAATGGTAGCCTATTACCACAGCAGGGCTGCATGACGATGCGAGTAGGTGTAGGTATGGCATTCTGGGAATGCGGCGCAGCAGACTGTGTCCCCTCAGTTCCCGAATGCTGGGATCAGAAATCCTGGAGTAGTTCTATCATCTGCTGCAACTCGATCAACTTTATTGACGCCAGGACTTATGTAGTCTTGTCAGTTTGTGGCATCGAATATGGCAAATACAACCTAGCACTAACCCTAAATGCACAACGATCAATCGAAGACCTTTTGCAACTACAAGTTCAAGACCAATCGAACTACAAAACAGAGGTCTATGTCTTGCAGGTCACCAACGCCTTGCGGAAAATATATTGCACCTGCATACACAAGCCAAGATAGTCCCCGACGTCCAATCATATCAACGAACGCTTACGTTGGACGGCATAGCCGAGTACACATAACTACGGCCAGCGTCATAAACCCCGAGAGAACCTGGTGCAACGCTTATGCTTTGTGCCCAAACCTGTACGACATTCGGGGCATATATCTGCTTTGCCTGCCATGAACATTACGCCCCGGATGAGAACCTTAATTTTCGCGAGCTTCGAAGCATATGTCCAAATCCTTCCAAACACTAAGCTACTCTTGACGGACCACCTCTGGAAACCGTCGCAGACATAAATGCCAACATGAGCACGTCTCAGTTGGATCTCTCCAAGATTCCCCTCGCACCAAATCCAGATGGGTCACCACCAAACTTCGTCGATGCTCCATCGTTAGAGCCCGCATTCTTAGGGGTAGGGATATCCCTCATAACCATCAGTGCGATACTTGTAGTCATTCGAATTTTTGCAAACTACAAACATGCTGGTAAACTGTGGTTCGATGACTGTAAGGTCCACGTCTCGATTTTTCACATCCCCGATAGGCTTACGAATGACAACAGTTCTATGCATCCTCGCCTGGGTGTCGTCAGTAGGCTACTGGATCTTATTCAAATCTCTCGTTGACGACGGAACCGCCCGCCATGCTTGGGATATACCCGCCAGCATGGTCACCTCCTCATACGTCAAGCGGCTTCTGGCCCAGCAAGTCCTAGGCAACTTCTCAATGTGGGCAGTGAAAGCATGCATTCTCGCGCTCTTTATCCGTCTCTTCGATAGCATACGCTGGATGCGCATCACCGCCTACACATTGATCGTTGCTGTGGGCTGTTTTTATCTAGCAGCCATTGCTGTGTGGGCTGCATACTGCGCACCTCGTGCGGGTGAAGATTGGGGTGCAACGGCGCTTGCACGATCTTCATCCCAAGGGATCACAGGCCTTGTGGTTGCTATTGGTGTCGTAGGGCTTGTCGTCGATTGCATCATGTTTGCGTTGCCGTTTCCCATTATCCTAGGATTGAACATGCGAACACCGAAGAAGTTGGGGCTTCTTGTTGTGTTTGCGGTGGCGTTCTGGTAAGTTTTGCAGACTCGGTAGCAGCTCAGAGTAAAGGAGGCGGGTGGGCTGACTCAACTAGTACGGTGGTCGCCGCATGTGCTTCGCTCGCATACCGTATCGTGGCCTTCCAAGGCGCCAGAGGTGACCCAACTTGGGTCGGAATGAACGTGTGCATTACTTCGTACGTATACTATGATACCTAAACAATAGTACTCCAACAAAGCTGACTACCAGAATCAGTACTGCGGAACAGTTCGGCACTGTCATAGTCAGCTGCGCACCAGGCTTAGCATCCTTCTGGTACAACATCTTCACCAAATCTCGGATATATTCAAGTCTTCACTCGATTATCCTACGTCGTTCCTCTGGTGTAACAAACGAAGAATATGGGAATGCCGAGCCTCACGCATCCGATGAATATCTTGCGGATGTGAAGATGAAGAAGTACGACCCGTACCGAATTACTGATCTTGGTACGCGATCGGGAGTATCTGATGATGGTTCTTGTCCTGACGACCGCTTCATGGGGCAAGGTGGGTTCATCACGAGCGCTATTCCTGATTCGAGGCACGTTGAGCGAGTCTCCAATATCAAGTGAAATTGTAGGCTATGCACGCTGCGCTTCGAAGGCCTTGAGGAGAATATTGAAACACTTTTTATTTCGACCACAAGAGTTTGAGGCATAAGAGAATGTGGAGAATCACTTATCCACTTTATTGTCGTACGGTTCAGCTGTCCAAAAAACCATCCTGCCACCGCCATCCACACCCCCTCGGCTACCATCGAGATTATTCGATCTCGCTTTTCCACCGGCAGTCATGTCTTCCGGCTTCAACAATGAAACGACGGATCATGCGCCTGGCAACACGCGGCGAATCTTTGCAATGACTGGGCCTTCAGACAAGAAACTCTTACCAATCTCTACCAGGCATGAATTTCGTGTTGATTAAGATGTACTGGATACGATGCACATACTGCAGAGGGATTGAAAGAGGAGCAGAAGACGTCTAAAAGGTTCGGGAGTTGAAGTCAATGTTGAATGGCTAATGCTATTCTCAAGAGCAGAGACAGAAGGAATTGTCATAAGGGCGAGGCACGAGACGAGAGTGATGGCCGAGGGGAAATGCATCTTGTGGATTTTCAGGAAATTTTTTTTTGGCGTTGCAATGATCTTGCGGTGCTTGAGAGGCGTGCTTGAAGAGGGTGATCTCTCAATAGTGAAGTCTTTGGGGACCTTTATACTCCCGTAATTCTTCGTTCGTCGTCGCTGAAGCTCTCCATGGACCCGAGTTCGTCAAAGCTAGAGCCATCTCGTGAAGTTGCTTGTTGTTGCCGTTGTACGTGAGGAAGAAGAAACCCACATATACCAGTTTCATTTGTCGGACTGCTTGGTATGTAGTCAATTACTCCCGCGATACGACAACTTCGATCGGTCTTCAATGCCAAGTCAAGTTTGCAAATCTGTTCGTACACCTGACGACTGCGTCAAGAGGTTGGTACAGTATGCTACAATTGAACAATGTCCTTTTGAAGAGAGCATGGATCGCATTGTTAAGCTTCAGATGCCTTAAGTGATGGGGGATGAACAGACCCCGACATTGCAAAATGTCGGCGAAGACAGTGGTGGGAAAAGAGTTCAGTAGGAATACCAAGTGACTGTGTTTCTCTGCTCTGACCAGCAGCTCGATTTACCTGACGTGGGTCGAGATAGCCGTATATGTCCCCATTGCCTAACCATATGATATGATCTGGGGGAACGCCCGCAATACACGCGAATTGAGCAAATACAATTGCAAAAGCGGTGAAATGCGGACTGCTTTTAACGCTTGAGGTCTATGTACCCCTTGTCAAAGTCTCTGAAATGTTCATCTATGTCATGTGCACATCACATTATACGAAAGCATGGAAAGAACAATTTGACTATAGCTTGTCTGATAATTGCGAGACAGCAAGAATGCCAGCGGTGCCAAGTTTACTGGAGACCATCCATTCGATCTGGACCCTCAGGCTGATCGAATGATCATCGATCCTACGAACACACTGGATCGGTTGTAGGGCGGAGCAGTAAACTGGGATTCATCAGAGCAGTCTATGAGCTTTTGGAACATAGCCCTAAGAAAGATGCGTTGGGAGCGGAACACACATTGACACTTGCTTCACGCATACCAAGAATTCGAGGACAGAAGGCGAACAATGTTTGATTCGATCAGAGTTCTTTTAATGCAAGACCAGAGTACGCAACAGCTGCATGAACGACTTTTGAAACAGCTTCAGACAGCGGCGGGGAGGAATACCGTTATTTTTTTCTCTAGCACCTTCCCACGTGCCCTGATGCATGCGTGGGGTTTTGAATGAGCAAAAGGGAAAGAAGATGTCTCAAATCCCTGTGTGGAAGTCTACTGACGAAAAAGACAATACCGCCTACGCCCGCCAAGAACCCCTGCCTGTTAGAGTCATCGTAATGCTCATCGTAGTAAATGTAACGTATATAGCCCCCATTTATGGTGAGAAATATCGGTGTGAAAAGAAGAAGAAGAAGAAGAAGCCACAAAGTGTGGCAAGAAGTCGTGGTCGCTCGTCCAGATATGGATCCGAATACGTCACATCAAATCCGCATGAAACGGTGTAGAAGGATTCGAAGGTCAATACGATTGTCTTTGGCAAACGCATCGCTGCTCAGACATCCCGACAAAGAACTGACACTCAATTGTAGTCATGGAGGTTGTGTAAGCTGATATCCTGGCTGTTGGTGAAACGTTTCTCTTCACCGTTGCCGTTGGTGTTGGCCTTGGCGTCAAGGTCGTTCGTGGGGACTCTGCTGACACTGACGCCCTTCACCGGTTGCCATTGAGGTGATCCGCTCTCATCCGCGGGGATAACATTGCCGTGTCGGTCGACTTCCTTTACCGAGCATTAGCTTTACCACAGATAAGACCAATCGAAGCCACTTACAACACCCTTCGCAGCCATGCGTACCTGTTGTGAGTCGGCTACGCCATTCACGACAGCTTCTCGCGCCTTCTCCATGACCTTGAGCTTACGACTCTCTCCCCGAATCTGCTCGAGATGCTCAAAGTAGCCATCGTCGACAGGCGTGACGTACTTCCCACAGAATACACCAACTTCGAATTTTTGTGACTTAGGATCGCGGGGAGACAGTGATGCGCATGCTCGCTCGAGATCTTCAAGAGTCTGGTAGATAACGTCGTCGGCACCAATGTGCTTCGCGATGGCGGCTGAATCTCGGTGATACGCCACAAGTTCTGAAGAGGAAGCCAGATCGATGCCATAGATATGTGCGTTGGTGATGGGCGGGGCGCATGATGTAAAATAGACCTTCTTCGCGCCTGCCTCACGGGCCATAAGAACGATCTCGCGCGACGTCGTACCTCGAACGATCGAGTCGTCCACGAGCAAAACGTTCTTCCCAGCGAATTTCTTCGTCATCGGGTTCAATTTCGCTCGGACACCATTCTGTCGCTGCTTCTGTGAAGGCATGATGAAGGTGCGGAAGATATACCGGTTTTTGACAAAACCCTGAACATACGGCTTCTGGAGAGCCTCAGCGACACAACCGGCGGAGGTGATGGCAGTCTCAGGAATTGGCATGACAACGTCAACCTCGGCTAGCCTCTCAGGACCTAGCTGTCGCTTGATGGTCTCTGCGAGGGTGAAGCCCATGTTGCGTCGACTCTCATCGACATCTATGCCATCCATGACGGAGTCCGGACGGGCGAAGTAGACATACTCAAAGATATCCGGGGTGTATGCCTCCTGTTTGGCGACCTGTTTGAAGACTGGCGCCTTGCCCTTTTCAATGATGACGGCTTGACCAGGAAGAATGTCCTGAAATTCCTTGTAACCGCATTGTATGAGGGCCACGCTCTCAGAAGCCATCATATAATCCATGCCTAGCCCATCATCTGATTTTCTAGAGCCGAGAACCATCGGTCGTATGCCGTACGGATCGCGGAAGCCGATCAGACCGAAACCTGCTAGTTGTGAGCAATTGTGTCGTGTACAGGAGAAGTTTCGCACATACCAGCTAGCATGGCGGTGCATGCCCATCCGCCGATACACAGCTTGTACATCCGTTCCAGGGCTGCAAAGCAGTCATCGGCGTTGATACGTGCCTTGCCAGTCTCATTCAGTTCGTCGGCAAAGATGTTCAGCATCAGCTCGCTGTCGCTCTCGGTATTGATGTGCCTGTGTGCTTCGTGATCGAGTCGTTGCCGCAGCGCTGGGGCGTTGATGAGGTTTCCATTGTGGGTCATGCAGATGCCGTACGGGCTGTTCACGTAGAACGGCTGAGCTTCCGCATTGGCACTGCTGCCAGCAGTCGGGTATCTCAAGTGGCCGAGGCCCATGAAGCCAGGTAGATCTGAGATGCGGGCTCCATCATGGAAGACTTTGGAAGCTAGTCCATTCCCCTTGCACTGATGGAATCGCCCTCCAGCGCTACAAGTGACAATACCGGCCTAAAGATGGCGATACAGTTAGCGCAAGAGATGTCTTGGGTACTCCAGAAATACTTCGCGGAACTTTGTAACGTCCAAGCGAATTTACAAACTTCTGCGAAGTACTCCAGGATTACTCGATCAGTTACGTACCGCATCCTGACCACGGTGCTGCAGTAGATACAGCGCTTTATGAAGCTCGACTGAGGCCGACTGAGATTTCAGATCCCCGTGGATTACAGCGATGATGCCGCACATGTTGGAAGGTGATATGAGGAGGAATTAAAATAAAAGTCTGAAAGGAGCACGTTAGTCTGCGGTATCGGTCACGGCAACACGGCTTTCTCGGGAGTGGGGGATTCGCTCAGGAAGTCTTTTGGCGCTCATTCGTAAAGTCGCAAGTCTAACATCTTAAAATATGACGAGATCATCATAGTGAAGGGAGGGTGAGATCACAAAAAGGTGAAGAGAGGTGCGTGATACGTACCTGAGGATCTCCACGGCTCTCTCACGTATTCAAGTGAAGATGGGGTTGCGAATCAGAAGCTCGGCCAGCGAAGGTTAACACGAGAGGTCCATCTACGCGTAGTGGATAGTTAATTGGCGTCGTTGTCAGTCTGGGGGTGCTGTCCCAGGTGGTTATGGCGTGCGGGCTCATGGTTATTGGAAGCATGCCCGTAGTGGGGAGGGCAGCATGATAAACAATTTTTTCCTTCGCCGCACCCGCATCCGCCGGTTACGTCGCTTGGCATTGCCGCGGATGACGACCCCAACAAACCACCACTGGAGCGCTATCACGACGTCCGGATTACGCGGTCGAACGACGAGAGGATGTCTTGGGTCATACCGATGATCACTGCTTGCGAGCCTCTTTTCTACGAGTTTGGCGATTGATAAGCCGGCCTTCTATTGGAGGTGCCGCAAAGCACCCCGGATAGCCCCAATTAACTGTGCAATCACCCAGTAATGGTTACCTCATTTCGAATCTGTCTAGGCTGCCTGTAAAGCAGTGAAACTTACTCGATATAAGGCTTGAATATAGATACAGAGAGCGATACAGCGAGCGATCACTGTATGGCACCGCGTCTCATGGCATAAGAAAGCGACCGATTGCGGATCAAGGCCTGAGTTTCCTTTCTGACGCGCGTTGCCTCTCGTTTATGGTCACTTGTACAATAATACTTGCATCATCACGAGAGCGAGGGCATATAAAGTTATGTTGGCTATGCCAATGAAATATCCCTCAGATCCCCTTGTGCTCTCCCAACTCTGCACCTAATTGTTCGCCGTCTTGTCATTATAATAATGAATCGTCTGATCCGCACACCCACTCGGCGTCTGATACAAGTAATTGCCCAAATTAATATACAGCTTCTGGCCGGTACACACATACCACGCCGACTTGTTCGGCCTGTTAACACCCGCAACACTCCACTGCAAGTCATCGCCACCCCATGCAAACGTTCCATACGTGTTCTTTGTCTCAGAAAACGTGACTGCGAGCGAGTTGTCGTTGATGGACCGCGTCTCAGACACAATGGCGTAGAGAAGTTTGACAGGCTCCCCGGGTGCAGAGACGAGTTGCACGAGCTGTCCGTCGACGACTTGGAGTTGGCCGGCAGTCGTGTAGTCGCCAAGTAGAGCAGGGCCAGTGGAATATAGGGGCTTGGTCTGGATGTACTTGTGAAAGTTTGGCGCTGCTACAGCGCGTATCCAGTAGTAGCCGCTTTGTAGAGTCTTGCCAGGGCCAGTACCGGCTGGTGCACTCGAAGCAGTCGGTGTATCTCCTGGGACAACTTCGGTGGGTTGTGGTTCGGGTTCGGGTTCAGGTTGTGGTTCAGGTTCTGGCGCAGGGGCGGCGCCAGGTTGACATTGGGAGTAATAGTCGCTGCAATTTTGATTAGTATTGTTTGGGTAGAGGCCATTTGTACTGATAAAATACTTGATCACAACGCAGCCAGCGCTGGGGTTGCATTCTGTCTCTCCACTCCAATTCACACCACCACCTGAGACTGTGTTAGCGACTGCATGTGCGAGGGATCGTAGCATACATACATTGCTGCCAGTCTCCAACAACTGCAGAAGCAGTGCCAGCAAGTAACGCTAGCAGAGCGGTGGTCGAGGAACGCATATCGAAATCTCACTTCAAGCAAGTTCTAATGACTCTTCGATAAAGCTGGTTGGTGCGACTGCAAGCCGGCAATGAAAGAGAGAGAGAACACTTATGACTTTCCACTGCTTCTAGAACGTATACCATGTGACGCTGGGTTGAACTTTAGCAAGGTACATGAACGTCGGACCGTGGCCGCCGCATAAAGTGGATAAAGTGCCCAAACCCTGCAAGCGGGCACGCACGCACCGAGATCTGGGGTCGAGGCCGGGGAAACAATATGCTTGATCGAAGAAAATATTGCTCATTAAATCGTCCTTGAGCTTGAATGGCTGCGAATTGCTCTTGGGTATGCAAATAGTGCGGAGGAACTGGTGCCGAGCCTTTAAAGAAACCGGGTACACTCCATGTTATATACATCCTAATCCTGCCAGTCTGTTCGCGTACGACTCTAGGACCCCTGATCTGCTGTTTTTGCCCGGTGTATGAGTACAGAGGCGCTTCCGAAGTATCTCGCGGTCGTATCTAGGCATACTGTAGGCCTTCCCTGGCAACGGTCTGTCGCAGCAGATTGTGCGTGCGGTACCCAGTCCTGTCGTTTGAGGGCCTCCCTAATCTTGTCCCTTATCAAATTTGCAGGCGTTTTTCTCTAATGGCACTGTGAGGGATTCCATTTCGTCTCTCAGTCGTAACGGACTTCTTGAATTTCATTTCTTCTCCACTCCATGCTCAACCCATCTCCTGAACCCCACTAATAGGCTCTGGCCTCGCCGAGAATACGATCTTATACCTCACCACCTCTACAATCTCCAGTTCTTCCTCAATTGCTCTCTGCTCGCCCTGCCCATCCACTCCACCCATCTCTACATCTTCCTCCCCTTTCGCATCCCCATTTTCGCTCCTGTCAGTTCCCCTTGCTCTGTCCCTCTTCCTTATAACCCCAACAGGTTTTCCTAACTTCTTGCACTCTCCTGTCATCCTCTGACCCTTACCGACATACAAATAGACGCGCTTCATCCACTTCGTGTCACTCGGTTCGCTAGCTGGGTCATAGAGAGGAAAGACAAGTTTTCCGACTTGCGTCGAAGCTTGGGACGCAGAGGTAGCTGGTGGGAAGTGTATTGTGCCTTGAATTTCAAGGAGGGCAAGGCCTGAAGGTGTGTGGAGGAGCTGTGGTAGAGAGTTCTCGTTTAAGGAGGATGTAGAGACGGGCTTAGAGGGAGGGTGGATGGTGATTGACGGCATTGTCGCGATAGTGCGAGAGTAAGGAACTGACTTGAGAAGTGTTTCTAGGCTAAGGGTATTGGAAAGAGTGAAGAAAGTAGATGATTTTGGCAGGAGACGCGACGCGACGAAGTTTGGTGGGGCAGACGCGACCTGTGCGTGGTGGGGTAGTAAAAATGACCTGGCTGACAGCAAGCACGCCAAATATATTCAGGTATTGTTCAAAGGTCATTACATTTTTAGTATCGATCTAATAGGGCAGCCGGAAAACAACGAGCGAATTATGCCCTCTTTCCAAATACCTCGTCATAACCGGTGAGAGTAAGCCTGTACCGTACGTTGTCGTTCTTGTAGACGCGCTCGACGGCCTCCTTGATGCCCGCCTCACCAATCTTGATCTCCTGGACCCAGCTCTTGATGTTCTGCTTTGACGCAAGCTCGAACATCTCCTCCATCTCAGGCCTGTTGCCAATGTGCGATGCACCCATGTAGCAACCGTTGGGAGCGAAGACCTGCGCTTGCATTGCTGGGAGCGGGTTGTCTGGGAAGCCGACCATGTGGAAGGTACCGTTGACCTTGAGCGTGGAGAAGTACTCGGACAGATCGAACTTATCGGTAGCATCTGCGGTATTGATGATAAAGTCGAATGTGAACTTCCAGTCCTCCGCCCAGCCCTTGTTCTTGGTGACAATGAAGTCCTTTGCACCCATCGCCAACGCGTCCTCTTTCTTATTGGGGGAGTGCGAGATGACGTAGGTTTCGGCGCCCAAAGCGACTGACCAAAGGACACCGAAGTGACCGAGACCTCCACTGTTGATTGTCAGATTCTAGTGTCTTCCAGGAAATCGACTTATTGCTTACAGTCCGACAATGGCAACCTTCTTGCCAGGACCAGCTCCTAACCGCTTAAGAGGCGAATATGTGGTCAGACCAGCGCAGAGCATAGGTGCGGCAAGCGCAGTGTCGAGGTTGTCTGGGATCTTGAAAACGAAGTACTCGTGACCTCGCATGTGGCTAGAGTATCCTCCTTGGGCAACAGTGCCATCATTGTGCTTAGCACCATATGTGTCGATTTGATTCGGGCAGTAGTTCTCCTGGTCGGCCTTGCACTGACCGCACGTGAGGTCGGCACCAATCTGAGCGCCAATACCAGCGCGGTCGCCAACCTTGACCTTGGTGACCTTGGAACCGACCTTGACGACCTTGCCGATAACTTCGTGTCCTACACAGAGAGGAAGGGGAATTTCCTCTCCCCATCCGCCGGTGATGGTGTGAACATCGGAAGCGCAGACACCGCAGGCATCGATGGCAATATCCACATCATGCTCCTCAAACTTCTTGAGGGGTAGCTGCAAACAAGTTAGTACAGTTAAGCGCGCAACAATTGACGCAGTGACTGACCTCCTGGCGCTTGAAGGTGCTCCAGTTCTTGATGTCGGTGACGGCGAACGCGTCGGTGGTCTCGGGGTAAGGCATGTTGATGTAATAAAAATGTTATTGCAATGGAGGGTATCAGAAATGGAGGAATAAAACCTTGAACTTTAAATCACGAAGAGGGGCAGGTGTTGAGGGGCAGCTGCACGTATTTGACCGCTTGTCAACAGCTCAAGCTCCATAAAATCGGCTCCTCGGATTCCCGCCAGTGAGGTCATGAACAAAGGCCGAGATTGGATGCGCTCGCCACTGAGGCTGTTTGTACCTCCTGATTGGGTGGATCGGACGCCTTTTGTCTGGCGGTAACCGTTTCCAGTCATCACTAAGCGCGGTCAACGACAGCGATTTGACCGCATTCCATTAACCTGTGGTTGCATTGCTGAAGACTGATCTCGGAGACATGTCCGTTGCTAAGGCAAGTCTGCAGAATTAGTCAAGCTATTGGGAGTTGAGAATTTGACAATCGCAATCGTTTCGTCATACCCTTCGGACAGCTCCAGGTACGTTCTCCACAGGCTTCGATATTTTTTTTGGTGAGGTCATCCCCTCAATAATTCCTATCAAAATACTGCCCAGCATTCAGCCGTATGAAAGCGGTCTCGACTTGGTCCAAGACTTCGGTCTAGTTCCGAGCGTCCATTAAAACTTCAGTCATTTCCGAGCGTCTACCAAAACTTCGGTCTAATTCCGAGCGTCGTTCCGATCGGGGTGTGTTGGCACGAGGAGAGTCGCTTAGACTAGGTTGATTGCGGTAAGGAGCTGCCGACGTCTTTCGTGGAAGTACTCCTGCTTGACTTTCTCATCTCTTCTTTGACAGTCCGCCTGAAGAGCTCTTGTTGTCTCAATATTTGGGCCGGTATGAAGTGCTGAAGCCATCGAGCGTGAGCTTGATGTCCTCCTTAGTTGTCAGCGTCTCTCTTCGTCACAAGCGACGGACCCCCTGGAAACCCCAAGAGGCGCGCCACCTTGATACGGCTTTACGTTAGGCGTTACACGCCACCGTGGAATATCTTCTGATGTCGGAAGACCGCAATAGGAAAGCTGGCCTCAAAGGCAGTACCCCGCGTTGACGAAGCTCATGATTGCGGGGTGATCAGCCGTCGACTTACTAGATCAAGTATACCGTGAACCGGCGGAGGGACTGAACACGCGCCTCGCGCATCTCGTAGCTACGAATCGTAATTGAAAAACAGAAGCGAAACCTGATGATCGATGAGGTGCGGCGAAGATGACCGGCAGGTTGGAAGGAGGATGAAAACAGTGGTGCCCCTCCAACAGTCGTCATAACTTTCTTTCGCTGTTCCCTCGCCGCATAGCATCAATTGCAACCAACAATTGCACCCCTACAAACCAATTTCTAAACACTAAGACCATTATTCGGTCGCAAGCGCATTGACACAAATAGGCGAAATCGCAATACAGATATAGCACAATCCAGGCATTATGGCGCCACAAGAAGCATACCAACCACCTCCACCGGGAGAGGGAACAATGAACGCTCTTCGTTTCCATGGTCAACATGATCTGCGATACGAGCAAATACCAGTTCCACAAGTAAGAGCAGGGCAGGTTAAGATCAAGCCAGCATGGGTAGGAATTTGCGGGACAGGTATGTCCTGGCCCTTCTCAACACTCCTCCAAACTGACCTCGAGATCAGATCTACATGAATACCTCGGCGGTCCAAATCTCTGCCCCACAACGCCTCATCCCATAACCGGAGAGACGGTCCCATTGACATTCGGACACGAGTTCAGCGGTGTCATAGAAGAGGTTGGCGACGGAGTAACAGACTACAAGCCCGGCGACAGAGTTGTCATCCAACCCATCATCTACGACAGCACCTGCGGCGCATGCGAAGAAGGCCTTTACAACTGCTGCTGGCAAAATGGTTTTGTAGGACTGAGTGGCTGGGGCGGTGGTCTGGCAGACCACATTGTTGTCCCAACGTCGACCCTCTACCACCTTCCAGAGAACGTTCCGCTGGAAATTGGCGCACTCGTTGAGCCTCTTGCTGTAGGCTGGCATGCGGTGAAAATTAGTCCTTTCAAGAAAGGCGACATTGCGCTCATCCTCGGCGGTGGCCCTATCGGTATCTCTACCATCCTGGCGTTGAAAGCAAAGGGATGTGACAAAATTATCGTATCGGAAGTGAGCCGTCGACGACAAGAGTTCGCGAAGAAGTTCGGCGCAGACTACATCATCGACCCAACCAAAGAAGACATTGTTAAGCGCTGCCGCGAGTTGACAGATAACAAGGGCGTGCATGTTGTCTACGATTGCGCGGGTGTACAGGCAGCGTTGAATCAGGCAGTGCATGCCACTCGGGCGAGAGGATGTATCGTGAATATTGCCATCTGGGAGAAGCCATGCACGATCAATACGAACGACTTTAATTTCAAAGAGAGGACGTATCTGGGTGTTGCGACGTACGATGTGGGAGATTTTCAAGAGGTAATTGATGCGCTGTCTAAGGGAAGCATGAAACCTCATGAGATGATTACACAGAAGATCAAGCTTACTGAGGTGGAAGAGAAGGGCTTCAAGTCGTTGATAAATGACAAGGATAATCAGGTAAAGATCTTGGTCGAGGTTGGTGGTGGGGACTGAGAACAGTCGTGTTTGATGGCTGTTGCGCTCTATTACCATGGTTTTCTGTCGGCCTACAACCGATGTCAGTTTGTCAAATACAACATGTTAGCATATCTATGAATCACTTGGATGTAATCTGTTTAAGCATTTCCAAGAATTTATTGAGGCCCATCTCTATTCAAGCCGTCCATTACCAGAACATCTCTCGCAACCCTCTTATACCGTATATCCCGAATTCTATCCCATGTAGCCCACTCATGTTGTACCCTGTCCACATGTCTCTTCAACTATCCAACTAAACCACCTCACCTCATCTCCCAGTCCCTTACCCACCCCTTAACGCAGCGGCCCTCCCGGCCCGCCACACAGAAACGCCACAACAGACCCAATAGTGTTGCAAGTAGGCTGTCTCGGCCAGTCGCAACCACGAACCGGATCCTTGCCCCACTGCCCAGGCGCGCAGTGCACAAACGGGCACGACTCACCACGTGCACCGAGCCACCTGTCTACATCTTGGAACGGCGCGCCGTTTTCAGCGCTGAGATTGTACCAGAGCCGCCGATCGTGGCTGTCCATTGAGTACTCGACTTGGTAGACTTGGTGGTTGCCGCGGTTGCGGACAATTTTGACTGGGGGGTGGGTTAGTGAGTGAAGGGGGTGCGCGGTTCGGTGCATATGAAGTAGAGGGTGGAAGCCGGTAAGCGCTGTGTAGTCTCGGAAGACAATGACTTACTAGTGTGGCCGCACTGGTCCATTGCAGCTGAGTGAGGCGTTTGCCACATTCTACCTGGTGAGACTTCAACTTCTGGAGTTTCGCTTCCGCCGTTCTCGCAGGGAGCTCCACTGCCGGATGAGGTTGCAGCAATCGCTTGGCGGACGTATACTGAGAAGGGGCACCTATTGTGAAGTTCTCCTTTGATCTTGTCCCCCGAGAGCATGTTGGCGAAGGTGATGGAGGCGCTAGGTGCTCCTGGAGCGAACACGTACGTCCAGTCTTTGGACAGTAGGCTAGCATTGGGTGAAGTAGGTGAAGCGCCCGAAAGAATGGCGAAAAGCCCTAGAAGGACTGAATTAGTTTAAAGAAGTTGGTAAGGAGAGGTAAAGGGAAGCTTACCGGCCAAGATGATGTTGACGAGATACATCTTGTAGGCTGGTGGCCGCCTCTGAAAGGAGCCCGAAGATTTAAAGATCAGTTGAGAAAGAAGGAAAGAAGAATCCTATTTAACAGTTCTTTACTGGGGAAGCTGTTCGAAACAGTGTAGAGAAGAAAGAAGGTGCTAAGTGAGTTTTATACAGCTCTTAATCCTCCATGGCGGTCGGCAGCACAGGTCCATATTACAAACGTATCGCTCACGCGGACCTGGAGGCGGTCAATAAAAGAGCACGTCTTCATGGCTCTGGGTGATCTAGCAAACAGAAACTGCGGCAAGAGAGCGCAATTCTTTAGCTGGTCGAAGGCATACTCAATCGCGGTTGTAGTAAAGAGGTGCTGCATCTGTGGTTACTCTGAATAGAACGTATTCCGAAATCACCACAGACAAAGTGATGGACTAGTTAGAGAGATACGGAGGAAGTGAGAGGCTCAGTTAGCCTAGACGCACGTGGATGAGCATGACGTAAACAAGAAGGAACCATGAGAATCATCATCAATGAGAAGGGCCCAATCATTTGTTTTTCAAGTCTCGATTTCTTGCCATCCTTATCACTCTATAGAGTGCGAGACATGTATGACGACCGAAGTCATGAGAGACTGGGGCATGTGAGATCTGCAATGAATCAACTGTAAGAGACCGATATGAGGACCAAGGCGGGTTACGGTGGTCTGACCTTCGATACATTGCGTTTTGTATATGCACTAGGCAGATTTGCTCACCAGAATGCGAGCTTGTAGTAGAAGTCGTGCAAGCGTTCTGCTTCAACGGCAACTTTTCTTACAAAGGCGTCTGCTCTCAGAGCATCGTCTTAGCGGCATGATACCCCGCCGCCCAATGCCAAAGCCTCGCATCTACCGTCTTCCCCTCCTGGTCATACTTGACAAGCCTATCGTACAGCTCGTCCAACGGCACAACTACTCTCTCGATGAACTCGCCATCGTCCAGCGCCTGCTCCGGCTCCGTATCGCCTTCCTTAAGGTTGACTTCTATCGTCGCTAACTGCATATTCGCGGTGCTTAGTCCAGGATCACTAACAATCGTTGGACTAATAAATTGCAGTCTCCCTTTATATCCAGTCTCTTCATGAAGCTCCCTCACGCTCGCATCGCTCGGCGACTCCCCTTCATCGACCAGACCGGCGGGGAGTTCCACGCATACAGCGTCGACTGGTGGGCGGTACTGCAGGATTATGATGGTAGAGGGTGGCCGCGAAGGGTGTCGGATGATAGTGCTGATAGCAACAGCGTCGACGCCTGATTTACCACGCGTCTTGCGCGAGGCTGCTTCCCAGACGCGATCCTTGCCTGTTTGGTCTTGCCAGGAGATCTTTTGGAATTCTACCCATTTTGCTTCGTTGGCGGGGAGATCTTCGACTCGTACTATTTTGGGGGACTGCGGCATGTTGTAGGCTGCGTTGAGGCGAGGATGGGTATGAAAGGTGCGAGCTGAGGTTAGGTAGCGAAGTCTGGTCGAGGAGTGATCACTGTACTTGGTCAGGGTAAGTGAGCGTTTCGTAAAGAAGATGACTGGATTCCTGTACATTGACAAGGCTAGGTTTGTATCTATGAGAGAACAGAGTGACGTCGAAGACTAGAAGCAACCTGAAAGCTAGGGCCATTTCCCCCGCGTCGCGTCATTAGCCGATTTGGTACTGCTTCACGACATCACGTGCTCCATCCAGCCATTATGCCAAGAACCTTCCATGTTCTCCGGGCACAGATAGCTTTAACAAGGCGATTCGCATTCCCCAAGCCGCACTGTTCAGGTCTCATATTAACTATGAGCAGGCTTCCAGCCACTCTGAAATGGAATGTCTCTTAATAGCACCCGAACGGCAAGGCCGTTGTGTGGTTCCTAATATCTATCTCTCACTGATGCAGAAAAGTGATCCTATCAGCCGCTCCCTCATCCAACCCACACAGCTCTCTAAAGTCGCCCACTTCCTCACCCTTCCTCATTGTCCTGGCTGCAAATTGTGCTAGAGGACAGCTGTTTCCAGGTCCGTTGTCGCAGCCTGGGATTGCAGTGATACCATCGTTGATGTTGAGTCTGACAAATTTCGTTGAAGTGGGAGAGCTGGCCTGCTTGCATTTGAGTAGCTCGAAGATGATGCGGCCGCCCATAGGGGAGACCTGCGACTTGCGCCATTTGCGAAAGTGTGGAATGTGTGTGATCGGGAGGTGTTCATCATCGTTGATAACATCGAGGGCTGTGATCATTGGGGCTATGTCGCCATCATGGACACTGTTGATGATCAGTCCCATCACTACTTCGTACATGTTTGCGTACCACTTACAAGCTGAAGAAAAGTGGCCCTGCTTCAAGCCCTTTCAGCAGGAGATTGGTTGTCGCATTCAACCACAGCCAGCCCATACTTGCTGCGTATCTCTGGCCCGGGCCGGCACGATAATAGTGGAGCAGGTCTCGGGCATACTCGAAGCTAAGGAACTCGTCTTGAGTGAAGACATCACACCAATCGCTTCGCCCACGTACAGTTGTCTCGAAGCCACACATCTCCTGCATGGCGTATATCTCTTGATCTGTAAACTCCATCGATGTGTCCTCTGACAAGCGTTCGCGGATGGCAGCAAGATATGTAGCTCGATAATTGCCCATCAAGCGATAGCCCTTTCTCTGACCTTCGTCTTGGTCTCTTTTATTAGCCAAGCACGTCCGCCCTGGTGTCAGAGTATCTGCACCGAGCGAGGGGTGCTCAGATATGATTTTCAGGACTGCAATGTTCGATTCTTTATAGTCAATGCCGAAAAATCCGAGAGCAAAGTGCTTAGCTGTCTCAATGACGCGATTGGAGCCGCTGGCCCAGAATGTGGTGGGAAGATTTGATTGGTGTGGTGCTGCATATGAGAGCAGATGCTTGTACCTTGTTCTGAGACGAACGCCAGTAGTAAAGGAGCCCAGAGTGCCAGAAAAGGGACCGGTTTCAGTCAACTGTTCAAGGCTCGAGTCATCTTTCAGCAATTGATTAGTGACACGTCTTGAGATGGCTGTACGAGGATGTAATGATTGATAAGGAGGCAGAACGGGTGATAATGGGAGTCCATATTGTATGAAAATGACGCCTTTGTGCTATGTATGGAGGAGGTTTACCTGACCAAAAGAGTTCCCAGTCATTGAAGAAAGCCAGACTGCCTGTGAAGGTTTTTCCGCTCTGCTTCATGCGTTCTACGACTGCTCTCTGGCCTACTCACCGTTAGTTCTCATATTCGACCCAGCAGAAGTACGATAACCCACTTTCACCGGCTTTCTTCGTAGGATATCGCTCTGCATGCCTAGACATCTTTGAGGGACATCAGCACCTGCTCATAGCCAGCTTAGCAACAAGCCATCACCCACCATGTGTACCTGCTCGACCTCGCAGCCTGTAGGGACTGCAATGCCTCCAGCGACAACGTCTATGACCTTCTCGACCCACGGTCCATTGCCACCAAGATGATACAGTATATTCCAGTCCCGGGTTATAGCCCCTGCGCCCAGTTTATGCTCAGCGTGAATGCCGTCACTCCGCTCCGGATGCCACCAGCTACTCCAGCTCGAGTGGTGAGGTTTGCCGGCACATTCGTATCCGAAGTATCCGGAGTGAAGCTTTTCAACGTTGGCTGGGCATGTCGTTGCACATAGCGAGGTACATAGCGAAGGAGAGCTCCGATAGAGAGCATACAGGGTAGCTACGAAGCCAATAATGAGTGACAACTTGCCCCATGGGGAAAGCATCGCAAAATCGGCCCTGCAAATTCGCAGGGGAGACTAAGAAGTCTACAGATAAATTTCGAAGGCATTGTAGGCAATCGTCGGGCGGCAGAAATGCGAAGGGCGGTGTGGAGGCTATTGCAGACGTGAGTTCCTGCCAAGAGATTCTTGCATCTCATCTGATATGGTGCTTTGAGATGCGTCAACGCGCATTCTTGAGCTCGGGCCTTCATCGGTCTGCAGGGGAGGGGTGTGCAGGCCCGTCCATGTTTCAATCGTTGAATATGGTCAACAAAGAACTCTCTTCTGTCGACTGTGATTCTGCGCTGGAAAGCGAGTGGAGTGTTGTGGGTTACCGTCACTAGAGAGCATGGACGAAATGACCAGGATCCCTGAACCTCGGCACGATTCGTCTTACTCCACATCTTCTCCTAATCCACAACAACATCAGTCTATCTCCGTATACCAAACTACAACCGGGCCCTTCGTTTCCACCTCACTCAGAGGCATTGTCTCGAGAACTGAATACAGACCGACTGTTATCCTATTGGAGTCATCCCGTACAATTCGTTAAGTAGGTACACTTGATTCGCCGTCGGATCTCCCCTTGGGATCACATCTCCGCACGCATCACTTTATAATGGCCAGCGGACGCCCCAAGAACAATGAGACCCAATACTACGAGCCAGACCCAGACTCTTTCGTCCAGTACCAGCGTGAGATTTATGGCAGTCTCCGCCGGCCGAAGTACTCAACAAAGCCCGCGCAATGGGAAGCTGCTGCCAGAGCTGCTGTTCCGTTACCCAACTTCTTATATGTGAATGGCTCCGCGAGTAGCGAATCTACATACACCGCTAACATATCGGCTTTTGAACGCTACCGGCTCCGCCCATGGATGCTAGTTCAGGCCACACGACGAGACATGTCTGTGGAGATCTTTGGGCGCCGTTACCCAAGCCCATTACTTGCAGCCCCAATCGGCGTGCAAGAGATTCTCCATTCTGATGCTGAAGAGGCGACTGCTAGAGCTTGTGCTGCCGTTAAGGTCCCCATGATCCTCAGTACTGCTGCGACGAGATCGATCGAACAAGTCGCCAAAGCCAATGGAAATGGCGATCGCTGGTACCAGCTCTACTGGCCGAAACCCCAAGCGGAAGAGTTGACGGCCAGCCTGCTAAGCCGCGCGAAAGCGAACGGTTTCCAAGTGCTAGTGGTTACTCTCGACACTTTTATGATTGGCTGGAGACCGAATGACCTCGACGAGTCCTATATTCCGTTTGTGTGGGGCCAAGGCTGCCAGGTCGGCTTTTCTGACCCTGCCTTCCAGCGCATGTACGAGAAATTGCAAGCGGAGGACACGAGGAGTGTAAGCGAGAAGATTTCTGAGATCTGGCAGATACTGAAACGCCCGGGGAGTGTTGGCGGGGCAGCAAAGGTACTGGCACATGCAGGCGTTATGAAAAAGGCATTGTTCTTTACCGACCTTGTTGCGTCTGGGAACTATCGCGATTGGAATGACTTGCAAACTCTACGCAAGTACTGGGACGGACCTATTGTCTTGAAGGGTATTCAGACAGTCGAGGACGCACACAAAGCTATCGATCACGGCATGGATGGTATCGTGGTCTCCAATCATGGAGGCAGACAGCTTGATGGGGCTATTGGCTCACTTGACGCTCTTGCTGAAATTGGTGCTGACGAGAAGGTCAAAGGCTCTGGCTTGACGATCCTCTTCGACAGTGGCATACGGACTGGCTCGGATGTACTGAAAGCTCTTGCTTTGGGCGCAAAGGCTGTACTTGTTGGGCGGCCATACGTGTACGGGCTTGCTATGGGCGGAGAAGAAGGTGTACGCCACGTTCTAAATTGCATGCTCGCCGATACCGACAATTCGTTAGCGAACCTTGGCAAGAAGAGCATAGCAGAGATCAGCCGTGACGACTTGAGAGTTATTCAACAGCCGGCGAAGTTGTAGTTGAACACCTCGCTCGTTCCGCGAATAAACACCCTCATCGCACAACTTGCAATATTACGATGCCTCTTATGAGTACGATGTGACGATTGAATATAGTACGACAGAATGCACAGATTCGGAAACCTTTTCGACTGAGCTTCCGCGGCACCATGCTCAATGAATACGATGTGAAAATCCGATGGCACCAGATGGCGTCAAAAACAAGCATACTTAGTGCCCGCACCGTGTGCATCTCCCTGCGCACTGGATCGTGCATGACAAACACGGGCCAAGGTAACCAATCGGGGGAGGACGGCTTACCTGCACTTCGTTCCTTCTGCTAGGTATGCAGGTGTTATTTCCCGGTAAACTTCTTGTTGTTTTTCAACCCTCCGCGCACGCCTTCCATTCGCCGGTCGTACCTACCGCGGATAGAGGTACCCATTCCTTTTTGCTGAACCCCCTCTTTGACGTGCCACATTCGCCACTTACCAAGATCACGAGACGACGCCGTGCCTTGTCAACTGAACTTCATTATACCTAACACCCGGTTGGCAACATAGCATAAACTTGCTCGACGTTTGTTTGTTACTTATCATCCGGAGTGCGCCTATCTATGCCGTTCTCGCGATCTTTCGATGAGATTGGAGACGATAACATGAATTTGAATGACTGGAGAGCCTCACGAAGTCGACCTGCACTTATAATTCATGCCTGTATGCTCAACACTAGCAGACCTTGAACTGTCTGACCAAGCACTAGTAGGTTCGTGCTATCATTAGTGCGCATGCTGCCATAAACCCAGCTGTTCCTAGCATGTTAGACCAATTTCCCTGTGTCTGCGGCTCATTACACTGATTTAGGTTATTGAATTTACACTTTCTTCCGTCAGCCCGCCTGATGGCTGCACCTGATCCATTCTGTCGAGAAAATGAAGCCTTGTGAAACGTTATGGGTCAATCAAAGACTTTACCGTTCCCGATGGCGCCTGTGGTATGTGCCCGTCCTGGTCATTCCTAGACTTGGCAACCTGTGGCAAAGTCTTGAATATGGATTACTCAAATCAAGAATATATGCGATGAGGGCATGTCTTCGCCTCAATCAACTCGCTGTTGTCTTCTTTGCAGCGCCTCTTTCTCACTTGGGCATTCTGGTTGCTAATTATTTTGAATCTCCATCCTCACCTGAATCAGGGACTATCTGCTTGACATCATTCCTCGTATGTCTGGGAGCTTCAATATCCGCTGTATTCGCCTTGATTTAAGGCCTGCATGCTAAGATTACCATGGCCTCAAACCTTGTCGTGGATCTTTCTCTACTCGTCTCGTTCCTGGACTGCCATGCATTGTCAACTGTCATTTTTAGCTACGTGATGGACCATGGTAACCTAAGGATATATCTTTGGTTTACACCAACTCATCGTTTACGGCGTGGCTCGAGGCTACCCGACTTCCTCACCAAACGTTCAAGGAATGGGCAGAAGAGCCTTCCATTTGGGAGGGACTTGAACACGGTAAGACGAGAAGTATGCCATACGCTCGATTGACGTGGGTTGCCTTTCCGGTGGGAGACAGATGGGGAGTTCTGCAATCACAGTCACGGTTTGGGGATCATTCCTCAACAGATAGTAATGATTCAGCAAGGCCACGCAAACGGCTTCGGACGAAATCTAGCGAAGAACTGTCTTGGAAATCCTCGAGTTCTGTTGGTATGAGCAATGAGCTGCAGCGCTCTATTCTCTCGCCTGCGTCATCGACCTCTCTAGAGGACGGCTTCGTTCGGGTGCTGGACTGGACACGCTATGATATTCCAAACGCTCCTGAATTCGTCAAATGGTTACGAAACTTCGAATGGTCGCGGACCAGAATTGGTTCAATGGCATCCTGGAGTGCTGTCGTCCGCCAATATGCGATTTCAATTGTCAGCAACCCACAGCCAAGGGCCGTCTACTTTGGACTCGAGGATCCTTTCATGCTATACAACGAAGCATGTTCGAAACTTTTGGGTCATCGACACCCCGAAGCTATGGCTGCACATGGTTCAGTGGGAGCGGGTCCGGCATGGGCAGCCAAGTATGCCGGCATTAAAGAGGTTTGGTTGAATGGTCAACCCAGCCAATTTCACGACTACTATCATCCAATCCCTCGAGGTGGCTTGCCATGGGAGGAAGCTTATTTTTCTTGGAGTGTTCTTCCAATTTCCGATGACAATGGCAGAATGGTTGGCGTCCTTAAGGAATTCTGGGAAACAACGACCGATGTCGTCCTGAAACGAAGACAGCAGACACTAGAGAAGGCTGAAAGTATGATCGCGTGGGGAGATGATATCGAAACATTTTGGTCCAAAGTACGTCAGATTCTCGAAGCCAATACAGAGGACTTCCCATTCTGCCTCATGTATTCGGCCCCCCATGATCCACATCCCGGGAAGCGCGGGCATGCAACTGTCGAGGATCTAATACCAACTTCACTCAAACTTGAGAACCTCGTTGGCCTAGACCCTGGCCACCCCATAGTTACGGATTGTCTGGATCTCACCGATGATCACAACTTGCTTGTAAAGTTGTTTCGGAATGCGTGAATCTCAGAGAAGAATCTCAATATCAGCGAGAAAGAGCACAACCTACCTAAGTCTCTCCAAATGAAGATTCGTGGACGAGGTCTCGATTCTGCGTGTCGTTCAGCATTGATCTGTCCCATCAAGAGAGTTGATGGTCCGGGCTCCATTGGATTTCTTTTCTTTGCTTTGAATCCTCAACGTCCGTACGATCTCGCCTATCAAGCTTTCGTAAGCTCATTGATGGATAAATTCATGAAAGCCGCTGCAAGTATCCTTGTGCCCGAGGAACGGGAGAAGTTGAGACAACAATGGCAAAAGGCTCGTGATCAAGAACGAGCTTTTACCAAGTTGGCAAACCTCGCAACAGTTGGCCTGGCATTGTACTCACCGTCTGGCGAATTGAAGTGGAGGAATCCAACATACGCGACACTCACCAACCTAAACTTGGACGAGACAGCACCCTCCGGGTATTCCTTCCCAACACATCCAGACGACCGACATATCTTCGACCAATATCTAGCCAAACTCGCTGCATCTGATGATCGCAGATTTGAACCGATCTTCCAATTTCGCGTGCTCAAGAACTTTTCAGCAAAGGATCCCGTTAACTCGCCGGAGGTTTGGAGGTGGTTGCTTGCACACGCATCTCGAGAATGGAGCGAACGTGATGAACTAGAATGGATAGGAATATACGTCACTGATATTACCCCACAACTTGTTGAGAAAGAACAGAAACTGGAAGATGCTTTGGAAACTAAGCGACAGAGCGATAATTTTATTGACATGGTGAGTTCTCAAAATTGATAGCATCTATTATCGTCATAGCTGACGGTCGAAAAGACGTGCCATGAGATGCGAAACCCCCTCTCGGCGATTATTCAATCAGCAGACGGCATTCTCGCATCTTTTGAAGTGGAATCTCCGGGTAAGTCGTGTTAAGTCTGCGCGGTATCGGGCGTTCTGGTGTATTTTACGCTGCCTGTGAGACAAGCTTCGATGGAGACCTTTTGTGGTTTCAGGCTCACTCAAAGAGGCTCTTTCATAACTTGATTGCAAACTGACACTATGCAGAAGTCAAGATGGACCTTGAAGGACAGGACCTTGGCCGCATTTGCAACGACCTTCAAGCATCAATCCTAGATTCTGCTCAGACTATTCTATTGTGCGCTCAGCATCAGAAGCGCATCGTCGATGACATTCTCACCCTGTCAAAACTTGACTCGAACCTACTGCTCATAGCTCCTGATCGCGTTAGACCGATTACGCTCGTCGAAAGAGTGCTGTCAATGTACGAAGGAGAACTGGCTGAAGCACAGATTGCTGCCTGCTTGAAGATAGAACAATCATACACTGACCTGGCCATCGACTGGATTTTGCTCGATCCAGCCAGGCTCCTACAAGTATGTCTTGAAGTCATCAGAAGTGACTACTCTGCTAATATAACTAGATTCTGATCAACCTGCTCACCAACACGATCAAATTTACAAGGAAAGAAGAGGCGAAGGAGATTACTGTAGTCCTCGGGGCATCCATGGAACCTCCTTCCGCCGGCACAACCAACGTATCTTTCATCCCACAACGAACGTCCCGCGCAGACGCCATGTCAGCCCCTGATTGGGGCAAGGGCGAAGATGTCTACCTCCAATTTGATGTCTGCGACACGGGCAAAGGCCTGACTGCAGAAGAGATGTCAAACCTCTTTCGTCGCTTCTCACAAGCTTCCGCAAAGACATACTCCCAATATGGGGGTTCAGGTCTCGGGCTATTCATTTCTCGTGAACTGACTGAACTGCAAGGAGGGCAAATAGGCGTATACTCTGTTGCAGGCCGCGGCAGCACGTTCGCCTTCTATATCAAAGCGCGGCGATACAAGCCTGAGACTGCTGATGAGCGACTGCCAGACGACGAATCGATACCAGGCGTACAGGCTGTCAAGAAGGCGTCGACAGCAGCACTTTCATACGAGGATGGCGCCCTACCGGGTATCCCTCCCCCATGTGCCGAACCGAGCACCTGCACTTCACAGGTGCCGAGTGACTTGCACATTCTCCTCGTCGAAGACAATCTCATCAACCAAAAAGTCACAGCAAACCAACTGCGCAAAATCGGATGTACAGTCCACATCGCAAACCACGGCGTCGAGTGCCTCTCCTTCCTCGAAAAGTCGTGTTATTGGCGGAGCCATAACGACACTACTAATGCAACGGCGCTGATTCCTCTGTCGGTCATTCTTCTAGACCAGGAGATGCCCGTCATGGATGGTTTGACGTGTGTGCGTAAGATTCGAGAGTGGCAACAGGACGGAAAGCTCGATGGTCATGTACCGGTTATCGCTTGTACTGGCAATGCAAGGAGAGAGCAGGTTGCTAAATTATTGGAGGCTGGAATGGTAAGTTTGTCAGATTGTGTGAATGGATCGTTGGGATATGCTGACGCTATTGTATAGGATGAGGTTGTCACTAAGCCTTTTCGCATCAATGAGCTGCTGCCGAAGATGTTCGAGCTTGTGCAAAGATTGAATATGGTGAATGTAGGTACGAGTATCACGGGTGCAGCATGAGAGTTTTCTTAAAGCCAACACATTCTTTCTCCCTCAGCATTCATTAAAGAAGCGATATAACGCGAGATCAAAATTTCGATCCTTCGTGGCATTTTGGAGGTATGTGAAGCCTTGGGCTTTGTACAAATACAGCAAATATATGGACGCAAACGGGCGTACAAATGCCAATATATGAGCACATAAATTAATACCACGATTCGCATGACATGGAGAAACCTTCGTCGTCCCGGAACTTTCAACTAATACCCATGCCTCTGCAACTCGGCCTCCGTCCATTCCCAAAGCTTTTTCTGTAGACCCTTATCCTTCGCCCATTTACTCCCTGCACTGCGCACCCCAACAGGATTGTAAAATGCTCCATTGACCAAATCCTCTTTCTTCGCCGTAGCACACCATGTAGTATTCAACGCACCACCTTTCGTATCCTTGTAATGCCCCGGCAACACCATTGCCAAGAACCCATAGATCCACACCCCAATCTTCAAGAAGAAGTTTGTCTGTAGCGATTGATACAAGTCCGTGAGTATGACGCCCGGATGCAGGGACACGGAGGTGATTTCCGGGTATCTCTCCGCGAGTTCGCGCGCATAGAGAATATTCGCAAGCTTCGAAGAGCCGTAGCGGCGCCACGTGTTTAGCTTCTCGAGAGCTCGCTGGTCGAAATCGATACCGCCTGGCCCAGCGAGGTGGTGGCCCATACTACTCAGCGAGATGATGCGCACGTCAGCGCCGGGCTGCTTTGCTGTCTCGAGCAATGTTGGTAGCAGGAGTTTTGTAAGGAGGGCGTGGCCCATGTGGTTTGTTCCGAACTGGGTTTCGTAGCCTTCTTTCGTGGTGTCGTAGGGGCAGGCCATTATTCCTGCATTGTTGACTAGGAGGTCGAGACGCGATTCGCGCGCTTTGAATGTCGCGGCGGCTTCGGCGATCGAGGAGAAGGATGTCAGGTCGAGTGGGAGGTAGACGATTTCGCATGCGTTCGGGACTGTGGATTGGATGTCTGCGATTGCATCGCGGGCTTTGGATGCGGTGCGTGCGGCGAGGTAGATGCGTGCGGGCTTGTGGGAGGAGAGGTAGGCGATTGTTTGTTTGCCTAGGCCTGCGTTGCCTGTAGTCTTCAAATCAGCTTGATGACACTCCTCCAAGCGATTGAACTGCGAGGCCTCGTACCTCCCGTAACCAGCACGACCTTTCCCTCCAGACTCCCAATGTCCCTCTCTGGATCAAATTTCTTGCCCATCCCGATACTCGTTATCCAACTTTTCACTTCAGGAATCACAAACCCAACAGCTAACAGTGCGACGGTAGAGGAAACTTCGAGGATCAGGCGCAGCGTGTAGAGGATGGTCTCCCACAAGGATACGGGATCAGTGGAAGTTGGATTGAGGGGTCTCGCAGGGCCGTGATGGTAGTGTTCAGAAGAGAGCGGGCGAGTGGCAGCTTCTACTCGCCGTCGGGGTCCGTCCATGGTGGCTCATTATCTTGCGCGTATCACGGTGCTTTCATGGGCAGCCGAGGCTGGGTATGCGCTATGACGTCGTTGGCCAGGCATGCTCGCACTTTGGTTTGAAGGCGAAACAACGAGGAGTTAGAGCATTCTGGGGATTGTATTTCGCGACGACAGGATCGAAGTGAAGGAGAGGTGCAGCCGTGAGATTGATGTGTCGTACAGTCTCTACACATTGACAAAGTACTACCAACTAGCGCTTACTAGCCATCGCAAAGGATCAGACTAGTCAACACTATGCAATCATGAATTGAATCGATGTCTATGGTGTATGCACTTGCTGCTGAGCAAATGTAGTCTATCATCAACGGTATGTGTCGTGATGCCATCATATGCGTCATTGGAACTTACTCCGAGCCCTTCATCCACCCATCTGTATAAATATAAAGAAGCTAAAACATCGTTCAAGGTCTGAATACCTTGGCGGGATTACCCCAAGCCCGTCCCCTCCATGTATACTAATGTATGCGACATCTTAAGTTATCGACTAAGAGCACTAGAAGTGTCCACCGCCCTGGTTCTTCTTGAACTTCGCATAAGGGTTGGCGCCTATTGGAAGATCTTCAGCCTCTATCTTTTGTACAACGTCAGGAACTCGCTGCATAGGCGCGGTAGGCACTGCAGCCGCAGATACAGACGCAGTCGCATTAGAATCTTTCGTTTGTTTACCGGCGACAGACCTCCCATTGAATGACATGAGGAGGTCTTGGCGCTGCTGCTCGAGTTCTGTGTCGCTGGTAAGGTCGATTGCCCCGTCAATCTGGGCAGGCGTCGGGCGTGGAGCGCTTCTCCGCCGTCTACTGGTTGACCGTCGCTGACTTAGAGGCGTTGTCGAAGCTGGTGCATGGGCCGATGGACCTGGTGGAGAAGGCGTTGCCATTGATGAGACTTGTTGAGGCATTGGCGGAGATACTGACTTCACCTCACCCTCCCATTGCTTCTTAGTGTGAGAAGGAGTGAAGGCACCAATGCAGGTTCGTAAATTCGAATTGCCATTGCTGAGGTGCTGCAAATGAGGTATGTCAATGTTTAGTGGATCCACGATTGACGTGTCCGGTAGTGGTAACAGAGAGTCTCGCTGGAGTCTCGACGCTGATGTACTCATTGATGCAGTTGGTGCTCGATAGTTATTCAGCTCCGAGACTCGGGTTTGTCGTACCTGAGCGGGCGTGGGAAGAGGTCTTTGTGATGGTGTATTTGAAGCATGCTCATTTAATGCATGTCTTTTAGTAGAGCCACTTGAAGGCTCTTCGTTCGTGGTTGTTCCTCCAGATGTTCGATTCCGCCATGGGAAGGTAGTGGTACCTGAGGGCACTGACGTTGTTTGCATCGGATCTGCTCGTATCAGGCGAGTTGGTGTGTTCGTGCGTTGTGGTGACAGAGCTGCAGAAGGCCGTTTCCTTGTCATTGCGGTATTAGAGGATAATCGCTCGTGCTGCTGAGCTACAGGGACCGGCATATTATATAGACACGTAGAAGGTGATGATCGTGTCGCGGGAGCACTTTTACCAGATTGGAAGTTCCGTAAGGTAGGACTTTCATTCTGGAAGTGAGGACTCGTCACTGTACCATTGGAGTGGCTTATGACAGAAGATCTGACATTCTCGAGGTTGGGATTGGTCCGCTTCCGCTTTGGTGAGCGGAAGTCTGATGAGGGAGTAGATCCTCCCTGCTCCCTTTTTACAGTAACTGTTTTTAATCGCGGGTCCGTCCCATGTGACGGGTTTTCTCTCTGTGCTGACGGCGCTGACGCAAGAGCTAGATTACGCTGCAAGGGCGATTTTAATCGTGTGCGATTTACCGTACTGCCATCTACAGCACCACGGATAGCCTCTAGGTCCTCAAGAAAATCCCATATGAACTTCCACACCTGAGCATGCAGGCGTAGATCTGTAAAATGCTCACGAAGGGCAATTCTCATGGCTTTGATGTCTCCAAGCAATAATCGGTCATTTCGCGTCTCCGAATACATTGATATGAGAACTGCTACAGCCACCATCTCGACCGGTGCGAAAGTTTGTACACCCGTTAAGTACTTGTCGGCATTCGTGAAGGTATCAGAGTCCTGTTCTACAAGATCTTTGAAGGTGTTCCAAACGCTTGCAAGGTGTGATTTGATACCATCGTCTACGGCGCCCTTGTTACTCAGCAATTTTGGAAGAGCTGAATAATTCGTCTTAAGCATCGGGATTCCGTTTGAAGCAACTGGATGCATGGCCTCTAGGATCTGACTAAAGCAGGATAATGTGAGCTGGAAATCCTTTGCTCGCGCTCGATCCTTCATCAATGTGTAGATGGTCGGAAAGTCTTCAACGAAGAGCCTTGCCAGCTCTTGCCACGGACCGGTCGATGCCCTCATCTTCTCTGCTAGACTGAGCTGGACGCCCATCTGAACTCTAGCAAAGAGATCTTCTTCTTGATCAGGGGATAAGTCTGTAAATTCGAAAGAGACGAATTCTTTGGAAAGGAATAGTTTTTGTGTTTCGTCAGAAAGTATCTTTTTGCGTCGACTGCCGGGCACGTCACAGAACCACCTCAAAATGTCAGTTACTCTGCAGAAAGACAAATGGATTCGGCTTGCCTACTTACCACTTCTCCCCGCGGTGATCGTGACATGGTATCATGCCCTTGATGAATGCTCGAACTGATGAAAGACGCTGCTTTCCATCGACGCAAACGAGCGTGACTTGTGGTCCACTACCATTTGGAACGGATTGTGTCTTCTTGTTCAGTATAATGGGCGGAATGTAGAAGTTCTCTGTAGGCCTGAGTCTCAATATATGTACGAGAGTTAAAGGTGAAGGTAACTCACCCATCAACGAGTTGACTAGGCCGGTCATTCGGTCCGCTGTCATGTTGTTAGCGTGCACATACGCCGCCCTATGCGTGTTTGCTTTCACCTGTCCACACGACCTCGCGCTGGTATTCCGGATTGACATCAATGATCCCATTCTCGAGGTCTCCTACTGATGATAAGTATATACTTTGGCTTGTAGGTTGGCGTATTACTCATGAGATGCGCCAAAGTTCGCATGACGACAAATGGCTTTGGCAGTTGCGGGCGCGGCTTGTATGAGTCGTCGTCGTCTTCATCCCCAAGCATATCATCATTGTCCACCAATTCATCCTTGATGGAGAGCTGAAGGGCATCACTATCGCCGACGGGTTGCTCGTTAGAGGAGTGCTGTGGTGTGTTGGTAGTTGCGCTCTCGTCCATGCTAGATTAAGCCGTTGCTGTGGTGGGGCGATGAATAGCACAGCCTCCTTCCAGTTTACCTAGCAAGCATATATGAGGGAGCCTTGTTGCTGAAGCATCTCTAGTCTGCTAGTATTTGCTTGTCTAGCTGTATCTAGCAAAGAGAAAGGAACATGGTGTTTTTGCATTGTAGAATGGATGAGACGCGCTAGGTGCTTGGCTGGTGCACTTAACCAAACGTGCCAGACTGCCAGTTCACACAAACGGTCCTAGCAGGCTCCGATTGAATACTTCGATATTGCCGCAGCGAGCGGACATAAAGCAGAAACCAATGAAATATTAATGTACATACGGACTATATGAAGAGGACCTTAAGCAACATGAACCAACTTTCATCCTCTGTGCATTCGTTCAATTACAATTCTACTTAAGGAGCGTATTCTTCTCGATGGAAATCCGCCATGCCCTCTTTGATGACCTTTCGAAGTTGCGCAGCTGCGCGACCTAGCTCTCCGCCGCCTTTAGTCGCTTGCTCTAGACCTATGACAATTGCTGCTTCCGCTCTATCATGAAACACCCTTTGCCGGTCCTCACGGTCCTCGTACATTTCCGCCTCTTCGTCCCTTGCAGCGCCGAACAGGTTCAAATGCGCATAGGCGTTCGAGCGTTCTGATAGTACATGGTGTTCCGTCTGCCAAAGCGGAAAATTGTTATTGCCAACGACGACAGAGGCAACTGCCTGTGCGTGAAAAAGCCCGGTCCGAAGAAAAGAAGTTAAAGCATTCATCTGTTTGACCTGTATCTTCGAGTCCGCTTTGCCGTAAGACTTTGCGGTTGACCATTTGCTGCTTGCTTCACTCTGCCAACCAAGCAAGCTGAGGAAGCATTTCAGCATCTTCACCCAGCCTCCGGCGCAACTAACGACCTCATCGCCCGCAGTACCAAGCAGCCATTCGAGAACCTCGAGACCGAACACCCGGATCTCGGCTGCTAGATGTGTCATGGCGGCCCTTGTATGGAGCAGCAGCTGATCTGCGTGGCTCGCAATATCGACCTGAGGTAGGCTTTGCAGAAGCTTGAGCAGTTGCTGACGGACATTGTTTGATCCATCGAGAACAAGCCGCTGCACCGCAGGAACAATGACAGATGAGGGTTGCGGTAACGGAGTGTTAGAAGGGTTGCTAGTAATTGCTGAAGTTAAGAAAGCGAGAGACTCTTTCCGTTGTGTGTCCGATTTGTGATTCAGCAGACCCAGGTGATGAGCACATTGTGCTTCTAGGGTGGGAGCACTTGTAGAAAGAGCCTGCTGTTTCAAGGCAATTGCTGCGATGTATAAGATACTATGCTGTTAATGTATTTCGAAAGACTTACATTTGGCACGGAAGCTCGTACTTGTGCTATTGGCAGCTTGTGGCTTGACTTTCCCAACCTTCAATTTTGGTTTCTGAGGTCTGTCAGTCTCAAGATGTGCTGAATAATGATGATAAGCTCCATACCTGGAAATCCTTCTTTTTGTTTTCCTTCTTCTTCTTGGAACTTGCCGTCATTTTGCTCTTCAGCCGCAATCAAGATACTCGTTGCGATGACTCTGACGATTGAAAGTGGTCGGCCAAAGCATGAATGCTAATATACTGGCTACATGAGGTCTTGATAGTGCGCTTGGTTCATCGTCAGGAAAATTGAAGATCCAGAGCGCTAAGACAGAAAAGGCTTAGCTTAGATCAAGTTGCAGCAGGGACCAGCCGCGGTCGCGCCCGCTAATGTCATCAACCATTGGTGTAACCAGCGCCTGCCATTGTCAGACACCTTCACTTTTCATTCTTTATTTTGAAATATGGCTCAGAATGCTGTAAGTAGTTTTATTGATGTCTGATGTTTCAGAGACTAACAACAACTCAGTCAGACGAGACGCTTACCCTCCTCACTCGACTCAGCCAGAAACCTGGCGTGCAAAGCACCCTCATATTGTCCCGCGAGAATGGCACGATAATACGTACATCCGGCCTCATTTCGAAGAGCTCTTCAGCGAATCCGAATAGCACTCTACCTGCCTCGAATGATTCCGCGCCCGAAAGTTACACAAATGGCAGAAAGGAGAGCGGCATACATAGCGCAGAAGATGTAGCAAGCATGGTCTGGTCTTTCTTGAACGCCGCGGGGTCCCTTGTGGATGGATTAGACAGAGAGGACGAGGTGAAGCTTCTGCGACTACGGACAAAGAAAAATGAATTGGTGATAGTACCAGGTATGGTCAGGACTCTGCGCTACCGTGAAGCTACCGCTAATTGAAGGCTAGACCCCAAGTTCATCCTCGTAGCAATACACGATACACCGCCGGCATAGGGTATCAAGGATGTCTTAAATTTTGCTTGGCGTTCTTCCTTTTTCAGCGCGATGATACCCCATATGTTGAAGATACAAACAACGTAATTCGTATTCACCAATGCGCCTCGCTGATCTCAACTTTGTTAACATCGATTCCGTCCTTAAACCAGCGGTCTATACATGGGTCAGCGAACACGCTGGAGCAGGAACGTCTTTTGGACGCTTGGAGACCATGCCGGTTCTCGTTCCGGACAAGGCGACTTTAGCACTAGGACTTACCCGCTTCACTGATTTCGATGTCGTTCCCACTCATCTGCCGCTTACGCATCTTCCCATCCTCAGCAAACGTCCAGTCCTCGAGACCATAGCATCGCTTCCACTTCATCCCGTCATGTGCATCTTGAAATTCGTACCAGAACTGCACAGCGATCTTGTTCTCCGTAAAGGCGAACAACTCCTTGCGCAGACGGTAGTTCTGTTCCTTCTCCCACTTCTTGGTGAGGAACTCCTCGATAGCCTCAGTCCCAACAATGAAGGAAGATCGGTTTCGCCAGATGCTGTCGGGCGTGTAGGCCTGCGCGATCACCTTCGGGTTTCTACAGTGGTGAGTTTGGCTCAAATAAGGCAGGGCCAGATTACTCACTGGGTGTTCCACAAGTCCTGTGCCTTCTTAACTTTGGCACGGGCAGAATCCTCGGTGAATGGTGGAGCAAGGGACATGTTGATGATTTAGAGTTGAGAAGAGATTGATCGGTATGGGGAGAAGATGTCAAAGAATGCTTGTGAGAACATCAGCCCTTATCAACTATCATGGTTACTACTAAGCTACGTAACCAATGGAAATTGCATTTTCCTACCGCGCGTCATATCGAGGGAAAACTTTCATCATTCATCCTTACTGTAACAAAGGCGGATGCCTAGTCATCCTTTGTCGGCCAGCCCGTCTGACATACAACATCTTCGGCACTTCGGCATGCGGCATGTTGTGGCACCCAGCGCGAGGCCAAAGTAAACTTACTCCAGCTGGACGCTTACTGTTCTGACTCAACACCGAAGCGCGCACGAGTCTCGATCGAACCACCGCCGGAACGAACATACAGATCTATCGGGCACCATGTTGACTAAACAGACAACAGATCGGCGGACCCGTTAGTTGACTTCATTCCAAATGGGATACCTGGAGCGCACGGTTGAGTGTGTCAGAAGAATGTACACTAGTAGAACAAGTGCAAGCGGACAATGCAGTTTACAAGTAGAGCACCTTGATGATAGGACAACAGTATTTGTCACTTACCCCCGTACTCTGCGTTCGCTCCTGCAGGTAGTCCTCGGTACCTGGATAGCGTCATCGGCCTAAAAGATTGCCCCACTACGATCGAGAGCTGGAAGCTTGGGAAGCAGCATTGCCCCTCCAAGACATCGGAGGCACTACAACAACACCACACTTACGGTTTTCGACTGATCTTTTACTTCCTCATTCAAATTCCAAACCGATTGATCAATATGGCACCTCTCAAAGTTGGAGACTCCTTCCCTGAGGGCGTAAAGTTCGAGTAAGACTGCCCGTCTCGAGCTTGCTACTGTGGAAGAGCTCGGAATGTTCCCCGCGGTCAGGCAGAAGCTGATTTGAACACCATAGATGGGCACCCATCACAGACGATGATCCCACCGCCTGCGGTCGACCTCAAGAATACGACGCTTCAAAGGAATGGGCAGACAAGAAGGTCGTTCTCTTCAGCGTTCCAGGTGCGTGCTTTACGCTCTACATTCTCTAATTACATAGAGGAAGCTAAATGATATGTATATAGGTGCTTTCACACCCGGCTGCCAAGCCCGTCATCTTCCTCCGTACATCCAGAACGTCGAGAAGTTCCGTCAAAAGGGTGTGGATATCATTGCCACAATCGCCTCCAACGACAGCTGGGTTATGAATGCCTGGGGCAAGGTCAATGGCGTCAAGGGCGATGATATTGTAAGCCCTTCAGTGTGTATGGTTGAGAGCGTAGTGATAGCTGACAGGATATAGCTCTTCCTCAGCGATACGAAGACCTTCTTCTCCAAGGAGTATGGTTGGCCGGCGGGCATGGGTGACCGCAACGGTCGCTGGGCTATGATCTTCGACCATGGCAAGGTCATTTATGCTGAGAACGAGAAGAGCCCTGGTGAGGTTACGGTATGCACTTCTGGGATACTTGAATGTGAAACAAGGAACTGACATCCTGCTAGGTCTCTGGTGCGGAGGCTACTCTTGCCAAGTTGTAGGCAATTGGAAATTAGCACGTCTCTCTTCGAAGTACTTGGAACGGGTCTTATGCGATCAGGTTCATAGATGACCGGACTACTGCCTCCTAGAAGCGGCTCATAGACATAACAAAGAATGAAAACAAAAGCAATAAAGTAGCGTTCTGCGGTATCTTTCACGATTTTGATCTTGAGGTTACTGATCTCATGTTAGTAATGGCACAATCGGCATGTTTGAAGTATTGTGTTTGTCATTTCAGTGCTGGCTGCATGCTCAGCTTTTACCCGCGAGCCTCATCCGCGAGTGCTTGCTTCTCCATAGTCTCGTCCATGTTCGTCAAGTCTGACAATCTAATGTCAATGACGAGCGACTGCTCCCCTGCATTTGACCCCATTTGGAACCGATATGCACAATCATCGCCTGCATTTACGCTCAATCAAACTGTGAATCGGTCAGTAATAATCCCAAACCGAGTTGAGGCTCGCGGAACATACCGGAGTAAGGAAAGACTCGGCCACAAAACGTGCTCTTGCGTTCAGCTAGGTACATGTCAGCCCTGATCCCTACAAAGATATCTCGGCTGCCCTACGAAAAGCTTCATCTCTGAAATCTCCTTGTCCACCTCCTCCATAAACTGGATTATGAAGTCGACCAGCTTGTGCTTCAACATCTCCTCGGTGTGGAAGTTCGTGATCAGGAAGGAGATATCATAGCCCTTGACCGGTTTCCTCCGCAGAATGTAGAAAGACTCGGCTCGCTGTGTCAAGAATCGCGTAAACTTGTGGACTAGGATATGCTCGATCTCATCCGCCTGCTTAATCTTGATGCTTATCCGCACACTGTTGATACTTGGCTCGATGTACACCCTCTCGTTCTCGTTTCTCGACACAGTGAGCGGGTTGAGGATGACTTCTGGGGAGCTCGCGGCTTCAATCTCGGGGACATTGTGTCGTTCGGAGGCTTGAGAAGCGAAGTTGGACAGGGAGAGAGCGGCCGTGAGCGACGAGCGTACGCATTGGAGGTACGGGCGGAGTGATTGGGACTGTGGGCGTCAGCATGGGGGAATTCGAACACTCGGAAGCGTAGGGAAGATGTACCATTGTGAGTGTTGCTCGAGATTAGCCCAATTCTCGAGGTAAAGAGCTGCAGTTGGTAGAGGGCGGGCTACGACATGTCACTATGGAGGATGGCGGTGCCTAGTGGGGGTGAAGCTGGGGTCCAGCGGGCTTAGTTCTTGGCTTGGCGCGCCTTCCTCATGCTTCGGCCGTTTACCATCAACATTTTGCCCCGCGAGCTACTTATTGAACACCTTCTTGCCGCCGCCCCAGGAAACCTTCAGTACTCCCTCTCCCTTTCAATATCAGGCGTTTCAGCGGGTTATCATGGCTTCCATACCCGGTATGCACGCCCTCACCCACAAATATTTTGCGCCACGGCTAACTTGGAATGTTTACAGTGATTGTTAAGCACCAGGGCAAGAAGCACGAAGTCGAAGTCGACACCACCTCCAACGGCGAGACGTTCAAGTATCAACTCTTCTCGATTACAGGCGTCGAGCCTGAGCGCCAGAAGATCCTCGTCAAGGGCGGACAGCTTAAAGATGACGCCGACATGTCGAAGCTGGGCCTTAAGGCCAACCAGACCATTATGATGATGGGTACACCCTCTGGAGACGGTCTTGTCATCGAGAAGCCCAAGGAGAAGATCAGGTTCTTGGAGGATATGGACGAGGCCGAAGCGGCGCAGTTGGAAGGTGCCACACCTGCTGGCTTGCAGAATCTGGGCAACACTTGTTACATGAACTCTACGCTGCAGACTTTGAGGTCTATTCCCGAGCTACAGGAAGAGCTTCTGCGGTACTCTGCTAAGTATGACCACTGCCATTATGTTGGTACGTTAGATGCTAATTGACTACAGCAACGATGCTGGATCATCTAGCTCCGCACGACAGCTTAGCCAGCTCGGTCTCGGTGGCCTCGGTGCCTCTACAGATCTTACAGGATCCCTACGCGATCTTTTCAAACAGATGTCCGAGACCCAGCAAGGCTTCCCTCCTCTAATGTTCCTGAACGCTCTTCGAACCGCCTTTCCCCAATTTGCGCAGAAGGCCAAGGACGGACATGGTTATGCACAGCAGGACGCGGAGGAGGCTTGGTCCCAGATTGTCTCGCAGCTCCGCCAGAAGCTTAAGATCAAGGACAGCGAGACACAGTCGGACACAGACAAGCAGAAGGAGCTTTCATGGATTGACAAGTACATGGCTGGCAAATTCGAATCGGTCATGGAATGCGACGAGCCCGCGGCAAAAGAAGGTGGCGAGGAGCCAGTCTACAGCGAGGACCTCTTCTTCAAGCTCAACTGCCATATCAACGTAGAGACCAATCATTTGCGAGACGGACTCGCTGCAGGTTTGAAGGAACAGATTGAGAAGCGATCAGAGGTGCTAGGCCGCAATGCGTTGTACACGAAGACTTCGCGCATCGCCCGCCTGCCGAAGCATCTTCCGGTACACTTCGTGCGCTTCGACTGGCGACGAGACACAAACAAGAAGGCGAAGATCATGCGCAAGGTCACATTTCCGGAGGAGTTAGATGCGCTAGAGTTCTGCACCGATGAGCTTAGGAAGCAGCTTGTTCCTATTCGGGACAAGATCCGCGATATTCGAAAGGAGGAGCAGGACGATGAGCGAGCCCGCAAGCGGCAGAAGCGCATGAGGGCTGGCGAAGAAAACGATGTCGAAGCACCTGCTAGCAGCAAGGAGCCTCTGCAGAAGAAGAAGGAAGCTGAGCAGAAGAAGGAGGATGCAAAGAAGCCAGCTGAGGATGTAAAGATGGAGGAAGTTGAGTACAAGACAGACGCTCAGCTTGAAGCCGAACGCGCTGCCTCCATTCTTGCCGCCAAGAAGGAGCTTCTTGCGCTGGTAGATCCCAAGTTGGCTGCGGACGAAGGTGCCAATCAAACCGGTCTCTACGAGTTAAGGGGTGTCATCACGCATCAAGGCGCCAGTGCTGACAGCGGTCACTACACCTCCTTTGTCAAGAAGCAAGGCCCTAAGGATCCCGTTACTGGCAAGCGGAAAGAGGAGGACGGCAAGTGGTGGTGGTTCAATGATGAGAAGGTCTCGGAGGTCGATGCTGAGAGAATTCAGACCTTGTCTGGTGGTGGTGGGTACCATATCTTAATATCGTGTTCACACAGCTGCTAACTCTTCACAGGACAAAGCCACTCGGCATTGATCCTCCTGTACCGCGCAGTTCCGCTGCCAATCGTTGATGAGGATGTCAAGATGAGCGAAGCATAAGCCTCCCGGAGTTGGACAACATACTTTCTGCACGCATCTAGATTCTTCGCCTGCTCAGGGCAGTTGCATTGGTGATGCATGGCATTGGCGTTGCATAAGACACTACGGACACGGCACGGGATAGTGTGATGAAAAGCATGTGTAATGATATGACGAGTTCAAGAGCCTGCAATAGAAGAAACGGTCTGCATCTTGGTTAAGTGTGCTCATTTCCTTATTCATCCTCACATCACGGCGCGCTGTGGAAGCGCGTCGAACTTCCTCGCCAAGCCTCATGACTGCTCCTAACCCTCACCTGAACTCGTCCTTTTCCACTCCACTACCTCGTCTTTCTTCTTTCTGTATGCTGCATCGCTAGTGCTCCTGTTATATGACCACATTCGTTCATCTATCGCTTTTGTCTTAGGTATCGTCATGTTCTACAGTCACGAAGGTGAGCTTCACTGACATGCAGATCCCAAACGGCAACACCTACGCTGACACATACAGTCTTAACATCGCGCAAGTATGGCGTGGCAACCATCTGGTGAGTCTGGAAGGGGTGCAGTGCTCCGTTCCGAAGCTGACAAGACTGGCAGGCTTGTGGCTACACTCGGCTCGAAATCCAGCTTGAAGCGCATCAACCGCAAACAAATCCTCGACGTCGATGTAGCAAAAGCATGCCAAACTATTATAGATCCTGTGGCACCTATGGCTTTGCGTCTGCAGGGCAACTTGTTGTAAGTCGCGCCAGTAACCCCAACCATGCAATGCACTCCTAACGTGCGCACAGGTACGGGGTATCGCGAGTGTACTTACAGCAATGCGGATATGTTCTTTCGGATGCGCAGATTGCGCGCAATACTATGCAGATGATGCTGCGAACTGTGGAGAATGCAGCTCTTGATCCGGATGCTGGCAAAGCTCGGTGAGCATCCATCACTGTCACTTCTCGCAGCGAGTCTACCCACTAAACTTCACAGGCCCGAGCAACTTATCCTCCTAGACGACCCATCTTTTCTCCCCGAGTTCGCTATCGCTCCTCCAGACCTTCTCGCAGATCTTGATCTCTTCGATGTCGACCTTGAACGCTCTGGCGAATCTCAGTCCTTCACGCCCTTCGGCTCTCAGCAATCCCAGTCTTCCCATGGCGGTGCGATCGGCGGCCTTGTTCTCCCCACTTCTTCCCCTGGCATGCCCGGGGAGTTCAGACTCGAGGGTGACAATGGACCAGGTAGCATCGGCGGACCCAGTGGAATGCTCGGTGCTGGCGATATGCTGGAAGTGTTGGAGCCGGACTTCACATTCGGCGACGATGGCGACTTCATTGATTTGACAGCGGGAAATGCGGCCACTAGGACGCCTGTTGTGCCGGGAAGGCCCACGATGCACAGCGATGCTGGGGCCAGTGAGAGGGTAAGAAGAGAGCATGAAGAGGGACGTAGGGTTGACGCGCAGGTGAGTTCTACTGCAATTTTTACCGAGTTGTAGTACCGCGATCTCATCTCTTCTTTCTGCGCTCTCGACCGCTTTATCTCACTTGGCTCCCGGTCATGGCCTCACACGACATCTCATTCAGCCATCAGGATCTCTCAGATGCTCGATGTGTCCTTTACATATAACCCTTGTTTTTGATTTCTTTGTTCTAGTCTCTGTCTTTGCTTGCTCTCTTCTTCTATCATCCTTTCATACCTCAGTAACATAAATACTAATCCATACTAGTTCCCTGACGATCAAATGGATATCGATTTTCCTATCTACAGAGATGATCTTTCAGAGGGCGAGGCTTTCTCATCAACCGCCAAACAACGAAGTAGCGAGCAAGTGGAATTGCTTGGATCATCTTCCACGGCCGATGCGCCGATGCGCCGCAAGCCTCGAACCGCGCGGGCTCTACCCACCGATGCAACTATAGAACTTCGCAATAAGGACCTTGCAGACTGGAATGCAAACTATCTGCAAAATATGAAAACCGCTGCTCGGCACAAACTTCGAGTCCGCGCTGGCCCACAAGCAAAGAAGAATGCCGAGTACTTTGTCTGGGGCAGTGGCATCGGAGGTATTGCAGACCAGATGCTGGGTGCCAAAGGCTCAAATCCCTTTGATATGTTTATCGGCGACAACCTCTTTGAGCTAGTCACTGGTATGAACCGCAAAAGGGCCGCGGGTAGGAAGCATGACCGCGATAGTGGCATTGATGATGCAACTCAAGAGGAGTCCCGCCGCGTACGCCAGAAGACCGGTGAGTCTGAAGAGCAGATTGGACGTGGACTGGAGGATGACGGCTTCTTCATGGCTGGTGGCGATGAAGTTGAGCTGCCGCGCGAAGCTGAGACTGCCCTCGACGATCAGCATCTCTTCTCTGCCATGCCATGGAATGTCAGTGCTTCCATTCGCGGTTCTTCGGCTATTCCTCGCAGTGGACGGGTCGGAATGATCGGTTCGACTGATCAGAGCAAGCGTGGGAGTCGCGTGGTATCCGCATCTCCTCTGCTTGGCCGTGGTCCAGCTGGTAGACTCGAAAATGTGAAGATCCTAGAGAGCGATAACGACTTTGCTTATGGCGGAGATGAGTTCGCACTCCCAGAAGCCAGTTCAGACATCCCCGAGCCAGCAGCTCCGCCACAGCCAGCAACACGCGTGCGTGATGCCCTATCTGCAGAAGGCGAGAACTTCCTAACCTTCGTCACCGAAGCCATTACCGAAAAGCGCAACCGTGCCCAAGCCGACTTGGAGCCCATGTCCGATTTCTTGCAAGCCGAAGCTGCTGCTGACATTGACGACATTACGTTCGAAGAACTTCTTCCTCCTCCTGAGAATACCAAGGTGATTGCATGCCAAGGGTTGATGATGGTCCTCGCCCTAGGTATGAAAGGCGTGCTCGACGTGCAGCAGCCTCAGGGACTTGGCGAGATCGTTCTCAAGCTTACTGAGAAGGCCAAGGCTATGCGGATCATTGAGATCACTGAGAGTGAAGAGTCTGAGTCTGAAGAATCCGAAGCAGAGACGTTGGATGAGGAAGATGAGATTCAAGAGGAGGCCCAAGAGGAAGAGGTTGAAGACGAGGGTCACTTCCAGGAACAATTCGCTGCTATCACTCCTCATGAGGATGATGACCACGACTCTCTTTACGACGATTGAGCGATCTTACGACATCTACTACTAGCTCTACAATATCGGTCTGTCGAGAATGTCACTCCCATCTGTTTCATCACAATCTACGAGTCGGCGATTAGGGGTATTATGGTGCACTTATAAAGATCCCGGTGTTCACCAAGCACGTATACGGCCTGCATAATTTAGCGTTGTTTCCTATGTCAGTACACTTCCGTTCATTTCCTTATAGGCACAACATGTAGCACGGGATAGATCTAGTGCTTAGGGAGGTGCTACCTAAAGTCAAGTCATTAGTACAGAGTAGGCGGTAAAGGTGACCTCCGTTCGGACTGCCTGGACGGCAAATGTCCGTTCTAGAGTCGACTTTAGCGATTGTAATATTAGTGCCTGCAAGATTATCAGCAAGTAAATGATAGTTTGATTGGTTTTGAATACTTCTGCATCAGTGTCCTTATTGCGCATTTCGTCTTGAAAGCTTAGTTTTGTCGGTCATTCTCATTCAGACGGGGAGTCTGGGGTTTAGGCGACATCTAATAACACACGGTCATCTTAATCTCAAAATGTGTAAGCTACGGACATATGGCCCGAAATAGAGTGTATACTGTAAAAGATGCGGTGTGATAGTGAGAGATTAATGTAGCGATACGCGTTCTATGTCGGGCCGGCTACGTAGGCGCTAAGATCCCAGACGCGAGACGCGCCCAGACGTAGTAGTCGAAACATTGCTGATACTCTATAATCACCTAGATTAGTGTGCTGGCCACACGTATAGATTTCTCTTTTCCGCTTCCCTTCTCGCATACTTCTTCTTTTATCCTCATTTCCCTGTGCGCATGCCATAGACTCTCGCAATTGCCAACAAGCGCTTCTGGTGACTCCGACAATTCAACGAGTATCATGTCTTCAGCAATGATATCGCAGACGCTGCAAGGCGCAGTACTCAGTATAACATCGAACATACTCGCGCAGGCAATATCGTCCTACAAAGACAGCGTAAGCATTGCACAGCTCTAACACAACAAGATCAACAGCTAACGCATCTGTTGTAGACGCCTTTCTCCATAAACTTCGTACCAGTCTTCAAATTCGCCCTCTTCAGCATCATTAGCAACCCACCCAACATCATCTGGCAAACCTTCCTCGAAGACCTATTCCCCACAAACATACCCTTAGCTCTGCCCCCAACGTCCGCCTCCAAACCCGCCTCCAAACCCAGTACCCCCTCCAAAACGAGAGCGAGCAAGACAAATATTCTCATCAAATTCCTGCTCGATCAGACTATCGGTGCTGTGGTCAACACTCTCATGTTCCTAGGCTACATGGGTTACGTGAACGCGTCGGCATCGCAGGACGCGTGGGGCCATGTTGCGACAGAATGCAGGAATAAGACGTGGCCGATGATTAAGGATGGGTATAAGTTCTGGCCTGCGATTAGTCTGATAAGCTTTGTGTGGGTCCCGGTAGACAAGAGGGTGGTGTTTGGGTGCTCGGTGGGTGTCATTTGGGGGATTTATCTGAGTTTGATGGTCGATGCCTAAACGTTTTGAAGAAGAGCTTTAGCGGAGGGCTCAAGGCAACGCTAAGATGATAGTTATGACTCATGTGGTGTATGGAGCGATGGGAAAGCCCGGAAATCACATCCTAGTCCTTGTCAAATTCACGTGCTTCTAGACCTTTTCCCCCTAAGAGACTTCGTCTTCTGATACTCTGGTCTGACGGAATCGCAGATACTTGCAAGTCATCGCGAAGTCTTGCTCGGAATCGCCTCAATTTGCTAACTTTGTACCTGTCAGACTGCGACCTGGATGCCACCTAATGTTTCAATGTTCTAAGCATACTTTCTCCTCCACGGCGATGCCCCTTGCTGCCGGCAATGTCAGTTTCCTTTGTGCTCGGTTTCACCAGATGAGAGCCTCGTAGCCAACAACTTCAACATATGTTCTCATGGAGTGTTTCATGAAATATGAGTGTGGATCACACATTCCTCGCGCAACTGCTTTTCGTGCATCATCGCGTGGCACCTTCACTTCTTCCATGTTATCAACACGAGGTGAAGCAGCTGTTCTACACCTTCCTTCCTTAGTTCCGTATCTTACTGTCATACTCTTGCCCGCACCCACATCTTTGCAGAATATCTTCATCAGTTGCAATTTTACTCCGTGCAGTCTTCGTCGTTATTGTATCTCAATCATCTTCAGATATGGCTTCTATTAATCCTGACATGCGCACCTCTGAGTCAAAGGCTCAAGAACCTACCGAGTCAATCTCAACTGCCGTCGACGTCGTTAAGATTAACATCGTTCCGCCACCTGAGGACCCTCCCGCGGAACCAAATGCTCCGGTGTCAAACGTCACCTCTCCACCATCGTCCAAAGTTCGATCCAGAAGATATACTCGGTCCACTCTTAACGGACGATCTACAAACCATCAGACCATGCCACCCGGCACGTACTTTAAATCGTCGCGTGTCAAGAAAGGCGAGGTCGAGCGGCCGTGGTTGGACAAGAGGGATCCAAGAGACAAATGGAACACCATCTTTCCTTTGGCAGGCCTCGTCCTCGGTCTCATAGTTGTCGCCATCCTTATCTGGGACGCGATCCGGAGTGTACCAGTGCACAACTACTGCGCAGTGCTCAATGATAACTTTACAACATGGAATTCGAGCATCTGGACGAAGGAAGTCGAAGTTGGAGGATATGGGTACGTTCTTCAGGACTACCGCAAACAGGGACTGATGTGCATACAGTAACGGTCAGTTCGAAATGACTACCGACACGGACGAGAATGTCTTCATTAAGGACGGCGTGCTCATCATTAAGCCGACTTTGCAGCACGAGAGGTTCATCGAGAATAATCACACTATCGATCTTCGAAGTCAGGGTTGCACAGGCTCAAAGTGGACAGACTGCGTCGCAACCACTAATACGACAAACGGCACCATCATCAATCCAGTCAAGTCTGGCCGTATCAACACCAAACTAGGCGCCTCAATCAAATACGGTCGCATTGAGGTGGTTGCCAAGCTTCCTGCAGGAGACTGGCTATGGCCTGCCATTTGGATGCTGCCGAAAGATAACGTGTATGGCGACTGGCCTTGCTCCGGCGAGATCGACATCCTGGAATCGCGAGGGAATAACGCCAGCTATGCCCAGGGCGGTAACAACATCGCCTCCAGTACTCTGCACTTTGGCCCTAACCCTGAAAACAATGGCTGGTGGCGCAACCACGTCAAGCGCAAAGCCTTTCACACCACGTATGCAAACGATTACAATACCTTTGGGATCGAGGTCTATACAATACCCTTATTTGATGGGGTACATGTACTAAGTCTTGACAGTGGAGTGAGAAATACATATTCACATACGTAAACTCGCGCCTTCAACAAGTAATGTTCACGCGCTTCAAGTCTCCGTTTTGGGACATCGGCAAATTCCCCCTCGCGGACAGTAACGGCACTCGTTTCGTTAATCCGTGGAAGTCAACCGGATCCAATGCTTCTCCCTTTGACCAAGAATTCTATCTTGTGCTCAACGTGGCGGTTGGTGGAACGAATGGGTGGTTCGAAGACGGCAAGTCAGGGAAGCCGTGGATTGATCGCAGTCCACTGGCTAGGAAGGATTTCTGGGATACAAGGGCCGAGTGGTATCCTACGTGGAAGGAGCACGGACAGATGGAGGTCAAGAGCGTGAAGATGTGGCAGGAGAGTGGGTATAATGGCTGCAACGCCTAGCACCCGGCTAACATTATTGTGCGAGGGTGGAATGGCGTGTTTTGTTTGGAGACCAAAAGTCTTGCGTAGGAGCAGGTCTCTTCATTGTTATTGGCACCTTGTTTGTCCGAATGCTGTACCTCTTTGAAAAAGGTTGAGTATATTGTAGGATCCTACTCTAACCGATGCAATCGGCTCGGGAGGAAACTGTCCAGGTAGCCTTATCATGATTGTCTTGTTCGTGGACGAGTCATCGCCAGATCTCTCATTTATCACGAAACGCAAACTCCAGTAGTAACATATAATGCACGCCGTAGAATTCAAAAACTCGTTGCTCCTTTAGGAAGGTGACCTCGACCGGCTTACCGCGTTTGGCCAGATCCGCAAAAGTGGACAAGACTCACCACTTATCGTCTATCGGTCACAACATAGGCAATCTTCAAACTACAATTCCTGTATCGGAAGACAGCTGCTGGTGGTGTTCAAGAAATAGCTCAATTCTATCGACATCTCAAAGATCATTATTCAATAACCTTCAGCCATACTGCAAACGAGCTGTACCATCGACCCGGTGGATCACACCTCTTGGGCAATATCACCGACACGCCGCAACGATGCCGTACTCACCCAAGATAGGCGACTCAGTCACGTCGCTGGACACGCCGTCCATGATCGTTGATCTCGATCTCATGGAATCCAACATCGCCAAACTCATGAACCAACTGCTCCCAACTGGGGTCAACATCCGGCCACATCTTAAGACCACCAAATCCGCTATCCTCGCTAAAAGACTTGTCGCCGCGGGTGCAAAAGGAGGATGTGTTGCGAAGCTCAGCGAAGCAGAAGTAATGTGCGCCAACGGCTTCAGCGATCTGCTCATCACGTGTGAGATTGTTGGTGCAGCCAAAGTGCAGAGGCTCGTTGAGCTATTCAGGGAGTTTAGGAGTATTCGGATCGTAGTTGATAGCGAGGAAGGGGCAAGAGGTATCGATGAAGCGCTGGAGAAGAGCGGGATTGAAGAACCGATCACGACGTTGATAGATCTGGATGTCGGGCTGCATAGGACTGGCGTCCAGCCCGGCGAACCAGCGTTGAAACTTGCTAGATATGTCGCAAGTCTCAAGCATTTGCGCATCATTGGCGTGCAGGGCTACGAGGGCCATCTACAGCACATTCATGGGCTCGATGAGCGAAAGAGGCTGTGCCTCGAATCAATGGCGACTCTCACTCAGACTGCAGAAGCTCTACGCAACGACGGGCATGATATAAAGGTAGTCACAACAGGTGGAACCGGCACAGCAGAGTTCTGCGTTACGGTTCCCGGCGTGAATGAAGTCCAACCCGGCTCCTTTCTCTTCATGGACACCGACTACCGCAATGCCGTCGGATCTCACTACTCTAACAGCCTCACTATCCTCTCTACAGTCATCAGCAAGCAAGGTCCTAAAATAGTCACCATCGACGCCGGGCTCAAGTCGTTGACTACTGATAGTGGGTTGGCGGAGTGTAAGACGAAGGGATATGTTTATGGGGTGTTAGGGGACGAGCATGGGAGTTTGGCGTGGGAGGATGGGCCGGTGTTGAAAGTTGGAGATCGTGTTGAGATGATTCCCAGTCATATTGATCCGACCATTAACTTGCATGATGTGTATTATGCGCATCGAAAGGGCGTTATTGAGGAGATTTGGCCGGTTGATGCGAGGGGGAAGGTGCAGTAGGCAGCTTCAGGCCAGTACTTGCGAGAAGGTGGGAACTTGGAGAAGAGACATAAGTCTTTTACTTAATGAACGACTATAGTGTAACGACTGATACTCAGACGATGAATGAGACCATGACGACAAGCGATACTAGTACAGGGTCCAAAAACGCCCCCAGCCTTTCGCCCCTTGCTCTGGCAACACCACAGATATGGTCTCATGCGAAATCAAGTAGGTTCTCTTTGAGATCTTTAGCCGAAACATCCGCCAAAGGATCTTTCCCATTGAACGCCGAGTCCGCTCTTTCAGCCCTGCTCATCTTCGTAATGTCGTACTTTTGCCCGCCCAAAGACTTGCCTTGCATTTTCTTATATGCCTTGAACTTCGCATCCCACTGCCATGGGTCATTTTCGGAAGCCTTAGACTTCTCTCCTCTCTTTCTCTTCTTTCCGGATGTCTCGCTCTCCTTACCACTTGTAGCTTCACTGTCCTTGTCCTCATCAGGAACGCTCCCGTTGAAATCTGGTGCATTTTCAAGTGCTTTGAGCCGATCTGCTGTGCCGAACAATGCTTTTTTGGGGTCAAGCTTTCCTTTCTTGAACAGCGCAACAGCCTCTTTGCGCCACGATACACATTCACCTTCGATGCCGTGGGCGGGCAGATCGTGCGAAGCCTCGAGATAGTACCCGATAACTAGAGCTAGATCGAGGAACTTCGAATCGCGCTTCAGCTCGCCTGCATGGTCAATAGCACTTATGACTGTAAGGAAGGCACAACCCATGAGACCGATGAGCTCACAGGTCGTGTCACAGTCATCGTTTCCTACAATATACAGTAAGCATATGCTCCAGACGAGTTCGGGGACAGCTTACGAATAACATCCATGATGTGCTCCGAAGTGTTGAGCCATAATCCCAAGGCACTAATGACCACCCACATAGCATCGAGCCTCTTCTCCCCCTTCTGCCGAAACCCTTTGTCAAATTCAACCATCTTCTGCGTGTAAGCATTACTTCTGTCTCCCAATTGGACTCGCTCTTACCATGTTCTCAACGACCTCCATCATCCCATACCCCTTAAAATCAGTGTATATGTTCATACCAAACGAGTCTGGGTCGCAATACTTTGCCTTCCTATCTAGAAGATCGTTCTTCAGAAACGCATCCCACATCATGACCCATTTATGGTCCTTGTGTTCAGATGGTGGTGCCTTGAAGATGCCTGCTTTCTCTTCGGCTTCGAAACCAGGCTTGAAGAGCTTTTCAACGATGTCATTCCTTCCGAGTGCCTTTTTGCTGTGCGAACCCTCATGCTTTACGTCGAAAAATGGGCGATTGAAACATATGTAGTCGTGAGGCTCGGGTTCCTCTTTCTTCTTAGGAGCCTGGAGGTAGTTAGCTTCAGGAGAGGACAATCTTTCAATGTTGCTTACGTTCGAATCGCCTCCATCCTTCGGTTTGTTTGGACACGCAGGGTTGGCGCACTCATTTCCTGAGACCTCACCGAGCGCTTCACGATCATTCTTGTAGGATTTGGGGGAATCAGCGCTGGACTTTTCGCCGGCTGCATGTGAGGCGTCGGAATTACGCGTACTCTTCTGTCGCTTGGATGGAGGCATGTTGGGTTGAGCTGTTAGATTGATAACTTCACCAATTCAATGCTAGATGTGTTGTCTCAAGAGATGATGGCCCCTGAGACGCAGCGTAAGGCATCTTAAGGCATGTCGCATAGGTATGACATCAAGGCGTTCGTCATAGCTCAGCCAAAACGCAGATCGTTCGCGAAAACACGTGAAACCACGTCTTGGAAGGTGAAAACGCGGCTGATCAAAACAAACAACATGGAATACGAAAATGCAACTCTACAAAGTATGGCCATGATCGCTCGCGTTCCTGTTCTAGGCGTTGTGCAGGAGGTAAGAATCTTCGTTCAAACGTCATATCAATGTACACTTAGGATGATTAACATTAAAGTGAGGCGTCCTTCAACGGCGGCGCGCACCCCTGTCAGGACGTTCTTAACTTAATAGGTGCATGAACGCCTCACTTTGACCTTAACTAGTCAGAACATGGATAAAACTAGTGAAAGGGCAAAAGATAAAGTAAGTGGATGGAACGAATCTCCAAAAACAAAGAGAAGATGCTGTTAATGCGGGGCAAAAACTGAGGCTGTCCCGTGCCAGACTCGAACTGGCGGCCTTGGAATTTCTACTTTAAGAGCAGTCGTAGTATAGTAGTTATAAGACCCACGTGATACTAACTGTCTCACCTGCGACTAACAAGTATAGCAGTAATTTCTACTGTTTACGGTTATTTGGTATTGGTTTCGTGATCACGCAACAGTAGAGAGCTAAGCCACAAACAGACATGTTTAGGTCTCGCTGAACCCCCAAACCAGAGACAGGATTCAGCTTCATGCAGCCCGCTGGAGCAGCACACGGTAGTAATGCAAGAACATCTAGCCTATGCACCTAGCGTAATTAATGCTAAATACTCCCTACCTTTAGCTCGGGAATTATCTTAGAGAGATAACCTACGGGGTGATCCGTTAGAACAGACCTGCTGTATTCTAATTTCACAAACGCTATCTGATGCGTAGATGGAGTATTCGGTTACTATAAATTTCCTAGAAATAGTGTATTTAATTCCCGATCAGCCTGAGCCTACAAGCCCCAGCGATAATCCGCCTATGTACATTAATGTGCAAAACAATTCAACTGCACCTGTTAATAACTAGGCCTTGCTACTAGAGAAGCTGTAACCTCTAGTAATTCGCGTGTACAGATGCTACTTTCGGGGGATGGAACGTGGCGGCGAAGATAACGCCTTTAAACTGCCTTTTAGGTTTCCTAAAGTTGTGCACTATATTTACGAGGCTCTAGACAACGTAAGGTTTTTAGTTATACTCTATTAACATTGCTCTTACTCTTAATAGTTCCACTATATTAGGTTTTACGTTTATAATCTATCTAGCTATTCCTTGCCTTACACCGACGGCGGTGTCTAAGCATTCGGGTGTTACATACTGTTAGACGGAATATGGGAGTACATCATGATTGAGCATTAAGGAGATATTCTAGCTTATAATTGCTTTCGGGATGAAGAGGTAAGTCACGCGGATTCAATTCACTATATTAATAACATAATAGATAGGTCTGGGCCTCGTGCGATGAGCATCATGAGGAATGCTCCGGATGCTGAGAGGAATCAAAGTCGTTTGAAGGGGGTTGGATATAGTACTTTGAATTGTAAACTAGTCGCGTATATCAATCGTCTCCTATTTTAATGCAAGCGCACTATCCAACCTAACTTTCTGTAGTGCTTAACAGATGTCCGAGTAAATGTGTGGGCATAACCCTAAAATCCAAATTACCGTTCTCCGTTCAGGAGGTCGCACAGCATTATAGATAGCATCCGCCCAAGCTTTAAATATTGCTCGAACTACAGTAAACCGGGTTCACATCGGGATGGTTCAAGTTTCTGCCAGACTCTAGAGACTGTAATTCGTACTATGTTACGGGTCTTTGGCATGAGGGAAATCTAGAAAAGTACTCCTAAATATCCCAACAGCTAGATACATCAAACAACCATGTGCTCGATCATCTTAAGTTACTCTCCCGAAACCGCGGCAAGGAACCCCCAGGAAGAGTTCAGCGACGAGCTAGCTTAATATATGTAATTATTTTCTCCAATGTTTTATTAAACTCACTGATCTGAGAATCTAGTGACCTCACCTCTGAACAAAAGCTAGAGGAATCGGAATCTCTCCCAGAAACGGCAGGAACGCAGCGCCGGCGCCAAAATCGATTAGTCGAAGCATTTCATTCAACTCTCGAACGCCCTTTAAAGGCCCATTATAGTAAATTTTCATGTTACCTTCTACCAATAAATCTAACAAGCGGCAGAGGGTAAGGATAGGCGGCAAAATGACACCTTCGACTCCTAGAGATTCCTCAAGGGGGGTTTCGAAAGGAGGACTCAATGGGCCTGTACTGATCGGTCTAATCGTGACTATACTTATCCTTGTTGTTTAAAGATAAAATCATAAACTTTAGCTTGACGTTTTAGCAGCAGAATTACAACGATATCGATCATGTTGTCAATCGTTCAGTGGATGGCGTACAATCCTACTCCAGCTTCACTTGTTATGGTAGCCGTGGATGCAGGTAGTCCCATCCAAGTGTTCACAGTATTTTGAGAACCATAATACTAGCGTATCTTTTGATCTTTTTTCCAGACATTCAATTCAACATCATCGTCCTCGTCCTCGTCCTCGTCCTCATTCAGGCCTTTTGACCCAACTACTGTTGATCAAGACGTAGGCAGGGTTCACTGTCGAAACGTAGTATGTCCCGTCCCACCGCAAATTGGCAGGCGCACTGCTCGAGGTCTGCGGTGCTATCTTCTCTACTTCGTACACTACTTTGTCCTCCACATATACTTGAACATTACTGCCTCTAGCATCAACAAAGACAGAACCACGGTCAGGGTTAGCTGCAGTGTACGGGACTTCATATGTCTGGGACGTATCCACGTTGAAGCCCTTCTCGCGCAGCTTCGTTACCATTACTCTTTGCTGGCCAGGAAGTGCGACACTGCCAAGAAAGACCGCGCAGATAACCCAAGCATCAGGATTGTGCGGGAAGTAAGGCTCGTACTGCCATTGATATTCGAGGAGTCGATCCATAAAAAGTTCTACATGAAGGTCGCCGGCGTGTTCGTATGTAGAGTTTTCTGGACGTGGTGCCACGTGCCCTAGGATAGCTGCCTTCGGAGAAACAATAATGATAACAGAGCATGATCCTAGTTGATCAGTACCAATGCAAGGTTTGTGTGAATAAACGACTCCATCGAAGGCGTTCATACGAACGTCTTTTGCCTGTTGAGTTCTAAGCGCCGCTCGGAATCGACTTTCGCCATTCGTAGACGATGACATGATCGGTAAGGTGTTTTTCGATTCGTGCAACAGACAAAGGTGGTGGGACCACCGGTGTTCTCTCAAGGTCTGGTCGGAATTCTCGTTACGGTTACTGCTTACAGCCCTGCAGCCTGCTAAGCTCCCGCGTTCTCATACGGTTCATATCTGGAAACAACTTAGCGAAGACACTAGCGCCATCCTAGTGCCACACTACCCCACTTTCCTCTGCAGATAGCTTCTATCTTTCCTCCGTGCCAAATGAAGTCTTCGCTGTGCTAATATTCAACCAAACAGGTCTTAGCCTTCGCTCATGGAAACTGATTTCGCCTATGTAAGGCCTATACAAGTACAACTATGTCACGAGGCAGCTGCCATGGGCGATCTCGAAGGTGTCAAAGATCAGGTTCGACAGCTTCTTCACAGTCCTGATGTGCCGTCGGTGGGAGAGAAACCACATCCAGCGTGGCTGTATGAATCTTTGTCTGAAGCCATCCGGCAGAACAACGTCGAAATAGTGCGGTATCTGCTTGATGAAAACGTTGCGAACGGAGATCTTCCGGTTGAGACAGCCGTGCGCTGGCAAGCATTCGAGATATTGGAATTGTTTCTTCGTTATGGGTGGGATGTTAATCAGCCAATGGGTCGAAATGAGCCTCCTGTGTTGGGGTATTACTTCCAACTCTTATTTACGTACGAGCTCTACTTACACATACTTAGTATTCCTTTGTCCACATCTGATGCTAAGATGACTGATTGGTTGCTTAACCATGGTGCGAATCCCAACCAGCGCTGCAATTTAGACTTGACGCCCACATCATACGCCATATCCAATGCTCCTCTAGAAACGATTCAGAAGCTTTTCTCTCGAGGAGCAAACATCCATCACGGACAACTCCTCCATCATGCCGTTCTTAGGAACAAACCTGATGCTCTAGAGGTAGTTCGCTGGATTGTGGAAAAAGGCGCACAAATTGACGAGATCAAATACGAGAACGATCCGAAGTCATTTAGAGAGCAAGAACCATTCGGTCTCGGGACACCACTCCATAGAGCTGCAGAGTCTGGGAAGGTAGAAATCGTGACGTACTTGTTATCAATGGGTGCTGATTCTCTAAAATTGGATAGCAAAGGGTGCACGCCTTGTTTCTGGGCAGAGGAGAAGGGTTATGGGGAAGTGGTTGACATTCTCAAAGAAGCAGAGGATCGTCAGCTTAGGGATCTTGGATCACCTGGGGCTTAGGTACGGACGCATCGTGAGATCTACCTGGCGAAATAACGAAGTATTTCTTTTGGGATGACCTAGCAATCTTAGTTAAAGACCAAGTCACATAAATATTATGTCTGATCACCGCATCCAATCATCTCAGAGTAAATTCATGGAGCTTATTTGTGTGGACATTACTTCGCTCACAGTCAGTCTCAGTAAACATGTACGATAGTAAGAAGAATTTTAGTTGCAAGCATTATACATGTAGTCTTATGGACTCATTATGTTCGCCTGGAGCTACATAGTCCGCATGCCGCTTCTTGACAGGAAGGTACTCATAGAGGGTAATCCACTCGGTACTAGAAGGCTGAACCCTTCAGTTGCTTTTCCCATGTAACTCCTCGTCTTCTTCTTCTGGCTCTTCGTTGATGGTTTCTAGCTGGAATCTAGGTAGCTTTCGTGGCCTAAACCTAGGGAAAAGCTTTCTAGGTGTCGTTTTGGGAGGTGGGCATGGCGGTGGTGGTAGGAACAAGGGAATACCCTAATTCGTTTGTACTTATTGTGTTGAGTTGAATTCGTTGTCGTGATATTATGCGGACTAGGCTTTTGAACCTTGGATGAAGAATATCACCCCCTGCTTTGAGCTGAAGATTATCGTCGTCTTCGCAGTGCTGAAGTATGTTCTTTACGACACCTGTGTTGGGGATAGCAAATCGGATAGAGAGATCGGTATGCAGCACGTAACTAGGATAACTCGGGTACATGATGAGATACAATGCTGCTGTGTCTCTATAGAGACTCATTTATCACAGTTCTTCCCCGATTCCTGATTCCAACCCAACAGAAACAAGAGCCGGAACCGGAACCGGAACCTGGATCAGGAGATTATTTCCGTCACAATCAAGGTCTCTGGATACGGATGGAAAGCGACGGAATGTTGTTGTTACTCGGAGGGTAATCGTGGGCTTGAAATGATATAAGGCGGTGCCAGGAGCAATGCAATCTTACGAGAACAGAGTCACTATCAAAATCATAACATTTATTCATTCTTTCTAACAATGCCTCGCATATTCAAATACTTAGCTCTCCTTGAAAGCCTTGGAATGGGCTAAATCATTCCATTTGAACAGCCATTGCCAAACCTCACCAGTCCGGTGGTTCAAGTACAAGCTGGGGAGGAGCTTTATTACTAGTTCCACTGCCCTTGCCAATCGAACAGCGTTCTTACTATTAAGCAGGCTTAAGAACTTCTGAAACTCGACTTGTTAGGCGACGCGAAGCTTTTAGAATGACACCTTCTTGCCAGGCTCCGCTTTCACGAGCCCAAAGAACCGTGCAGGCGATCAAGTAGCAAAGTTACGAATCCCGGAAAGCGTGCTAAATGGCGCGGCTGCTCTTGAATGGTATGTGCGACTCGAACTATTGGATAAGCACAGGCACATACTAATCAAATCAGGCAGTGCTCTGGTACTAACGGTACTGCTGCGAACCTCGTTCTCATCTCTGGTGGTGACGGAGACTGGGAACGATTTGTGGCGGAAAGCGAAGCTGTTCGCATCAACGTGCAATGTCGGGCAAATGTAACAGGCGCCATCAGCCCACTAGGCAATTCATCTTGTGTGTAGTATAAAAAACAATATATTCTTGTATTCAAGTTCATATCTTCGAGCTACCGATGTGCACAAGAGTGGAGGTAGCGTACTGTTCGTGTGTGTGTGCGTGTGTGGCTGAGTTTGTCGCCTAGCGCTAAAGCAAATAGAGATTTGATATATGCTGGGGAAGATGTCGAGTTCACTTCGGCGTTGTAGCCGCAGGCAGAAGCCGCGCGTGGTTGATTGGCCTGAAGTGACAGCCATACATTAGCCAGGAACAGATCTATTCTGCAGGAATGTTTGAAAGGGGGGTAGCCGACACTGGCAATGACCATCGGTTACACAGCACAGGTTCCGGGAATCATAAGCAGAAATGTGAAAAGCAAAACTCCTTGCGACTGATACTGCTGATTTTCTAGAGGAGACTCCAAAACGTACACCTGATACACTTTCTCGCCTCAAGACTCTGGCCTCCCAACGTGTGTATCAAAGACTTCTACGATGCCAAAGGGATTCTTTTCGAAAGTCATCACAGTCAAATGCTATGGTCGTGAACAAGGTGGGGCGAAAATTAATTGAGATTTAGAAAACATTGACTAAATGTACCTGCAGGTGTGCGTCGCCGTCCAATCCTTCTGCAAATTCTAGCCTTCTTCTTCATCTTAGGGTCCATCATCTATGTGAAGTATAACTGAGGCACGGCCTCAGACAGGGCGTCCAACTCATAAGCGGCAGAGGGAAGAGAAGAGGAGAATCGACAGATGTTTACAAAGTGTGCAGGATGGGTTGGCATGTGTTTCCTCGTAGAACTGCGTGTAAATCGTATTGGTACTGCAATCGCTGGAGGTGACGAGTATAACTATGAGTATGGTCACAGCAAAGAAGATGTACTCCAGTCGGACGGCTAAGTTGTTTCCTATCCACTTTCGCAGTGCTGTTCGGTCCGAATCCTCAATTGGGGCCCCGAGCGTGGCAAAGTAAGTGTAGACTCCAAGGCAGCCTAGGAGTGCAACCGTGTCAACGTTCGGGCTACCTCTCTCGTCAGTCAGAGACGGGTGTCTTCTAGATCAAGACCTACCTGTCCAAGAATGTCACCCCACCACCAGCGAGCACGCAGCTGGATGCGGTAAGAACGCGACATAGATGCCAGGCATTCGAAACCTTTAACGCTGTACTGTTCTAGTTGACCATGTGCATCTATGTATCTAATGAGCAGGATCCGGCACTCCATGCGAACTATCCTGACCCAGTCGAGAATTGAGAGGCTCCCAAGGTGAAAGCATGTACGTGAAGTCCATATGCTGTGAAGCCAAGTGCAGCTAGTATGATGGACAGTATGCACATTGCGATTGGTACTACATGTGCTAGTAACGCAAGAAGAAGGAGAAGATGTGTAACCCGGGCAGCGATCGCGGCAGACGGAATGCATGCAACCGTGATATAGACAGAGCAAATGATGATGAGGATCATTAGGAGCGCATGAGGCGGAAGAGTACACTTCAATGCGGAGTAACGAGGCCATACTTATGAGTCACGGCTTGGAAGAATTGGGATTATGACACCGAGGGCTTGAATTAGATTGGCAAAGGCATTTCGTTCCGCTAGTCCACAGGTCAGCTGACGCGCTCATCAGTAGCATATATTAGAGGGTCCGCAGCCAGAGGCGGCTCGCCCCCTGTAATCCCTAGCTTTGACTCCCCTCGACCAGCCACCCAGACTATCTGAGCCGCTGTGTCCACTCGTCACTTGATTTGACACCGCGGATAGCGGTGCAGCTTTGTACAGTCACCGTCACGCTCTGAGCATCGACTCGACCTGCCACAATCCCCGGACACCATTCACCCGCTTGGCGAATATGTCGCGCCCATGCTGCGAGATAACCTCTGATACCGCTCTTACTCTGGCGCTAGAAGTCGTTCTCATGCCCGATCTCTCCCTCGGACAATGCAGTGCGCTGAGTACCAAACTCAAAAGCAGTGTAGACTCACATATAACCGACATCGTTGCGAGGACAACAGCAGCATATAAAAAGCTTGTCGCTACGTCCGATTGGGCGCCGGTGAAGCTGTGGCACCAGTGCAAAAGCTCATTGTCGGCATGGGAGGTTGCGTGGCACTCTAATCTACCGCACGGCAAAGGCAGAAGCTATCGCTGCAACCTCTCGAATGCTCAAAGACGACTTGCACGACGTAACCTTCCAGCCGTCAACCTCACCGACTTACCGACTGCGAAGTCCGATTTCGTTTTTGTGCTAGCTTACGCTGAGATAGGGCCTCTTAGTCCTGATATCCTGGATGCGGTATGGTTGAAGTGCTCAGCCTTCGAGGCTACTGGTACTAGGATCAGATCACTCTTGGAACGCTTTATGATAGGCGACAAGCACCTCGGACGGTTGATAGACCAACCATCAAAAAAAAAGGGGTAGACCGCCATAATCTCAAGGCTAAAGCTTATGGGAAGAAGTTGCTAGCAAGAAGAACCGACACCATACGAATTCTCCCTCTGTCCCTCTCCCGCCGTCACCAAGCCCGTCGCCTATGCATCCCATACAGAACAACCTTCGTTCATACAGCATCGTAGGCAAAAATTACAGTATCGCGGGGGGAATGAGCAACTACGAAACCATGTGGGCAACAACGCTGGCGACGGTGGGATGAATCCCGTTGCGCTTAGTGATACTGGATTGGATAATGGGGGAGCGATAGGAAACTTTTATCCATATGGAGTCATTGAGAGCATTGCGAATTCTGAGCTTGATCCTTTTTTGACCTTATTTCTTCCAGGCGAATACTACGCAGATAAGCCTTCCGGATTTAACTTCGACGGGGAGGTCATGGACACTATGAAACAGAATTGAATTGCCTGGGTCTTTTCCTCCCACGACGTAGTCAGGGCGATCCACCGAGTCGACGATAACGATGGTGTATGAGTACGGCCCAGAGAGGAGCGTAGTGCCGGGCCCCAGTACTGCGCCAAACACATGAGAGAACGTTGCCTTTATCTGTAAGCTTCATTCATAGGGCAAATTTGTATGTCTCACCTCCGACTTGTTCTTTATATATGTAATAAGTTCCGTGTGTCTTTCAACGCTGAAAGGAGCATACGATGACTGCATTTTGACAGAACGCGCAAATCGTTGCAAAATATCACCTTGCAACTTCGATACTAGGATCTTAAGCTCCTCCTCCGAGCTCTCTGCCTGCCCTTCTTTCGGTGACTGCATTGCGCAACAGGTACCGATTTCGAGAACTCTCGTACGTATGGAAGCGTACACTTCGTCAATTGTGCCACGGCATTCAATCTGTACGTCATCGGTTAGTATATTTTTTGGGTCTCATGAATGATACACATACATGGAATAGCGGACCCCGTGATTGCAAGTATTTGAGAACTTCCGCATTGTTCTCGTTGAAGGTCTGAAGCCTCCGTACAACAGAATCCGGGTTGTCATCAATCCGATCCGACATCGCAGAGCGACGCTGCAAGCGATGTCTGAGTTCCGCCTCGGAACATTCTAAAGCCAGTGTGGCTTGGAATTTACAGATCTGTAGCTGGCGTTAACATAGGTACATCGTAGTTTCGGGGATCTACCTTTGATTCAAAGTCAACAGCCTGCGAGGTACTCCTAGGAAATCCATCCAACAGAAACTTGCGCTTGCCTTCGGACTGCGCTCTGCTCATGGCTTGCCTCAAGAGCTGAGTGGTGAGCTGAGCAGGAAGTAGTACTGATCGTTTGATACTCTCAGGGATGAAGTCGTGATAAGGTGACGTGAGACGCGCTGCTTCCTCGCGCAGCAGGTCCCCTACTGAGATATGATGGAACCCAAATTCATCGGCAAGCCGAGCGCATTGCGTTCCTTTTCCTACGCCAGGGCCCCCTAGAAGTGTTAGTTAGATAAGAGGTTACAATTGACGGTACTCACCGGAGACAGCTATTACGAAGAGATCCATCTCCTTTCTCATCTTCGTCTCCTTATGCTTTTCTAGGCACGCATCCAGCAACGGCTTTAGTTCAGGCAGCGTAATAACCGTCTTCAAGTTCATAAATTCTTCAAGGTCGATTCCAGTCCTTTGCTGGTAGATGGCTGCTTGGTTTATACACTCCAATTTATCAAGCTGTCGGACTAGGACTGCTGCCTTGCTTTCACCGGCCTCGTATTCATACCACAGATCCAGAACCGAGTTTGCTAGGCTTGGATGCGAGTCAAGAAGTGTGCACTTCAGGAACTTTAGAGCCATCTCCTCTCTTTCGTACTTCTGTTCTACCATATGTTAGATACAGTTAGCATGTCGGCATTAGCGTACCTCGGCTAACCCCATCTGAAGGAGTGATGTCCCCGACTATGGCCTCTCCCATATCATGAACTAACGCCATGTCGACGGCCCTCGTCCGCGTATGCTCGTCAATCTAACCAGATTAGTGATGATGTGAAGGATTGGAAGCAAAGGGACCGTACCCCTGACACCATAGAGCACATGATCGCCATGCGGTACATGTGGTCGCTGACACTCTCAGGGTTAGGCACATTGCGAATTTCCCAGCCACGTCGTGGAATATTTTTCAGTCCCTCGATGATCTCAAGAAAGAAACACGCGTTCTCCATTTTGACGTGTTAGTTTGTGGTCAGGTTGAACCTGTTGGTATTATGGCGGGATAAGCAGAATGAGCGGGGTTGTTCTTCTCCAGGTTTAGCCTGCAATCGAGTCACCGTGTACTCGCGCGCAATATCAGCGCAGAGGATGGCAAGGTAAACAAAATCAGAGGTTGAATGTAAAGATGACAGCAATAGTGTCAGGGAACCATTATATTAATAAAAAAATCGAGTCATTCCACCACTCAATTTACATTTGCTGAAACCGACGTCTGCGATTCAGCTAGTCGCAGACGTCGGTTTCAGCAAATGTAAATTGAGGTGGCCCCGGACATGCTTTGCAGAGGACATAGGCCCCGCTCTGCACGTTTGAATGGCTACCTGTCTGGCAGCCTTTGAACTTCTTTCCGGTAGCCCTGCGCTTCGCAAGTATATGAGTTATGCTCATTGTTGGCGTGGTTGCAAACAGCGCACACTCCCTTGGCTCCCGAGCTAGCGGACATTTTCTCGTTGATGTTGCCTTGTGGATAGACTAGCAAGATACCGTTTACTGCGTAGGCAAACTTACGAAGCAGAACCAGGCTTTGAGCGAGCGACACTAGGCTGTCCGGAACTCTTTCGAATGCGGACAACAATCCTAATTATCGAAGGCTATAGTCTAGGTCATTGGCCAGCCAGTAGCGCGCTGCAAGCGAGGGGTCAGATGGGCTGCTTCTCGTTGCTTCTTATGTTCATGCCACATAAAACCTGGTCAGAGACCAATTCATGATAGATCGGCGGCTTCTCATCGTTGACTCTCCATTTATCCATCATCTTTCTCAGATGAGTAGGCCAGCTTCTCCAGAACCTTTCCAAAGAACCGTCCCCAATACCCATTCTCCCCTTCATCCATCCCATAATCAAGTATATTCCCATACAGCCTAACCAGCCGAAAGATTCCACGTACTGAATCCGTGCTCAACCTCTCGAACCGATCTATTGGACCCAGAATATGCGTGCCACTCCTCCCGGACACTAAGTCGTCACGCGGATATGCATAGTAGACAGAATGTTCGTGCCCAACAACGGTAAGAGCAGGCTCTATTAATATGGTCGGCTCGAACGATATTCGAGCGAGCTGCGCAAATTCCTGCTTTTTACGTAAAGACGCAGCAATCCATATGCTCATTTGAAGCTCGGCTTCAGTGTGATCTCCAGACGCTGGTTTAATCTCAAAGCCCGAGAAGAGTGCGGTTCGCTTTGTAAACGTATCGAGTGTGTGTCCAATCTCTCTCCTATTGGCAGCATCAAGTCGCTTGTAGAGATCTGAGATATTAGAGTCGCGATGCGAGTATGAGAGAACGTAATCGGTTTTACGGTCGATAGGTTTGCGGCGGGCGGGGTCAGTAACGGTAGGCGCAGGGATTGTAGAAAGGTAGAGGGGATTGATAGATTGAGATTGACTAGACGAACGACCAATTAGTTCTTATTTCCTAGTTCAGGGAGAGTACACATACACGCTCTGAAACCACCATTGACCATTGCCATACAAATCCATAGCCAGGTGAATAAGAAGCCTCAACACATCGTCACACCATGCATTCTCATCCCGGCTGCCATCCTTGCAATCGCGCGCATTCAGGAAGATTATCTTAACCTTCTGCCATAAAGTAGACAGCTCCTGCGCAGAACGCGTGTCGCTACGGTCAAAATCAGCTGGTCTGATAGTCTGATGGCCCACCTCGGAATCATTCGTGATCCGGCCCTATATGTGTGAGACAAGCGTATGGATAGATGTGATGTCACATACTTCCAAGCCATGCGGTATAAAGCCGAAGTCTACCCCATCAGCAAGCCGCTCACCAAGTTTTTCAGCGTAGCTAGGTGGGGCTTCCTTAAGACCATTCGGACTCTCTGTCAGCACTGGTGGCCATGCATTCCTCAAGATAGTCGGCGTCTCGCGTGTCGGACTTGAGGAGGAACGATTCGGGCTTGAAGATACACGACTGGCGGGAGGGCTGAACGTATTCGTTCTGTTCAGAGCTAGTGGAGTCTCGCTCCCAACTTGTGACACGCTTTGCTCAGGCTGCACAGCATCGGCGTCCTTCGTTCTTTGTCACTTCGGGCTATGGTCTCGATGCGAGCTGGAGCCACGCACATACATAGGGAGGGACAGGGCGCGCTTCCGCTTTAACAGGTGTGATTTTGAGGTTCGATTCGACGTCGGGCGGAGTTAGAGGAAGGTACGCATGCTCAGAGTCAAGCCATGAAATTATGCGGTTGTGAGAGGAAAATTCAGAGCCCATTGTTGTTCCACGAGCAGTCGATGTTGAAGTGCAAAACACCGTAGCAGTTCGGTGCTCATTTGCGCACTAGCTTTCATAGGGTGGCAGGAATAGCGACAGAGTCGGCGGTGAGTCGGCGGTGAGGCGAGCCGTGTCGCCGACACATGCTGCGATCACCACAGGGTAGCGCATGCACTACACCCTCAACAGTTCTCAGTAAACATGCTAATATTACCTTCTTTGTTCCTAGTAAGCCACACTATTGTCATGCATTTTATATAAAGATGTAGAGCAAAAATAGAGTGCTAACCATAAAAAGAATGTCCCGTGCCAGACTCGAACTGGCGGCCTTGGGATTTCTGCTCTGAGAGCAGTCATAATAATGTAGTTATGAGACCCACGTGATAACCAACTACACCAACGAGACGAGGTCACGAGACTCAAGATATGAGGTATTTGAGACCCAGAATATGAGGTTTGCCAAAATTGCATAGTATATAATCCTCATATCAATCCCTCTTTTTCGTTGATTTCGTGTTCTCCGACCTCGGCATGCTCTATCGATAACAGGCCCTGAAATTCTGTGGAGTCACGTCAGACCCACAGTTGCCATTAGACGACTCATTCCCTACTCTCCTCTTTCTGTTTGTGTTTTCCAGAATAGTCAATTAATCAAAATGGCGTTGCGAATCTCTTCCAAGCGCTTTTGCGCCGCATTGCGAGTGCCTCGTGTAAATTGCGTGTCTGTTCGTTTTGCCTCTGCGGCATCGGCTGCGTTGAAGGACTCAAGCCTACCACAAGATTTGAAAGACTCAATAGCCGTGAGTACAATTGCTCATACCAGTTAACAAATTTGTTACTCATGTTATATAGCGCGAGTCATCTCTACCCAATCCTGACCCGTCCTCGAGCTCTAAGACTGCTGGTCTTGTGAACAAGCAACTGCCATACATGGTTCCCACCTATGTTCGCCCACCGCCCATGTTCGAGAAGGGAGAGGGCTGTTATATGTGGGACGTGGAGAACAGGAAGTACCTAGATTTTACAGCCGGTATCGCTGTCAATGCACTGGGTCATTGCGATGCAGGTGTTGCACAAGTGATCGCGGAACAGGTACTACACATGGTGATTGCAAGATATTTGGACACCCGCTGACCTATGTTCAGGCCAAGCAGCTCATGCACACGTCCAATCTTTACCACAACCCGCATACGGGCCTTCTCTCGAAGCAGCTTATCCAACTCACGCATGCGACCGGTGGCTTCGCCAGCGCAACCCGCACCTTTATATGCAATAGCGGCTCTGAAGCTAATGAGGCTGCTATAAAGTTTGCACGCAAGGTCGGAAAGTCTATCTCGCCAGACAAGGACAAGTACGAGTTTGTCTCATTTCACAATTCGTTTCATGGCCGAACTATGGGGAGTTTAAGCGCGACACCAAATCCGAAGTACCAGACTCCGTTCGCACCAATGGTACCCGGATTTAAGTATGGCACATTCAACGACGTGGATGCTATCAACAGCTTGGTGACGGAAGCGACCTGTGGTGTTATTGTAGAGCCGATCCAGGGAGAAGGCGGTGTCAATGTTGCAACACCCGAGTTCTTAATCGCACTACGGAAGCGCTGCACGGAAGTTGGCGCCGTGCTGATCTTTGACGAGATTCAATGCGGACTTGGCAGGACAGGAAACTTCTGGGCACATGGAGGCTACCCCAAGGAGTGCCATCCGGACATTGTGACCACAGCCAAAGCGCTGGGCAACGGATTCCCCATCGGAGCAACCATAGTCAATGACTTTGTGTGCGATCACATTAAGACCGGTGACCACGGCACCACATTCGGCGGCAATCCGTTAGGATCTCGTGTAGCTTCATACATCCTTTCCCGCCTATCGTCCCCAGAGATCCTCGACTCAATACCCGCAAAGGAGCACGCCTTCCGAAAGCACTTTGATGCTTTGCGCCAGCAATTTCCAAACCAGATCAAGGAAGTTAGGGGTAAAGGGTTGATACTAGGGCTTCAATTAGACGCTGATCCTACCCCCATCGTAACCGCTGCTCGGGAGCGGGGATTGTTGGTCATAACTTGCGGCACGAACACTTTGAGGTTCGTCCCGCCACTCACAATTACTAAGGCGGAAATCGAGGAGGGCATGCAAATACTAGCACAGGCAATGGAAAGTGTCTGGGTTCAAGGCGAAGAAGTAAAGGGCACTAAGGGCCAGCAAGAGATGCGATAGCAACTTGCAAGCTAGTGCTCGCATGCAGCTTTCAGCATGGCGTTTTTCGGCGTTATACCAATAGAGCGAGCAATGGAAGCCCATAGGTTTTGTGCATGTTGTCCTCCAATCTCACCCTGAACTTACCTCCTCATGAAGGTTCTACTCTGAGAGCAGTCCTATTACTCCGGGTCGTCAGTGGAATTTCTTTAGCGCCTTTTTTTGAGGCCCGTGCACACAAGTGCAGCAGCTTAACACAGCAACGAATGAGTATTATATATAATAATACCTTGTTATTATACTTCAGCTACATCTCTTCTTAACTCACAAAAAAGAAGACTTTATTTCCGCGTAGAAACGCTGTTAATAGCTTCAGATTACCAAAAGCGTGCTAGTACGCGAAGAGGAATTTCCACCGACGACCAGGAGTATGATGAGACCTACGTGATAACCAACTGTCTCCCTCATGGTGGTCTTACTAAATCCGCTAGCGCGGCATTATGTCCGAACGCTAGTGCATGCTTGGCAGCTGCCTCCAACAAACATCTTGACGAACATCACTACCTTCCCATGGTTCCCAAGTCCAATTTTCTGCCATACAAGCCTCAAATGCTGGTTCGTACTCTTGGCAAATACTGAACGTTGGCCATGAGTGGCTCAACCCTGTTGGAGACGCCTATGCCATGGCGCGCCACCTTCGAGAACAAACACCATGCGACTCATGCATCACAAGGAGCTCCGAAGCAGATGCCCCATGACAGAGACGACGCCTCCACATCCTCGTCATCGCAATCAAATGAGCAAGCAGTCTCAGCGGCGTCTACACCACTGACCTCTGGGTTTTTATCAGCTTCCGATTCAGATGCGAATTTTCAGGACATCGATCGCTACATCGCACTTGGCTGCCTTCACATCGACCGCTCGATCTCTACCATCAATGGATCGAGATTTGAGACCGATTGGGTTGAGCTGTTGCATCCTGATCTCCCTAGTGAGGTCAAATTGATGATGGGCAATGAAGCTACAAGGCTCTTGGACGCACGCTGGATTCGGCTCTTCCTTCATCAACCGAATTCCAACGTCAGGCATTCGCGCAGCATTATTCGCGTGTATCTACTACCAGAGGACTGGGCTCGACGCTTCATTGACCGCAACAGCAAGAGCCTGAAGGCAGCCTTACGACAGCTCCTTCAGCAAGTTGACATATCTCCAAATGCTTGGTCTGGCAACTATTCAGAAGAAGAAGTCTGTCTCTTCGACCCATGGGCGAGCGCTCAAAATACCTCTCTCTATTATTTGTTCAACAAGCTACCCTCGCCTGCGCCAATGCCAGAGAGAATCAAGAGCCGCTATGCGAGAGCTGCGGTGTATGATTTGCTTAAGTCTGCAGCTTCCTCGGAATGGGAAGAGCACGGAGAGCAGCCACTTGCAGGCTTGAGAACTAGATTGTACCCATACCAAGCACGATCTGCGAGTTTGATGATACAGCGAGAAGCTGCGCCAGGGCTGCAGCTAGATCCGAGGTTAGAGGTTCGAACATCGCCAAACGGAGAGACATTCTATTTTGGCGCACGGGATGGTTCCTTTCTGCAGGAGCCCCGTTACTACGAATCAAACCGAGGGGGAATCTTAGCCGAGACTATGGGGTTGGGGAAGACGATAATTTGTTTGGCTGTCATTCTAGCAACAAAAGGTCATTACCCTCAAATACCGGCTACATATCAACCTGCTTCACTGGTACGGAAGCGCGTTGGTACGTTAAAGGATATGGCAGCGTCCATCATCGGGCGGCGTTCTATCCCTGCAAAGGCCTTCTTAGAGCAGTCCGAAGCGAACGGGGAGAGTGATTTGACATACCTAAAAAAATTGCTCGATGACAACATGCCGTTCTACGAGATTCCACCGGAGCTACCTAGGATGAACAGGTATGAAGGTCTACATTTGAACTACATGAGAGAGATTGACTTAACCTTTGTTCTTAGGAATACTAGGATCCCGCCACCGCGTCAGCTCGTCATCTGTTCCGGTACGATCATCGTTGTGCCTCGCAATCTATTGAATCAGTGGCAATCAGAAATACGAAAGCATGTACTGACGGGAGGCCTGAGGATTCTCATCGTCGACTCAGTACCTAAGCGCAGCAGTAAAGCGAAGGCCATCCCGCTTGAGAACGACACTATGGAATTCGCCAGTGAATTACCGGCACCTACCGAGCTTATGAAATTCGACGTGATTCTATTCACTCGAAATCGATTCGAGCAGGAGATCCAAGACGGTGCAGACGACCAAGGACGACGAGCAGCAGCTGGTGTCACTCGCACGTGCAACTGCCCCTACATTGGAGCTACCCGTATTCCGGATTGTAACTGCGTCGATAGCGAGAGAGTGTATGAGTCTCCGCTGAAGAAGCTGCACTGGCTCCGGATCATCATCGACGAGGGTCATAGCTTTTCCTCTTCTGTTTCGAACGCAGTATTGGTGGCCAAACAGATTCAGGCTGAGCGGCGTTGGGTAGTCTCCGGCAGTAAGTAACGTGAAGAGCTCCTAGACACAGTGAGTAATGATAAAACAGCACCGGCAAAGAACCTAGTGGGTGTAGAAGTCGACATGTCGACGTTAGACGTTGATCAAGACGATCCCACCTCAATTCGGGAGTCCACTATTGAGCAGAGGAAGCTCTTCAGTAATGGAGATGAGAACACAAAAGCCGCAAAAGCGTTGGGCTCGCTAGCCTCAAACTTCCTTATGGTACGGCCCTGGTGTGATTCCGGGGTTGAGGGAAAGCTTGATTGGGACGAATACAGCTATCGACATGAACATCAGTACCGCAAGACGTACTCCGGGTTTTCGTCGTGTTTCCTCCGAACTCTAGAAGGCCTAGTTGTCAAGACACGGCCGGAAGACGTTGACAAAGATATCGTTCTACCGCCTATGCGACATCGTGTGGTCTACTTGAAACCGTGCTGGTTCGATAAGATGACGGCAAATTTATTCATCCAAGTTCTACGAGCAAACGCAATCACAAGTGAGCGAAGCGACGTCGACTATCTTTTCCACAAGAACAGTATCAAGGCACGTCATAGTTTGATTAGAAATTTACGTCAGTCAAACTTTACGTGGACTGGCTTTCGCCTCGCCGACGTAATCTCGACACTCAAGACGAGTAGCAAGTACCTCAAGAAGGACGACAAGAAATGCACGCTCGAGGATGCGCGGTCGCTGTTGGAGAGCAGTCGAGTAGTTTCCAAGTTGGCCGCTTCTGATAGCTGGGTAGCGTTGAGCAAGGCGCACGAGGTGGGGATGGCCGTTGAAGACTGGCCAGCTCACTCTGAAGAGTCTTTCGCTCTTGCGTATCCTGTGAAGCCTGCCATGGTTGGTATCACACAGTTACTAGACGGACAACTCCATGTCGATAGCCATTTGCTTGAGAACGATCCGACTAAAAATCTTGATATTGTTGGACAGGCAGCCAAAGCGAAGGTCATTGCTATGGCGGAAGCTGAGGACGACACCAAAGAGACTAAAGATAGGACACTAAATGAGTCTCAGCTGACAAAAACTGGTCTACCATCCTCATGCGTAGGCGATCAGCAACCGTTGACGAGCCGTAGAGCATCAGCAATTACAAGCAGAATGTCTCCTCAGAAATCGGAGAAGACTGCCACCGGGAGTACTTCGCAGGACTCAACTACATCCACATCACCTGCTCGCCTCAAGAAGCGGAAGCTGACCTTGGCCGACGAAACTGCGGGACTTGCTGCAGACTCACCACTTCGCAATACGCGCGTTATCGGGACTACCTCCGCCAAACTCACATATCTCCTTGACAAGGTAGTGCAGCACCACGAGACCGAGAAGATCATCATCTTCTACGATGGGGACAACGCAGCTTTTTACATTGCTCAATGTCTAGAAATGCTCTACATCAACCACCGTATCTACGCTAGATCGCTCGATAATACTAGGCGCTCAGAATATGTATCGCTCTTCAACGAAGACCCAGATGTGCGCGTCCTTTTGATCGACGTTGCATGTGGTGCCCTTGGTCTAAACTTGAATGCTGCGAGCGTGGTTCTCATCGTAAATCCAATAAACCGCCCCCAAATCGAAGCACAAGCCATCAAAAGAGCGCACAGGATTGGCCAAACGCGCGAGGTCCTCGTCGAAACCTTGGTTCTTGAGAACACAATTGAGCATGCGATCTTCGACCGCGCCAGGAGGATGTCGCGTACCCAACATCTAGAGGCTAAAGAGTTAGAGGATGATGAGGGTATTACCCAGATCATTCAGAATGCGCAAATTCTGCCTGTGGAGGAAGGAGAAAGCGAAGGTATATCCAGTTTTGCGCTACTAACAACACCGCAACAAGTATTCGGTCGACCGAATCGACATAAGTATCATCGTTATGGCCTCGCGGACGCAAAGAAGGCTACAGAGAAACGGAAGCTGAAGCCCAAGAGCGGGAAGAGTGAGAAGAAGCTGAAGACCTTCAAGAATGAGAAAAAGCCGAAGGCGAACGATGACCGCGACGTCATATTTGTGGATGACCCGACGGTAGCCAGTTCGTCATCGAATCTTCCTCTGCTTCAACGAACGCCACCATCAGAGATGGAGACGATAGATAATGCCTTTCAAGGCACGATACCGAGTATTTTCCACGCTGGATGAAGAAAATGGGGTTTTCACTAGCTTTCGTCTAGGTCAAGAGTCGATGTACCTCGTTAACAGGGGTGGTCTTTGCAGAAGATCTAGTCGGGTTTTTCAGGAATCTAAGTTTAGTCGGTTGACATAGCAGCTTGTACGGTACATGTGCTATATGTAATCACCTTTTTACTTCCCATATATTCAGATTTACATGATTCCCAGATAGTTTACTATGAATGCCTTTCAGAAGGGTTGCTTCTTGAGTGACTGCCGTCGCAAGCTTGATTGGCTGGCTTCTCTCACAAGGTCGCTCGGTCATCGCACCACCAGTACGTCTTCCAGAAAGTGTGTCTCACTTCTTTCGTACATTGTTAATCCACCGTCATGATTTATGAGTATTGGTCTCTGGGCCCGTAGCACTTCGATGTTACTAGCTACAACCTTGAGAACGCTAGGGTAGACGTACGACAGGGGTCTTTAATATCCGCGGTTAGGAACATCTTCGCGTGACGCGATTGTCATTTATCTTCCAAATTACTTTCCAGGATGCACAATGTGGAGAGACGATCTTATAAGAGTTCACCCAGGAACAGGCGCTGCCTGTGGACCAAACTTCAACGTCGCTTTTGTGAGTCCTAGGATTTGATATCGCCATGTGGACCTTCTTAGCACCCATTTTGCTCTTGCTGCATGGAGCAGTAGCAGCGCCTGTCGAGAACGCCGCTGCTGCTGCAACCGTAGGCAAGATCCGTGGAGTTCGCGATCCAATTTACCACTTGTACTTGCAGGCCAACTCCAAGAACGGTACGCATTCACTATCCCACCCCTCGGCATGCTTCTACTTCACTCTCTGTCGCTTCTCAGCCGATTTCATCTACATGACTGATAGACTATCCTCAAGACTGACAAGTCCAGCGTCTATCCCCGTCCTCGGCCCCGAAAGCGCTGCCGACGAGTTCACCATCGGCGGGACCATCCAATCGAAGAAAACAGGGCAATTCTTGAACATCCAGACTGTGAGCACGAGTTACAAGCCGCTAGTCTGGGGGGCAACCGGCGACACAACGGCGTGGGGCTTGGAGGGCGATACTATAATCACAGTGCAGGGGAGTAGTTATGGCCGACGTGAGTGTGACCTTTTACTTATCCTGGTGCAATGTTTGATGAGTAGCCGCCACGTAGCCGCCACATAGCGGAGATGGGAGGACCCAATGTGGATCTGGAAGAAGGGCAATATTGAGCTTTGTGCAAACGTGCTAATGAACACAGAATTGAATTTCCTCGTATGCCAATCGAGCGATGCTAGTTACTACGATTTGTATCTGCAAACCGGAAGCGATACACCGAGTGGAAAGACGTGTAGCAATTATCAGACGATACATTTGCCTTGTTTGTGCTAGAGATGCCCAGGGTAGCAGGAAAATGGTACTTAAGTCGAAAGAGGTCCAAGCCGGGGTGCAGGCGTAGAGATAGCTAGAAAGAAAGACTGGAAAAACCGGTGTATGAGATTCTCTGTTCGCTGCTTAGGCTGCCTTCCAGATGAGAGTAGCTGTCGACACAACGATTGGTTTAACATGTGAGATCTTCAAAGATACCTGCAGACGCGTACGTAGACTTTTCCTATAAGACGAAACACTTCCTAGATAGTTAGTGTATAGTCTTGAAATGGCCGTTTGGGAGGGTATTAAGCACGATGGTGCCCGCGGAAGGTTTAGCCATTCTAGGCTCCTTAAGCGAGCAGCCTGATGGGAGTAGTGACGTATTGACATCCACGATGCTTAATTCCGAGCTCCCTTTCGTTGATGATTAATGATACAGACTTGTGGACCTCATCTGCGCATAGTGGCTGTGCCCTTCTCTCCCCTTCTACTCATCCTCCACACAACACCAGCCATATTGAACCATGTCGTATAACAGAATCGGCGTCGTCACCGGCGCAAACAAGGTGAGCAGCATTCTAGCCCAGCAAAGATAAACACTGAAAATTATAGGGTGTCGGTCTGGCGATAGTGCGCCAGCTCGCACTACAGTACCCTAAATCGCCTCTCAACAATGGGCCTTTCCTAATTTACCTTACGGCACGTGACAAAGGCAGAGGAGAAGCAGCAGTCAAAAATTTAGAACAAGATGCGCAATTGAAGAAGGCGAAAGCTCTAAAGGCCGACGGCGGGCTCTCAGAGATCAAGTTTCATGCACTTGACATCACGGATAGTAGTAGCATCAAGACACTCGCAGACCATATAAAGCAGGCGCACGGCGATGGCATTGATTTTATCATCAACAACGCGGGTATCGCGCTGCAGGGATTCGGTGAGTGCTTGCTGTACGAAGGAGTGCGATAATGGCTGATGCGTGCTAGATGCCCAAGTTGTCAAGACCACTCTTGGCTGCAACTACTACAGTACTCTCGAAGCATGTCATGCCTTCCTCCCCCTCCTCAAACCCACCGGTCGCATCGTAAACGTCGCCAGCATGTCCGGCAAGCTCAACAAATACTCAGACGAGATCCGTAACCGCTTCCTAGCCTCCAAGACCGAAGATGATGTGACTTCTATCATGAAGGACTTTGCTGCGGCGGTTGAAGCTGGGAAGGAGAAGGAAGCTGGCTTCCCGAGTGCGGCGTATGCTGTGAGCAAGGCTGGTTTGGTTGGGGGAACGAGGGCGCTTGCAAGGCAGGAGAAGGAGAGAGGAAGTAAATTTTTGATCAATTCTTGTTGTCCTGGATATGTAAATACAGACATGACTAAGGGAAATGGTACGAAGACCCCAGATGAGGGTGCACAGACACCTGTCATGCTTGCTATTCAGGATATCAAGGGGCAGACGGGAGAATTCTGGCAGAACGAGAAGCTGTTTGAATGGTAAATAGGTAATTCAGCTCTGGTTAGGTAATTCAGCTCTGGAAACGACTGTCCTACCGATTATTTGATTGACTCCCCACGAGCATCTACCTACAGTAACCCGACCGAGAATTTAATTGCTTGAGTCCAGGGAACGTAGAGTCTTGTTGCCTTCGCACGAATCCCTACTTAGCCTCAATTTTTTCCAACCACTTCGTCAGAATGCTATTGAACTCATCAGGCTTCATATGATGAAGCCAGTGTCCCGCATCAGCGACCTGCACAATCTCATCCTTCTCTCCCACCCCAAGAGTTTTCTCATTCGCGACATTCTCCTCCGTCATATACACACCCAATCTCGGGATCGTCCTTCCCTTTACAAGTTCCGTATGCGCCTCCTGCTGTCCAAGCATATCTGGCGCATAAGCGCCCTGCAAAGCTGCCCCAATGACATGTTCGGCCATGGCTTGCGCACGCAGTCCGTACCAGGTCATCATCCAAGGCGGCATCTCTGGAGGAAGCTGGTTTCCAAAAGCCATGGTCACGAAGATGAAGCCGTTTTGCAGCTCGTCCCACTTTGGTAGCATGTCGGCCCAGAACTCTTTAGTGCGCCAATATGGAGGGTCAACGATTACGAGGCCTCGGAAGATATCTGGATGAAGGCCGGTAAGGGCGGAGGCGACGATGCCACCCATCGAATGGCCCATGACGAGGACGTCTTTGGTGAAGTTCAACTCTTTGAGGAGAGCAACTGCATCGTTGGCAAAGTCTTCGATCGTGTAGGTAATGCTCTCTGGCGCGCTGGAGTGACCATGGCCTCGAAGATCGAAGGTGATTACGTAGTATTTCTGGATCAGGGCGGGGATTGTCCAGGACCAGTCTGTCGAATCGCATGTCCAGCCGTGGATCAGCAGAAATGGTGGGTTCGAGGCGTCGCCATGGAGAGTGTAGAAGATCTTGAGGTCCTCCGAACGTTGAAGGTAAGGCATATTGAGTTAGTGTATGATGAAGGAATCTTTGAAGCTGATGACTATTAGGTTATGTGAGTATAAGGGTAACTTTATAGGAAGTAAAATTTGCCCAGCAAAGAGTACAAAACATACGTCAACGGGGAAGATCAGAGTCCCCGTGATTTCGGAATGGTCCTCAGCCCTCGATCAATCCATTCACCAATTCTGCGAGGTCACCTTCCAATTACAGTGGGTGCATTTCTGCCTCAGGCGCCTCTTCCCGAGCGCAATTTGGCTCGTACGAGATTGTTATACTGTGATATGGATCTATTCCAAGGATTTGCTTAGTTTTGCTCTATGTTCAGAGTTCGCTAAAGCGAATTTACACGGGTGCAGTCGGGTTGGTAGCGAGGAGGACCGGAGGTCGGAGAATTTGTCGGCGGCTACTTCAGCATCCACCGAGTCTACAATGCGAGGGTATTTGAGGATCCATTTTCCTAGCTTTGCAGTTTACGACAGAAGTTCAAGAGTCGAGGAAGAAACGTCATGTCGAAGAGGGTTTACGCCGACCGATCGCGTTTGTGCCGTTAGCGCCTTCCTGACCCAATCCATCACAGCAGCCAGAGACGGGGTTCACAACACTAACGCATTGCTCTCAGCTCATGTTATGCAACTCTTTTTCAATCATATACTGGATAATCACGTGGTCGCGTCTCCCGGATGTTAAAAGACGAGGCGATCGGATAGGTAGTCCAGAAGTAGGACCTGTTACGAGTCATGGCGGGGCAATGCTGCGGGGTGGGAACGTCAGGCACACCTTTGGATATTGTTCTCCGCGTCTGGAAATGGACAAGTCGACACCAAACCCTTTGAATAGCAGGTGCAGCCCTGTGCTAGGCCATGGATGGTAAAGCGAAGGATCAAGCTGCCTAGTGGAGCTGGAACCATTCTGAGGTGGATAAGACATGTGAGCGTACATAATCTGGGGATTTACCTCAACGCGTAGCTAGACCCAGCGTTCCTATTTGATCGTCCTTCGCTTGCTTGAGATACTCTTTGATTTGAAAGACCTGAATTGGAGTTATGGGCAACCACGCTTTGATCTACGGTGCCTCTGGCATATCCGGCTGGGCTATCGTCAACGCGATTCTCAATGGCTATCCTTCGAAAGATGCTTTCTCCAAGGTCACAGCGATGGTTAACAGACCCTTGACGAGGGAGATGGCTCTCTGGCCGGACGATCCGAGGCTCCAGATCGTATCGGGTGTCGATCTTGTGAAGGGTACTCAAGAAGAGCTAGAGCAGCAAATCAAAGAGAAGGTCAAGGACGTCGAGAGCGTGACCCAGGTGTACTTCTACTGTAAGAGCGCAACATTCTCGGTGCGCCGCCACACCTAACAAGATCAGCATACAAGCAAATCGATGATCCTGATCAAGAATGCAAAGTCAACGAAGCAATGTTGGAACGCGCCGTCACCGCAATCGACCACCTCTCTGCGAAACTCTCGTATGTCCTCCTTCCAACAGGCACCAAAATCTATGGCTGCCAGATGCTGGACAAGTTCCCTTTCGCAAATGACCTACCGCTCAAGGAAACTCTTCCTCCTATTCCCGAACCGTACCTCTCCCAGCTCTTTTACTACAACCAGATCGATTGCCTAAAGCGCATCTCCAAGGGCAAGAACTGGAGCTGGTGCGAAGTTCGACCAGACAACATTATTGGCTTCGTACCGAACAACAATGCATACTGCCTCGCACAGACACTTGCTTTGTATCTCTCAGTGTACCGATCCGTTGAGGGCGAGGGCGCAAAATGTCCGTTCCCTGGAACTGAGAAGTCATGGGTGAACAAGTACAACGAATCGCCACAGGACATGGTCGCACATTTCTCCATTTACGCGTCTTTGCATCCCGAGAAGACGGCGTCGCAAAGCTTCAACGTGGGTGGGCAGGAGGACAGCTGGAGTGGGAAGTGGCCGGTCATTTGCGATTATTTTGGCTTGAAAGGAACTGGGCCTGAGGAGAACTCACCGCAGCCAGGTGCATATATCGATGCGCATAGGAAGGACTGGGATGAGCTGGAAGCGAAGCATAACCTCAAGAAGGGAAGTGTGGACAGCGACATCACACATCCGGGTTTCCAGGTATGTCTTAATTAATCGTCGTTGGGATCAGTAACTGACGTTTGCTAGTACTTCATCATGACAATGTTCGATTTCGATCGCCAGATGAGCATGGAAGCCTCACATAAGGCTGGGTATACGGAGGAGATACGGACACCAGAGACGTGGAAGACTGCGTTCGATCGTATGAGAAAGGCAAAAGTGATTCCATGAATCGTATACTAGTACTTTCGGAACAGCGAGTGTGGAGACTTGGTCATGAGGTGGTCGCGGTTTTGTTGTTAAGAATTCGCCAAATAAGGCTAACTTAGATGCTCCCATCTTTTAACGCACTCCCATCTTTCATCCCATTACATCTCCTACACAAGCATATGTGCAGCTCTCATCGCCTCTATTAGGCTTCCATTCGGCTGCTTGATGTCTCACCATCTCTATGAATAACTCAAGGCCCCCAGTCGATTTTCTGACTTTGTGGAGCTATGACGTCGCAGATCTCCTCAACCTCACAGCCCAGGAAAAGCTCCGAACCGTGAGCTGGCGGTGCAACCATCGCGTAGCAAATGACAGTCTTGCCTAGCGCTCGATGATCCCAATTATGGGAGGTGCTCGTTTTAGGGCCGCGATGAAGTTTGTCGCCCTCGCGGTGGTGGTGTGTTTAAGTAGGTCGCGTTTCAAATGACTCCGAACCTTTATTCCATTCTTGCTCTGCAACACAAGTCGCAAAGATGATCTCAAATATGAGGACCAGACTGGCACTTCCGATTACTCTTCTATCATTCTGTGCGTTTCATTGCACGACAAAAAGCCTATCTCGCTCACCTACTAACAAGTTATCACAGTTCTGCCCTTCATCTATAGCCTTCCTCACACGCCACGTGATGCCTACCTCCAGGCAAACACTTCCACTCCCCTCCGAATTCTTCCCCTTGGTGACTCGATAACTTGGGGTTGGCAGCCCGCGCATCAAAAGGATGGAACAAACGGGTATCGCGCACGGCTACTCTCCGACCTCCTCGCTGCCAACTACGACGTAGTAGACTTCATCGGAACCCAGCACTCTGGCTCTATGGTCGATAATGAGAATGAAGGGCACTCGGGCTTTACAATTAGCCAGATACACAATGTCATGGGTCCAGGGTTGAAGCAAAAGCCAAATATCGTGCTTCTGCATGCTGGCACGAACGATCTAAACAGACCAGAGACACCGGAGGAGAGCTGGGCGGATGCACCAAAACGTTTGGGAAGCGTGATCGACGACGTGCTGAAAGTATGTCCGGATGCTGTTGTTATTGTGGCGAAAATTATACAGGCGGCCAACGTGCAGACGGCGAGCAACTTGAAGGCGTTCAATGAGGCAATACCCGGCCTTGTTGAGGAGAGGGTTAAGCAGGGCTTCAAGGTAACGGTCGTAGATCAGAGCGTGGTCGGGGTTGATGAGTTGGTTGATGGATTGCATCCGTAAGTAAATGAATCGTTTAGCTTGTGATAATGGTGCTAATGATGTCTAGGACTGACGCTGGATATGCTCATATGGGTGACGTCTGGTTCCAAGGCGTCAAGGCAGCGAGCAAGCAGGGGCTCATCACGCCGCCTGTATGAACAGGTTCGATAGTCTCTCCTAATCAGCTACCTTCGGAAGGTCTCAAGCCTAGTACCCGCAGAATGAAGTACTATACTCACGAATGGTCAACCTACCCTAATGCTCAGCGCATGCAAAGCTCTTGACTCTCTCTCTAATTCTAAGCGGCGATTTTGACTCCAAGCACAAGAAGCCCCGTCCGGTGCGAATAAGCCTTACTTCGGCCCATGATTCAAGCTTGACATAGTTTTTTTTGCACGCGACTCATTCGTCGGCCACATGCATCCACTAGCGGGGTCAACATGCGGGGTCTCCACGCTGCACCACGCTAAAACATTTCCAACACCATCCTTCAACAACGTGATCACGCATCATGAACAACCTATTTGAGAATCATGAGCCTAAGAATACTTGAACCTCATCTTAACTGACTTGAACATGGAAAGACAACCCCGGATGATCACCAGTGTTGGCCTGAAGACGTGTTTTGCAATTTCATTGTTTGGTCTGCACACCTGGATTCGGGTATGTTTTGGCGAAGTCCTGCCGCCACGATCCTGATGGAGATAGACGGTATTATCGCGCTGTAGTGCCTGTAGCGTCATGGTCACAGGGACCACTCAGGATGGGTATATTTGAGCTGCGACAGGCTCATTTCCTTGCCCACTCTGATCACTCTCAATTATTGTTCTCCATCGTTCTTGCTCCTCGGTTCTTTCTCATATCATAAGACCGAACAATCTTCAAAATGGGTGTCTTCGATGAGGAGCGCCTTTGGCAAATCGCCTTCTGGACGCCAGTGGCTGTTCGTTCGCCCGCATAACACCAACAAGCAAGGTACTGACATACTTCAGTTTATATCTTACGTCGTTTTGACGGCTATATACAACCTTACTTTGCATCCCCTCGCCAAGTATCCAGGACCACTACTCTGGCGCATTTCACCTATCCCGTCCATCATCTCTCTGCTAAAGGGCCGCATTTCTTTCGACTACAAGGTGCTGCACGACCGCTATGGCCCCGTTGTCCGCGTCATGCCCAACGAACTCTCCTTCAACACAGCAAAAGCCTGGGATGATATTTACGGCCACCGAGTCGGGCTCCCCAACATGGATAAGGACCCCATTCATGTTGGCGCCGTGGAAGCCATACCTGGTGCGACGAATTTGACCATGGCCCCGGATATCCATCATGCGCGCCAGAGAAGGGCCTTGGCTCACGCATTTTCAAAGCAAGCACTGCTGGAGCAAGAACCTATCCTGAGGGGCTATGTTGATTTGTTCGTGCAAAAGCTGAGAGAGATGGCACACAGAGGCGAAGCGGCGAACATGGTGTCTTGGTTCAACTTCTGTACATTTGATATCATCGGTGATTTGAGCTTTGGAGAGCCATTTGGATGTTTGAGTGAAGGTACGTGTTCTCATAACTACTAGCTTTTGTCCGGATGAATGGTGGACTAACACATCTCAGGCGAAGGCGGCGAGTCCGCAAGCTGGGTCGTCCTGATCTATGAAGCCATCAAATCCGGTGCCATCGAGCAAGCAACCCGACGCTTCGCTCCACCCGGCTCCCTGACCCAGAGATTCCTCATGTGGTGCATCCCAACCGTTGTCCGCGAGCGCCGCTTCCGCCACCTACGCAACTCAACGGAGAAAACTGTCAGAAGAATGAATACCAAGACCGAGCATCGTGACTTCATCTGGTATATTCTCAAGCAACGCGAGAAGAAAAACGAAGTGTCCGACGACGAGGTCATCATGAATGCCGCGCTCTTCATCGTAGCAGGCAGTGAAACCACAGCCACGGAACTCTGCGGACTAACGAACTACTTGCTCCGCAACCCAGAGATCTTCAAGAAACTGAAAGACGAGCTGCGCGCAGCGTGCAAGACGGAAGCAGACATCAACATGGACGTGCTAGGCTCCTTGCCATACATGAACGCCTGCATCGAAGAAGGCTTGCGTATCTTCCCGCCCGTCCCCATCGGCCTCCTACGCACTGTACCTAAAGGTGGCTCGTTAATCGACGGCCACGCCGTCCCCGAGAACACCAGTGTCTGCGTTTCCTCCTGGGGTGCCGCGCATTCTGCCTCCAACTTCGCTGATCCTGATACCTTCATTCCTGAACGGTTCCTCGACACCCCGGAGTCCAAGGCCAGGTTTGGCCGCGACGTCAAGAAAGCGGCGCAGCCGTTCTCCACCGGGCCACGGGGATGCATTGGGAGGAATCTGACGTATGTTGAATTGAGGCTCATCCTGGGCGCGCTGCTGTGGAATTTCGATCTGGAATTTGCAGATGGAGCGCCGCTTTGGGATCCGAAGGATGAGTTTAAGGGGTTGAGGGCATATAATACATGGGAGAAGAGCCCTTTGATGGTTAAGTTAACAGATATTAGGAAGACGCCTGCTTGATGGACGGAAGATGGGAGGATGCACAAGTTGAGGGGAGGTATTGCTGAAGGGACTTTGTGTTCCGTATCTATGGGCAGGGAGGTGATCGAAAGTATGAGAGAAGAGTCAGATAAACCCAGTTTTCAAAATCCAACTACTTCTATAACCTTGATCTACTAGAATACCTAAACAGCTAAATCAATCCACCACCATAACGCATCAGCAACCCTAACATCCGGTACCCTAACATACCCCAAGCTCAGCGTATCTTTCAGCTAGCATTGCGACTCGGCAGACTATTCAAAAACGTAATCGTACCCGCAATCGCATTCTGCCTACTCTCTGAGTCCGAAGTTCTGTCACGTCGTCCAAATGTGATCGACCATTCCGTGGTGAAACCAAAACGCCGGTTCATAAGGCGATGTAGAACAAGTCAGGATGCTAGAAGCATTTATGGTTCTTTCCTCCCTCTTACTTGCGTGTGTGGCTACTGTCGCCACACGACCGCGTATATATACTATGCGTTGATTACAGTGAGCGAGGTTACGAACCCTCCAAAGAAGGGAAACAAGCTGCGGGATAAGCCTATATATAAGTTATACTACTCAACTACGAACTCTCTTACTTGGCTATTTAGATTAGTCCTACGTCATTGACAGGTCTTGGAAAGAGAGTTTCCAACTCCAGCTTTACAGAACGTAGCGGAAGTCCTTGTTCTCAAACTCAGTCTGATCTCGCATTCCTGCCTCACTACTAGCCTCTTTGTTTGCCGGCCCGTAGGTTCGATCGCGACGGCGATTGGAAATGAACATATACACTATGTCGTATACTATTAGCGTGCGGGTTCCTACGCAAGGCTTAGAGAATTTTGAAATACCTAAAAGTGAAGCATGACAGAAACATTTGATGGCATATCCAACCAACAAGCCAATAGTCGCGCCTTTGTATTCTGGCGCTTGGTTGGCCTTGACCACGAATGGACCGGCAAAGTTACCCCAACAATAGGCAGTACTGCATAATGATAAGTCAATGTAGCACGACGCAGGGTAAGGGACTACTCACAATACTAGGGCACTTGCTAGAGATCGATGGGTATAACCAGCCATATTAGACGAGATGGTGGTTAGAGAAACGGTAAATCCGACAGATTGCGCATTAACGAGCCAAAAGCACACCAGCCTGCCCCAAGTATTGGAGCGCGGAAGATATGCCATCAATGCCGCTGCAATAGTGCAAAGGATGTTTGCCACGGTAGCCGTAATGAGACGTGCTGCGGGATCGTCAGTGGTAACCTTCGAAGTAAGAGGCCATTCTCATTGCTCACAGTTGCGGACATTGAGGATGATCGATCCGCTGATCAACAGTGCAATAATTTGCACAGCGTCACCGACTGACTTCAGCTGAGTTGTCATAGTGGTACTGAAGCCCATGTCGCGGATGATGATTGTTGAGAAAGAATTAACGACACCGTTAGGAATAGCCCTGTTTATAACTATGTCAGCGTGGAGTTCAAGAGCGAGGATATAGGTCAGGTGACTAACGCCGCAAAAACGCTGGTGAAGAGTAAAATAGTCTTCGGATCCAAGAAACCCAGTTTGATCTGCTTCTTGTCGAAGGATTTGTTTTTGATACCGGTATCATTGCCGGCAACGCGTCTGACAGCAACAAGCCGCTCGCGATGGGAAAGAAAGGCGGCGTTCGAAGGAGAGTCGGGTAGAAACACCCACACGATTATGGCCCAGAGGCATGTCGCACCACCAAGCTGTTTGAACATGTTAGTCCACAGAAGTCCAGTTTTTTTGTTTTATCTCGTACAATATAGAAGATGAGTTCCCAACGCTCAGGCTTGAGGTCTGCAGGAAGCTTCGAAATGCCCATAGAGATATAAGACCCAATCTGTATGAGGTCAGAACCGTTTTCAGATACAACATATCAGCATGCGTGGGGTTACATACGATGCCACCCCAACCAAGGGAAGAACTGACGAGGCGGTTAGCTTATGAAAATCTCTAGGGAATATTGATACTTACTACCAAATGCATTGACGAAGAGGAATCTCCTGCCTGGTGTACCAGAAGCCCGTCATAAGGGTTAGTCCACTGCTAGAAGTCAGCGTGACTCGCGCAACACAAATATCGCCCAGCTATTCGAGGTTGAATAAAGGGGCCAAGGATTTCTTACGGGGTGACTGCAGCCTCAAAAATTCCCATGAAGACTTGACGATTCGTTAGCACGCTACAGCTACGGTGTCTTTATATACTCGTTCGTTGTAGGTAGTTTCCACATACATCGTACTGCCACTAAATTTTGTTAACTGTGTTTAGGCAAATCACTAGGAAGCTTTAGACTTACATGCGCTGCTATAGCTACGGCACTGAGTCATGATGATTACCATCAATCCCCATAACAAGATGCTTATGGCTATGACCTTCTGTGCAGGATACCGTCCAATAAGCCAACCGCAGGGGTATTGTCCGAAGAAGTAACCTGCGTATACCACTATGTAAAAACGTTAGATGTCGCGATGAGACACTGTGGACGGATACGCGACGGAGGGGTATACGGGCGATAACCTACTTGCAGAGAGGTAAGCAAACTCTTCGCCTTTGAGACCCAAGGCCTTCTGATAACCAAAAAGGTTGGCATAGTTCAGCGACGTTTTATCCATGAATTGCAGCGCTTGCGTGACCAGGAACATTGGTAAAACGGTGAGGTCCAGCTTCCATCGAAGTCTCTTATTCTATACTCCACAGGATTTGGGTTAGATGATGTATCAATCTCATAGAACTTTCTTGCACGAACCTCTTTGTCTGAGATGTCTAGATCACGGCCCTCTATAAACTCCTTGTAGCCCACTGCATTGTCCTGCTGCGATACGTCCATCACCTGGCTCTTCTTCTCATCCATGTCGTCAGCAACTATGGCGGCAGGCTTCTCGATGTCCGTCATATTTATTGCGCTCTGCTTAATGCAACCTTTGCTGAAGGCCGCTGTTCAGGACTGGTGGAGGAGAGATCAGCTGTAAACTGTCCTAATCGACAAGACGACAAGCCGGAGATGAAAGACTGGAGTCTGGGAGCATGTTGGGCAGTACACTTGTGCAGGTACTGCATCAAATAGCGAATCGAGCCCGGTTCCTGGGGTGCAACGTTGGAGAAGTCGGGGCCCCAGTGCGGGTAAAAAAGTGGGTTTAGCGTAGTTCATTCCAGCTGCCACGGGCATTGTCCGCGGACAATTGGCGACGCCTACCGCACCCTGCTACCTGGCCTGACCACGTTGAAATGGGAGGCAAGCGAGCATGTGGAAAATTATTGCGCATCATATTAATCATGAGCGTATCATGCCAATGTTTCTAAAGTCCTTTTGTGGCTGCTCCAAACTCAACAGGCCTAGCAACGTTTACGCATTCTGTACTCTTTGTCACACTTTTATCCTTCGAGACCACCAACGGTCCTTGTCATTGGTTCTTTGGCAGTGATACGGTGATATCCGCCATGGGTCAGACGGTCTCAGCAAAACCTTCGTCGTCGACGAAGACCTCGAACGAATATCTTGCCAAACCAAGCGGCTTATGTTGTCTCAAAGGCACGATCCATGAAGGGGAAGCACGAGGATCCTGGGAGACCATCGCGGGTGTAGATTCATATATCACAACTCCGCCGCATGGCAAGGCCAACGGTCACGTGCTACTCTATTTTCCTGACGTCTGGGGCATGTTTCCCAACGGTCTTCTTGTCATGGATGCTTTTGCAGACGCCGGATTCATTGTTGTAGGGTTGGATTACTTCCGTGGTGTAAGACATTCCCGCCGAACACATGAGTGACATCCTATTATACACTACTAATATCTTGAAGGATCCCGTATGGAAACATCGCAAGAATCGCCATGACCACACCAACCCTGACTTTGACTATGAGGCATGGAAACGTAAGCACACAGCTTTTGCTGACGAGAAAGTCCCAGAGTGGGTCGATGCTATCGTGAAGCGTTACAGAGACGGCAAGACCAAATTCGTCTGCGTCGGATACTGCTTTGGAGCGCCGTACGTCTGTTCCGAACTAGCCAAAGGCACAATTACGGCTGGTGCTTTTGCTCATCCAGCATTCCTCAAGGAGCATCACTTTGAGAACATCCAAAGTACGTATCGGCCCCTCATCAGTAATTCCCGCTGAACAATGCTGACTCTCAATCTTACTTAGGACCGCTATTCCTCTCGTGTTCTGAAGTGGATCATACGTTCGATGCACCGTCAAGAAGGCGTGCACTGGAGATTCTGCAGGAGGGAAAGAAGCAGTACCATTATCAACTATTCAGTGGTGTGGAACACGGCTTCGCGCTGCGCGGTGACCCTAGTGATCCTTATCAACGTAAGTGAACTCCGAGATTTGTCCACTTACAAGGACAAATCGACGGTGCTGACTATCTGGTGCCTAGGCTGGGTTAAGGAACAGAGTCTGACAAGTATTGTCAATTGGTTCACATACTGGTTATCCCAATAGCGCACGATATTTTTCTTTTTAGCGTATCATCAAGTCAATCCCTCACATTTAGCACTGATCATAAGCGCGATAGATAGGGACGATAGTCAAGTGTAGAGTAGAGATTAGAAGCAATTCATTTTATCATGTTGTTGCATCTCTCTTCAGCATTTTGCTATATATAGCAGTAACTCCTCAGAACCAGTAAACTCGGTAACAAGCTTAAGATGATGAATCTACCAAATTTTGCTTCGCGCTGTGCAATGCTAAGCAACAGTAGTCGAAACGTCCGATCTACAAAGATTGGAACAGATGCAGTTGAAGTCTAGCCGAGAGAACATCAAAAGAGATTTTCTAGAACTGATACGACCACAGACCATACAGTGGGCTTTATTTCCCCTGAAGTCCGATGACAAATGAGGTGTTCGCGTGTGGACTGCTTCCCTGGGGCGTGTAGCCGGCATAGTGTTGCCATGGCGAGTACCCGGTGTAACGCTACCACGGCGAGTTGCCGGGGAGGTAGTGCTGCCACGGTCAGTCGCCGAGAGCATCATTTCATCGTGGCATCGGCTTAATACACATTCAGAAGTGATTTACATAAGCCTTGCATACATACATGCACTGCACTCGCACCACACAAACTCTAGTATACCTGCACTAATCGTATCTTTTCCCCTGCATCCGCTGTTCATTCTACAACACTTACGTCATGGCACCCCAACGAGCACTGGACTTTACTGGCGATGTCGCAATTGTGACAGGCGCTGGATCGCGCATGCATGGTGAGTTTGGCCATGGTGGCGATAGATCTCGCACTGCGTATGCTGACTAGACAGGCGAAATTGGAAATGGACGTGCTGCCGCGATATTGCTTGCTCGACATGGGGCCAAAGTCGCCTTGGTCGACTACAACGTTGAGTGGGCGCAAGAAACGAAGCGTATGATAGATGAAGAGGGGGGTATCTCGGAAGTAATTCAAGCAGATGTCACCAAGGAACAGTCGTGTAAAGAAGCCGTCGATAGGACGGTTGAGCTGTTCGGAAGTGTCCACATATTGGTCAACATTGGTAAGCACTATTATGTTTAAGTAGACTATCGAGTTTTTTGTTCTGGAGTTACTGGCTAATGTTGCCTAATGTAGTGGGTGTGGGAGGTGCTATTGGCGATGCCACTACGATCAACCTTGAGGCCTGGGAGCGTGACTTCCGTATCAATGTAACAAGCATGGTAATGATGAGCCGGTTCGCAATCCCTGAAATGAGAAAGCAGGGCCGCGGGTCGATCATCAACATGTCATCAGTCAGTGGCTGTAAGTTGGCCTCGCCTTTTCTGCTGGTCCCAAGCGGGAGTCCATGCCAACGAAATCAGCATTGCTGTTCTTGACTGATAGTATTTCTAGTGCTTGGTGGCAATCCCAGTTTGTTATATCCTACTACCAAAGGAGCCATCATTCAGATGACTCGCGCCATGGCTGCACACCATGGAAAGGAGAATATCCGAGTGAATTGTGTAGCTCCAGGAATGGTCTACACTCCTATGACTCGCGGGCGTGGCATGACTGACGAAATGAGGCAAGCAAGGATCAATCAGAATTTGATGAAGAAAGAAGGAACGGGCTGGGACGTTGGGTACGGTAAGTTACCTGTGTTTGTTCTCTCTTTAACATTTACCCGGAACCATTCTTTTCTAACGTGCATACGTAGCCATTCTGTTCCTCGCAAGCAAAGAGGCTGGCTGGATCACCGGCTTAATCATGCCAGTAGACGGTGGTGTAAGTTGTCATTAGATCAGCTTGATATAAGTATGCCACTAATAAGCGAACAGACAACAGCAGGCAAAGCAGACAGGCCAGCACTGAAAGCAGATACACTGGCACAAGACATTACAGGAGTGAGTAACTAGATGTGCAGCCGCAACAATACAGACGCACGCACATGACCCCACGTATTGCTCTAGGGTACATCAGGAACTGTTTAGAACGTCTAGAGCTAAGCTTTAACTTGATGTCTTAAAATTTTATTTACGCATGCAAATGTAATAGATATATCTCAATAGATATGATACAATAGGACTCAATTCGACAATTGGGTCTGTCAACAAGACAGGCCTGATCAGCCTATGTTGCCAAACATCCCGCTCAAATCCATCTGCATCTCAGGATAACAGTCCAATATCTGTAATGAACCCATGTCTGCGTGGCTGAAATCGGTTTCCAGGTGTGATTCCATCGTACTCATCGAGTCGACGTAAGGGAAAGCAGGGATATATCCGCTCGTGAGTGTAGCTGGCTCAGGTGGACAAACCCTTTCGCCTAATATGCCTTGATCATGGAAAGTATGACTCATCTCTTTGACAATGATGTTGATGCTGCGTTCCAAGAGGCGACATCGCTGCATCCCGCTATTTAGAGCCCTTAGAAACGTGTGCAGGGTCGCATGCGTGGGGTTGTTGGTTTTCTTAGCGTCCTCTAGACTTACAGATGCGCCAGTGTAGATACAGTAGCCCATCAGATACGTAATATTCTCGAGTCCAAATGTAGATTCCAAAAGGAGGACTAGTTTTTCAATACTTTGTGATGCCTCGAGGCAAACTTGATATTCCGCTGGAACATACCAGAAAGGCCGATGGGTGAGTATAATGGAAGTGAAGTAAAGTAGACTAGAAGTCATCAGCTGGCCAAGAAGAAAAAATCTATGCGAACTGTTTCATGGCGGGAAAGCTTACTTCTGGGATATAAGATGAGGCGGGGGACAAATCGACGGTAAACGATCAGGGTCATATCTAAGATGAGAGGGTGTTTGAGCTCGCCAGCGATCCAGGCGGTGTTTTATATCCTTGAAGGCCGACTCGACAACGGTTTTACTGCGGCGGTAGTATAGTGTGGTAATAATGTCGTTGATAATGACAGCTAGCTTGCAAGAGTTGATGAAGCACGAGACCGTAAAGCCGTTTGCTGGGGGATACTGGGCGAGAGATGAGTTGGTAAGATTTAGGGAATCACCAAAGTAAGGTGTCCACTCCTTCAAATCCGCCGTGTCATCCACTTGAGTTATAATTAGCGTGAAGAAACGATATCGATAGGGAAAGGAAAGGGGAAAACGAACGGAGGCTCAAGGACTTTTCATCCAGTACTTCGGTCACAGACGGTACACGTCCTGTGTATAGACTCGTTGCTCTGTTGCATGGAATAGTCAGTATTTAAGTAAATTGCGTCGCGTTATGCATATCATACTTGTCCCAAAAGTAGCAGCTCCAGTAAAGCCTAATTCTAACCTGAAGATCAATAGCACTAAGCCCTTTGATTTTACTGCTGCTGTACTGCAAACCAAGGTCACTCGCCATTCGGAAAGCTAAACCACTATAAACCCATGCTCGAGATATAGAACCTTGCGCCAAGTCTAGCGCGCTTAGCTGCAGTAGTGCTTGCACTGTAGGAATAGAACTGTGTTGCTGGATAGCCACACCTAGAAGAGCGCGGGCTCGAGTAAGTAATACCTCAGCGAAGTTATTATCTTCGTATTTGGCAGCATGTGCACATATGACCATCAAAAGAAACTCGGAGTAGTGACGACCTCCTGTTGCCATATCACCTACAATTTGGCAGTCGATGTTAGCCAACTTGTCTCGTAGCAACGAAAGTATTGTAGCATGGGGAATTATGTAGCAATTTAGCATGACGTACGGATGAAAGCAGAGCGATGGACCCATAGAAACATGGGAGCAACCCAAGTCCAGTGTATGTGCAGAAGCTTAGCGATGACTTGACGAGGGATGCGAGTCTGTAGAGAAGCGTTTCCGATGGCGAACTCTTCCCAAATTTCCGATTCCCGCACAAAGGCCGAGAGTGAACTACTAGTGTCGACTGAAGGGATGTCTCGAGGGTTAGAGTCTAGTAAATCCACTTGTGACGGTTCATGAACTGCGGATGTCGGTCCATAGTATGGTATAGTTCCATGTTCGTCGACAGTCAGCTCTGCGGCAGCGGATTGCTTCGGTGCATTGTGATTAAGTTGGCTTGACACTGTCGTCTCATCGTTCCATGGCTGGTTGTTGGTAGTGGTAGACTCGGCTGTGCCGAACGGGCTTGGGGACGGAGAAAGGCGATCAATTGGTGCTCGGCTATTTTCCGAGAGGGACGGAGCGTGTGGTGGTAGCAGACTCGGAACGTCGGCATGCGGCAAGATCACCTGGGGCGAGCTAGAAGTTGCCCCTGCTTGCATCTCCGCGAGAGCCTGCTCAGCTTCCTGAAGGCGCTTGGCCATTGCAACGAGCTGCGACATGGGAGGTGGTTTGTCGTAGCGACATTGATCACTGTACAGCTCGCACATCTTGCACGCAGGCTGGGCCCCGTCACATCGTACCTATAAGAAATATCAGCAATGAGGACCACAGTTATACTATCAATGATAATATCCGAAACATGCCTTTCGGGTTCTGCAGTTGCCGCAAGTCAATCCACGGGACCTGCGATGGCCGGGCTGCTGCCGCGGTGCTCTGGCGCGCGAGGCTGTACGCCCGGAATGGTGACTCCTGTGTTGTTCATCATCTTGCGAGCTCATGTCTGTTCAGTCGCAGTACATATACTTCGATACGAGTATTGGGAAAAGTCACAAGAGCAGATGGTTTGCGTAAAGAATGTTGGCGCACTGACCACTTAACCAGCAGACCAATCACGGAGTTCGAGTAAGTACACTACCACTAATTTCTGTACACAATACAATAGTATATAGGCTGGAAGCTTGGCATAAGGCTGCACGTTTTGACCTCGTCTGCAGAGAGTCAAAAGTGGTGGCGCATTTCTCCGGTCAATTTCCGGTTCTCTTTGAATATTCGAAGGGATAAAGAATCGTTTCTTTATTGCAAGGTGCACTGGATTATAGTCTTTCTGCTTGACACATTACTATCTCGTTTCGTATAATTCCTGACCATCATCGCAACATTTCTTGAATCGTCTCTTCGAGCGGCTTCGGCGATCGTCCAGCCTCCTTGAGCATCGTCTCCAGCGTCGGGTCCTCAATCGCGCACTCTCCCTCCTTAAGCGCATCATACGTGCTACTCCACCACTCCACACTAGGCCTCTCCATGCTCTTCTCATTGACATAATAGTCCTCATACTCTGTCCTTGAAACAACCGTCAACTTGACATTTTCGCCCTTAACCTTACTCACGATCCCTGCAATATCCTCCAGCGTCCACGTCCGCTTCTGACTAAGATAGAACGTCTTCCCGGCCCAATCCTCCCTTGGCGCAGCAAGTATCTTCGCCGTGCAAAACGCCATATCGCGTATCGCTGTCCAGCTGATCTTCCCATCCCCCGCGACGCGCACTTCCTTCCTGCTCTCCTCCTTCAAGCCGAAATAATACCCGAAATACAGCGGCCAACTTTCGTTGTACAGACCCTCTCTTATAACCGTCACACTTACTTTGCCCTGCTCCTCCAACTCTTTCAAGTACGCCTCAGTGCGTACGTGCGCCCTCATCACGCTTGCTTTACTTGGATTCGCAAACGCAAGAGACGTGCAGTAGATGTGTTTCACGCCGACGGAGATAGCAGCATCAATGGCGGCGCGATGGTGCGCTTCACGGCCAGACCAGAGCGGCGCGTCGTTATAGTCCATTGCTACGCGGGGGGTGGAAACCAGGAAAAGTGAAGTGCATCCTGTGTAGGCGCGGGCGAGAGAATCTGGCTCGTCGAAATTGGCATATCGAACGGAAATGTCCTGGTCGCGCAGAGGCCTGAATTTGTCGCTAGAAGGACTTGTGGACGTCTGTGAAAGGAACCGACACGTGTTAGTTGAACATTGTCATGGGGTTAGGGGTAGGAATTGTTATGTGCGACCTACGCAGACTACTAGCTCGGTGGGGTCGATGAGCGAGTTGTCGAGTATGGCGTTTAGCACGGCGGAGCCGAGTTTTCCTGTTGCACTGGTGAGGGCGAGCATATTGACCTGAGTATGTTTATCGAGATGTTTTGTGAGTAAGAGTTCTGTTATATTTCAGTGATGTACGAGAGAGTGGGACCATACAACTCATTAAATCCGAGCTCTTTCGTACATCGCACGTTGATTATGAACCAAAAATGTTAGCTTGATGACCTCATCTTTCATGCAGGGTCTGAGGGTACACGGCAGTTGCAACTCCACATTAACATCAAACTAAGTACGCTTAAGCACTGCGAAAGTGGAAAATCATTCATCTAGTGATAAATTTCATAATGAAAGCAAGATCTTGACGAAGAAGCAGGGTGCCGCTAGGGCACTCACATGATGATTGGCATGCCCGTCTAATCGCGCCCGGACCACCAGTTCATCGCGAGTATCCGGGTCATGTAGCGAGTAAATTCTCGCACCGTGATCAACACCAATTAGAGGAGTTTCCCGATAGGGTATATTCGGTGACGTTCCATAGATTAGCGTGAATAGGTGCATGAGTCTGTGAGCGATGCCGCGATCAATGGTTGTTGGAAGTTGCCTAAAGGAGAAAAATTGCGAAACATTGTGATGAAACGAGAGGCATTTACGCATAGGGATACAGTCAGGAGTTAAATGCTCACCTTTAAATGGTGGCATCTAATATGTATATGCTCATTATTAACGCTATACTACAGATATACACTACAACCTGTTGTGTCCTCATCCCTCATCATACACACACCTCCTCTACATCCCCTTCCAATCTAGACTCTTACTCTTGCAGCGCTCTCATTCCTCTCGGCCAGGACCCCAAATCCGAAATCCTTTCTCCTCTTATTCCCCTTGCGGTCTCCATACTGCTCGTCGAATTTCTTGATCGCATTGAGGCTGGACATGTCCTCACTTATACTAGCACTAATCTCTTGGAGTGCCTTGTCAAAGTGGCGCGCGTGAAGGACGCGCTTTTCGGGGAAGTTATAGGATTGGCCGCGGACAAGGTGTGGCGGTGAGGGTTGGGGTTGAGGAGGCGGGGTCCTGGATGAGATCGATTCGGGGTCGGAGGAAGTCGAAGCGGAGGAGTCTGTGGGTGGTTCGGAGGGATTTGAAGAGACTGGCTCCGTTTCGAGGGTGGCTTTCGCTGCGGCGATGGCGGCCTGCTCATTTTCCTCCTTGACGCACGCGAGGGCGGCGGACACGGCTATGTTCTTGAGATCACTGCCACTATAGAATGGTGTCCGCTTGGCGATGTCTTCTAGGTCTACTGAATCGTCGAGCTGTTCACCTCTAAGATGGATGCGCAAGATCTCTTTCCTATCGGCCTGCGTTGGTAAGTCGACCAGCAAACGTCTCGGCAGTCGTCGAATCACAGCATCGTCCAGATCAAAAGGCCGGTTTGTAGCGACCATGACGAATACTGAGAGGTCATTGAGCCCATCCCACTCCTTCAGGAACTGATTCAGGATATCTCGATGTGATGTCCGTTCACGCATGGCATCTCTTGAAGCAAAAACAGCATCGGCTTCATCGAGGAACACGATGCAAGGTGACATCTTCCGAGCCAGCGAGAAGATTGCAGCAACATTCTTTTCACCCTCGCCGACATATTTGTCCATGATCTGGCTTCCAGAAACTTCAAGCACCGTGCTGCCGCTCTCCTTTGCCACGGCTTTGGCGAGCAAAGTCTTACCAGTTCCCGGAGGTCCGTAAAGAAGAGCACCGGATATCTTCTCTGTCGCTAAGATACCGTAACTGAAAGCTTCTGGCCGTAAGAGTGATAGTGAGGTTATAGTCCGAATAGAATCTACCGTCTCCTTGGGGACGTGGACCTGTTCGAAAGTCGTCCTGATCTGATCTGGGTCTGCAATACCAGGCATGAGCCTTTTCTCGTGTTTCGTTGCAGTGGATGCTATGCGCTGCAAGTGTTTTGAACGTTGCGTGCTCTTCTCGCCGGGTCTTATCCTGCCTGTCTTATGCTCTTCGGGTCGCATCTCGATATACTCGAGAGAATCTGGAGTTATCTTCGGCGGCTCTAATTTATCAAAAAACGCATATTTGACTGTGTCGCTTGCTTTCAGCAAGCCTATAGCAAGAGCGACATGCGCCCAAGTCACCTGCGGAGGTGTACTGTTTGACGTCGTTGCCTCGCCAGCTGGGCTCGTGACAAGTAAGCCAAGCGTTGTGAGCGCTATCCGATGGACCTCGTCGTACGTAAACACCCTGGTAAAGTTCGATTCAGAAAATATCGGTGCCCATGAGCGAAAATGCAGTCGACCTTGATCCATATCTGAAATGCTAGCAGCGGCCCCTGGATCTAGAGAACGAAGCATCTCCTGAATGTGGGATAGGTTTATGCGCCGGAATTTGTTCTTCTCGGCGGGCGAAAGATCGGTCGTTGCAATCGCATTCGTGGCTGCGGCGTGAAATTCACCAAGGTTAGTTTCGTTCATACTTGTATCTGCTCCGATGACAATCGTTCTGAAGAAGCTGCTCTCGCCTTCAGTTTGAAGGCCGCGGACTCCACTATGACTCGTCAGCCTAGGTTAATAGATATCTGGGTATGGTCTCCTTACTTGGCCGACAGCTCGGGCGTTAGATCGCGTGAGCAGGTGCTGCCAACGATCATAATGCTCTCTCCAGCATTGCGACGTTTGCGAACGAGCTCCTCTAGTTTTTGGATGATTCGCCCGCCATAATGTGTAGCATTCATTTCCTTGAAGTCTTTAACATAGATGATCTTCGACTTCTTCGGAACCTCAGGTGCCCGTGGCATCGAGCCAATCTGGACAGCCATATTGATCTTAGGCTTTGCGCTGCCGGGGAGCGTAGAGTTAAGCTCAAGCGCAGGACCTTCGGAGCTCATGGAATAGTCGAAAAAGGCAGGAGCCTTGGATAACCTTCTAGAGCGATCCGAGGGTTGACGAGACTGATTATTTTCACTAATAGAACCACGACTTTGTTTGGCGTCATTCGAATCTACTAAGGCCTCCAGGAGGGCGACAAGCTTCATGTCTTCCAGTTGCATTTCGCTCTGACTCTGGGCCCGACCCGACTCCTCGTTCACTGCACCAGTTGGAGCATCGAATGGACTAGCTGAAGCCACATGCATGTGTTTGAGACTCTGAGTGAGAGCTCTTAAGGCCGGAGTGACGGCAATGATTGGTAGACGAAATGGCATCGCGCGCATTGGGACTGGCTCTGGCTGATCCAATGATGAAGGCTGGCTAGATTCTGTGTCGTCTTCGCCAATTTCCTCTACTTCTTCAAAGCCATTGCTGAGTTCGGCGCTGAGTCGGTACGTCTCATATCCCAGTGAGCGAATCGACCGTGGGGACGGCTCTGGTCCTTCACCAAGGTACTCTCCTGCTATTTGTGCGAGATCCTGAGCATGCAGCACGATCACGTCGGATCCCACCTCAAGCGCAGTTGTGTATACGCAATCGTCGAGCAATGTCTCATGATCAGCTACAGGCGAATGGAGGATTAGGTTTGTCTTCGCAGACGGGAAGGAATCGCCCGTTGCTGGCCGTAATGTGGATAAAGATGCAGCAATGGTCGCTCGGATCTCTGCGACAACTAGAGCAGACAGGCTTCGAAAAGTGGCCATTTGCCTACTGACTGCAAGATCTCTTCTCTTGGTCGCTCTCTCGAGTTTGGCAGTCTGCTTTGCCACTTCTTCCAACTTCCTGCGAGCGTCCAAATCTACACTGTTTAACACAGTGTGCAGCTTCGTCCGAGCCGCGTCCAATGCAAGGAGTTCGTTGATCGTGTCTGTGTGTGGTTCTGTGCTCATCGATGCGATGTCATTGTGCGGGACTGAGTCCTTACGTTTATCCAGCGATCCTACTGCTTCTGCCTTCTCCACCAATGCTGCCCTCTCCTCGAGATATTTCTCAATCTTGCGCTTCTCATTATCATTCAGGCGCCAGCTCCACAAGCCACGCACCAGTCGCGATAGAACCTGTGCAGGGTCGACCTCTCTTCCCGCCGGGATGGAGCAAGTAGCATGCTCCCCGGATTCAGCATGACTGATATTGACAGAGAGAACTGTGCGGGGTCTGAGTTGCTTTGAGCCATGATTTAAGTCCTCATGTCGAATAACCCTCCTCTTCAAAAACCAGTCTGGTATATGGACAGGCGGTAGACCTTGCGCCTTCTTTCCTCGCTGCTGGCGCCGTAGAGCTGCCGAGTACCTACGTGACGTTTCTCGCGATCGCTGCAGCTTTTGGGCCAGAACCTCTGGGTCTTCAGTCGCTACCGCACCATCTGTTTGCTCCCCTGTCGCACCCTTCTCGCGATCGGGCACATTGACGCCATTAGGGTCAATTGGCGTGCTATCGGGCGCCGGCGGCGGGTTCGAGGCTTGCGCGAGTGGGCGTGTGGTATGGAACGTTCGCACTCGTGGTGTTGATGGATAGCGGCGGCCGCGGATAAAGCGCGCTGGAGGTCTTCCTGTGGACGCTCGCAGTGCTGGCCGGATTGCATACATACGGACGTCTATGGCGCTCCCGGGAATGGGGAGGAAAGAAGCCTACAGGGTCAAGTGTAGGCTTTGAGAGGAGCGAGCGATGCGCCGTGCTGAGATGGCAATGGTCTGGTCAACTTTTGCTTCATTAACTACCCAAGGGTCCGCGGCCAAGAGGCGCGCTTGTCGCGGCTGTTCGTGCCAATTACGAGCTCCGTGCAGCACCCACGTTCACAACGTGAACGTGTAAGTGAAAGCACATCCAAACATCTGTCTTTCGGTCGCTCCAGGCTTGGAAGCCTAGAAGGATCCTAGGGACAGTCATGATTCACATCAATACCAGCCGTCATCTCGTGGAACCATGCTACTTCAATGACTTCTTACTTGGTAATCGAAAGCATTCAGAAATTCTCTTCGAAGTCTATTGGTCTTCCCAGCGAACTGGCAGGTTGGCCTCTAGTAATAAGTGGTATCTTCTAATTGGATGCAATATACTGTACCAGCAGCCTGAAAATATCGATAGTCGCTATGGAGCAGTACCGTGGAACTCAGCTCAACCAAGGCTCAACGAGCGTCCTATTCTCAGTTCAAATCACAATGCCCCCTAGAAAATTCCTCTATGACGCGAAGTTCGGAGAAGCAGTAAATAGCATATGCGAAGCCTTAAAGGACGCAAAGCATAACTCGTTGAAGACCATAAGTTAACAAAGAGCCGAAATCTGCGTGCATCAACAGTCCGGACAGTATGGAGTCTGCAGATATCGAAAAAGCCCGTAAGCAGTGCCTATTACATTCGAAATACCCCTCGAATCTTAAAGAAGCACAAGAGCCGGTTTCTTTAATCAAGCTAACGCTCGTAGACCTCGTGAAGCTCCGGCACGTAGAACTGGACAATGGAGTACTAAGCCGCATTATTACAGCCGGATCTGCCAAACGAACAAGAGAAAATATTGGGGAGAAGGTGACACGTTCACAGCAGTGGAGAATACTGCTATCAACGTCCTTGATGGCGTTCACAGTGATTGGTGAGTGGAAAATCGTGCTGGAAGGTCCGCTAGAGCAAATCAGCGATGTCTGCAGAAAGAGATGCATCTTGCAAAGCTCTTCCGATTCGCCCATCTTATTACGCGAGTACTGACGATAACAGGATTCACACAATCATTTGGCGTGTTTCAAGCCCACTATGGACGTGAACAAGCCGTGCGGAATGGAGTACTCCAGCAAGAGGACATGACGAAGAGAGCCGTAATATCATCCATCGGCTCATTGGGCAACGGAGGACTTGTGGCCATTCTTGGTATATTTTACTACCCTCACTTGCCGCGGATAGGGAGGCATGTCCGATTTCTATGTTTTGCCGGCACCACTTGCATTACGCTCGGTCTAGCAACAGCAGCAGCAGGCCATAGTGTAAGACATATCCCTCCCTTATGTCGATCGAACATTGCTTACCGGGGAATAGCTATGGGTCCTCCTTGGCTGCCAGGGCGTTCTCGTGGGCCTTGGCTCGGGCATCTTGAATTACGTCCTCTCGCCCATCCTTCCTGAGTACTTTTCACGGCGAAGTGGACTCGCACAAGGGACCATGTCTGGAGGTACGTGCCGTCGCTATATCATGTCGAACAATATTGACTGGAACAGCTGCTGCTCTGGGCGGAACGACGTTCTCTTTCGCGATAACAAGCCTGCTCGAGAAGATCGGTACGAAAGGAACGCTCGGAACACTGGCCGCATTCAGTTTCGTCAGCTTGTCAGTTGCCAGTGCGTTGGCTCTTCCGCCCCGAAAGTTCGAAAGGCGGAGTACCGAGATGATTGGCTGGAAGGCTTTCAAGAGTCCCTTGTTCACCTCTCTTGCACTGGTGAACTTTATACATCCGCTAACACTGGCAATCCCGATGACCTTTGGACCCGAGTTCGCAGAGTCTCTGGGCCTCGGTGTCAAGCAGGCTTCGTATCTGCTGGCCATCAACAGCGGCGTAGGAATCCCGTCGAGACTCGGTGCTGGCGCTTTAGCGGACAAAATCGGACACCAAAACACGTTGATGATAGCGACCGGCGTGTACGCATTTGCAACATGGGCGTTTTGGCTTCCTTCAGCCTTGACGAACAACCTGGGACTGTATATCGTCATGAGCGTTTGCCATGGTCTCATCAGTGGGGTATTCAGCACGGTGATGAATTCGGCACAGAAACAGATGTTCGGTGATGAGATGTACTACCCCAAGAACGGTGCGCTGACTTCCATTAGAGGAGTTGGCTACGTCACAGGTGTTCCTATTGCAGGTGCACTAGTAACCAATGTCGCAGACGAGTACTTGCGAGGGGAGGATTTTGTCAAGCCGATTGTGTACACGGGAACCTTGTTGACGATCTCATTCGTGTGTCTTTTGAACGTCCGACGGATAGACGCAGGGGTAGTAGGGTGGAGATGGGCGCGGTGAAGAATGGATTGATTTGTGGCAGAGAGGTGGTGTACAGGAAAAATTGTTGCTTGGGCGTGAGTAGAGGTGCGGTGTTAGGAGGCTAAAAGTCGTCTCGTAGTGTTGCATAGAAAAGAGTCCTAGTCTTTTGCGCTCTCCTTCATCGTGCGTCCGGCGAGGGTGTCGCCAGCCATGTGGAGGTGTAATCATGGTTTGGGGCTTTGAAACATGGGCGCTGGCCCCTTTTGTCTGCTATCGGCTCCGAATCCGATAGCGGTCAGCAATGCTCACCTCGAACCACGTCGAGCTGCGGGACGCGTGAAGTGTGATTGTGATGATGCATGGTGATGGGTTTGGCGAAGGACTGTGAATGGCTGGCGGTGGCTTAGGTTCCTGAGGCTCACGGTCCGTGCACGTTGATCGTCGCTTCCGCGTGTTGTGACAGCTGAAAACAAAAGCGCCGTTGGATCCATTCACTCTCGCATGCACGTTCTCGCTCACTGCCGATGCTGCTGAAGCTGCAGGGATCATTGTTGCTCACCCTCACCGTCCGAGAACCCGTTCCTTTCACTCAATTGCTCGTCAACTCACGCGTCATATCACCCTGACAGCTTCATCGTGGGTCGGGCTTCCCTCTAGCTGCATGTAGCGCGTGCCAGAGATTCCCTCACCAACCACGCCAGTTCCTGTCAACAGCAGCAAGCGCACCTAGTGCCATGACGTCTTCCTGATATGTCTGCTACCCATCGCAAACCTCCTCCACGATCAACCTGGAGGAAGCGATGTCGCTTACTCCCTCCAACTCCCGGATGATGAGCCCAGCTATCGGCACGGGCATCAAGCTCAATCCCTCGCCCTCACCATTCTTCAAGCACACACCACTGCGCTCACCAGTAAAAGCAAGTCGCACCGAGGCAAACCTCGCCCTCCGCCAGGTCATTGGAACCACCACAAGCACTGCCAATGCCTTCGACAGCCTTCCCTCGGGCCATTGCTTCGCATATACGGCAGGTGCTGCAGCCGTAATCGCGTCCATTGACCAAGAGCATAATGTATCGCAGCGCTTCTACCGCGCACGACCGACTACCAATCCATTGAATCCTTCCGGGTCGATATATGGCGGACCCTCAACGCCTACCCAGAACGAGAGTCGCAACCGAACCGCGGCCTCTCTTCGGGATGCTGGTTTTGGCGGTTCTCCGCTCGCATCGCCAGCTGCCAATGACTGGCCAGATTCGCCCGGCAGTAGGGCATGGACGATGAAAGAAAAGATCAAGGCGGCGACATGTGTCAGCTTTAGTCCTGACGGCAAGTTCCTCGCTGTAGGAGAGGTACGCTGATCATTCAAGACCTGTGCTATCTTCCGCTGACTGTAGCTAGACTGGCTACAAGCCACGAGTACTCATCTTCTCCACCTCATCAGACGCATCCTCAGACACGCCCCTGACCTCGCTCTCGGACCATACCTATGGAGTGAACTGTGTCGCCTTCAGCCCTGATTCTCGTTATCTAGCAAGCTTGGGCTCCGCCAACGATGGCTTCCTGTATATCTGGAGCATCAACCCCCGCACAGGGGCTGCTTCATTGTATGCCAGCAACAAGTGCGTCAGTAACATCAATCGAATAGCTTGGATGGGAAATAAGTTGATCACTGTTGGGACCCGGCACGTCAAAGTTTGGAGAGTTGAAGATTCCAACTCCACGCTGCGAGTTGCAAAGTCCCGCCAAAGCGACCTATCATTTCTTTCGAGCTCCACGCACAGGACATTACCCGGCAGAAACTGCATCCTGGACGGCTTGAAGGATGCCATTTTTACGAGCGTCGTTACTGTAGCACCAGATAAGGCTATTGTGACTACAGATAAAGGAGATGTCTGCCTCATTGATGATTCGAGTTCAGATCAGCGCTTTTCAAGATTGATCGACGCTGGATTTGCGGTCAGCGCTATGGCTGTTGATGTCAAAGGGCGCCTTCATCTCGCGAGCAGTCAGGGAGGACTCAAGACTATCAATATCCGCGAAATCATTGGGGTCCTAACGCCGCCTCCATCACCTCCGCCTCGAGTCGAGTCGCCCACAGTTTCTGTCGCAAATTGCAATCAGGTTGGTGCGATTGGTTGTCTCAACAATTATGTCGTTACTGTGGACTCACAGCGCGCTATTCGCTTATCGCATCTGTGCCCTGCAGACGATGAAACCGTCGTTGGTGATGTCATCCATATCTTGCCCGCACATGGCGATTCTGTGCTGGGAGTAGAGGCTGGTCTTTCACAACCAAACATCTTGGATGCTTCTTACTACACATGGGCTGCTGACGGGACAATTATCTTTTGGAGTCGTGGCACGTCCAAGGGTTCGCTTCAAGTGCCACTTGAGCAAATGGAAGGTCCTGATGCCGCCCCGAACGAGTTGAAGACTGTGCGTGCCTCAGCAGATGGCAGCTTCTTGGTTGCTGGCGACAAGTTTGGCGTGTTGAGGATCATCGACTGTAAAACGAACACGAGTGCATTCGACTTCAAGGCACACGCAAGCGAGATCACCAGCATAGCCATACACGAGGAAGAACATTTCACCTTTATTGCTTGTGCCGGTCGGGACCGTACTGTGCAGGTATTTACACGGACGAACGAGACCTGGGACCTTTTGCAAACTCTCGATGAACACGTGGGAGCAGTGACCGGAGTGTCCTTCTCCCGAAACGGAACGCGCTTGGTATCATCATCAAGTGATCGAAGCCTCGTGGTGCGTGAGTTGGTCTCCCGTGAAGACGAGCGTACAACCATCCGGGCGTTCGTCATGTTGCGAGCCATTATGCTGAAGGCCTCCCCTGTCTCAATGGCCTGGGATGTGGATCAGGACAACTCTCTTCTTATATCAACGATCGATCGTCAAGTGCATAAATATGACACCCAGAATGGCCATTGCCTAAGCACCTTCCGCGCGTGTGACACGGATGGAGGCGATGCCGTTGTTTTGTCCTCATTGGTTCCCATTCCACGCGGCTGGAGCTCCCCCTTGATAGCTGGAGTATCAAGCACTGACAAGTCGATCCGAGTATATGATGAGAACGGTTCTCTAATTGCTCGAGACTGGGGTCACACTGAAGGTGTCTCGGACATTGCTCTAGTCCGCTCTACTGGCACTACGGATGGCGAGTCGAGCGAGAAGTCCCTTGTTACGGTTGCAGTGGACGGGACCATGTTCGTCTGGGGCTTGGCCTTGCAGATGCCTGGCCGTCATGACATCTCAAAGTCAATGGATCTGCTTGGGCCAAGCACGCCATCGAATCAAGATCTGCTAGCGAACAAACCCCCCCTTCGACGAGTGTTCTCACAGTCGGAACTGGCCCGTTTCCAGCGCTCACCCGAGGAAGGAGAGGCTACACCGACCGGTAGCAGATCACCAAAGCTCCGGAAGAGAATGTCCAAGTTTACTCTCGCCCAGACGCCCAAGCTCGATCCATCGCCAATGCCAGGGAGTGCGCGGGAGGGCCGGACAGGAGGTTGGCAAGGCCAAGGCACACTTCGCAGAATCAAGAATCGCTCACCGTCGCCGCCTAGCCCTCGCAATCCCCAGGTTGCGAAGAGACGAGCTTCCATGGACGTCCGATCCCGGACAAAGGCTCCAGTGAGCGAGTTTGGCAGTATCGGTGCGTCGACAGAGAGCCTCTGTAGAACACTTCGAGCCTACCGAAAACGCCTCGCAAACAGCACCGAAGCTGTGAACTCCGAGCTCGCAAAAGAGGTCGAACGAGAGCTTGCAGCGACTGCGAGAGCAATTGGTGAGAGGGTCAAATCAAAAGAATTTGACGAGACGGTCATGGTCAAGCTTCTTGATCAGTACTCGGAGCGACTTGTGACCATGCTTGACGAAAAGATCGCTGCCAGCGTAGCCCAAAGGGTTCGCGAGAACAGCGTGGGCAATTTTTCAGAAGGCGCAGAGTCGCCAGGATTCGAACGAGATCCACAAAGAGAAAGTCAGGGAAGCGAGAGTAGAGTCAACCCTTCGGAAGAGGCGACTGCTAACACTCTCGTCTTAGAGACCACAGAAAAGTTGACGATCGAGTGACGGGTCACCATCCGGGAAGAGATCTTTGGTAATGGCGTTGAAGGGGCTGACAAGGAGCCAAAGACCGGGACTGTGGGACCACGCCAATTTTCATGAGATATGCAAGGCACCGGCGTTAGATGGGGGAATCATTTAAGATCTTCGGGCGTTTAGGATGCCTGGGAGGCTAATCATTGGACGCAACACAGCGTTTTATATCATCAGGAAGGGGCTAATGACCATAGTTGGTCCTCTCGTCCTAATAAAACTATCACTTCGACATAATCGTAGTTATTAGTAGCACTCTGTCTCGGCAATGGACATGAACGGTGTATACACATTCCGGTGGATTGAAAATTTGCAGAACGAAGTTATTTCTTCTCCTCGTCGAAATACGCAGATACTAACAGCAGTCGGATAACGTAACCCAAACGCTTCTCAGCTCAAACCTTATCAGCGACATCGCCCTCCTCTTTCATCTTCCCCTGCACAACCGTCTTGTTAACGAAACCCGTCATATACTTATCAACATCGCTCGCAAAGAACGCCGCAATAAGCGCCGCCGCCCCAAAAGACAAGCTACTAAGATACACGATGCTGAAACTCTCTGCATACGCCCTCTTCTGCGCCGCAGCAAGCGCAATCTTAATCGCGCTCGTCATGCCGGGCACAGCGTCCAGCGCCGCAGCCGTCGCCTTCTTCGTCGCTGCGAACAGTGCGGGGAGACTGCTTTCCGGCAGCCCCGCGCGGGTAACAGCGGGTATAACCTCTCTCGGGGTGAATGTATTGAGTTTATTATTGTAGATGGCGAGATAAATAGATGTAGCGATTGTTCCTGATATAGCGCGCGCAGACGCGAAGAAAGCCTGTCCTGAGCCGATGTTCTCGGGCGGAATAACGAGGCCAGCTACCACGATGGCGATGAGTTCGACCCAGCCGACCATGAGGCCGATCATGGCTGTGATAGCGATAGCCTGGCCCATTTTGTGCTCGTTGCTGAGGCTCATGATGCCGCCGAAAATGCACAGCCCCGCGATGGAGAGGATCATCTGCAGTTTGGTGTGGCCGTTGCGCTTGAGGAAGGGGCCTGTTAGGACTTCGCCGAGAGCGAGGAACGCGCCTGTTGTGCAGGACATCCAGCCGACGGTCATGTTGTCCGTTGTGTAGAGGGCGGTGATGTGCGTGGGCCAGATGACGTTGAGGGCGTAGAAGGACATTTGCCCCACGGACCCGACGACGACGGCGATCCAGAAGTTGCGGATTTTGAAGAGTTTCATGGGAAGGAGGGGCTCTGAGAGGGGCATGTAGACTTCGTATAGGACGAAGGCGATGAGCAGGATTATGCCTACGACAAGCGTCGCGATGCAGTGAGCGCTGTTCCAGGCGTATTGCTTGCCGCCCCAGGAGAGCGCGAGGAGCAAGCAGACTAGGCCGCCGCCGTACAGGGCGAAGCCGATGTAGTCGATGCGCTTGAGTTGCTGTTTGCGGGACAGGCCGTGTTGGAGTTGCTGGAAGGTGGGTGGGTGGTAGCAGAAGAAGAGGAGCAGAGCTGAGATGCCGCACACAATTGTGTTGAGCCAGAATGTCCATCTGCAGCAGTATCAGCACCAATAAATGTGAACTTTGACTGGCATAATGCTCACCGCCACCCCAACGCAGTGTACTGTACCAGACTCCTCGCCACCACCGGTCCCAAACCTAGCGTAGGTAGCACCGCAACGGTAATCAACGTCTGACTCCAGCCTCTGTACTTGTTCGGGACAATCTCTTGCACTAGGAGTGGATACAGCACTTGACCGCACCCAGCAATGCCGATCAACGGACTAGATCCGATGACTTGGCTCACGTTGTTGGCAGTAGCTGCAACAATACCGCCTACAACGCCGAACACCTGCGCACCGATGATGAACCAGCGGCGACCTACGATGTCGCTGAGTGAGCCGACAAGGAGTAGGCCAATGCCTTTGATCAGCGTGTTAATGAGAGACACGAGATAGATGTCGGTAGAAGGGCCAATATCTGCATTGATAACATTGAGGATGTTTGCCTGCGACGCATATCAGCTTCAACTTGATACGTCTGAGGAAGGGGGAGGTAGTCGTACAGGCATAGCATAACCGATGAAGAGACAGTTGGCTAGCAACACGATAGCAGCACATGATCCGAGGAAGTCAATCGACGTCCAGTACCCAGGAGGGACTTCGGAGTCGTGCTCCATGACCTCAAGGTCTGCCGCCAGAGACTTGTTGGAGCCATCTGCATTCTCCACGTGATGCACGGTGTGCACCTTCTCGTCGGCCATGGTTCTTGGTGGTACGAAGAACGAAAGGGAGGAACGAAGAGGAGATTGTGTCAGGGTCTGGTCAAAAGATACTCAGACGATGAGCAGTCCCAAGAGCCTGGTGAAGCATGAAGCTCCACTGAGGTGGTCTTTATGTAGTTGAGTCTGGATCAAGTGCTGGTCGTGGCTCGTAGCGAACGAGCTAGTAGCTGAATCCGGGGTACGGAGAGGAGAGGACGTCTAGTGGCGGACACATCTGGGGAAGAGGGTGCGCTGGTGGCTCGCTTGCAGTCCGCCCATTTCCAACGTACCGGCGTTTACGATGCGCCATGAATCTCAACCACATTACAACGCATCCGAGCAACCCCGGGACCCGATAATCCTTTGGAGGTCAGCCGAGCATCCGCGATAAATATTTGTGCAATATCATATGCAATGCGTCAATAGGGGGCGGGTAGGTATCCAGGCAGGATTGTACGCATGTCTTGGCTGCAACGCTAGGATCCACACCTGCTACCCCACGGGGTTCCCAAACCGCCATGCCTGCTTAACGAATTCCGCTCATCGACAAAGAGCTTCAGGATAGTCCTACTATACTGCAATATAACGACTTGTTTTCGTATTAGTATCCAAAACAAAATAAATCGAGGACGAAAATATTTGGAAATACTCCCTTTGATACCTGCAACCAACATGCCTCATTCTGACCATGATGGGACGAACGGTGTAAACCCCACACCTCACTACGATATCCTCATCATAGGCGGTGGATTCGGCGGCTGCTACTCCCTCTACAAGTTCCGCGAAGCAGGCTTCAAATGCCACATCTTCGAAGCCGGGTCCGCACTGGGCGGTGTATGGCACTGGAACAGCTACCCAGGAGCGCGCGTAGACTCTGAGATGCCCTACTACCAATTCTCTGTACCGGATGTTTACAAGACGTGGAACTGGTCGCAGCGATTCCCAGGACACGCGGAGATCAAACGGTACTTTCAGCACGTCGACAAGGTCCTGGACTTGTCCAAGGACGTCGATTACAACTCCATTGTTACGGGCGCGGACTTTGACACCGCGTCGCATCTCTGGACGGTGACCACGAACAACGGTCACAAGGTGACATGTCAATGGCTAGTTCCCGCAACAGGAAGCTCGCACAAGCGGTATGAGCCCGACTTCCCAGGGCTCAAGAACTTCCAAGGCCAGGTCATCCATTCGGCATCATGGCCAGCGTCGGGCGTTGACTTCTCGGGCAATAAAGTAGCCATCATTGGCTCCGGAGCCACCGCCATCCAATGCGTTTCCGAGATCTCAAAGGAAGCCGCACAACTCACGAATTACATTCGGAACCCAAACATTGCGCTGCCCATGAAGCAGCGTCCGCTCACCGATCTCGAGCAAACGTCTCAGAAAGGCATCTACAAGGGCCTCTTCCGTCTCGCGCGTGAAAGCCAGGCTGGAATAGCTGGCGAGACGCAGACGGCTGCCACGTACGAACATACACCAGAGCAGCGCGAAACACTCTGGGAAGAGCTCTTCGCCCGCGGAGCTTTCAACTACCAGGCGTCAAACTACCGCGACTACCTGGTCGACGAAAACGCGAACCGGCTCCTATATGACTTCTGGGTTAAGAAAATCCGCGAGCGTGTCCCCGACCCCGTGAAGCAGGAGATCATTGCTCCTTTGGAACCTCCGTACCCGTTCGCGACTAAGCGGAGCAGTCTTGAGCAGGATTACTACGAGTGCATTAACCGCGACAATGTAGAGCTTATTAATTTGCAGAAGGAGCCAATTGAAGAGTTTAGTTCCAACGGCATCGTCAGCGGTGGAAAAGAGCGAGCTTTTGATATTGTGATTCTGGCCACGGGATACGACAATATGACAGGGAGTTTGACGAGCATGGGTCTCCGTGGAAAAGACGGCGTGGACATGAAGAAGCGATGGGCTGACGGTGTGAAGACGTACCTTGGTATGGTCTCGAGCGGCAACCCGAACATGTTCATGATCTACGGGCCTCAAGGTAACTAACACCACTGCCGTTTATTTTCCTTGAGATTTTACGTACTAACAACGTCTTTACAGCTCCCACGGCTTTCACAAATGCCCCAGTGTTCATTGAGATGCAAGTCGAGGTCGTAACAGATCTTCTCAAGAAGCTCCGCGACGAGGCTATTTACTACATTGAGGCCAAACCTTTTGCTGAGGCGCAATGGGGCAAGACGTGCCAGGACATCAGCGATGCGACTGTTTTTAAGAAGGCGAACTCATGGTATGTAGGGTCAAACATTCCCGGTAAGAAGAGGGAACAGCTGAACTACTTGGGCGGACTGCCCGGGTACATTGATGCTTGTCGAGATGGGCTCAAGGACTGGACCAATTTTGAGGTGAGGAGGGTAGAAGGTGATGCGAAGCCCATGGCCAAAGAGGACATGCCGGTTGTGCGATAGTCCTCGTATGTGATAGATAGCCTCAAATGCATTTACACTGGTCCTTCAACACACTACTTGCCCTAGACAGTGACATTGAACCTCTATATCTTGCCCTAGCCTTAATCTGCTGAAACAGAACAATTGACCATGACTCTTTGCAAGTAATGTGCCTATCTCGTAGGACCAAAAGCAAGTGAGTGCTGCGGCACAGCAGTGTCCGAAGGATGATATCGGGGATGAGCGGACATGAGCGTATGGACAACAGTCCACAACAGCACGCAAGCCACACAGGCTTCCTTGGTTGGACGTCTCTGACTGTGTGAACCGAACATCCGCGCGGGGTCGTGAATGCGGGGGTTCTGCGTGCAACCTCACCCCCAGACTTGGCGCAGGATCGTGTAGATCTCGCATCTCTGAACACCAACAGGTGGTTGCAAGCGAGGATAGTCGGAGTTTATTCGGTGTCCGATGCCGTTTACTCAAAGGAAAAACAGTGCCGTTGACGCGGGGTCGGAGCTTGCGGCCGAGGACTCGAAGCATTCCATTGTCTCCATCATGATCATGAGGAATATCGGTTCGGCGAGTGTAAGCGCTGAGTAGCGACATGGAGACAGGAATTTGATGTGTTCATAAGTCGAGCTGAAGGTATCTCGTTTCTGTCAGTGTTGCGCAAACCTCACTATGTCCACTACTACTCAAACAGTCACGGAGACGACACACATTCCTTCTAAGCTCCACGTCCCAGGACTGGAATGTGGTCCTTATGGCGAGCGTCTCTGCGTACAGGTGGCAGATGAACTGGCTCGCAAAACGCCAGAGCGCATCTACGCGACAGTGACGAAGAGTCCGTCTGACATTGAGCACGGCTTTCGAGACGTCACAATCAAGCAATTTGCCAATGCCGTTAACTACGCCGCATGGGACATTAGATTGCGATTTGGCATCAGCGACAAGTTCGATGTTATTGCTTACATTGGCGTTTCGGACATTCGGTATGCGGTTTATCTGTATGCTGCGATTAAGACAGGCTATCAGGTGATTATTGCAGTTCCTAGTGTAAAGAGTAGCGTGCGCTGACGACATTGTAGTTGATGATACCTTCGGTACGCAACTCAGTATCGCAGGATCTCTCCGTCTTTGAAGCGGCGAGTTGCACCCGTACGCTCTATACACCAAACTTCGAGTCCAAGATCAACCACTTGAAGTCTATGAAGTCAGATGTTCAGGGTTTCGAAGTACCAGAGTTGGATGAGCTGATCGGGACACCGAGCAAGCATTACGAGTATAATAAGACGTGGGCGGAAGCGCGGACAGATCCCATTTTGATCGCACATTCTTCTGGATCGACTGGGAATCCAAAACCCACAACCATCACGAACGGTGTGTACTCGACGTACGATAACCACCGCAAGGTTCCGCAGATCGAAGGCCGGAAGGTTCAAGGCTACACGCTGTTGGAGTTCGAAGGTGGCGGGAAGTTCTACAACCCATTCCCGCCATTCCATGTGAGTATGTCAAATTCAGTGAAAACGATGGTGACTGACAGCAAGACAGCTTGCAGGACTGTTTGCAATGACCATTATGCCCATATTCTATAACTGCACCGTCACCACGGGACCACCGGAAAAGCCGCCATCTGGTGAACTCCTCAGCCAAGCGATGCACAAGCTCAAGATTCGAGCCGCTTGGTGTCCACCTACCGTTATCGAGCAGCTGCTTGAACAGCCTGGTGGCTTCGAACAAGCCGCAAGCCTGGACTGGATCATGTACACGGGCGGTCCGCTAGCGCAGCATGTCGGTGATAGGTTGAGCCAAGTCACAGACGTATGTCAATTGTACGGATCAACAGAGACAGGTCCGCACATTGCGCTTGTTCCGCTGCCTGAAAACTGGAAGTGGTTCGAGTGGCACCCGCTGCTTGAGAACGCAATGGAGGATCAAGGTGACGGGACCTATGAGATGGTTGTCTACAAAGACAGCAAACTGGACTGGATCCGTCATCTCAGCCAGGCCTATCCCGAGCTCGACATATGGCGCACAAACGACCTATTCATTCGCCATCCCACGAATCCAAAGTTGTGGATGTTTCAAGGGCGGAAAGACGACGTACTCGTCCTATCCAACGGCGAGAAGTTCAATCCTGTAAACATGGAGGGTGCTATTGTTGGCCACCCTCTCGTTCGTGGAGCGCTCATAGTCGGTACGGGACGTTTCCAAGCCTCGCTGATTGTTGAGCCAAAGCCGGACTTGAACATGTCGAAAGAAGAGTTCACTGAAGACATCTGGCCGGCTGTACAAAAGGGTAATACCCTCGGTCCTGCACACGGACGCATCTTCAAGCACAAGATTGTCATCGGTAGTCCAGATAAGCCATTCAAACGCGCGGGAAAAGGCACTGTTATTCGCGGCCAGACAGCTAAGCTGTACGCTGAGGAGGTCGACGCACTGTACGCAGAAGAAAACGTTCAAGAAGACGAACAACTCGGCTCAGCAGAGGATATTGAAGCAGTAACAGACTGCGTTCGGAAATGCGTATCTCAGATGGTGTCAGAGCCATTCACTGATCACGACGACTTATTCGTCCTAGGCATGGATAGTCTGCAGACGTTGGAGCTGACAAAGGGTCTAAACAAAAGTCTTGCGCCCCAGCTCCAGAAGCTAGGCCAGGGAAATATAATCGGAGGTGACCTCTACATTCACCCGACGGTCCGAAGCTTTTCGAATCATCTTCATCGAGCCTTGAACGGACTGGAACCGCTCCATGCGGCGAAGACGTCTGATCGCGTATTGGTAATGGACGAATTGATCGAGAAGTACTCAGCTGGCCTTGCACCAAGGGATAGGACGACCGTAACCCCTCGCTCTGAGGGACTCTCCGTCGCCATTACGGGGTCAACGGGTTCGCTCGGACAACATTTACTCTACACACTTTTGCAAGATAGCAAAGTCTCCAGGATCTACTGCCTCAACCGCGCAGATGATGCTCGTTCTCGAACGATCACCGCTTTGGAGTCTCGCATCCTCAATAAAGTACAGGACCTGGATGGTAAAGTCGAGTTTCTTACGACAAACTTCGATGATGCGAGACTTGGTCTTTCAGATCAGATCTATGACCGACTGCTCCAGGATCTGGACGCGGTAATCCACAATGCATGGAAGGTTAATTTCAACCATGACCTATCCTCCTTCGAGCATACACACATCCGAGGTATTCGCAACTTGATTGACTTCAGTCAAGCATCCGCACGGCAAACGCACATCTTCTTCGTTTCTTCTCTGTCTTCGGTTGGAAACTGGCCAGAAGTGCATGGCGCGGCAACCGGAGTACCTGAAGTTGCCATGACGGACCGCAACGTTGCAATGAAAATGGGCTATGGTGAATCAAAGCACGTAGCCGAGCGTATTCTGCACAACGCCGTCGAAAAAGCTGGCGTTAATGCCACCATATTGCGCGTAGGCCAGCTCGCAGGACCATTGGCGGAAGATGGTGGAGCTTGGAACCGCACCGAGTGGTTCCCGAATCTAATGAAGACATCGAAAGCTCTCGGCATGCTCCCTGATGCAATGAACGCTATCGACTGGATTCCGGTTGATGAGATGGCAAGAATCATTAGCGATTTGGTGCATAGCGAGCATACTGAGCAGAGGTCCCAGGTCTTCAATCTTGCTAATCCGCAAGCGGCAGAGTGGATCTGGCTCGTCCCGCCTATTGTAGCGGCATGGGGTACCGAAGGTACTAACATAGTGCCGTTTACCGAATGGCTTGGTGCATTGGCTGGTATGGAAGCAACCGCCGACAACATAGAGAAGTATCCGGCTATCAAGATCGTCGACTTTTATCGAGGGCTTGCGCAGGAAGCGCAGACACCGCGCCATGAGAGGATCAAATATGAGGTAAAGCGGGCTGCTAGTCACAGTTCTACTATGGTAAAACTGGAACCAGTAAACAAGAGGGCTATGGCGACTTGGCTGAGGCAGTGGGCATTCTGAGATTCCGCCCTGTTAAAGTTAGTCTAATAAATCAAGTGGGCCTTTACGGTAACCTATGTGGATCCAGCCGATTGCTTATGTATATCCAATTGAAGTTAGTGCCTCGGAAGACGAGTTCCTGGTAGTCCTACAAACCAGATCTGTAAACATCCTGGTGGAACTGCTGTAGTAGATCTGGCGCCACCCCCACAGAGTGGCCCCTCCGCGGGTTACTGTTCAGATCAAGAGTGATCGGAGTCTCGGGATGTCGGAGGGGCTTTCCGTAGATGGAAACTGCGGGGATGAGTTAGGAGTGGTGGATGCGTGCGGAGGTCGGGAGTATTGTAGGTGCGAAGTATTTCAAGTTGATGGCAACTCGGAGTACGCCCCATAACAAATCCCACCTCTTCTGTAAACACCATGTCGACAACAAGCACATACACAACTACCTCGACCGTCGAGAAGCCTTCGAGACTGAAGACCACAGAGGCTCCCATCAACCAGGAAGCCCAGCTTCAATCGACAGACACATCAACAGATGGCACAGCACGACAGAATGGAACCCAAGTCGAACTCCAGAAGATCCCCTCCCCACCAGCATTCACAGACAAACACGAAGAAAGAGCATATCTAAAAGGTCGACTGGCGCTCGCCTTCCGTATCTTCGGCAAATTCGGCTTCGATGAAGGCGTAGCAGGCCACATAACGCTTCGCGACCCCGTCCTACGCGATCACTTCTGGGTCAATCCGCTAGGCCGCGGCTTCACGCAAATGCGCAGCTCAGACCTGATCCTCGTGAATCCGCTAGGCGAGGTCGTCGACGGTGGGCCAAACCGCCTGCTCAACCGCGCTGCGTACGCCATCCATCATGCGGTGCACGTAGCCAGGCCAGAAGTAAACTGCGCAGCGCACTCGCACAGCCTGTACGGCCGGGCATTCTGCAGTCTCGGTCGCCCGATTAGCATGTTGTCGCAGGATGCGTGTGCCTTCTACAAGCATCTGGGCGTGTACCAGCAGTTCAAGGGCGTTGTGCTCGCGGAAGAAGAAGGCAAGAATATCGCTAATGCGCTCGGGCAAAATAAGGCGTGCTTGCTTCAAAATCATGGGTTGCTGACTACAGGGGAGACGGTCGAGGCGGCTGTGTTTTGGTTCATGTCCTTGGAGAAATGCTGCCACGCACAGTTGCTGGCAGAAGCGGCAGGTGCTGGGTCAGGGAAAGGCGGACCCATTGAAATTGAGGACGAGGACGCTGAGTTTACTTTCAAGAGTGTTGGTAAACCGGGTGTTGGGTGGTTTAGCGCACAGCCGACGTTTGATGCCATGATTGAACAGGTGGGCGATGTGTATCTCCAATAAATAGCAAGAAGACTTGACAATTAATTGATGTACTGGTCATAACGTTGCTGTGTGAGGTGTGAAGAAGAAAGGTGACAACTGCTACTTCCATCTTGGCGGGTTGAACCTCGGGCCGAAGCCTGCCAAAGCCTTTCCACTTCTTACATCTAGACTACAATCTGCGGAAGGATCTTGTGTGGATAGAAAGACCTTGGGTGAAAGTAATATATGATCCAATACTATATAGCACAGAACAATCCTATTTAAAATGTCCCAAGGTGGATATAAAGTTCCAATCCAATCCAATCCCCCAATGCAAGGCCTGATAGCCACCCAAACGCCATGCGACGATGCAAATATTCCCATCTTTAATTAGACAGCAAATAAGAACGCCAAACCCAAGTCTTTCCCGCTGGTGTAAATGATCGTAGAATTTTTTTCTCATGACGTCACACTCTTCAGAGGAGCGTGACGTCTGCCGCACTGAAGTGCCTTGAACTTATGCATACCGAACAGAACTTCTATGTACCAACGGCGGCGGACTCGGCACACCGTGGTTTGGAGCCGGTCCCCACTGACCCTGCGTAGGACTAGGCCCACCTGGCCAGCCACCGTTCTGCTGGCTCATGAGTGGGTTGCCAGAACCAGCAGGACTTATAGGTCCGCGATTCCGTGGTCCACCGCGATATGGTGCGACTGATGGTGGACCAGCATGAGCATATTTCTTCAACTTGCTGCGGCGGCGGTAAGAGCGCCAGCAACAGCTGATGATACATAGGAGGATGAGGCCGCCAATGCCGGCTGCGAGGCCGATGACGAGACCGAGATGGCGGTCGATCCAGGAGCTGATTTCTCTACCAACAGATCCGCCTTCACATTGGCCCTACGTCCAAGTCAATACAAGGAACCAACATATCGATGGGATGTTGGTGAAGACTTACATTATTGCAGCGTCCACCGCCAGTACACGGTGTACCGTCCAAGAAGTTCTGCTGAAGCCCATAGCACACATTTCGTCCAAACTCGGGACTTGCGCAGCTAAGCATGCAGTTACTGTTATCACAGGCATACGTATCGTTGCCCTGGGTATAGCTCCCCATGACAGTCTTGCATTGCATATCTCTTGATGTGCACTGCCCGCTGGCACAGCTTAGTCCATTACCACAACCTGTGCCATCATCGTTGTGCCTATCCTCGGGGCAGTAAGGGCTATTTCCGGTACATGTCTCCTGGGGATCGCAGTCGCCATTGCTAGCACGGCACACGGTATTTGCGGAGGCGAACTGGCAGTTCCTACAGCAATCCTCGTTCGAGTCATCGCAGACGGCATTGTTTCTGAAGGTGCAGGTGTCGGGGTCGCAGCAGGAGTTGTCGCCACATCCTGAGGCACCGCCGCAATCACACTGCTCATCGCCTTCTACAATGCCATTGCCGCATGTCTGACCGGTTATGGTAGTGATATCCCTATTGTTGGTGAGACAGGAAGACTTGACGCTATTGCGGCCCAAAGCTGAGCAGATATTGCCGATAGAGCAAGCCGAAAAGCGTGTTATACCATCGGCTGTCGACGGGTTCATGATGAAGCCCTCGCCAGCATCGCAGGTACTGGAGCTCAGTGGGCAGCACTGTTGGGAGTTGACGATGTTCGAGTTGGAGCATTGGTCAGCCGTGCAATCGTGAACGGCACCATACGTATGGCCAGTTTCATGGGCAATGACCTGCCATTCCGTGGAAGTGCGGATGACGACGTTGGCACCAGCAACAGTTTCATCGGAGCTTCCTGAGTTGCTCTGTGAGCCTGTTGTGCAGGCTTGACCGAGCCATGCTAATCCGACAGCAGAACCTGTGTTACAAGTCGACAATAGCGTCCAGTGGGAATACTGGTCATCCTGCTGCCCTCTCCACTGCGAAAACTGGTTCAAGCGATCCTGGATCGTAATGCTGCTGCTGCAGGCTTGGTTCCACGGTGTTGATTGCTGTTGTGAGGTCGGGCAGTCTGGCTCTGTGATGATCAGGTTGGCGAGTCCAAGCGAGATGTTGAAGGTGCTTTCAAAGAGCTCAGAGGCCGCGTTGATCTGCTGGATGACGTTCTGCTGCGTCTGGTTTCTGTCTCGATTGAAGGCCTGGACATAGGTGCAGTCGGCGGCCACTCCTACTAACGCAACCTTACGGGTGCTGGGGCAACCCGCGGTGCTTCCAATCGTGGATACCAAGTTGACACCAGCTCCGTTTCCTCCAGGCTGACCGTCAATCTGACGCTTTCCGAAGAGAGATGAGACGGGTGAGGAGAAAAAACCGTCATCCCGGGCGCGCATGCTGGCATATACCGGGTGGTCATCCTGCGTATTGAAGGAGAGGTCGTCGGCGGGGCACGCAACACCTCCTGATCGCTTCCTCAGCTCCGAGTGCTCGTCCCACTTGCCCATATCTGAATCCCTAAAGACAACCATGAACTCATCCTCGCGCAGGTCGATGTCCGGATCCTCGTCCATCCGTGTCGCCTTGTAGTTGGAAGACAGCTGGACATGGTGGTGGTCGTGCTGAACAGTGAAGGTGCCCTCAAACAGCGGTTCCAGCCCGTCCCGTCGGAGCCCTATTCGCGCCCAGCCCACATTGTCCCAGCGATTCCCTCTCCTCAGCCATGCCGTGCCCTTGTAAACCTTGTGTTGTAATCTGTCTATCGGGTCTTGCTTCGCTATACTGCCGTCTACATTCAGGTATGATATCCGTCCGCCATCTACAAAGATATCGTGGTTGGGCTCAAGGCTGAGCCGTATGCGCTGCCCGGACACGTCGAAAGCAACATCGAAGGTCGAGACGGCAGTTACGCGGTGATTAGGGGTGAGGATGTCGGCGTTCTTCGCGAGCGCGATATTCCTCAGCGGCGCGCGCGCATTTGACGAAGCTGCTGCTAATGTGGCGAGGGCGACAGTGACAGCGGCAGTCACAGTCTGCAAGACTCGCATTACGTGTGGCGAGGCTCTCCTGTCCCGGAGATGTGGCAGGGGAAGGTGGTGGAGGGAAAATGGAAAACTACGACAACGCAGCGAACGACATCGGTCGGGTACAGGTACGTACGTATATGCAGAAGACACTAACAAGAGGCAAACAAGACGATACAGAGCAAAGCGATGGTGAGCGACAATGGAGAGTCGTAATCGCTGCACAGCCCTGCCAGCCGTCGATCTTGGCATCCGGCTGGCGGAAGACGGGGCCTGGGCGCGACACGAATGAAACTTTGCTGCCCCAGACAGCGATGCCGAGCGCCGTCAAGCCCATGCCATCGCGACAAACTACTCTATACGCTACTACGGGGCCAGTCGTACGTCTGGTGCGTCTGGTGCGTCTGGTTGCACGTCGCACGCACGCAGGAACCCAACCGTCGCACAGCGCATGGAACATCGAACTCGTAGATTGGGAAATATGGCTAGACTACTAAACATAGCTGCGCGTGTCAAAACTATCCATATCCATACACTGCGGCGCATCAGCAACGCAGACTGGACTGCGTCTCACGGTTCAAAGCCGTCGGTACTCGGCGCTTGTCACCTGCCACAGCAACAAAGCCCTTCAGCCGCCTGGTTAAGAACTTCGCCTGCATACTTCGGCCTACATCCCCACCGAGTGCTGCTGCCCTGTTGCCATCTCAACCACTTAGACATGCACACAAACCCTTCGTCGAGCGCCAAGTCGAGCCAACTATTTCTTCTTGGACTGGTGCACAATGTCGATTATCTTATCGACTACCGATGGATCCGAGAGCTGCAACGTGCCGTTAGCCCGGGTCCCCGCCATGAACGCGTCATCCTCAACGCCCCAAAGGAACAACTACGGTGGGATGTTTGGCTTACCGTTGTGATGTCGCCCAGTTGGTCTTCCTCGCCCGCCAAGATCTTGCGCATGATACGGCGCATGATCTTTCCGGACCTCGTCTTTGGCAGATCTGGAACCACAAATATGGCCTTTGGCGCGGCAAATGGACCAATCGACTTGCGCACTTGCAAAATCAAATCCTTCTTTACCTGGTCAGTTGACTCGTTACCCTCCTTCAAAGCCACGAATGCGTTGACTGCTTGGCCTGTCAGCTCGTCGTTTATTCCGACGACTGCGGCCTCTGCAACTTGATCTGCAGGCGGCGTTAGTAACGGACTTAAGAATGACTTTTGGTCCGAGAACATACGGTGCTCGATGAGCGCTGCCTCGATTTCAGCAGTAGACAATCTGTGTCCAGAGACGTTGACGACATCGTCAACGCGGCCTCGAATCCAGTAGTAGCCTTCGTGGTCACGACCGGCACCATCTCCCGTGAACTGCCAATATCAGTATGTATTCCATTCTCAGTGTGTCCGTACTTACGTAGTAGCCCTTGTAGACGTTTAGATATGTATCCATGTATCGCTTGTGTGCTCCCCAGACTGTGCGAGCCATGCTCGGCCACGGCTGCTTGAAGGCCAGGACACCCTCAACATCGTTACCGTGGATCTCTTCGCCGGACACAGGGTCAATGATAGCGGGCTCAATACCGAAGAAAGGAAGGGATGCTGATCCGGGCTTCGTGGGCGTAACACCACCGAGGGGTGTGATGACGTGGGAGCCAGTCTCGGTCTGCCAGTAGGTCTATACACACATTAGCATCGACTTGATGTGGGCTCAAACGATGTTTACTTACGTCAACAACATGGGCCTCTTCCTTTCCGACAATCTCGAAGTACCACTTCCAGACCTCAGCAGCAATTGGCTCACCGACGGATCCCAGGATCCTGAGGTTCTTCATCTGGTGCTTGACGTGCTCGTTGCCCGCGCGCTTGAGTAGTCGGAGCGCAGTAGGAGCAACGTAGAACTGGCTGACGTTGTACTTGTCGACGATGTCCCAGTAGCGTGAGAAGTTGGGATATGCGGGTGTGCCCTCAAAAACGACCGTTGCAACACCGAGTAGCAGAGGTGCGTATACGACGTAAGTGTGGCCTGTAATCCAGCCCACATCACCGCCGCAGAAGAAGACATCGTTGTCGTGAATGTCGAAGACGTATTTGCCGGTTGCTGCTGCACCAATGAGGTAGCCACCAGTTGTGTGCATGACACCCTTGGGCTTGCCGGTCGAGCCAGAGGTGTACAACAGGAAGAGGGGATCTTCCGAGTTCATTGGCTCGGGTGCAATGTAGTTGGGATACTTCTCAACCTCCTCGTGCCACCACCAGTCTCGGCCCTTTGTCCAGGGGATCTCAGTACCAGTGCGCTTGTAGACGAGGCAGTGGCTGACGCCGGGGCACTGCTTGAGCGCCTCATCGACAATCTTCTTCGTGCTGATAGTCTTGCCACCACGCTTGCCCTCGTCAGTAGTGATGACGACCTTGCACTCTGCGTCGATGATACGGTCGCGTAGGGAATCAGATGAGAAACCTGCGAAGACGACGGAGTGAACAGCACCAATACGTGAGCACGCCAAGAAGGAGACGACAGCCTCCGGAATCATAGGCAAGTAGAGGGCAACAGTGTCGCCTTTCCTTACACCCATCTCCTTGAGTGTGTAGGCAAGCTTAGACACTTGGCGGAGGAGCTCTCCGTATGAGATGATGCGGCCATCGGCGGTGTCGTCAGCCTCGTAGATGATGGCGGGCTTGTCTGGGTTCTTAAACGCGTGTCGGTCAACACAGTTGAAGCTGGCATTCAATCGACCCTCGAGGAACCATGCGTTGTCGCCATGCTCGAAGCTGCCGGTGTGTACTGTCTGGAAGTCGCGCTCCCACGTGAGCAATTCGCGTGCTAGTTTGCCCCAGAAGCCCTTGGGATCTGTGATGGACTCTTTGTACAACGTCTGGTATTCCTCGAGGTTTGCAAGATGTGGCTTTGAGTGCGGGTGCTTGCTGTGATTTCGTCGTTAGCTGCCTGATTCACCGAAATTTTCGTGCAATTGGTAATGTGGTGTGATGGTGATGGTGACTGGCTCGGCATGGTGGGGTCACCCCGCTCTGTCGCGGTCGCGAGGAGCTTGGGTGACGCCGCCACTGTCAATGTCTTGGGAGATGATGCAATGGACCAAGCAATCAGGAGACTCACTCATAGAAGGCCTTGGGGACGTGGAAGGTGTCGACCTCGTGAGCCTCGGCCACGACAGGCGCACTCGGCGGTTTGGTGTCTCCTTCAGACATGGTGGTCGCGCGGGAATAGGTAGCCTGGCGGGGTTGGTTGTGCGGCTTCGGCGCGCTCGAACTTGGCGAGGGTGGTGTTCGAGGGCTTCAGGAACACAGGGGAGAGCTTTATGAGGCGTGGATGGCAGTCCGATGGGTCTCTAGAGTGGATATATGTCTCAATTCCGGGTAAAGGGCTCGGCGGTACGCTTGATTGCCGCTGGGGTCCAGGTGAAGCTACTGAGTGCGGGAAGGGCTCGGAGAACAGCTGCCAGTCGAAGTGGAGCTACTATTGTGTGCTAGGGTGAGATGAGACGACACGGTCGTGGGGTGGTGATGAAGTTTGAGCGAGGTTTACGAGACGCAATGGGCGAACGGCTCCCTTATGAACAGCTGCTGCTCCCACGCCCGATCGCTGTGCTGCCGGTCCCGTACCCCTCGTGTTGTGCGCTCACGCGGGGACATGGAATATGACGAACAGTCTCCTGGCTGGCCTTTGTCTGGGCCCATGGGCCCACTGCTCATTCAATGAGCGGGAGCCACTTACCAACGCGGACACCATCGACCAGGCCCTGTGATGCCTCCGTTTCTCCGGATCACCCAGTTAACCGCAGCCGCGGCACCCAGTATGGAGGCATTGGTGCGCTGATCGGGCTGCCACTTTGCGTGGGCTGTTGTTATTTGACGAGCCTGATCCTGCCTTTGTTCTTTGTGTGCTGCTGCGATCTGGGGTTTTGGTGCTGGTGCGGGGAGCTCCTTGCTCTCGATGAATACCACGGTAGGCCCCCATCACCCAGCCCAGCAGACGACACACCTTTGAGAATTGCTGTCCGGCACAGTTGATGTGTGAAGAAATGGCGCATTGGCAAGCATATGTCATGTCACTGTGTACTGTCCTGTACTCGGCGGGGCATTTCCCTAGTCGTAGTCGCGCATCCCTGGTGCGACCTGCATATTAGCTCCAAGAGGGTTCCCGCAAGCCACAAATTGCCTTTCCAGAGCGCAAATTAGAATACAACAGCGCTTGGTATGACAGCATACAAGGCTTAAAGAGACGTTTCACGGGCAAGATCGACCCTCCACAAGCTGGCCTTGGGATCACACGATGGCTGAGCCCACAAGCTGTTCCCAAGTCTGCCACTATCCTCTCTACGGCCTAACCACGCGATACTGGAACCATCCGGGACGCCCACACGTCGGACCTGGGGAAGTAGTAATGATCGCCCGAGGCACCGGCAATTCTTCCTCGTAGGGCTGCTCGTGCTGTGGAAGCTGCCCCGATACCAAGAATGCATTCTCGAGAAGTCGGAGCGCCGGTACGGCATTTGGTTTATTCTTGAAGCGCATGTACACCGACCCTGTTCGAGCAAAAGACGAGCTGTGCTGCACGCTAAGCCTTCATCCAGCCGTATGCTGCGGCCGTTCGCTTGTGAAAATGTCCGTATTGTCTCGATACATCTGCTGCAGGCTAGTCCTCTTCTAGAAGCATTTCCTCGCAGAAGGTGTAAAGAATCGACTCCACTTCCACGCGCTCAAACTGCAACCTATTTCTAGGCACTCCAGGTGGGAGCATTGCAGCATCGACAGCCACTGCTCAGAACTACGTGCATTGGCGAGTGAACGCCATCGTCATAGCGACGGTAGTTCTTCGCCTAGCCCAATGCTCAGCGCATTGGCTGACGTTTTGCAAGTCTAGGCGCGTTCATTCTCCAAAAGCGGCCAATAGGAGAGTGTGGAAGAGCATTATTTCGCTGTATTATGGATGCGGGGCCCCGCGACCGTCACATGCGCTGCTGGAAGGGAAGAACATAGTCGAAGTCTACGTTAGAGTCAACTCTAGTAGAGATGTTTATACGCTGCGTTTCTTTTATCTGAAGGGTAAAGTGAGATACGGTGTGGTCTGTAGCCTTCTTGTCACCTAATGCTTCTGTTCAGCAGGCCTGAGATCAGTCATCAAAACGAACATCTGAGATTGGAGCATGTGGCGAGTATCAGCATACAGTAGGGTGTCTAATACTTGCACACGGAGATCTTCGCTGAATCTAGAGTGCAACAACAGCCCCCTCCACCACTATCCTCCTCTCCCTCTCGCCCTGCTCATTCGTCCGTCTAACTAGCCCAGGGTTCACCAGAACACCCCTCCTACCCGTTCCTTCCCACTCAAATTCAAACGAGCATGGCTGGCCATATAGCCAGATACGCAATTCCAAGGCCTCAGAGATGATCTGCGCAAGATCTTCTTCCCTCTCTTGATCGCTTGCCGTAGGATTCGCCCACGGGAAGAACGTCAGAGAGAAGTGTTCGGCTGCTTCGCGGATGTCAGACTGGAAGGCCCAGGATCTACGGGGGTTGGACATGGAAGATGTGGATGTGTAGAGATAGACGGATAGACGGCGGTGGAGGGTTGTTGCTGCTGTTAGATTTGAATCTTTGGATGAGGTTAGCGTGGTTTCCCTAAGTGAGGAAAGTGTAAAGGTGGACGGACCAGTAACAGTAGCATCTTGACCATTTTGAACGCGAACACCATTCAGCTCTTCAGGGAACAAGGTTTCTCCTTCTTCGTCCTTCTTTGGCCCAGTGATGCCTAGTACATACGCTACAAGCGCATGCTTGAGTGCCGTTGTCGGACTCGAACAATCTTGCAGCAACTCGGCCATGTTCACATCTTTAGCCCCAAATCTGGCGAGGTCGGGCTCCATACTCGGTGTAATACTTGCGTGTACATCGCGATAGTAGATCTCAATATGGCGATGGATCTGGTCGAACAGGGCTGAAACTCTGCTATGAATAGCATTCTCATGCGCCGCAGGTGGGAGGAAGCCAGCAAGATCCGCCGCGTTCGACTGCTGTGTAGGTGCTGGAGCAACAGCTGGCGCAGCAACGGGTATAGGTGTTTGCGAGACCTGAACATATGGGCTATTTCTCCCTCCCAAGCCAACACTCTTCTGTTGCATCATGACGAGCTCGGGTGTTGAGTCCGCGTAGCTCGTGTATCCTGTTGCACCAACATTTGCATCGCGTTTCTTGTTTCGTCTCTTGAACAAAAAGAAGGCAGCCAGGAAGGCGATTGCGGCTCCAACAAAGAGCGTGGCGATCGCGATACCTGCCACCGCACCCGTGCTCAGGGAACTGCCGCTGCTGCTTGCAGAGGCTAATGCAGCCTCAGTGGAGGCGGATGTTGGATTTATGAGTACAGTTGCTGTCACCACAGCTTCGGTGGTCTGAGTCGGCTTCAACACATTCGTGCTCCCAGCTCCACCGCCCTCGAGATTCTGGTCATTGCTGGGGAAAGTCGTAGCGGCGGGAGCAGTACTTTCCGACCATCCAGATTGAGCGACATTCGTAGTCGCAGCGTCGACGTTGTCCGGATGTGGTGTGCTTCCTGGACAAATCCGTTCCTGACGTGTGTCGTCGAATCTACACCCGTCGTCGCTCATGGTCTCCACAAAACGTCAAGTCAACGAATGCCGTCCTAGAAGGAAAGGGAAGGGAAGAAAAGAGAAAGATCCAACAAAGTTCAGGGTCTATCTCAAAATAAACCGAACGTGGAGTTGTGCACGCCTAGCTGAAGGAACACGGTGTACATCAGGCTGCCCACCTGAGCTCAGCCGCACGCCATGCTCGCATGTCGCATCCTTTTGCAGCTCCGCCTCACCACACAGACAGATCTGTTCTAGTCCCCGCATGCGATTGCTCGCCTTCTCTGCTTACGGTCGCACGGCATCGTGGTCAATATGCGGACGCCTTGCTGATATAGTGCTGATGGCGGGGTGTGGGAGCACGAGAGTCTGCCAATGGTCGTGAGAATGCCGAGTGTACTGAGGTCCGGGTGTGCGCTAGGCGCATTTTGGGGGCTAGTTTGATGCGGGTACGATTATCAATGCGTAGCCTCGTCCAGCACAGCCTTGGAGGTGATCAATTTGATAAGTGTGTTTCACGTCTTTCTGTAATTGGAGTTTAAGAATGCAGATGATCGCTAGGTGGGCTTTCAAGTCTCTGCGGTGATCAGGCTAGAGAAACCTAATCGAAACTCGAAACACGAACAACATGAGTGCGATTACATTATTTGATTCTATAAGTAGTGGTTTAGTGACTTGGGCTCCAAACGGTTTCTGTCGCTCGGCCATCCCTCTGGGGCTCCCTTTGGCGACCCAAGTGAATTGGTAATACCAGCTCCTCTAACACATTTCCAACTATCTTCCATAATTAGATGAACCCTCAATCTCGTAAACTTGCTGTTGATGCGCAGCGGGAAACGTGTTTAAATGGCCAGGAAGCTCTGGAGTTGTATATGGGCCATTCTGAGCCTGTAGCTCGGCCAATCCACGACGATGAGCATCTTCATCCACTATCTTGTCCGATGCATAAGAATGCACTGTTTCGTTAACGTTCTGATCTCTTCTTTTCCGTTTCTTAAGGAGCAAATAACCACCGATCAAGGCGGCAAGCAAGACGACAACTCCGATTCCTACCCCAATCCCGGCTTTGGCACCTATTGACAGACCTCCATGCTGGGATATCATTTCTGTAGCCGCCGTATTTGTACTTGTAGTAGATGTTAACACGGTCGTCTCGGACGCCTCAGACGTCTTAGATGCAGTTGTCGGTGAACTTTGCCCCGTAAAAGTTGGCTCGGCTCGTGTTGTCAGAGTACTCGTTCCCACTTGTCCATTCTTCTGAAAACAGCCCAACAAACCAACAGTCCGACAATCGTCTGACAGCCCGGCTAAGAACTCAGGACTTAGCATCGCCGCATCAACGGTGTATGACTGTGGCAGGGCCGAACTTTCCGGAAAGCTAGCGTTCATGAGCCAGCAGCTGAAGTCCGTGGACCCATACGGTGTGAAGTCGAAGCCATAGCACAAAGGTGCCTTTTCCACGCATCGAGCGAGGCAGTCTGCCCAGGTCAATTCATTCGTGGGATCGAGGAAGTCTACTGTGGCTGTGATGTCTTTGCCGCACAAGTTTTTGAAAGGGACTATCAGGCCGTCTTTGCTGTATGTTGAGACGTCACCTTGACATCCAGATTGAGCGATAGCGCGTGTAATTATTAGAACCCATGATAGTAGTAAAGGTAGGGACATGATTGACGTTGAAATTATAGTCGCGGAAGACTGGGGGGATGGTGAAGTCGGCCAGCATGATCAGGCTGTGCGACATTTTTGAGTTCCTTTGCTGCGATTGATACTCACATGTCGCCCTGCACCCTCATCGCTGGAAAGCGTTCGAGCAGGATTTGAGTAAGCCATGGCTGCATTTCAATGCAGCCACAAATACGAGGAAAAGCTACCCAATGGCATTGTTGCAAGGTCGAATGAGTTGTTCAGCCTTGCACGTATCGCTACTCCCCTTGTCATCAATATATGTCACAGTTCGATTGATAGCGCGACATTTACAGTACCAAACCGAGGGTTCTAGTTGAGACACCTATCGATTCTTAGCTTAATGGCCAGTTGTAACGAGAAAACGATCATATATGTGTATGCTTCGCTATTTCTTTCGTACCGAACATAGTGATATGGTTTCTAAACAAGCGAAATGAGGAAGAAACTGATATGTTATTGTGACTGTTATTTACCGGTCGTAAATCAAACGTAATAGATCACGTCTGCAGTCATGAATTGTTACCTAGCTGAGCAGTTCTCATACTCGCTACTATGTCTACTTATAGGCATTACTCTTTAGTGCACGGTCAAGTTCTCGCACCATTGTTTCTGGTTTTATCTTCCTCAGTGTACCTGCGGTATGTTGATCAACTCCGCCCTAACTCGTAAAAGCTTCAAGAGAATGGCAAACTCTATTGCACGTATGAAAGCAGCCAATCAATCACCGCGAAACCTCTAGAAGGCGTAACATTTACTCCTGTGATGGTAAATTCATTTTGCAGGTAGTTCCTTCTCATGGGTCTTCTCGTGGCGCCTATATGAGTTAGCGGTGCGATAGGAGCGTATGATGAAGAAATGAAAACTCACCTGAGAGTGTCTCGGCGTTGGTAAGATCTACCACAGCCTTCGATAGTGCAGATGAATCTCTTAAGAAAGCTATCTTTTATTCCAGCATGATCGCCTTCTGTCATGTTCATCTGCCCAGGGTTCATTCCATTTGTGGGGTTGTTGAGGTTGCCCAGGTTGCCTTGCATGCGCTGCAGCTGCTGTTGCCGTGCGTTGGTCATGACGATGAGCTTCTGTTTGACGTTGGAGATGTACTGGTCTTTTGTCTGTGCGCCCAGGAAATTCTGCGTCTCAAACTGGAGGGAAGAACGCATCGCTTCGACCTCGGAAATCTCGGGCTTGAGTAGGCGATACGACGTAAAGAATTGGAGGGCAAGCTGGCCGCGCTCTTCGGGGGACGTGGACTGCTGCCATCCTTGGGGTATCTTCTGCTGCTGCAGTTGAATGCGATAGTGCTGGATGAAGTGCTGAAGCCCAGCCCTCATGTGATGGACAGGAGAGGGCGACCGAGGATTATGAAGTTCTGGAATGAGCGGTGCAGGCGATTGATTTGCTTGCTCATCACGCTCTTCAAGCTGGATCGTCCAGGAGTCTTTTATGTTGGTTGTTCTTGCGGAGCAATCGATGCATTTGTGGACGTCTGGTACATCTTCGGTTAAGGCGTAGTAGCACTCAGTATGCTGCCAGGTATCGCATGTCTCACAGAGCACACAGTCTCCGCTGTTGTCCGGAGGAAAGTTGCATATACATTTGTGAGTATCCTCTTCGTGTTTATGCTTGAGATAGTCTACCGGTTTGGTTGGCTTGGCGAATATTCGTGGCTCAGATGGTGAGGTTGGTAAAGCTCCATCTGGTGAAGATAGAGACTGTATGTCTTTAGTGCGGCTCTTTGTAGGCTTTGCATCGAGCAAGCGATGTTTCTTCCATTCATGCTTGCGTTTGGCGTCTGCGCGGTTGAATTTCTGGTCGCAAATACGACATGCATTGCCAATCATGGACTGAAGCAAGCTATGCCTTTCGCGGACATGTCTCTTCAAATTGCCTTTACGATATCTTTTGTGTATAGTTAGCAAGGATCATGGAAGTTAGCAAGTATTGGCTGGCTTAGCGTACCTGCCGCGGAATACGGTGCCGCACTCTGAACAGCGTTCAACATCAGATTCAATCTCTGGTATCGTGCAATCAGATGCAGCCCTAGAGCTGGCGTCAGACTCAGCGTCGACCCCACGAGGAAGCGCTGCTAGCGCTATATCCCTAAAGATAGCGAGACGATTAGCACTATTCTAATTAGGCGAATACAAATGCTCATTAAGACGATTCTGCAACAGCTGCTTAAGACGCCTGTACGATATAATCAAGACAGGGTCGTGTAGCGTAATGAAGGATATTCGCTTACTAATTCATAAGTTAGCAAAACACTTGAGTAGTATCCGAGGATAGACTTTCGTACCTCCATATGCCTGGCAAAGTGAATGAGAATTGCACTTTTCCCGGATTCCGTGACTTCGAGGCACAATGGGCATTCGACGCCTTCCCATGTAGGACCTAATCCATGGTCGAGCTCGAGATGATTACTCCAAAGCTGTCGATCTGCAAAAGGGGTTGTGCTGAAGGTACACTTGGTGTAGAAACATGAGTAAGGCTGAAGATCGAGGAAAAGATGTTTTCTACTGGAGTCAGAGAGGGACACTGCGATCAATCAAGTATCTCACCTCCAATCGCGATTATTAGTAGCTCGTATGTGTCTCCCACAAGCGTGGCATTCGAAAATCGCCCCTGATTTTGCCTCTGCAGAGAGTGGCGGGATTTGGACCCGTTTCCCCCCAGCGGCGCTGGTCATGAACGAGATGACAGTCTCCGCATACGAAGTTCGTGGCGCGGATGGGAGAGAGGTACCCAAGCCAGAATCTTGGAACTCCGAATCGGCAACATAAGATTTTGCCGCCGGATCCATGTGAGTCTCAAGGTGTTTCTGCGCAGTCGCATTGGATTCTCGTTCTTCCTTTATGCGCTGGTAGCGCTGCCAGCTAGTCTTTCCGAGGCATTCCACTAGGTAAACATTCGCTTTGGGGTACTTCGCCAGAATAAGGTCCGCGTGATAGTCGTGTGCTGCTCGCTGTTCTACCTTCAGGACGCACGGCTCATCGTCGTGTATTGGGTCAACTGCGGGACAGTCAAGTGCCGTGCTGAGATCAATCAAACAGTCCGTGTATGTCTTAACATCCTCTGCAATCCTCTTGATCCCACTGTGCTCCGGGCCGTCTCCAGAAGAATCGCTATCGCTATCGCTGTCGCTATCGCTGGTGCACTCGTCGAATGCCTTCGAGAGCCATCTGGTCTGTTCATATATCTCAGCGGTGTTATTGCACATATGCACAACTGTGACATCATCAGGCCCAGTCGAAGCATGTTTGTTCAAGCCTATCGACGTGTAAGCAAAGGACAAAATCTCATAGACTCATAAACGTGCCATTCAGCAGAACCTTGCACAGCGGCCTCAAGATGGACAGTGTTGTGTGTTGCAAATGCTTCGATGCTTCCAAAACCTGGTCTAGTTTGCCATGCCAGACGCCATGTGCGTCAGCCCAAAGCTTTAGTGTAGCGTGACATCGCTGAAGGACATTCCTCTCGCGCTTGATTAGTGATGTGTTATCTGATAGCTGTATAAACAACGCTAATGAATCGATGCAAGCTCGTAAGAGTCGGGCTACGATTCCAATCTCTTCGTGTTCGGTTCCTGAAGTTGCCGTTTTCTGCCACTGTTCGATTTGGCTCCTACCGGCGAACGCTTGACTGGGAGATAAGAGCCTGCGAGAGAGTATTACTCCTTTCTTTGGTGATGTTGATGGTGGTGTCTTTGCCTTGTGCGTATATGGACGTTCATCATCACGATCGTAGTCTTCTGGTAGTTTGCTCGACAAAGAGCGGCTGCGCGTTTGCATCTTGCTTCCCGTCACATGTAAATCAAATCTGGTTGAAAGTCGAAGGCCAACAGGAGCGCAAAGGCACGCTATGATCACATCTTAAGTGAATGAGTTGTCGAGGAAGGTGACGTATCCCAGCTTGGGGCTGGAGCTTGGGGGCGCGGGGAATTGGGGCTGTGCATGAGGCTGAGACCAGGCCAAACCAGTTCTGAGCTGTATATGATAGCCTACAGAGTATCTTGTAGACTAGTTCCCTCATCCGCTTTCCATGATGTCTGGAGTGGAGATTGCCGGTCTTGTGTTTGGAGTTTTACCCATTCTCATCGAAGCCATAAAGGCTTACTCCACGGTGTCGGACAGTTTGCACACGTTTCGCCATTGGTCGAGGGAGGTCAGGTCCATCTCATTGCAACTGAAGGTCCAACATGGCATTTTCCTTAACGAATGCCGCTTGCTGTTGCGACTAGTCGAAGACGAGAAGGCTGCGGAGAATATGCTGGAAGATGCAACAGACCACCGCTGGACAAGCAAAGAGCTCAATGACAAGCTGAACACCGTACTCAACAACAACTTCGAGCTTTGCCGTAGCATCATTGAAGAGACAAAGGATGTTGCCGGTGACATGAAAGAAGAGATGAAAAAGTTCGATACTTTAGAAGAGCAGAAACATAAGGTCGGTTACTCCACCTTCAGCCTCACAGCTTACACGCGAATCCGATGTCTCACATGCTTACTTCTAAAGAACGAAAAGCTTAAGTTAACGATTAAGCGTCTACGTGGAGCACTATCAATTGCTTTTGATAAACCGAAATATGAAAAATGCCTAACTAATTTACGAGACCGAAATGGCGACCTCAGCGCTCTTCGACTGCAGATTGGGGCCTTTCAACAGCAGAACACACACGCAACAGGCACTCTAGTAAGACATAGGGCACTTCCAAATCGCTTCCACTCCATTCAAAACGCTTCTCAAAAGCTTCACGAAGCCTTGTGCAGCGCTTGGTGTTGTGACGACTTGGCGCACCGCGGACACTATGCGAAATTGTGCTTGGATGCTCAGGTCCAAACCGAAGTCAATCTTGACCTCGTCATATCTTGTCATAACACCTCAAATGATGGCAATGAAGGGTGAATATGCCGTCTCATGCTCTTTAATGCAACTGCTGAGAATCATAGCCTGCCTCGAGAGCCACCCATTTGGTTGTATGTCCGATCGATGAGTATGACGTCGGGCATTTGCAGTGGAACAGCATCGGAAATGATTACAGGCCTGAAGAATTCCTTGCCAGTAGAGCTTCTAGCTTCATCTTCAACAAATTCTTTGAAGAAAAAAGCATCCTCGGAACTCATACAACCACCAACCTGCAAGAAGCCGAAGAAGCATAAGCGGGTTCACTTCATCGATGCAACCATTGCTCCACACCCAGCTCCGACGAAATCAGCGGATAGCACGGAGTCCTTACTACCAGATTTCAATCTCTGCCAGACGAAGAGTATCTGTAACTACTTGCAACGGAACTACCGAGCATGTGCAAGGAACTGCGTCGGCTATTTAGAAACTCCGCAGATGTACAAACATATGTTCTTCGCCAGGAATAACACGTCAAAAGAAATTGACCACACAACTGTTTACTCCATTTTCGATATTATGGGGCAAGAAGCGGACGATTTTCTCACGGTTGAAGACCAGCTGAAGCTCGCTCACAAAACGGCGCTGGCAATCCTGCAATACAGTGACACGCCGTGGATGTCGGAACGATGGCGCCTAGCGCACATAAGTTACTTCGGCAGCAGACACAAATTCGACGAGACGGCGTTAAAGACGCTCCACCTTAGCTCTCAGATCTCATCTCCAACCCAGCAGAACACAAATGCAATGGATGGTATAGAGCGGCCCGAAACAGGAGTAAGCGATGAGGTTCGTTACGGCATCAACAATCTACCCCTTTTCTTTCTCGGCATTGCGCTTCTCGAGATCGCACATTGGAAGCCGCTCGAAGAGAAGATGATTGCCAGGGATGCCAATGACCAGGTGTACGCTGCTCGACGCCTTGCGGCTGGTCGTGCGCCGTTAGGACCAGAGTACCAGAAGATTGCACAGAAATGCCTGCAGTGCAATTTCGGATTCGGCACCAAGCTCAATAGCAAGGGCTTGCAAGCAGCAGTGTACAATGATGTGGTGTGCGAGCTTGCAGGCATGATTGAGAAGCTGGCTGTGTGAAAGTTGCTGGCGTGGTCGTCTTCTACTTAAAACGGTCCTTTGCCTTAATGTCGTCATCAGACCACTTTCTAATCGCATGTGAAACGGTATGTCATCCATCAATACACTCGGCCTGGAATGTCGGGACGAAGTACATTCACGCTTCGAGGAACTTGTTCGCCGATGCACTGCTAAATCACAGATCTCAACCACAAAGAAGATAGGCTATGTACACATAAGGGAGATATAGTCACATTGACAGCGAGAACTTACACGCCTACGCATGAGCGTCAATGTCCTCAAGTATTCAAGATCCCCAGGCGTAAGGCGCGCCACATCCTCCAACGCAGCTCATAAGGTTCAATGGTCCTCAGCCACCCCGTCGCCCATATCGCCTAGTTCTTCGGATTCTCCGCGGCGGTCACCTAGTTCCTGCTCACCAGATTCACCGTCTCCGCTGTCTCCGCTGTCTCCGCCATGTTCACCATCACCAGGATCACCATCTCTACCTTGATCACCCTCTCCACTATATCCACCATATCCACCATGTACTCCATATTGCCAATCCCCAGCACCTGCCATCATAGCGTGCAAGCTCTCCGTCCTCGCCCGAATATACGCTGCACTCAACTGTCCGCCAAACCTTTCAAGGTCAGCGACTCTCTTGTTCCTGCCGCTCAACTCTTTATTCTTCACAGCGAGCATATTCTCAAGTTGCGCTATATGTCCCGTCATCGCAACTGGTATTTCTCGCGCTGCCTTCACCTCAATTCGGAGTGCTTCGTTCTCGCTTTTAAGAGCTGCGTTCTGCTTGTCGAGGACGGAGATACAGTGTAGATAGCCTTTTTGGAGGCGTGTGAGAGATTCGGGGGAGATAGGGCTTGCGTTGACGAGTTGTTCCTGGCGGCCTTGTAAGTTGGAGAGGAAGGGATGGCGGATGAGGAAGTGGCGGATGTCTTACTGAGGCGAGGAGCTGGAGATTGATCAATTGCTCGCTCATGGTGGGCTCGGTGGTTGGCCTTTGTTCGGATTCCATTGCGGGGACTGGGCTTGTGGCGAGTATTGCAGGTAGTAGGTGGCAGAAGAACATGGACTAAAAGTCTTTCTTTTATTTGTTGATTTGCGATCTGGCGTCATGGTGCGGTGAAATATCTACATGCGCGCCATGTTGGGTGAAGTGAAGGTGAATCCCAGATCTGACCTTATACAGTTACATTTTCTCTGACCTACTGTGTCGTTGGTGAATGTAATTGCGAAATCGATTTGTATTAATATTGATTGACGAACTGCCTGACGTCCCTGTCGCTACTAGAACTTTCTTCTTCACCACCCTTTTCAGCGAATGCTTACGACTGCCTACGACTGCCACGTACCTAAGCTTAGCAGACTAGTACATATATCAAATCTACACGATCAAGCAGTATAGCGTAATATCTCATTACAGATGTGATTCACTATTCTAGAGTGAGCGCACTTTGCTTCCTATTCAAGTTTCTTAATATAGTAAGCATATTCCAGTCCAGCAATATCCGAGTCTTGTGTCCTGTTACTGGATGCAGCTGAATTACCCTTCGGCTTAGAGAGTTCAAGGAGACCGGCACATATAAGTCCTACCACAGGCCATAATAGCAAAACGTTGGCCAAATAGAACAGCGCTGGGCGTTTCTGCCCGCAAGAACAAACTTGTTGTGAGGGTATCTAGAAGATAGCTATAGAAGACGAGTATACCCAGTACTATGAATCGCTCTGGGTGCCTGGAATTGATGTGCTGTTCATGACATAAGCGGTGGGCCACTGGATTCCAAGGTTGTGGAAATGAGTCGTGTTCGGTTCCAGGTTCGAGAAGCATATGGTGCTTGGCACCGGTTGTGTTGGCGGGACTAATCTCCTAGGCCGTGGGGGAGACAGATAACGTCATAACGCCTGTCCCATCGCGTCGTGAAGGCCGCGGACGCGTTGTTTGCGAAGACGCTGGACAGTGGCGGGTGGTTGATGGTGGTGTGAGGAGGGGTGCGTTTAAGCTGCAGCTACGGACTGGCGTGCTTCGGCTGACGCGTGCTTGGCTCTGCGATACGCTGGACGTCATGGCTGGATCGCTGTGATGCACGGCAGGGACTCGGTTATCCCTACCAACGATCGGGACGCTGTCAGGGATAGATGCCTTGTTTGACGTGGGTACTCCAGCATGTCGCCCACCTGCTTGAGACTTGTTGACTGCCAGGGACGCTTCCCCTGAGCCCATTTATATATCGGCCAGCATGCGTCGCGTCCCCTGCCCGCCTACAGGCTGCCAACATGCTTCGAAGACTACACATGGAAATGGTTGAAGAAAGCGATAGAAAGTTGGAGAGGAAGCAGAGCAAGCGACAGCGCATCGTACAGTTCTTCAAATGGAGGAAGCAAAAGCCACAGAGTCACGATGAGGTATCTGTACGCCGCCCACTCGCTCCTTCCTCTCCTTCTGAGCATTCCCACTCCGTCTTCTCAGTTCGTAGGCTAATGGCGTCCTTCCCTCCAAAGAAAGCGACCACGATCGACAAGTCGACCCCGCCAAAACCCCTCCATGAGCCCAAAGCCGCCGAAGTTACGACACTCGACCAACCGAGCACGCCCGTCGACGAGGCGAGGAATTCACCCGTGGAGCGGGTAGAACAAGTCCCATTACCTGCCTCGCCACCAGAAGTGAAGGAAGAAGAGAAGATTGAAATCCTGAGCGAGGCACAGATTCATATTCTCTTTGCAGGAGCCCCGCATTTCCGCCTCAACGAGGTAGATGGCCATCGTACTCCTACAATTGTGTACCCATGGGATGGTGAAGGCAGTACAAAGGATATTTCCGATTCAGTGCAGCTAGTCGAGCCTGCCTTCCTGGCTGCAACGCTACATCAGCCATCACCAAAGGCCCACCAATCCTCAGATAAGGGAAGAAAGTACAAGGGCTATGAAGTGGACGTTGTCGAGGTACCGAGCATGCTTAGTGCTCAAGGCATCGAGCCCGGAAGCATTGGCTACTCTCACTTCTTGGAGTTGCCCATATCTGACAGTCTCGTTACCGACTCGGATCAATCTCAGTCGAGCAAGCATTTCCTAGAAGCCACAAGAAACAAAGAGCTGATGCAGGCAAACCCTGAGCGTATCGGAATCCGCGCAGTGGAGATGGACCTTGTCTATGATCGCTTGGTTGAGTTTCAAGACCTGTACGAGGCTTTCAAAGATAGCCCTGGACCAATGACGATTCTCAATAATCAAGGCTCTGGGGACTTGTACGCGTACTTGTTCACCAAGTTCCTGACTCCTCCAGGCTATGATGGCTCCTCAGACGACCCAACAGGGCTACAAATACAGATCACAGCGCTCATAAGGGTATTGAGACTGAAAGGCGTCTGGTTTGACTTCAGTCTGGTGGAATTCCGGATAAGGCTGGGTCAGCTACTGTGGAGCGACCCCGAACCCGCTGCGGAGCACGAATCGCACCCTCTGTGGACGGAGCGTGAGATACTACTACTACAGATTACTCTAGCTTGTGAGCTTTTGTTACGACTGGATGCTGTCACGATTGCGGATGCAGACGACAAGGTACAAATCTCTCTTGAACCCGAGGATGTGAGGAGTTTTCTTAATTTGAAGACTCGAAAGATTGATTGGGACTTGGTCCTTGCACGAAGATTTTTGGAAAATATACTGGTGGTCAAAGCTAGCGATACAGAGTCATCAGCACCACAACCTAAGCCGCGTGGACTTTTATCCTTGCTGGGGGTAAACACCCAGGCGGAGTTGCCCAAAGCAGACGTTATTCTGCTACCACAGCACCAGAAACGCCAGCTCTCGGGGCTTTCTCAGTTTGCTGAAACCTTGCAATGGCCAAATATTGAACTCTTCTCCAAGGACCTATCCCACACGCTAGGTCTACACGACGGCTCCGAGCAAAGTGAGCAACGGTCTTCGTCCAGCGGAAAGTTTCTTGATGTGACTACTCCCTCTTCAATCAGCGTATACGGGACGCCCTTACAGACACCACGCTCAGGAAACCATGTCTCAGACAGTTACTTTGGACACGTCGGCAAGCCCGCTCTCAGCCGGCACAACTCTCGTTCGCTACGGGTACCACTCTCGCCATCTTCGGCATCGCCTGAGAGCAAGTCAGTTCCTGCTATAAACAATATCGGCGGGTGGCTCAGTCGCTCCTATCTGACTGGGCTCGTTCTTCCCGGTGAGGCCATTTCGCATTTTCTAATATCTACAATTCTTGAAAACGACAAGTCCGCAATCGCCAATCTTGGAGATTCTGCCAACCTGTATGGCGGCTTCTCCTACGCGGGCAGAACCTGGTGGAGTACAAAGTCTATCGTCGGCCGTGTTTTAGCATGTATTGAAGGTTCAGCAGAGTGTATGGGTTGGATCTCCTGCCCTAAGCTGCCTCAGGGGGCTATAGACTGCTGGCACTCGATCCATAGCGAGCAGCTTCCCTACGAAGATCGATTGCGGACTACAGCTACCTCGGATGTGATTATCCAAGAGTCAGCTATTGCACCCGAAGAAATGTTGACTTCGGTCAAATCTGAAGATTTCGTGCTACCATCCGATAGTGAATCGCTTCTGGCTCATTCAATCGCCTTTACGTCTTGGGAACTCACGCCGCTCAACCCCGACCTGATGGATACCGACAGCTTGTCAGGTCCACCATCTGAAAGCGACATCCATGTCCCATCGGTCACATTTGCCTACCCTGATCAGACCGCAAGCCACGCATTTACGCTTGCTTACGATGTACAATTCATCACTTCCTGGCCATGCACTACACCAGCTTCGGCTCCAGTCCGACGCACAAGTCGACCTTATATTCTCAGGCGCTCGCTCACGGAAACACTGTCACGCTCGTCGTCCAAGCGTAGTGAAACGCTGTCGCGTCGCAATAGCCACGGCTTCGAACCACTTTTATCTCATCCGCCGGACTCAGCAGATATTGCACCAAAACGCATGTACTCTCCTGATTCAGAGGATTGGGTGGATACCTCGTCACCCACGAGCAAACCACTGAATGCTCACCTTCTCCACAAATCCTATCTTCATAAGATCGTACCAGTGACCGATGTGCTTGGCCCCGACTTTGTACCCCCGTTTGCCACATACACATCCAGATCAGCAACGCGTCTGGCCTCTTCGTCACAGGGTCAAGAGAAGGAAACTGATGCGAGTCTAAATGACAAGAGGGCTATCCTAGTCCTTGATGCGCGGGGATCGTCAGACTTGCAGCTCCTTGCGCGCGCTTGGTGTGCAGAAAAAGGACTTCACGCCATCATTGGCAGAGTTGAACGCACCTGCTTGGCCTGCTGTATTCGCGAGGCTCGAGGCTTAGGTGTTAGTATTGTCATTCGGGTATGATTCCACCGTGGCTACGTATCGACCCTTTGTTACGACTTCATGATGATGTTTGGACGTCTCGACGATTTGCATAGATACCTAAGTATCGCTCTCTTTCCCTCTGGAGTTATGTAATTTTGACTATTTCTTCTCGTTGGCTTCCAGCGGGCGCATACACGAGATACCCACGTAACGAATTAAATTTGGCATTCTTTTTCCATTGAGCCAGAATCTCTTCCAACAGCACTCGCGATGGTCACCAGGCCATTTAGATTGCAGGTGTTGCATTGATCACTGAAAATCCGCGCACAAGCCTCCCTGCCACAATGTGATCACTGCAGTTTAAGGCAAGACAAACAAGGCAGGTCCATCTTCATTCGTTCGCATTCGCATACAACACGGGCGAAGAGGCCAGTCCGTGGCAGTGCTTGATCGTATTTATTCAGCGGGTGGAGGCTAGTCCGCAGCCACACGTCGGCTGTGCTAGCCGCCTAACGCCCAACCGACGGCCCACGATCCTTTATATGATGTAAACGTTGTACAAGATCCCATTTTTGGTTATCGAATGATACTGCAAATTGATAGTACCACTACTTACGCCAGCTTTTGTCTTTCGGTTATCTTTTATTCTATCTAACTTTTCAAACTTTTCAAACTTTTCAACATGAACTACGCACCTGTTTCCGACCTCGAAGACTTCACTACAGGACAAAGTCGACAGTCAGATTGCTGCACAGAGTGTATCAAACGTCTCGATTGCACTTATGCTGGAGGCTGCATCGTGGAATGTTTCGCTGCTTGCTTTGCTGCGTTCTGGGGGTGCCTTGCTGGCGCAATAGATGGCTGTGGAGACGCATGCTGCAGCTGTTGTCAATGAGATTGGAACGGAGGAAGTTGCAAGCCGTGGAAGCCTTCATCACGTGGCAAAGACGTGGTCTCTGTTGGGTGATGAGGGAAGGTGCAATGGCGGCGAATACGATAACCCTTGAGTTGCATAACTCTTACTGCTATGAAGCGCAACGACGGAAAGCACCTGAACTGGGCTCGTCCCAATCTTCCCTTATTGCACAACAGTCTCCACCATCGCCAATCTCACCATCAAAAGCATTCCTATCGCTGCAGAGCTTTCGCTATTCTCTAGTTATCACAGGTGATAGCGCGCTCAGCTACAGGTGGTAAGTGATGAGTTTCGTCGTAATCTACTAAGCCTAATTGTCAAATAGTATAAAGAACAAACCGTACATTAGTATCAAGACTCAACATCGCGAAACGGATCTTTCCATACGGAAAGGCATCGTTACTGCATCATTTCTGCTTCGCCTCGTTCCATCGTCTTGGGACGACCAACAACCTCGACCAACCACCACGGGTTTCCATGACAGTTTGCGACCTTTTTTGCTTCAAGATGGCCCAACCAGACGAGGAGCCATCACGGACAGTGGAGACCATATGCCCCAGTCGCGAAGCTCATGAGCCGCAACGTCCTGTTACCAGTTCTCAAGGGCAGGATACTGCCCCAGAAGCCTTCCCAAGGTTTAGGGAAGTCGAGCCCCCGATAGAAGTGCAGGCTCGTCAAGGGAAAAGACGCTGTCCCATATGTCACGCACCTAACTTCCCGGAGCGCGGCCGCTCTACTGTACATTGTAGATCGTGTCTCAAGCCCTTCCAGTGGGAGCAAGCGGAGAGAGTCAACACAAAGCAACCTCCAAGTCAGTCCTCTGCAGCTGCTTTGTTGAGTGGGGAGATGGCTAAACAAGGTGCTTCATTTGACAGCCCCGATGATAAGACTCATCGAGCGGAACGAGGCCATACAGCGGGCATTAGCACAAAATCCTCCTCCGGTAGACGGCCCTTGGAAGGACAACCCTCCCACGTACGTTTCGCCGAATCCGCGAAACGACAAGACGGACCTAGTACAACTGGCGTCTAGAGAATCGCTCCCGGAACGCAGCAACAGCGATCACAGGATACAAAACACCCCATGGCCGCGGAGCAACTCGCTGGGCAGTCCAAGGCATCGGGGTCCTCCAGCAGACGCCATCATAAATCCAGGTCCGCAAGATCAAAACGCTCAAAATACTTCATCTCCCAGCCACCCCCGCGCGAATACCAAATGAGGATGATCCCCCTCTGTGACCTCAGCGACGCATACGCCACCATAGCAGCGAACGACAAAGTGTATATAGCCTCTGAAGCCGCAAAAGCCCCTATTCGCGCGAGGGCGCTCGAGCTGGAGAACTATACTACATGGGAGCGCATCAAGTGGAGATGTGAGATGAAACCGTGCTGTGAATTCGAGGATGGATTTTGTTACAAGACTAGCCTCAGAGCTGATATGTCGGGCGATGGAACGATTGACGGAGATGGTGAAGGGTGTTGTGAGACGAAGTGTATGAGATGGTGTTGTGCGCATGGGTTTCGGCTTTGTGGTGGTGGTAAGTGCTGTGAGGGTGGTGGATGCGTGAAATGTTGTGGGTGGGAGCATGGGTTTTGGGATGCGCTCGATGTGTGCTTTGGGAAGGATGGCTGTGTGGTTAGGTGCGTGGGGAGGTTGAAATCAAAGTGGAAGGTCTGGTAACTGGTGCATACCGTTTTCGTTGTTCGAATCCTGAGGCATGGATTATTGTTTCTCGCAACTCGTCATACAAGGTAATAACCTGGTCCGTAGAAATTACTTGACCTGAAATGAAGAGTAATTGACGCCTAGACTAAGTTTAAGCTACGTGCCTAAACCTTGAGGTAAATGTACAGTCCATTCACACGATCGTGATTCCGTTTCCAATCCGGACAATCGAGGTCGAATCCATCTCCCGTTCTACTCGACTCTTCGTACCTCCACACTCTTGTCTCTTCCCCTACGCTTTGACCGCCTTCTCTGCTTTATCCGCCGTAGCCTTCAGATCAGCCTCCAACTCCTTTCCTTCCACTTTCGCCTGACCCTCCGTAGTCTTCAGACTCTGATTGTACAGGTAAATCCTAGTAACCTGCGTCGCACCCACAGCGAACACGAGCGCATTCACAGCCGCCAAAGCAACGTTCTTGGGCCTGATGACAAAGCACCAGCGCGTCCAGATAGCACCCGTGCACATGAGGGCGAAGTTCTGGGTGAAGGAGAGGGATTCAGCGGGGCGGGAGAAGTCGGAGGCACCGGCGAGGACCATGCCCCATTTCATTACTGGAGCCCTGTGAAACTGTTAACAAACTTTCATGCTTATGCCGAGTGATTCATCAAATTGCGATCAAGATGCAATGGAAGTCGTTGATTGAACCTACCAGAAATGCACCGTCTTCGGACCAACAGGACTGTTCCAGAACCTGGCAAAGCCAGTTGGCTCTGCGCCCGCGGCGGTGTTTACTCGTCTGCGGGCATTTGCAGTGCGGAAGAAGGGCCGGAAGCTGCTGAAGATGCGGGAGCCGGGGCGGAACGACATGATTGCTCTCCTTTCTGTTCGCTCTCTTGAGTCCGAATTGAGTGAAGAGGACGAATGGAGGGAAGAGGTGGGAGGGAGAAGTGTCGTGTGAGTCGGGAGCTTCTCAACGGTCGCGATGTCGGGCCCGAAGGTGGAAGTTGCGGTTGGATAAATCCATCGGGATTACGTTGAGTCTGCTCCGATTGGCTAAACTGCTTTGGGCAAGGCGCAACTGGAGAGCTTGAGGAACGTCGACTTCGACCGTGATGCACGACTGGAAAGATACCAATTGATACCCACACAGTACGGTCACGGTCTCGAAGATGGCGTCGAAATATGCGTTCACTCAAGGGCTGAAGGAGCTGAGGTTTTTGTTCTGTCAGACGAGCGAGCACAGCGCTGCGACGAGGTATGCGACACCGATGGTCATGCAGTTGTCGCAATGCGCATGCAGTGCAAGAGGCCATGGAGTCTAGGAGGAGACATGGCTGACGAGATACGCAGGAACTTCCTTACCAGGAGCTACCCTACAATGAAGAAGCACAACCCACACACACCGATCCTCATCCGAGAAGCAAGCGGCACCGAGCCGACGGTCTACGCAAGATTCGGTGCGTTGTAATCAAACGTGCAAGACGCGAAGGGAAACTAACAGGCAGAACCACAGACTTTGGAAAGGAGAAGAAGTTACCGCTGAAGGGCCTGGACGACAAGGCGATCGAGCAACAAGTCACCGATTTAGTTCACACAAAATCATAGGCTCACCCGGAACCTGAGGAGCATGCGGAAGACACGGAAACGAGGGGAAAGTTCGACTGAGTACGGTGCAAAGTCAATCCGTAACCGATGTACATATACACTATCACGAATGGACCAGTTCCAAAACTCAGTTGACGCGCGCACCCTTCGTGCAGATTCTCAGCAGGCAAACATACGGCGGCATAACCCACCATGAGCAACCGCTTGCTGTATACTGACCTTGTTTGGTAGATCCATCACAATGTTTCACCTACACCACATCTCCTGACTTCTAGCGCTTGCACCGTTACGGGACATGCGTTGTATCCACACAATGTCGCACATTGATCATTGTGAGCGAATGTAAGAGATATAAGTTGTCTTCTAGAGCTCAGATGGAATCACAACATCATTCTCTAACCGATTCGTGCCAAAGACAAGACGAAAACATTCTCACTCACCATCTACCAAATAAGATGTTCAATATGGATCCAACCATGCCCGAGATGCCCATGGCTGTTTCTTGCTCACCAATTCAGCCGCAGATATCTCGAAAGAGCTTCTTTGGTAGGCTTCGACGACCGGCTATAGCCACTCCAACTATTCATCCTAACATGCCCTCCGCACCACCTTCCACTACATCCGCTACGCCGCATGTCCTGGCTTCGGTAGGTCCGAACAGTGATGGAGCCACCGCTGTGGAAGATCAGTTGCATCAGCGGTGCGAGGAGCTGGTGATACAGTCTCAGCTGAACCAGGAAATGTTCCAACAGTGTTCTGAAGATCTGTTAGCTAAGGAGACTGAGAATAAGGAGCTCCGAGATTTGAAGACCAGCTATGAGGCGATCATCTTGGACCTGGAGAAGCGCAACTGCGAGGTGGAAGACAAGCTACACACCGCTGAACGTGAATCTATGAGCCTCACTCATACTTACTTACACCTACAGGCTGCAGAGTGTAAGTCAGCTAACGGTGCAATGGCCGATGACCAGTTACACCGCATCAACACGCTAGAGTGCGCGAATCGCACGCTAAAATCGCCGGTCAAGAATGCGACGGCGGACAGCGAAGCTCTTACTCACAAGCATGCAATGGAGGTCAGCGAGCTTAAGGAGCAACTGCGTTACGTCCAGGCCGATGCCGACTGCTACGCCAAGCAGCTTGCAGTTCAATGCAACACCCTCAAGGCTCTACAAACTCAGTGCGACAATGTCCAGGATGAGTTGGAATTTGATCAAAAGAAAAAAGGCAAGCATATTCGCGCCCTCGAACTCCAACTCAGCGTCCTAGCCACGCAACTAGCCAAGGCTGAAGAAGCAGCCTACGGGCGTCAAAAGCTAATCGCCAAGTGCAAAGTGCAGCAACAACAGCTTGTTGACTTGTACACCAAGGAGCAACAATCTCACCCTCAGAAGAACGAGCGAGTCGTTGCTGCCCATGCCGCTAACAAGGAAGACCCCCAACGCTTCGAGGCTAAGCTTCAAGCTCAAGAGGCGACCATCGTGGAGCTGAAGGACAAGCTCGATGAAGCAGACAAGCACGTGATATACTTCGCTACCTGTCACGGCCAGAAGATTGTGGAGCTGAACGATAAGCTGCGACAGACAGATCTGGGCTTCGAGAGCGATGGTCAGAAGGAGACAGACCGTATTGCTGTCCTGGAAGCTGAGACCGAAAAGCAAAAGGCTGAAAACCGTGTCTCTGCTATTCACTTGGAAATTGCGAAATCTCAGGCGGAGCTTGAAGGGGATGTTGATGTGAGCAAGGATATGTAGGAGGGCGCTGTGAGTGAGGCTGCTGCTGGTTCAGTAGAAGAGGTAATGGGTGTGTATACAGAGGCAAACTAGGACGCCGTTTTTGATCCTGGGTCAGTGTTGACGGTCTCTTTGAAGTAGTGAGGCTGGTGAGATTTAGGACCTGTCTGCTGTATCTTTAACCTTGGCATTAAGGCTATTTACCGAAATGATTATTCTTTGGTGATACGGGTTGTTGGCAAAGAAATATGCTTAATTCATTTATGATGTCGTTTGATGGAAGAACGATCAAGGTCAATGGACAGTGACATGTGTTCCGAGTTTGTGTGAAACTGAGGTTCTACCCGTTATCATTGACAGAGCCTTTACATTGTAGTCCACAACAGGACTAATGCAAAATTGCTGCGATCGTTGCAGGTGGAATCACAAGGAATGGTGCGGCGCCAGAGGCTGACATGTGAACCTGAGCGGGCGCCTTACCGTAAATGGCTTCGTTTGGGGGACGTGTTTACCGCGAAGCAACGCGTCTCAACTCCAACATAACGTCATGGTAAGTCACCAACTGTTCCCAAAAGTCAGTAGTTACTAATCCTCAACAAGGCGCCGACTCGCTCAGGCGACAAAAATGCAAAGAAGCGACGAGGGAGGCCTCCGGGCAGTGGCAAGTCGGATGCTGTAGCGAAATCGACAGCAAAGCCCGCGGCCACGAAGAAGACGGCGAAGCGAAAGCAGTCGTCGCGGAAAGAAGCCCAAGATGAGCTATCAATACTGGAAACAGAACATACGCGGGCTTCGCGTCCTCGAAAACGCAAAGCCGACGCTGCACTCGACGAGATCGCTGAGGAGCACCCAAAATCACGCAAGAAATACGTACAGTTGGAGGCGAAGACGAAGCGAATACCTCAAGAACAAATAGAAACATGGCCACAAGTGTCTCCACAAGTCCTGGAACAGATAGTCGCTGTGATACGGGACGCGAAGAAGGACATCGCGAACACGCAGCGGGATGAGCGCAGAGTCATTGCGGCACACAACACGCTGAACCCGCTCGTACGGAGGCTAGCACGTCAGCTTGCGGCCTCACGGATACCTCCTCAGGCCAAAGATATCCATTTCAATATCGATAAGCTCACAGAGCGCAATGCGCAAGTCTCACGAGCGGTCACAGCAGCCAGACACTCGAAGCAATTGTTTAGCGAGCAAGTCAGGGTGGCGCAGAGCTTCCTGAAGAAAGATGAGGAGAACCTGGAGCAGCTCAAAAAGCACGCAAAGAAATGGAGGACGGAATGGAAACACCAGGAGAGAAAAGGACGCGTACGCTATTCGCTTTTCAGTCTGGCTGTGGCAGGGACTAACATAGTGTAGTTTCATCCCCTACTTGAAGACCTCGAGAACGGCGAGATCCATAATGACGGTCCTGACGACATCAATCTGAAGCGATCAGAGCCAGTCAACCTTTCATTGCTCGAAGCACCTGACGCCGAGCTTGCGCCTGTGCTCGAACAACTCCGACGCAGCTTGGAGAATATGCAGGGTAATCATGCGCAGGTCGAGGGCATAGATGAGGCGATGAAAGATGCGCAGGCCGCACTAGACGATGTCCTCTTCAGGCACGCCAGCGCACAGCAGTATGCTGCCCTCTAGATTATTGGTATGCAGGTCCGGTCGGCGTTTGGGGGTTGTTTCCTTTCATGAAAGCCAGGCATGGGCATTTGGCTGCATGGAATTGCGATAAACGTGGCACTGGGTCTGATTTCAAGGCGATTGTATGGCGCCCGTGGAATCGTGCATCGAATCCAATACTCTGGAACGAGCCTTTGTACGATGGGAACAGCCGATGACACGAGTCTCTGCAGATATGCCGAGCGATTAGCACGGCTAGCACGATATGGAGGGCTAATGGTGCTCATTTCTATCATGATTTCACCAATATAGCATCTGTGATACCGATAGCGTGGTCATCGGAACTCGTGCATATGCAGGACTATCGCAGACGAATATATTCATGTAGTGTACCCATACTGTGACATGATTGGCTCCACCTGTCCTCTCGGCGCAGCGGGAGCCACACATGCACCTACTGTATGTCGATTCTTCCGCGAGCTCTCTGCTGCCTGGCCTGCTAGATTAATCCTTCAAGTGCGCAGAAAGCGTGCTGATCATGGTGCAAGCAGCTGTCAAATGGCCGGATGGGGATTGGCGGGAGCAGCTTCCCCGCCATTTGTTCGTTGTTCCGATATCTTCCCGAGGCCCGGGAAACCACGCGACCATGGACATTCACTGATGCGCGTGCCCTCTGAAAGAGCATTTCTACCACTCCATCGCCGCCACCGCAGGCCCTGTTGTGCCACCAGGAACTGGCCCCACAGCTACGCAACTATTCTGATTCTTTCGGTGCTACTACGCGTGGCAAGCCCTGTCGTAGCACACATCAATCTGCGGATCTCCGAGAACAGTATCCTGTTCTGAGACCTGCCCACATCACCACGCTTGATGACGGGAGGTGCACGGAGATCCAATGGAGTATCTTCACCCAATATGACGGAATCAAAAGAGATGAGCCAAGGCAAAGACGCCTCTCCTACCAATGCGCTTAAGCGTGGTTCACCTTCAAAGGAAAAGGCGTCTTCTGCGACCGGCTCCGAGGCACCGACGAAAACTTCAAAGAAGCGTAGAAAGGTCAATCATGGTAGGCTCTCATGTTGTGTACCCCCAATGCGCCCCACAGCCCTGCTGACTCGAGAACCCCTTTCTAGCATGCATATACTGCAGACGTTCGGTGAGCCGCAGCCGCCTTCCTAGCCAATACATGGCATTTTGTTGCGTATGAGACATCTTAGAGTATTTGCTAACCCCACGTCAATTAGCACATGACCTGCGATCTCGTAAGTACACTGAGTGCTCTGTTTACTGTTTGTAAACTGATCAATTTCCCTACGCGCAGGAGCGACCGTGTACGCGCTGTGTGAAGCGAAATATTGGTCATTTATGCCACGACGAGCCTCGCGAGGCTGTCAAGAAGTCCAAGTCAGAGCCTGATAATCCTGACGCTCAGGGTGAGACTCCTAAGAATGGAACTTCGGCGTCCGACACCGCTTCGAATGTCGTTCCCCGCCAGGGCAGCGGACAAGATGCAGGGCTCAACCTGGGACCGCCGCTCCTCCCTCCTAACAGAGTTGACAGCACGACATCAGTCGCCCCATCCGACGCCGTATCCGCGCCACAGCTGTCTTCTTTGACGGCTACTAATCAGCCCTGTAAGTTACACTTCTTTTCAGCTTGAGTCTACGCTTGTAACTGAGAGATCGCGAAGTCCTGAACTACGATGACTTGTTCTCCTCCTCCCAGAATAACTTTCAGGACATGCACCCTTCCTATATGTTCAACACGCCAGAAGTCGGCAATGAGTACAATCTACTCAACGACTTCCTCAACAATAGCCTCATGGATGACGGCGCCTTTTACGGAGGTGGAGATTTCCACACTTTATTCTCCGATGCTTCTCTAATGAACCCCATGGGTACCCTTACCAACAACTCCACTTTCAATCCCAGTGCGTCCAGAAACACTCAGTTGCTGCCGCCACCTGCGCAAATGGCTCCCGGTAATGAGGTGCGGCGTCCGCCAAGCCGTCTTCCCATTGATAAGGCTAGGGAAAGGTACCTAATGACGGCGGCTGACCCTGCTGGCTCGAGCTCGGACAGTCCCGAAGAACGGATGAACAAACTACTGAAAGCCAAGATGGATGCTGGCCTTTTAAAGCCTTTCAACTACGTCAAAGGCTATGCACGATTGAATCAGTACATGGAACAGAACTTGCAGCAAATATCGCGCGTGCGGGTGTTGCGGCAACTTGACAGATTCCGACCAAAATTTCGTGAGCGAATGGAGAAGCTGACCGATGTGGATCTCGTGCGTATCGAGATGTGGTTTGACAAAAGCTTGATGGAGTACGATCGCGTATTTGCGAGCATGGCTATACCTGCATGTTGCTGGCGGAGAACTGGCGAAATATATCGTGGAAACAAGGAGATGGCGCGACTCATCCATGTACCGATGGCAAAATTACGAGACGTAAGTATTGAGAGTGTTCTTCACCGTACAGAATTACGCTAACAAATGTGAAGGGTAATATTGCTCTACACGATATCATCGCTGAGCCGTCGCTGGTGTCCTATTGGGAGAAATTTGGTGCTATCGCCTTCGACCATACCCAAAAGGCTATCCTGACGAGCTGCTCCCTGAAGAATCCGGATCCTAACTCCAAAGATCCTGAGATACGATGTTGCTTTTCCTTTACGGTCAAGCGAGATATGTGGAATATGTAAGTGATATTCGCAAGTCTGTGGCAGCCCATGCTAATCCCACGTAGACCAGCTTTGATCGTAGGCAACTTCCTTCCCATTACAGATGCCACGTCAGGACCTCTACCGGCTGCCTAGTATCTTTGAGAGTACCTAATATATATATGGGCGGATATGTACGATCATCTTGCGATAGTGGACGCGACGAGTAGCTGTGGTAATGAAATGCTTCCAGTACTAATCTTGTGGCAACGTAGGAAGCTCAATTGGCGCTGTTCTCACCGTGTCTCGGATATCAGACGCCAGTCGGATCTGTATTGTCTTGAGCAACAAGCCTTTGTAAGACGGATCCACAAGAGAGCATTTCTAGCTTGCCATAATTCAAAATTATTCCTTTTCAGTCCCTATCCAGACATCCAAAGTGCATGGCATGTTCTCTCGGCTTGTCCAAATTGATCGAGTCACGCACCATAGCTCCTTCCTTTTGCATCACATGCCCTGGTGCTGTCAATAAAGCGGCAGTCGCGGCCTTCGCCACCCTTAAACTCTTCTCCCTACTGCACCTTTCTGCATTTTTGACAGTATGGCGCCGGCAACGTTAACAACAAAAGCGGAGCGCGAGAAGAAGCTGAAGGCAGTGCTTGGTGAGTGCCATCCTTAGCTCCTTCCCGCAATTTCATGCACTCACCTTCCGCAGTGTTCGCCTCAAATCTCACGAAGCGCCTCGAGAACGCCCATGACATATCAATTCTCAATGATCTCCAGACTCAGATCCGCGGCTTGCCGCTGCAAGCATCGTCGACAGTGAATGCGAAGCAAAATGAACTGGACAAACTAGGCACAGAGCTGTGGAACCTTTCTACACGCTTGCGACGCAACCAGGCGGACCCTGATGGCAAGGGAAAGGAAGAGACGGTTCGTAAGAGCTGCGTTCTTTGCCTGCTGCGTGCTTTCGCGTTCCTGCTCCTCGACTCCTCCGGTGGACAGGGTACGAAACGCCGCCAACGCAAGAGCTGCATCCGCCTCATGAAGGTTGCGCTGAAAGCGGCGAGATTGTGCATCGAAGGTAACGAGCTGAGTACTGCCACGAAAGTCCTCGAGCGCGCTGCCGAGTATCAGGAGGTGCTAGGCAAAGAGAGTGGGAGTGGTGAGGATGCTGAGCTTGCGAATCGCTTGCGAGTGGAGTACTTTGCTGTACGAACGACTTTGGTGAGTGCCTTCAATATATATATTGCACCATGTGCTCGCTCCTAATCTCTTCACTTTCAGGCATGGCGCCAAGAGCGCTTGGATACCGCAGAGCACATGTTTGCAAAGTGTAAGCAGCTTGCGGCTGCCCACACACCTACCACAGCGGAGAGCTTCGCGGACCTGTTGTACGAGATTGGCAGAGATGCTCTGACGAAGCGTAACTACGAAGTCGCGATTCGATGGTTAGAACGTGCTCATGATGTTCTTGGAGAGCAAGACCTAGAGATGCTTAGTCTTGAAGCTGGCGAGCTGAGGCTCGGCACGATGCAGAGTATTGGTACGTATGTCATGGCACTACTGTATTTCCTACTAAACAGAGGATAGTCCAGTCGTACATGAAGCTCCAGAGTCCAGAAGCGCAAGACAAAGCGTGGCAAATGGTAAAGCTCATGGAGAATGTGAGTGGCCGTAGGCTCGATTACTATGACTTTAAGCTTGGACTGACGCTGATAGGACTTTGGCGATAAAATAGTCGTCTCGCTATTGAAAATCGAGCTGCTGTCTAGTGCTGAGACAATCGATACAGCGGAGTTCTACAATGGTCAGTATATTGGCTTCGATTTCAGTTTTAGACTAATAAAGTGCAGTACTACTTCGAATGATACGTACCGTAGTGCTAAACGATACGAACTTCAAGGCGTATGTCTTGTGATTCATTCGATGCATCAGACTAACATTCACTTAGCATCATGCATCACATACACAAGTTGAAGGGTTATAGGTATGTGAATTTCAGCATAGTCAATCGCAGGTACTGACGAGCGACAGCAACGTTACCGCTTGCAAGGCCCTGGATGATTTGATAGATATCCGACTGTTCAGGGAAGAGAACCAACCCTGGATCGAAAAGGCGGTCATTACCCGTATATGGATCAGCACGAATAATAGCTTCGCCGAGAACGCCCTTGAACAACTCCAAGAGCTATTCGACACAGTGCTACAAAACTCGAGTTCCTCTCTATCGGCTCCTGCCACCCATGCTGCTCAAACAGTAAGCCATCTAGCTAATATGATGACCTGAACTTGGCTGATTGTATGCACACAGTTGTTGTGGAAGCGGGTGGAGGCTCTCTCCAGCCAGGAACAGTATGGGACGGCTGAAGCATGGTGCAGGATGTGCCTTCACTCTATATTTGACAAAGCTGGTACTCAGAACAAAGCCAAGGTTGCAAGGTACGTCTTCTATTCAAGAGCTAGATCAACAGGAACTTAGGTGCTGCAGGAAGATCATCCAATGTGCTTTGGCACGGCAGGATTGCGCAGCTGCCCGCGAGGCTCACTCTAAGATGCCCGATACCGGCAGAGATGAACCAGTGACACGGTATTTGATGTACAAAGTAGCACTCCAGAGCGGCGATGCAGGCTTCGGTGGGATCCCTGCTTCTCGTGGTGGTGTCAGAAGCTGACCCTTGCAGCTGTCGAGTGCTTGGATTTTGTGTGTCGGAGTTCCGCGAAAGATGCGACTCTTCTCTACGCTTGTGTGATGGAGGCCCAAAGCGCCGGAGACAAAAGGCAAGCTATCCATGCTCTAGAACGTGTCCTTGACAAATACGATTACAGCGCACCTGCAGGTATCCATCTTCCCGCACTGTTACGGTAAGTACACGCTCAGCTCCACGTTGCCTTGCTCATCCATAGACAGGTGTACTGCAAGGCTCCTCCAATCAGAACTCGTCAAGGATGGCAACATAGATCCTAGTATCATGAGTCAGCTGTGCACAGTGTTTGACGGAGGTATGAAACAACTCCACTCGTGTCAGACGAGTCTGCTAATACGCGCAAGCATGTTCACAGGCCAAAGCATCCCGGAGAAGACCCAGCACTGCAGCACAACAACTCTTCGCTGCCCAGGAGTTTGAATGGTTCTCCAAGAATGCTTACAATGTGTCGCTCAAGTATTGTGCGGAAATGGCACCCTGTACGCTGGTCAAAATGCTAAATATTTGCACAGAGGTAGATACGACTCATCTTATAGTAGTCAACAACACTGATGTACGCAGTTTATCAAGCTTCTCAAGGAGGAGGATCCGTCATGTGCTGAGGGCGATCTCTGCCTTCGACTTGTGTTTTGTGAGTTTCTCGCCGGTTGCACCTACACGACACTGGCTCGAGCCGAGGACAATATTGAGCAATGCGTAAGTTTAAGTAGTGTTATGGTGATTAGCTTGGCTTATCAGATCAGTTACAGTACTATCTCGAAGCCCGTAAACACAGTCATGAATTCCGACGTGCTGCAGCAGAAGGTATCGACAAGCTTGGCGGATCGGCCCAAGCTGACATCATATCAAAGCACTTCCAGATCGTCAAGCTAGAGCTCGAAGCCGTCCTCAAACTAGAGAAATGGGACGAGCTTGACGATCTCTTTGAACAGTGCTGGAAGTACAAGAGTCCAGATCACTACGAAACACTGGCAGACCTCGTACTGGTGATCCATTCATGTGTGGTGAAAGCAGCGCTGGATGTGAAGTATCAAAGCAGTGAGTGCGTCAGTGGTGGTGTCTTTGAAGTAATGCTAATAGGGGTTTTCAGAGGTTCTGGCTGTGCTCCAGAAGATCATCAACTTAACCTGTCGCCAGCCGCAAAGTGATATCACGAAGCTCTCCCGCTGGCTTCGATGTCTCTTCAACCTCGCACTTGCTTACGACGAGAACATCAGTCTAAAGTGCATCGAGCAGGTGACTCATATGGCAGCTAAGAAACAAGCTGTAAGTCCTTTTCCGCTAGTGGCCCGGACGCATTGTTAAAGCCCAGTCAGCGTTGGTCCCCTAAAAGCACTCAGCCTTTGCTAAATACGCCTTTGCCATCTTCAATTCCTACAAACGGAAAGGATGGCGGACACTTGACTGACGACGAATCCAAGGATGTCGAGCGCTATCCCCAAACCGAGCTTGAGTGGCTCGCCGCAACGAGTTTCAATCGCGCCATCGACTACTATATGCAGGAGGATGACGATAAGTGTAAGCTGTGGGCAGAAAAGTCTTTTATAATCGCACAATGGATAGAGGATAATGGTGCAGTCAGAGATCTGCTGATGGAGAAATTCTCGGCCTTGCAATGGGACAATAAATGAGCGGACGAACTGCTAATTCGCGCCTAATGGGCCTAAATCGGGCTTATGATATTGGACGATTGTTCGAAGTAAGCTTGAGGAAGACTCGGAACTGTGCACTGGGACAATATGGATTGTGCAGCATTATCGAATCCTGAGACTGTTATGAAATTCACGGCAAGAAGCTGGAAGCCCTTAGTAATGCGCCCATGTGAGTAAAACTACCTTTCCAATACACCTTGGTTCAGCTTGAGTCTACCGCTCTATTCGTCACGTTGCACCAGGCACATCCCAAACCTTCCCATACGGATCATGATGCGCGTCTGTCTCACGGTCGTACTCCGCACTCAGACTCAGATACTCAGCAACTTCTTCGCCGTAGACGCGGCCAACCCATGCGTACGTAACGTCAATACCCGCCGAAATGCCACTCGAAGAGAAGATGTTGCCGTCCTCGACCCAACGCGCTGTTGGAACCCACGTTACATTTGGGCCGGTGGAGGTTGCCCATGGCCAGGCACGCTTGTTGGTTGTTGCTTTGCGGCCATCGAGGATGCCGGCGCGGGCCAGGATTGTGGCGCCTGTGCAGACAGATATGATGTATTTCAGCTATTTGGCATCAGCATTACGCACACGTAGTGAGATATGAGTCGAGGGGAAGGGTGAAGAATTTACCTTTGGATACAGCTCCTTCACGAAGGCGATCTCCTCGGTCATATCCTGTCGTGTGCCGCCTCCACCCGGGACAAGCAATACCTCGATATTGCCAATGCCGACCCCAGTGGTTCCGTTCGTCATGGATCCGTGGCCATGAGACTGGCGCTTCCTCTTCGCAACGGCATGGCCATCCGCGCCGTCCTCATAACCCTCATCGTCGTCCTCATTCTTCTCCTCTCTCGCTAGATAATCTTGAAGCGTGATGGTCGGAACGATACTCTCTCCAAAATCACCGTTCCCATGCATACCCTTCATAGCGGTTGATACAGGATCTAAAGTCTTACTGAGGATAGAAAGATGCATTGTTGTGCTGTTGCTATAGAGCATGGAGAGCATGTTGAGAACGTCCATGGGGCCGAAGACATCGAGGGCTTGAAAGTGCGGGAAAACAAGGAGACCGAAATGTGTGGGGATTGTTGTGGTGTTGCTCAAGTCTGGCTGATTCGGTGCTGCGAGAGTACACGGGAGGACCGCGAGGAGGAGTGTTAGGTCTGAGATACGCATGGTTGTTGTTGTAAAGTGCGGTTGTAAAATCTATGAGGGCATGCAGAGGTACGTCTGTGGTGGAGAACGTTCTTATAATCGAAAGAATGTTCTTGGTCCTCCGGTTTGAGCTGAAGGTGAGTTCCCCCAAAGAGTAATGCAAGGAGTGACTGCAACAAAGAGAGGTATGTAAATATGGACCTTTACTCCTACTGCTGTCTGATGTACAAATTGGAGGACAAGTAGGTCTTTATACTCACCGCAGGTACAAACGAAGTATCGCGCACGAGGTACCACGTGCAAGTGTCGAAGCTCCGCGTGCAAATTAGCTCCACCCTTCACCGTCGACTCAAGACTTTCAACGGGGCGTTCTGCACGATTGAGAAGGTTTGAGCGACATCCTGGACTCATTCACATCAATGGACGTCAAACTCAAGGTTTCATGGGGTGTTCCGCACGACTGAGAAGGTTTGAGCGACTTCCAGGCTGGTATTAGCAAAACTATATCCTAGTAGTTGTAGTTGGAATTTTGGTGTTCTCGTGTAGCGTGAGCACGTAGACGGGCGGAATAGATGAGTTTGAGGGGTCGATATTACATGGTATATTAGCCATAATGTGGGGAAGCGTGGGCGGTGCAGTCCGTCAGGGTTTGGGTTTGGCTTGATTGGATGACTGATTGTAGTTTCCTGGCTTTGAGGCATCCTGCATGTTTGTCTGCGATGCGCGCAACCAGCCGACTTCGACATACTGTAGACCGACCGCATCTTGGACCGCTAAGGACTAAAGCCGCTTCTTCGGGCTTAAGGCAAGATTTATACTGTGCTCTTACTTAGGAATCAGGAACTTTTGCCGAGATGGGCTGGAGGCCATTGGAGCAAGGAGAGATGGCAATCACGCAGCAGTCCTGGCTTGGTCGTGAGGTAATGCCATGGGTTTGTAGAGCGGTGCTCTGATATGCTTCTAATGTCTAGACTAGGCGATTAGCTGTAGCTATTCAAGATGCTCTGATACCATAAAAGCCGAGAGGTGCTCGGCGATACTCCTGATGTCCGCCCACGCGTTTGACAGCGGACATGTATGCTCCAGCGTCTCCGATTTCACCGATTACTAAGTCGTCAGCGTTTAGGTCTGTAGTTGGAGTGACGGCTTGTCCACCGGTCAGTGTAATCGGTATGGCGGGCCTGACCAATCAGAAAGCAGCTGATTGAAAGCAGCAGATGTCCGAGTCTCCAGTCCCACGCGTCGCATTAGAAATGAGCGAGATGTGAGAGATGGACACGGGAGGAGTGAAGGATGCTTGTAGTCTCGAGCATGAGATGTTGAGCGATGAGTGGTCCTGAAGGGGGAAGGTGCCAAGGCAGACGAACGGGTTCCTGCGATTACTGCGGCCGGTAGCAGGCTATGACGCGCGTGACGGTGAACTTTTCATCCGCAGCCAGCTTCCTTATACCGCTGTAATCTGCATTTGCTGCACATATATCCTCCCTTTGGGCCTCAATGCATGCAGTGCCTGACTCGACACGTCCTGCCTCGACGAGGTAGCTCATTCCAACCCTAGGCTCCCTTCTCGGTTCCAGCTGCAGCCCCGCCATGAGCGGAAGACGACCGCCCATCGACTCGAGGCGCAAGTCTTCTACTCTGCACTATCAGACCTTCCCCACGCAACCGCCCAAGAACCGCGGCCGACCGCTCTCTACTCCGTCTCCCGAACACGATGGCGCCGGCTCAGATGTCGACGACCACCATGAGTCGCCGCTCCCGAAGAAGCAGCTCATCGTGCTTGCCATCATTGCGCTCGCCGAGCAAACAGCGCTCAATTCGATCAGCCCGTACCTCCCAGAGATGACCAAGACGTTTCCCGAGGTCAAGGAGGGCCAGGCTGGCTTGTACGTCGGCCTCATCGCGTCGTCGTTTGCCTTGGCCCAATTCACAACAAACTTCTTCTGGGGCTGGCTGTCGGACAAGATTGGGAGGAAGCCGGTGATAATCATCGGCACATTCCTGACACTGGGCTGCTTTCTGGCCTTTGGATTCTGCAAGACCTTGTGGCAAGCTATCTTCGTTCAAGCACTGATGGGCCTCGTCAACGGCAATTCCGGCGTCGTCTCAACTTGCTTGGGCGAGATCACAGACCGAAGCAACCAGTCGCGCGCCTTCACATACCTTCCCGTCGTCTACGGCATTGGTGGAATTACAGGCCCAATCGTCGGTGGAGTCTTGGTATTCTACCAGAACCCGCTTAACAAGAGCCGCCCGAATCCCTACCCATACCTGCTGCCGAATCTGTTTTCCGCTCTCGTTCTCGCACTGGATCTGATAGTCTGCATGATATTCTTGGAGGAGAGCTTGGAGGAAGCGAAGGATCTACCGCCGTTAGGGAAGCGGTTGGGCAATCTGTTTACATGGATGTGGCAATTTACAAGTTCGACGCGGCCGACCTATGTACGCCGTCTGCTGGGCAAGCGCAAGAGTCACCACCCGCATCATCTCGCCGGCATAAATGAAGAGGACGAGGAGGATGACGCCTCAGACGCATCAGGAGAGTCGGCCCCCACCCTGTTTCCTCACACAAACGGCGAGGAGCTCACGAAGAAGGAGATTCTCAACCGCGACACTATCCTGCTTCTGGTGACTTACTTCATCTTCCAATTGGCAAACATCTCATACAACTCGTTGTACCCAATCTTCGCGGAAGAGCTGCCTCCAACTGGCCGTGGCCTGAAGCCAGAAGCTGTTGGTCTATCCTTGTCCTTTGCTGGTGCTATCACGATAGTGTTCCAGGTTGGCATATTCGGAAAGCTACGGGGGAAACTCGGCAACAAGAAAGCATACAAAGTCAGCTTGGCATTCTTCGTCACGGCTTTTGCACTTATGCCGTGGGTGGGTTACAAGGATGGCAAATCGTACGGAGGCATTGGAACCGGTGCTGGTTGGTTGTGGTTCGAGCTTGGAGTAGTCCTAGTGATCAAGACAATTGCAGGCGTCGGTGGTCTAACAGCTGCTCTCCTCATGGTAAGTAAATCCTCTGCCACACGACTTCGTCTTCTAATCGTATCTCAGATCACGAACTCCGCCCCAAATCACAATGTCCTTGGCACGCTCAACGGGCTGGCTCAGACGCTCTCCGCTGCAGGCCGTGCTGCTGGTCCCTTCATATCTGGTTCGCTCTTTACTGCGGCCACTAAAATACAGCCCAAGGGAGAGGCTCTTCCGTTTGGTATCTTCGCAGGCATCTCCTTGTTGGGTTTCCTGATGAGTCTCGGCATTCGTGGCGATAATTTGGAAGCTGAAGGCTGGAGCGATGAAGAGGAGGAAGAAGACGAAGAGGAAGAGGTCGGTGATCAGCCAGAAAGCACGAATGAGCGAACTGGACTCATACGGAAGTGAGTCGGGAGTTAGCCGGGATGTATACTGTGGTAATTTTACATAGCTTTAGTCTGACGAGCAAGCGCGGCGTTGAGGTTTTCGGGTCTAGATAGGCATATTCAGAGCTGTGATATTTGGGACAGGCTATGCTTGGGATACCTGGTGTATGACTGCGACGATGTACACCATATGACAAATATACTGTATATAACGGACTGCTTGAAGATCGAAGTCACGTTGTATCGTCGAAGCTTCAATCACCACTGGGCCGAGCTTAATGGTCCGAAGCCCGCGCAATTACCTTAGTTCCTATACTACTAACACGGAAACAGCCTTGTGTTGATCTACATTTCAATGCCTAAAGCCGAGATTGGTGATCTTGGCGTAAGACTGTCGCGAAAGAGGAACGTGGTTTGCTGACATGAGCGGCAGGTACAAGGCCCAGGTACCCTCAGACACCCAGACGACCCACTCGCTACATTGGTTCAAGCGCATGAGGCCATAAAGCGGCCCGAAATTGAGTTTGGGGGCCATGCTGATGCGTGTTAAGATGAATGACTCGGAAACCGCGAAGAAACATTACACCGGCTGACTTCCGACTGCTTGGTGTGAGTGTTGTTATCATGCTACTGCTTCGGCCTGCAGCTGCAACCTGCTAACTGCTTTAGTACCGCTGAAAGGGGTGTGTCGAAGCACTGCACGACTGCATTGGGACTACCATTGGGGCTGGCTGTAATGCTGTGTCCAACGCCACACCCACCTTTCTCCGCTTGGTGAGCTGGCGGGCCGACACTGAAGCTTTTTGGCTGAGCTGAATGCAACTCCTTTCCCTCTCAATTGGGCCCTCTATCTTGGCAGTTCACGTGTTACATCGATTCGCCCAGGCGACCTGGGTTCTGGATCGCCGTGCTGCCTCTCCCACCGTGGCTCCGTCAGCGTTGGGCTCAGCCCGGCTTGCTCCCACATGCTTGGCGCAAAGCTTCAATCCGCTTAGCTCTTCAGCCTCGATTGTGAATGGCGACAACGGCGCAGGCGGATACCAGCACAGACGACTGACAAGCCACGATGCACCGCAATTGGTACGTGCTAACGACACTGCTGTGCCCGCAGCGCAGGCATGGGTCCAGCCCTAAAAAAGAACGCGCTTGACACCGTGGGGATGGTGTGTCGCGTGGAGGATGAACACTTTAAATTGCGGGATGGCCGCCGAGCTGAGGTGTTGATGTTGCTGTCGGATCTCTTACTGTGGTTGCACGCTTTTCTTTGGCTCAAAGTTTGCTGAAGAGATACAATGGGTTTCAGTTTCCACGGCCATAAGGTATGTACGAGACTCTCTCAGCGATTGATTCCAACTGACGCTTGACAGAGAGATGTGTATGTTCCCGAACCGAGACCGAGCGATCGGCCTTGATCCTAACAACCAACAGCGACGCAGAGAAGCATCTGAAGCGACTGCACAAAACAACGCCATTGATCGAATCACCGTTGGTGGGGGCCGATCATCAGAACCTCGTCTTTTCTCAGCGCCACGAGGCCAACAGTATAGAGCTCTTCTTCGATTTGTTCTTCGTCGCCAACCTCGCTACGTTTACCGCATACCACTCGATAACTGATTATGACTATTTGCTTGGGTACATTGGCTTCTTCGGCATTCTGTGGTCATGTTGGTTCCAGATTACGCTCCACGACGTTCGTTTTGCGCGAGACTCGCTGTACGAGCGAACGTGCAAGGTGATCCAGTTCATTGTGTTTGTCGGATTGGCTCTCGTCGGCTCTCAGTTCAACCCCGCGAGCGCCAAGGGCAAAGGAAACAACACTGTGAGTATGCTTTGGAGGCTACTGTAGCAACGTGCTGACCTGTAAAGAATTTCCGGATCCTCTGCTACACTCTGGTTCTCAGCCGAGGCCTGTTAGCGATTCAATACCTCGTTGTGCTCGTAAGATATCTATCGAGGGACCCGCGTCTTCCAGCGCTGACAGTTGTAGTTCTACACATGGAGAGCCCGCTACTCGAAGATCTATCTACCCCTCGGCCTGATGATTGCTATTTACGCAATCGCCATGGCCGCCTTTGCTGGCATGACACCTGCATTTCGAACAGAGGAGCAAACACATCGACTTGTGTATCTCGTCTGGTATGTTGTTATGGTCCTGGAAGCGATAGCTGTGGTCACGATATCCTGCTCCTGGCGAATACTTAGCTTCAAGAAGACGCATTTGATGGAACGCATGAGTTTGCTCACCATTATCGTTATCGGCGAGGGAGCTATCGGTGTGACCAAGACTGTGAGCAGGATCATGGGCAAACACGGTCTCGATGTCGAAGGCTGCTTCCTCATCATGTGCATTATTGTTATTCTGGTAAGTCCAGCCGATTTACCACATTATCGTTAAAAGACACGGACTAACGACATCGCAGGTCTTTATTTGGGCGCTCTATTTTGATAATTTCCCCCATGGCCACTATGGAACTATCCGCCAGCAAATCTGGTCCCTTCTCCATTTCCCGCTCCAACTCGCTATTGTCGGTGTCGTGGAAGGATCTCAACAACTTGCATTAGCTCGATATGTGAACAAGAACGCCGACAAAGTCACAAAGTCCATCATTCAATATTGCCAAACTGAGAATCTCGACGGTCAAAAGCTGCAAGACAAGCTCATGGACCTACTGGACTACTTCGCACTAGATTCGAAGTTCGAGACCTATGGCTTTTATACGTACGTTGAAGAGGCCATCTGGAACATTGGAAACACTACCGGTATCTGCTCGCCAAAGAACGCCGCCGAGTACAACAATGAAGACGCCAATTGGCCTCAAGACTTCGTCATGGTCGATGCGGGTATCTCCAACGGCATGTACACCGGCCTAGGCATGAAGCTCCCGGTCGACAAGCTTGAGGAATACACTCCCCTCGAGGTTGCAGTCCAGGGCTGGAGACTCGTCTACATGTACTACTGGAGCTCGTTCTGCCTCCTTATCGCCTGCTTGATCATCTTCCTTTTCCTGATCCGACGGCACAAGTCCGATCTTTTCGACTTCACCTCCGTCATCTCCCGCTTCATTGTTTTCGGTATCGGCGGCGCAATGATGGCGCTCATGGCTAGCGACATGAAACTGTACAACGCCCTCAGCTCTCCAGCTCTGCTGCCGGTCTGCGTAATTCTGCTTTTCCTCATCCTGGTCATCGATAAGCTCAGCTCTGTCTGGTGCAACTGGCGCCTCAAGAAGAGTGGACAGCCCTACGCACTTGAGTATGAAGAGCATGGGCACCACGATCACAGCAGTGGTCACGGCGAAATACATGAGAGTGGACCGCTGCATGGGCATGCTCCTCACGACTCTATTAGCGGACTGGAGGATCTCCGCAAATCAGCCAGGTGGAGCACGCACTCAGACTCGATGCCGCTCACGGCGAGCACTGAGTACCACTCCCCCGGCCATCAGAGCTATGCTATGGCCCCCCTGATGAGCCCTCCGCTCATAAGCCCGGACCCTGTAGCGCCGCCGCACTCGCATACTCCAGCTCCCGGTGGCTATATGCCCGTCAGCAGCGGACAACACTATGGCGCCTGATGACGTTCGCAGAGTGAAGGCTCATGATGGTTAATGTTTGCTCTTAGAATTTGTACTCCTTTGTTAGCGCGGCGTTTACTTGGGCATTTTCACGATATCCGAACATCGACACAAGCAAAGATGAGCATGATTGCATAGCGATTTATACGAACAATTGAGACGTACTGAATACAGTTATTCGGACCGAGGATCTTGCACCTTCATAACTTCTACCTGTGATTTCCATGTCTAGCGCGCAATCTCATTTCACGATTGCCAGCAGAAAGCCATCGTAATTCTTCTCCCCAACCGTCTGCACCACAATCCCATCCAACCTATCGTCCTTCCCGATATTCTCCACCACCCTCCTCGCGCCCGCAACCCGCGGGTCCTGCGTATCATTCGCAAGCTGGCCCTTCCTCACCACATTATCCACAATCACAACCGCCCCAGGCTCAACCATCCCAAGCGCAACATCCACATAGTTCCAGTTATTCTCCTTGTCCGCATCGATAAACACGAACTGGAACTTGCCCCTCTTCCCACTCTTCACCTCCTCCGCAAGCTGCGGCAGCACCTCGATCCCAGGCCCCAGTCGGATGTCCACCCTCTCGCCTACACCCGCGTAATCGACGTTTCCCCGCGCAACCTTGGCGTGGTGCTCGTCTACTTCCACGCTCACGACGTGCACGTCGGGCGCGGCGTTCGCGAGCCAGATGGTCGAGTAGCCGCCCAGGGTGCCGACTTCGAGGATGTTCTTGGCGCGTGCGAGGCGCGCGGTGAGTTGGAGGTATTTGCCCTGCGAAGGCGAGACGGCGATGTCAGGGAGGCCTTGTACGTGCTGTTGTTTGAGCGCGTGGTCGAGGGCAGAGGTTGAGGGGGTGCTGGAGGTGGAGGAAGGGTGCAGGTGCGAGAAGGCGTAGGCGTCGACGGCGGACCAGCGCGGGTCTCTTTCGTAGGATTGGCCTTGTCCTGACATATTTGAAGAGGTTGAATGAGAGGTGTACTAGGAGTTGTAATTGTCAATTAAGCGTGAAGTAAGTGCTGGAGCTTGAGCTTGGAGGTCAATTGAGCTTTGTTAGCTGGCTAGCTATGCGATGCGTTCATCAAGTGGGGAGCAATGGAGCTTTTATAGACGGAAGCTGCGGCCGCGGATGCCATGTTTTCTCAAGGAATGCAACGCCTCGTGACATTGGTGCCTGGTGGTGCGAGAGACGCGTCAATTGGACCATTATGCATGGTTCTTGTGGATGAGTCTTCTGCCGCGTCGTCGCGAGCTTACGTTCTACGATCAGATAAGGATATATCCGAGGGCTGATCTCCGAAATCGCCGAGCGGCGATGTCATTGTTCCCCACTGACACATTCGAGCACTTCTAGCATTAGCACTTCTTTTTTCTGTGGATCGAATCTATCTTGCCGCTCATAGAAGTTGGGTGCAGTGCTTTTGCTGTGATGCTGCTAATGCGAGCAATCCGATGACTCCGCGGCCGATCAAGCTTCAAATGGTCCTTCAGCTGGCCTACTTCATAGTACCATCATTGGTGTGATGTTCTAAGGTTCTGTACATCTTAGCGACTTGTCGAGCTCGGCTCGGAGAATGGCGTGAATGGATCTGGAGATGACGCGACAGCTGCGACTGCGGAGCTACTTGCATCCAAGCAACATGCGTCACGTTCTCTACAGTCCACCTGCGCTCATGAGGGCGATTGAAGCACTCATCAAGAAAATCAGAGTTCACATACGTGCAAGTCTCACACCTTGAAGGTTCCTAAAGTCTACATGGCCAGTACAAATGTCATATCTTTGCTATTCAAACACCGCCCGCTATGTCACTCAAGTTACCCGGGAACACTCTTCAAAGAGTATATTCCATGATTCGACAACCATATTTTATATGAGACTGACATCTGCCCCCCTATATAGGGATGCTGTGCTATTGGCAAAGGAGGTAATAGTTTGTTTGTATCCAGCATTAAGAGGGAGTCTCTGGACCCAGCACCATTCGCACTACTCATCATACACGATCGCCGCTTGTCCCTCATAACCTAACTCCGAAGCCTTTCTTTCATTCAAACTACTACATCTAGCGATACTACGGCGTACTAAATCGACACCTTTGCTGGACTCTCGCTTGAGCTCTTCACATGTCTAGAATCGTCGACTTGTGAGTTATGAACGTATCTCCATCGTTAGTTCTTCTCTTCGGAGCTTGTGGATGCATTCTTGCTATGTCTCCTCCAAAATCTAAGTGATCCCTTTGACGGGAGTAGAGATTTGGATGGGTTTGACTCCTGCTGAACGTCCTCTCTATGCTTATCTATCTTCCTCCACGCTATCGTATCATGGGAAGAGTCGGATGAATAGGAAGAGAATCGCGAAATAGGTACGCCTTGGTCGGCATAGTCGTCCACGCACTGCTTCACTTCTTCGAGCAGCTGTGACATGATGTCCTGAGAACCACTACTTCCACAGGTTTCCCGTCGTTCTTTTCCTATTTGGGGTGTTTGCATTTCATTGTCTGATTTGTGGATGTGCTTCTCTTGTCTTTCAGCCGCACTGTCCGTCTGCTGGTTGCCTCCAAATAGCATACTAGAGCTATCCGTTGCGTTGAGACTCTTGCAATCACCACCATGATTTCGCAGAGAGCTCGTTTGATTCTTCATTTCCATGGATCTTTTTTGAAGCCTACCGACGAAGCTCAACGCTCTCCCGTAGACGCCACCGCTAGGTGCCTCGACCAACTCCCAGTCCTCTTCGTGCTCTGACTCAATGATCCGTGCATGAGGCACCTCCTTAAGCCTAGCATCATGGCCTTTCTCAAGCCGCATCAATGCGAGCTCGAACCCACTTTCCGCTCGATTCGCATTCTGAGCCAGCCGTATCACTTCCCCTTGGTACGCGGCAATCGACCTTACCATCGGCTCCTTGGGACTCTTGCGCGACTCCTGATATCGTCGGCGGTGGTCGAATGCACAACATCGACACCGCTCAAGCGTATACATTTGCCTGCTCTTTCGCACCCTAGCACACCACTCGTAGTCGCCCAGCGTCATCAAAGTGTGCGTGAGGCGCCCATGTTTTGGCGATCGAGATACCTCGATGTATTCGTCGGGGTGGCCGCAGAGAAAGGCACGCCGAAAGATATAGGGGTAATGTGGAAGCCCTTCTTTGCTGGTAATTTTACTCAAAGGTGTTACTACTATGGGTTTCTTTGTCATGTTAGAGGGAGCGTTTCTTTGCGCTGGGTGAGGTTGTGGCTGGTGAATGTATAAGAGTCACTGCCGCTGCCTTCGACACGACTATAATTGCCACGACACATCTACACAATAGTCACGGAAGTACGCAAGACTGAGTAGTTGTTGACTCGGAAGGGCCGAACAAGACCATCAATTATGAGTTTGCTTAACAGTAAAAAACGCCCAGGAGCCACCCCTCTGCGCGTTATGCTTGATGACTTACCACACTTTCCTCTGCTCCCTCTCCGGCCTCAGCTCTCGTTGAGTTTCTCCTCCCTATCGCAACACAGCGGGCAAAGACCACATCTTTTGTACCGCTGACAGTATACAGTATTGTCACATGTTTTCCACAGGTCTCCATCAAGCTTATGGTATCTTTGGGTACCACAAAAGTCGATCTCGAAGCTGGGGTCCAACCATGGGTCATTGCAGCCGAGGAAGTAAGAGAAATATCGTATGCACATAGTGTGGGGGTTCTTCGACTGCTACAACTAGTTGTAGTAGGGGGGCAATTGTACCGAGTAGTGCGTTGCCTCTTGGTCTAGAAAACGACGTGCTTTGACTCTGACGGCGGTATGATTGTCGGTTCGGCCAAATTCTATGCTTCAAGCAGACGAGCCACTGGAGGTAATAGTGATAATCTGAAGGAATAAGTCGTTGATGCGGCGTACGAACCCCCTACGTATATAGTCCACGAACCTGCGGCTAGTGCCGTTCGCTGGGCCCAGCGAACGGAGTTGGGTACTTGAAGTTCGAGAGAGTTACGGTTTTAACGCGTGCTTCTTGTGAGTGACGATTGCCCCTTTTCCAGTGGAGGTGGATATTTGGAATTAATGTACTATTTACACAACCAATAAAATAAATAAGAACCCAAGGGTATATATCTGTAAATTCCAAGCGCCGTGTATCAAATTATGCACAAACGCCTTTTCCATGCTTGTCGGTCTCTTTTCGCAGCATATTGAAGGTAGGCCTCACGGGTGGTTGAGAACACCAATGATGTGAATTTTCCGACCTCGGTGAAGATGGTGCCAGCCCGATGCTTCGCGCAGCGTAAGGTTGGACTTAGAGCTCGATTTGGGTTTCTAGTTCAATGTCGATGGCTGGAGTGGTCGGTAATGCTAGGCGGTGTTTTGGTAGCCGTGCGAGCGATGATGACTGCTTGTTCACAAGGGTGTCGATCTGGCCAACAATTTCCCTGTGTCGCGGTTTGAGATTCTGTTCTACCATACTCCGCTGAAGTTTGCGTCCCTTTCTTGTTCTTAAAATCAGTCTCGCCACACCTGGACCTTTACCACCCAAGATCCTATTCCTCAGGGGTCGCAATCCTAATTGCTAACTTTCTTCCAAAGACATCCAGTGCACATTCCTTGACTTCGATTGACCACCTTATGCTCTCTCTGGGTTTCTGGGCATGGGTGTCCTAACCGCAGCTTCTCGGCCTCCTCACAGATTCGTAGTATCGGGCCATTGTTCTGTTGCGGCTGCGGAATCCAGTGATTGCACACATGTATCGTGTACACGATGTAGCACATAGTTGGGCAGGTGTAAGTGGTGTCTATAAGCAGTGTTTTCCAGGAGTAACGGCGTTGATGATGATATCTCGGATAAATCTTGTTTCAAGATTTGGCGATCAGAACTAAAGCTGGGTTTAAATGAAAATTGGCGGGGTCGCGTGAAGTTGGTAGGATCTAGCCTGCGATAGGGCCGTTCCTCCTATGGGGTTGGCTGCCTTGATAATGTGGTTTTCCTCTTGCTGGGTGCGTCTTCAGCTCTTTGTAAGGTGCTCGATAAGGGCAGATCCGCCTGACTGTTAAGGATCTTCCGGCCAACGGATTACAACAGTTTCGGAGCACCTTCGTTATGAACACTACTTCCGCCTCTAAGATCCAGCGCAATAGCGTGAGATCGCATCAAAACACAACAACGGAATGGCTGTGAAAATACTGAAATGATGTGTCCAGCGTCGCTTCAACCTTGGTGCTATCGCACGGACAGATCTAATGATAGTTCGATATTCTTCCAATGTATATCAGGGAGTCGGTACAGGTTCTTTCGCAAAGTGGAATCTAGGGATGGAATGAGAATCGAAGGAAAGAAAAAAAGGAGGACAGGATGTAAAGAAGTCGAACGCAAATAGATGATGAAATGATGAACAGTGTCCTCCATCTCGAAAGTCGAATGTTTTTCCCTCTGGAAAAAGCAATGGCCCTGGAACGCAGGTCCGACGTTGCACAGGCCAGCTCCCTACCCCCAAGATCGCCCACCCTTACAGCCGCCCTTCTTTTACGAAGTTGCTTTACGAGATACTAAGGTCGCACATGAATCCCATGGCCGCGGCAAGGGTAACGAAGGGAGGCTGAAAAAGCGATGGCATGCAGATGGGCGGCGTTAACCACCCGACGTGTTGGTTCGCTCCTTCCTTAGCCGTTGCGCCAACTAGTATTATACCAACGATGCGACTCCAACACGGTGCTCTCCATCGGCATTTTGAATGTCGACCATAGCAAAGGGGTGGTATCCTGAGTCGTTGGAGAATTGGATTGTCATAGGAACGTGTGGGAGGTGGGCTTTGGACGTGGGTGTAAAGGGGCCGAACGTCACCGAATGATCTGCGCTAGCTAATCCCAGACCTCATATTGGTGCAAGCCCTCCGTCCCCACGATTCTTTCTTTCCCATCCCACACAGCTGGTAATGATGCGGCCCGTATCAAATAGGTAATAGGTCATAATCCCTGCCAGTCGATATCTAGGAGAGAGCTCCGGCTCTGTTCACCCACAGCTGATACAACAACTCAACTATGCATTAGGAGAACGTACATCTTAATGCCGAGCCCGTACAAACCCTGACCCTGATATGAACCGTAGCACTCGTTGGTTGAGTATCAGCCCTTCATCTTTAGTTCCCCGGTGTCGCATTGCAACCATGGGCATACCTCAGATGGATGTGGAAGGCTCTCGAGCTCGGCTCGCTAAGCATCGGTAGAAACAAGTACTAAAAAACCTTATGTCAAACTTTACTACTGTTTTCACTGCGTTCGCTTATTTGAGCAGGCAGATCATATTCCATTATATATTCGACTTGTTTCTTTCTTTTCTAGTTTTCGCCATATCGCAGTCTTTCATCTAAGCCTTGTTATCTTCCTTTCAATATGTCATATAGTCTCCACGTAGGATCAAAACCAGTTGTGAAAGTCCTTTCATTGTCTAATCTTCGCAATAACGAGAAGAGTTCAACTAGCAGATTACAGTGTTCTCCTCTTATATTCAAACTATTCTCCACGAACATCTTTCATTTGAAAGTCATTCATTATCATTTTTCTCGGCGAAAACACAAGCCAAATCAACCAACCGATTGCACGGTCTAAGAGGTATTTCTTCTTATTTTTGGCTCTCCAGTAGCTATATGCGTGCATCATAAACCTAAGATCTACCTTTCGTTTTGGGAAAGCAATTTCAGCCACGTTGGAGCCTCTTTGCGTGGTTCAATTCCGTGCGGGCCTTTCGTACACCAGGTAAGCCTGCTTAGCCAACAAAGTGAAGGTGACTTAGGGACCTTCACTTTCCTCGCAAACGACCTTAGTCGCTTAGTCATTATGTGCAAACGGCTACTATTAGAGCTCCACCCGCCCTCAATCGATTTACACAACATCAACACACACCACGGTAGGCACAGTTAGTATCAGGCTTCTGCTGTATACTGATTCACTTAGCAACATGGCTGGAGCTAGTCCTAGTCATCCTGCGCGCACCGGCCGATCTGGCCCACAAAGTAAGTCTTCGGATGGGCGTGCTTGAACAACAACTGATTGCAATAGAACCCAAACCGCCCACTGGCAACGAGGCTCTGCGTAATAAATTCACGCGAGAACTAGACGAACGCGACGAATGGCTCGCCAAAGAAGCAAAGAAGGCTTCACAAGGCTTGAAGGTCGCTCGGATTCCGCTATGGGACTCCAGTACCGCCGCCATTTCAGCGGGGCTCATCGATTTATATGAGCGGTACAGAAGCCAGCAAAAACGGGGTTACGATTTATTCGAGCGGTCAAGATCCGCCCCCATGTCCCCTCCCGAGTCCTCTGTGGACAATCGCGAGAGCATTGACGATATGGCTGGCATAACTCGCTTCCTGGAGCTGGAGGAGCAAGAGAGAGCTAAGCAGGCAGCGCCATCGAGTGCGCCTATTCCTGCGCCCCCTAGGGTGCGTTCAGAGTTCGATATCGATGCGATGCTTGGTCTCAAGGACCTCAATTTGGACAGCCCGCCAACTCCGCCTAGCGTACCAAGTACGAGCGGTAACAGGGGCGGCCGTGGAGGTGCTTCGAGCACACGCGGTGATAGAGGTGGTTCCCAGAGTGCAGCTAGTAACAGAGGCGGTTACCAAAGCGCACCCAGCGATCGAGGCGGCACTGTCCGCGGTAGAGGAGGCCAAGGTAGAGGAGGCCCTGCTGGACGTTGCCGTGGACGTGGACGTGGCGGTTCAATCGCGCAGCCACCCATGCAGCAACAGCAGCAGCAAGGAGGGGCCTACAAGTCCCATTATCCCAAGTTCTGGTCCAGGTGGATGCCTTGTAGCGAGGCGACATACTCCACTACTTACACTAAACAGGCTGATGGTACGAAGCAGTCACACCGGGTCTTCAAGCTCGACCCCACGGTGTACGGTGGTGATTTAGTCCACGACCTAGGCCTGTGCAAAGCGCACTTTACCCAGGCTGAGTGGTGTCCATTTTCATGGGAGGATTGCCCGTATCGTCACTGGGCAATCGAGGTAGTTGAGGAGCAATGGGTCAAGCCCGCCTGGCTCGAGCAGGTGAGGGACATGGCTCGGAGACCCATTGTGGCGCCTGATAATATTCACACGCGCTACGAAGGCCGGCCACGGCAGTTGACGAATGGTGAATGGTTTCGCAGTTCGCGCGAGAAGTGGCGAGAATCCTCACAGGTGCCGGGGTTCGCTATCTGGCCGCCACCAGTTAGGTCCACCGCATGGACAGACGCCGAGGACTCAGATGATGAGCAGCCTAGCCGAGCAGCAGCAATGAAGGCTGCCAGAGCTCAGGGTCAGAATGATAAGCGCGGCCATAGTGGCAGCGATGGAGATGACAAAGGAGGTAGCGCGCCTGCTCGGCATCTCTCTCAATGGTGGAGGCAAGGAGAGTAGTTGGTGCGGGGACAAGCCCCATAGTCGACGAGTAAAATCTTTTGTTACTAGTCCTCATACACTCATCTACGTCTGTGATTTATTTAGTAAGAAGACTACATCCGTGACCCTCATATCTCGAAGCCACCCTCGCCGCCCAGCCCACCCGTGAGCCCCTTCATCCGTCGCCCTAACAGATCATCTTCACTCGCCAAGCTCACCAGACTCTTCCTCCGCCCCCTGTCACTCTTCCTCGTGCGCCCTCTACCTCGCACAGGGCCACTTGAACCAGCTTTTACCCCATTCGGCACATCATTCGGTGGGCTCTTCGCCTTCCCCTTCGACAAGACCGTCATCTCAAGCGGCCTGTCCTCATCCGCTGAACTCGTCGTACCGCTCCTCTGGTGATGCCGTTTCCTCTGGCCCGAACTCAGTCCATCGACCGCTTCTGCGAGACCGACCGTTACGCCAGAGCCAAAGTAGTCCGATCTGTGGTGTTGGTTGCGATGAATGGGTGTATACCCGGGCGTGATAGCATCGTCTAAGTTTGGTTTCCTTGCGTCCCACTCGAAGGCTTCGTTGATCCATTTCCCGCAACGGAAAATGTGTTTCCATCCTTCTGGGAAGACGGAGACGAATTGGAGGAAGCCATGACTGATTCCGGGGATGAGGTCGATGTTTACCCAGTCTTCTTCTCTGAATTCGCCCCTCGCCCAGTCGAGACCTAGTTCCTTCGCTGTAACCCACTCTGCGCGTTTCGCCTGTCGCAGGCGGCCTGCAAAGATGACCGTGTCGTCGACGAGCGGATCTCGTTCCCCTGTCAACATCCACGTTCGCGGAAACCGGGCAAGCAATGATTCAGGAGCAAGTAATGGCGACAACAGGAAGTCGGTGCTAAAGTCGGGTCGGTGATGTGGCCCAATGTACAGAATGATCATAGCACGCATCATCTCTGGCGTCAAGATGCGATCATTGAAGTACGATATCATACTTGAAGTAGCGAGGCGCGTCTTGATGGTTGTTGCAGGGGCTGCTGGTAACGAGGGACCTGGTGTGGGAGGGCGAGTGAGATCTGGAGTGGGTGGTAAGCCGTTACTGGCGGGTGTCATTTGCCCCGGCGTTTGGACGACGTTTCCATCGGTCGTAGTGGCAGGCAAAGATTGACTGTCCTTCCCGGTATGAGCCATAGAGAGCTTGATCATCGTTTGCGGCGAGGTAAGCACACGTTCGCTCGTTGGAAGCGACCCATTCGACATGCGTGCTTTGCTCGGTGCTTCATCCTCGTCGTCTGAGTGGTCGGAGCCATACGGAGTATTCGGTGCGAGATGTCGGTAGTCATCGCTCTTGTGTCGCAGAATCGGCCTGTTCGTCTTTCTGACTCTCCTGTCGCGGATGAGAGCCATCTGCTCGTCGGTCATCCAATTGCCAATGTTCATGTCCAACGCTGGGTAGATCAGGACCACACCGACGGGAGGTGGCAATGCATATTCGCCTTGCCATCTACGTGTCTCTGTTGACCCACTTTGTAGGATCATGAGCACCATACCCACTGCCAGATTTCCTCCAGCGGAGTCTCCGGAAACGACAATCTTAGGCTCTTCCTCTCCAGAGAGGCCCATGCATCGACCTCTACTCGCGATGATAGTATGGTACACGTCGTAGCACTCATTGAGCGCATACGGATACGGGTGTTCCGGTGCTTTCTTGTAATCCAGACTCAGCACTGGGAGACCAGTTTTCCCTGCCCAGCCCATGAGCTTATCATCGTGATTCCTCGGATCCATGGCCACGAATCCTCCTCCAGGGATATCTAGCACAATCTTGTCATGCTTCTTCAGCGCACTCAGCGGACCGTTGAAGTACAACCACCCAATCACAGGCTCACTGTATGAGCTTCCCTTTGGGCGCGGTATCCTGATCTTCCGTGGCGGATACCACATCAACCTTGGGCGCATCAGGTTCGTCAACGCGCCTAGATACGGCGTCGTCCCCTTATTCCACGCCACGCGCAGATGATCCACGGTAAGCGTCGCTCGTATCTTCCTGACCTTCTCGTCTGCCTGCTCAGCGCAGATCATGTAGTAAACACTAAACACTATCGACAATAGATCCCTCAAGCCCTTCCTCTTGATCTTCATAGCAGACCAGAAGCCCGCATCCAGCGCCGTTGTGACCCATGTGGCGCGGAAGTAGGAGCGCGAATAGAGGTTTGCGAGCGGCTCGGGACATTCGAGGCCGACGAGCTTGCCAAAGTTGCGGGCGATGTAAAGGTAGAGGAGCGTTATGAGGACGGTCTGCCACGCGGTGAGTCTTTTGGAGAGGAGGGCGGAGATGCGGCGGACGACTGGTGGACCGTGGCGGTCGCCTCTGGGCGTGTGTTAGTCTCTGTGCTTTACAGCTCATGGTGAGGCTTGCCTGTAGAGGTAGAAGGACCAGAAGGACACGACTGCCAACACCTGTATCTTGCGGAACTGGACTGATGGTCGACCCAGAACGTGATCTATCATGGTTGCAGTCCCCCACTCCGGCTTGCCGCTTCCTCTACGTCCGGTTCGGTCCGCTCTACGATTGACCTAATAGATGCACCGTTTTGTTCTGGCGGCATGAAAGGCATGCACTACGGTCCCCGCTCGATGGTCGTTGTGGTGGATGGGTCAGCATGAAAGTGCTGTAATCTAGAGTGAAGGAAGGAGAGAAGCTAATCACCCATAGTCGGCCATGTTACTCGAAATGCACCCAATCCGTCGAGAAGCGCGTCGCATTGGTCTTGGGTCGTCTGTGGTTGGGTACGTGGCCGACATGTGACAGGCGATGGGGAATGGCCGAGCATGTGACAGATGTTGGCTATGACATCGCTTCGGCTTTGTTGCCAGTCGCGCTTTCCGGGCACCGACCTCCAGCCACATCGGGCGGTGCAACTCACGACCCACACACCTTGCGCGCTCTTCCGACACCCTATTTTTGGGCATGAGATAAGCGGTAGGGCAGTCACTTGGCCGCCGGGAATGAAACGCCAGGGACGCCGCTTGTGCGACGCATGGCTGTCGAAGAAAGGGAGAGAAGATGCACTCTATGCAATGAAACAAGTAATGAAAGGAGTAAATAGTGAAGCATACGGCCTGCTCCTCGCCATGCTAGATACTATGAGCTGTCATGTCCAATCTTATATAGACCTGCTTTCCACGCCTCCAATGCCTGTACTGGTCGTGAATAAGGAAAAAAGACTTTATACCGACACCGAAATCCATTCACAGCAACCTGAGGACTCGTTGTCCAGTCAATTAGGCACTTTTCGTAGCACCCATCCCCTTGATCCACTCATTGACCTCAAAGCCTACCCTCCTCAGGTCCGCCTCGACGAACTTGCCCTCCTTCTCCTTGAACACCGTCAAGCATCGGACCGCTTCGTCCATGTCCGGTTTAGCACCAGCATATCCCTCCTTCGCATCATATGTCTTCACATAGATAGTGAGATCGGGACCAACGGTGCCTCGCCACAGTGTTGCCATCCACTGCCAGTGATCAGTCGCACTATATGCATCCTGAATGGGGATGCGTGAAGCGTATGCCACAGATGCCTGCAGCTGAAAGGTTGGTAGAATGATGACGGGCTTCGTGGTCGTGGCAGGGCCGGGTGAGTCGGGCGGTGTGGCCGAGTCCTTGCGGTCGGGTGTCTCTTTGTCCGAGCCTTTATCGGATATGGTAGTGTCTTCCGATGGAAGGGTGGGCGTGGTAATATACTTAATCATCTCCTTGCTCTTGCCGTGCCACGCCTTGATCAGGTCGAGGTAGTCTTCAAATCCAACGTCCTTGTCGTTCTCTCCGGGGCCTTTAGGTGGCTCGGCGATGCGAGGATTATACTCCTTTTGCTTGAGGAGATATTCATTAAGCCACTCGGAAAGCTCCTTGACTGGGCCCAACTCGTCGCCTTCGATGGCGATGATAGCACCGCGGTTCTTGGGCGGACCTAGATTTGCTAGACCAGGTTCTTTATAGGGAGGTATTATGCGACCAAGTAGCTTGATCTTGTTTGGGTAGGGGAAGGCGCTGAGTATTTCCTCTACAGTCCTGGGACTTGAGCTTTGCGGTGGAGGACCCAGTTCAATTACAGAGTTCCTTCTTGATTCACGGGGAGTCCGTGGATGAGGCATGCCGGCACTATTCGGAGGCGAATAGCGTACCTGGATAGGGGGCAGTGACTCACGTCGAGCATACTGCGGATAGTAGGGAACATCAGGTCTGCGACCATTACCAGAGGGCGGTGGTCCGTAGTCGAATCGGCGTTTCTTGTTCGGCGTGAGGGGACTGTACATCGCGGAGTCTTCGCGCATTGCTGAAGTCACCTGGATGTTGCTCAGGTTTGACGGACCGTGGCCGCGTCGGCGGACAGGCGACTCCAGGCTGAGGTTACTCATCATGGGCAAGTAGCGTGTCGTTGGAGTAAGACCTTCGGAGTTGTTGGGAGGAGGCAATGTAGGAGTGCTGGAAGTGTCGAGGAACGGACTAGTAGGGGTCTTGATACTGCGACCACCGCACCTGGGACAACGATATTTATCTACGGTTGTGTGCTGGCCTGATGGGTTCAAGGGTGACGATCCTGGTTTGCCCATACGGCGAGGTTGATAGCGATAATCAGGATACTGCTCGTGATGTCTGGCCTTCTCTTCCTGATAAATGTATTAGAAGTGTCACACTGAAGCTTGAGCAACGCAACCTACCTGTGCAAGGTCTTGCCAGATTTTCTTCTGATCCTCACTTTCAGCCTTCCACTGCTCACCGATGATCTTAGAGATATCAGGATTGTTGAGCCCAGGGTTGCGGGCGATGATAGCCTGCTGATGGTGCTGACGATAAAGAATAAATGCTACAAAGAATCAGCGACCGGACAAAACTCCGCGAACAAAGACTGAGGTTCTGTGTTCGGCCAGTCACATTACCCGATCAGGTAGACTAAAATCTGGGGAACAAAGAAACATCGGACTCACCATTCCGCGGGCGGGGTATCTTGGGTTCAGGCTGACAGAGACAGACATGACCTGAGAAGTCAAGAGAGCCAGTTGAAGTAGCACTTGGAGGAGCGTCTATAGGACTGTCATTCTCGACGGCGTCCTCTCTGTCGACGACCTCTGCGAGGGATGCCAGTCTCTTCCTAGTGGTCCGAGACGACGTCAGAGCCGGTGGAGGAAGCTCTTCCCGCTTGTTGCGCTCCACTGGGCTTGATACTGGTGCTGACCTGGAATCTTGGATCCTACCACTCTTTCGCAGGCTGCGAGAGGGTTTCGAATCGTCCATTGGGGTGCTTGGAGAACTGTCACCGACTTGCATGTTCGATTTGACGTATCTCCTGGGCACGTTGAAGAACGTCGCAACAGGAGTCGGAGAGAGAGGGGGTGAAGACCGAACAATCGGCGGCAACACTCGACTTGCCAACATATTTTTGGAATGTAATAGCGACCCAGCTGATCTAATCAACGTCTTTGGGAACCGACTTCATTGTCCCATGAATGGGAAGGGAGGAGCCTCGGACAAACCACCGAATTTGCTCGCTTTCTTTGTAAATATCATGCGAGAGCATCCTTAGAGCGATCGCTCTTTTGATAAATGGACACGGGCGAGCCAGTAATTTCAATGTTCCAGACAGATGCGGCCGATTTCCGCTGGGTTTCTTTGTTGTTGCCACATCCCAAAAACGGCCAAGACAGCGCTCTGCCGACTTCTGAGACATTCCAGCATTCCAACGCCAGCAATGCAAGGAGATGACAATGCCACGGCCTTTCACAATTACTAGATGTTCACACGGTCTCGGGAACCGTAAGATTAAAGCTGAACACCGAACATCTTCCCCTCTTTCTGTTGGGCGCAGTTGGCACGGCTTCGCTGACCGACACAAAGCTTGGTCAAGTGTTAGACAAGGTTTTTAGCACGCCTGCTAATAACCAGGGGGATACTTCAGATTGAAACCCTCTCCCTCTTGTCCTTCAGGTCTCGCGATGTTTGCGGAGCCCTGCATAGCTCGTTCGATATTGACAGTTTGATTGCCGCGGAGGAGGCTGGCGGAGTGTCTTCCGATTTGACGATGGGCGGCGCCGCTGAGATGTAAGTCGTCCCTGTTACCTGGTCAGACTGAGACAATGCGTTTGTGTCGCCATCGACTTACCAAAATAAGTGCTGAGCTGGGTCCGAGCACTTCTCAATGGCGGCTGCTTGCAGATCGGTTACACTATTGCCTTGTTTCGACGATAGACAGGGCTGCTCGACATATTCAAAGAGAGCTGCTTGTTGGCTATTACCCGATGCATCCGAGATGTGTCTGTAGTGCAGCTGGTTGGCCCTGACTTGGTCCATGATCACAGCGTTCGGGTCTGGCATGAAAACCACGCCCTTCTTCCATTGAGTGGCAGTTCGAAACAAGACATTGTTCCAATAGGTCTGCAGGAAAATCAGGTGGTGCTGATTCTCTGCAAAATGCTCTTGGGTGGCGTCTCTTCTTGACTGGAAGCGTGGTAGGAAGGTGACATCTACCATACTAGGAAGGATGACTGTGATCGGAGCGGCAGCATGTTCCGCGACAGCGTCAAGGCTTTGGAACAGTTCCGCAAGACTGTTGTCGATGGCGCGCATAGCAAACTCCCTCTGCAACTTCGAATACTCTAGCAAGTCCCACACGCCAAAGAAGACCGTGAAAACAATCTTTTCATCGACTCGTCGCAAGCGCTCTGGGATGTAATGACTTTCTTTATCGTATGTGAGGAACTGTCGCACTTGTGTCTTGAAGTCGAATGAAGTAATTGTGTCGTCGTTGCTTTTCCCAAGGCTTGCTTGCGCATGGACATCCGAATCAACCACGGAGCCAACCGATGCATTCGCTAGGTTTGACGGTATAGAGCGGGCAAAGTTATCGATGATGTCGCATTCGAGCTGTCGGGCGTCAAACATTGCTTTTGAAGGAACGAGGAACAATCGTTACCTCTTTGCATAGTGTTTCAACCCATACTTCACCTCGATCAGGATCGCGGGCAGCAATGGATGACTGAGGAGGTGGAGAAACTCGATAATTGCCTGTGTCAGACCAATCGTCCCCAAATACAACGATTCGATGGGCTTTGCTTCGCCAAATTGTCTGTATGCTGCTGTTGATGTAGGTTGAGTGCTGCAACCAGACGAAGTACAAGATGAGCAGAAAGGTGGCACCGGCACACACGTGTAGCCTTGACAGGAACCTCATTGTGGCTCAGCCTGTATGAAGCGTGGACAAAAAGGAAGAGGTCTCGTCTCGTCTCGTCTGAGCCCAAGAGTCAAGAGACGAGGCCAAAGACATGTTTGAGGAGATATAGAGGTAGGACCCAGCCCTGTTTGGGTTAGAAAGCATGACGACGCTGAGAGTCTGCATCGCATCGCTCGCCGTAGCCTTCACCCCGGGAATAGAGTCAAGAGAATAAAGCTAGATACGAAAGTGGAAAGTTGTCGCGTGCCCAATTTCAAGGTTGACGGTTGTACCTAAGTCTGCTTGAATCGTCCTGGACCATGGAGGCTCTGTTGCCCGATGATTGTGACGTCGATAGGTCCCTCATTGCGAGTGCATTGGGTTGAATGGCCATACCGTAATAGGGCTACACATTGTCTGGGGTCTCGGAGATAGAAACCGCAATGTTTGTGTTTCTCGAGCGGTAGTCGGGAGTTTGGACGCGCGGACGACTAGGTTGGAAGATTATTTAGCGGCCCCGCCAGCTTACGTATTTCCACGTGTATACCAAAGTCAGTGACAACATAATCCAAGAGAGCAAATGGATTTTCTACATTAGAAATGGCATTGGGTATGTACTCCAGTAAAATGCATAGAAAACACCGTCTATGGTCCTATTCCGCACAAAGAAATCCACCAAGAGACTGCAACACACTGCGAATGCAGCCATTCAACGAGTATTACATATGAAATGCCACAAAATGGTCCTGGGGATCAATACAACACATGGAGCTCAACTTAGTGCTCGCTCACCGAAGGCTGGCCACCCCTTAAGAAGATCCTCTTCGTGCCACCGACCTTGCCTAGGTCTCCAAACTCGGCTTTTTTTGCACCTGCTCTGCTACCCATACGGCTATCTGAGCGGCTCTCACTCCTACTCTCTGCTCTGTCATCGCGCTGAAGCGGCGTGTGGTTTGCGGTGACCACATTGCCAGAAACTGTTCGTGCTTGCTTCATCATTCCCTCTATCCAATCCAGTTTCTCGCCACTGAGGTCCAGCTTCTTTGCTTTAGGACCAGCGAGTCCGACTTCGTTACCCTGCCAGGAACGCTGCGAGGAGTTTGTTGAGGGTACAGACGTCTCTTCCGCTATGCCTGGTGTAGACGTGAAGCTCGGCATTGGAGGCGGAATTTCGTCCTTCGAAATGCCTAGACCTGACGACTTGATCGGCGTTGTGGTCGGGCTTGCCGTCTGATGACCACCGCTGAAGCGTCTGTCTTTCTTACTCATTGCGCTTTCGGGTCTGGCAGGCGAATTCTCTGAATTCTTCACCTCAAGGCCTAAAATTTCGAACTTGCCGTCACTCACTGTCCGCCGTCCGTGGTGCTCGGCATACTGTCGCAAATACTCTCCCAAATCAGCCCAGCCACCACCAACTCGTACCATAACGCGCTCGCCATTTTCCCCCACGCGGCGGATGAACAGCTTGATAGGATGTTCCTTGCCCGGCTGGGTAAGATGGTACAGTTTGATGTCGTTATCGCCTCGTAATGCCGCCGCAGACTTGCGTCCTGAGGCAGCATTGGCAGAGTCAAACTCACTTTTCGCAGGCGACAAGGTAAGTTCGGGCGATTTCAGACCGCTGGCTGAGCGAGCAGCACGGAGATATCCCCTGCTACCTTTGGCAGCAACACCACGTGCTGACTTGACTTCAGGAGCGTCGGCGCCAGGTCCCGAGGTGAGACGAATATGAGCTGGGATGGTGGTTAAAATGTCTGAGATCTTTCGCTCAAGGTCCTCGGCGCTGTTAGTAGACTTTTGGGCGAAACGTGTCGGAGGCCATGGTGGGTTCACTACACCCTCTTCGGTCGTGCCTTTTGCGGGTCGACGTTTCGCCATGGCGGCGTTTAGCTCAGGACGAGGTGCTCTGACTGCACGGTTTGTTGCATTGCGCACTGAAGGGGACTCTTCGATAAAGCTAGGCGGACTAGATTCAAAAGACATCTCGGATGACATGGAACCTACACTACCTCTTCGTGAGCGGGGTGTTTGCGGTGGCTCCATGGCAGGGCTGTCCTGTTCGTCATTGGTGATAATTATCGAATAATCAGCTGGCGCAAGAGGCTTCGGACGGCTTTGGCGAAAACCAGTCGAGACGTTCTCAACCAAATTATTATCAGCTGAGAATTTCTCGGCGACAGGCTGCACAGGTTTGCTTTCCTCTGGGCTGTCATCCAGCTCATTGTGGACCATAGTGTCACCTTCTTCGAACTCCGACTCGACGTCAAAAGGAGAAGATTCTTCTACAGTTTTGGCTTCTGGCGCAGGCGCATCTTGTGCAGGACTTGGGCCCTCGACAAGTTCCATAGGAGCTCCGTCCACAAGAGTAGTACTTTGTGAAGGCCCGGCTTGGGCAGTATTGATGTACCCATAACTTGGTAATTCTGGAAAATCCTTGGAGACATCAACTGTTGTCTCTCCTTGTCTCGGGGCCACTGGAACCGGAAGATCAACAGGTATGATCGGGGCTTTCTCCTTAGTAGAGGTTTGGGCCGATAGTGACTTAGCTATGTCATAACCAACGTGATTGTGCTGTGACACCTCTCGACTAACCTTGACACCTTCGTCTAGTGTGGCTTTACTTGCAATATGGTCAGTCCAGGCTCCTGAAAGAGTGTCTGAAACATCTGTGATGTTGCTCTTGGTAGCATCGATGGCCCGTGGTGCAGCATCAATAATACTGAGGGGATCTAGTCTTGTAATGTCCTTTGTACGAGTTGGACTGTCTATGGGTGCTTCTCGCGTGGCTTGTGACTCGACGTCGTTTGCGGTCATGTTCGAGCTCTGGTCCGAGATGCCAGGAAGAGGTGTCTGTTCTTGGCCGGGCGAAGCGTCGTCTTTGGAATGTGGTCCCAGCTGTTCGGTAACATTCTCTCGTCGGACTTCACGACCCTTGTCTACCTTCCTTCGCACATCGAAGTCAATGACCCTTCTCCTCGACTCATGAGCCCAGCGTCCGTAATCTGCTTCTATACCCTCGAAGACGTCTATCCAGTTATCAGGCAGGCAGTCCTCACGTCCTTCTAGAGTATCCAGCATCCTGTCTAGAAGCCTACCCAGATCGCTAACTTTGTGTTGGAGTACCCCAGAAATGGTGTCCACAGCCTCCTTCCATTGCGCAAACGCCGTGTCGGAAGTGTCTGCTGGCGGGTCGATCGCGTCCCAACCCAAATGCATAGCCTTTTGCGCTGTCTCAAGCTCACTCAGATATCTCGGGGCTTCGCGAAGGATCGAGACGCGTGCGGTCCACGTGTACAAGCGGTCTTTGAGCTGGGCGTGATGCGGTAGTGCGGAGAGGAGCGTCTGGGTGATGAGAAAAGAGAAGTCGTCCATGAGTCTGTAATTCTGCCGGGCTGCTTCGAAGCCAGCAGACGAGGGTCTTGATCTGCCTGCCGGGTGCATGTCCAGCACATGTTCCTTCAGCTCTTCAACATCCAGTTTCAACATCTCCTCTTCGATGTCGTCCAGCCGGGCCTCGTGCTGTTGAACCTCGTCCGACAGCAACGAGCCCCAATATTCAAGCGGTCGTAAGGTTTTGGTGAGGTCGGCATCCGGCACATGCTCTCTTATGCGCAGTTCCAGGCTCCTTCTCCGCTGCTCTCGCACCTCTGCACTTGGCTGCTCAAAGCTGCCCGACCATCCCCATTGCTCGATCTCGGCGCACCAACTCTTCAGTCGCTGCGCTGCCTTGGCCACGCGGGCACCCAGATCTCTTTCGGCTGCAGTCAGTGCCTCGATGCACGAGAGGATTTTGTATTCATCTTGTATTGTGTCGAATGGCATCGGTTGCTGGGTGAAGGCGCGGAGGGTGGTATCGGGCGACAAATCGCGAAGGCGGGCCTCTTCAGAGCTGGCGTATGCTCGTCCTCTGCGACCTCCAGGCGACATGATGGGTGACGGAGCTCGACGAGGTGTCATGGGCGGTATCAAACGGATGGGGGACGAGAAGGCGTCCATGGTGACAATGTTGCGCGGGAAAGAGCGACTGCGCGGACATGTAGGTGAAGGGAAGGCACAAAAGGAGATGGGTTGAGATTAAGGAGCCGCGATGGCTATGCTGCGGATGCTGTGAAAGTTAGTGGTTAGTACACTCTTCGTTGACGTCCCCGCGATGGAGCAGTGCGCTGCCTGCAGCCTGGTGTTTACGACTGACGCAGTCTTTCATCGAACACCTGTTGCGGTGCATCTTGCCTGCATGGATCGACGCGCTGCTAAGCCGGAACGCGTAAGGCCCGCGATCTGCCGCCGCGAGCTTTGACGCTGGTAGCTGCTCTGCTCACTGTCACTCACTACCATCATACTATCACGATGAACTCAAGCGTCTATTACAGGAATGAGGGCTCGTGGGGCACTGCAAAGCGTGTGCTAACCCTTTCGCTATTCAGAGGCTCATCCCTTCTGGATTCGTACTTCTATTCCGCCGATCACATCCCCGCACTCAACCTCACCCATCATGTCGTGCGCTGTACCGTAATACGAACATACGACCATGTAACCCGGAACGCGCTATTACCCGTCTCAACATTCAGACAAAGCCGTTATGTGCTTCGCGAAATACCATTGGGCAGCGTCGCGTAAGCGTGGTGTAAAAAGGCGATATTTACGCAAAGAAACTACCGAGTTACCTCTTTTTTCCAGGTTAGCCACTGCAGGGAATCGTCATTATCCTTCGCCAAGCATATTAAATCCTCCACCCCGCGTACCTATCTTTGTGACCTTCCTGAGCGCGTTAGCGACTTGCCTGTACACCTCGTGATTGCGCAGTGCCTGCCTAGAGTCCCAATACCTCGGATCGGATAGAGAGAGGTGGAAAGGATCAGGCATGTCTGGTTGACGTTATCTCTCCACGGTTCGTCCGGATCGTCTGCGGAATACTTAAATGCCATGTACCCGTTGGTTGTCATCGATCATTTTGCCGCTGTGAAGGGTACATTGCAACAGGGTCACCATGAGAGCTACTCTCGTTCTCCTCGCCACTATTGGCGCGCAAGCCTGCCAGCGTGAGAGGACATTCAGAAGCCATTCTCACAGTCTCATCAGGCGGCAGAGTAATAACGCGACGTTTCCTCCCGTATTGGATGCGAACGAGCAGATATTGATTGATTCATTCGATACTACATCAATCTCAACGTGGTCGTACTACTACAGTATGTCAAAGACTGCCTCGATTTGGGATCTATACTGACAGGAAATAGCCCATGGAGACCATGTTGCTGGCCGCAATCAGTCAATGGCACAGTGGACGGCTGATAAATGGGCTGAATATGGTTTCACTTCAAGGCTCGACGAATATTGTAAGCCTTCCTCCCTTCTTGACCAACGGTGCCGAAATGTATTATATCCAGGGAATGTGCTGACACGGTCAGTTGTGTTCCTCAACTACCCGGTTTCCAACTCGCTTGTCCTCACATATCCAAACGGTAGCACGTACACACCAACTCTCAAAGAGGCAGTACTGGAGGAGGATGACACTACCAGTTACCCTAACAGCATTCCAACTTTCCATGGCTACTCCTTCACCGGCGACGCATCTGCAGAATACGTCTATGTTGGTAGAGGTCAGCAAGTCGACTTCGACCGCTTAACTGCGCTCGGCGTCGAGCTTAAAGGAAAGATCGCCCTGGCAAAGTATGGTGGCCCATTTCGAGGTCTGAAGGTCAAGAATGCACAAGACCGTGGGATGCTTGGCGCAGTCATCTTCACAGATCCGGGCGATGATGGGAATATGACCGAGGCAAAGGGAGTCGCTCCATATCCGAACGGTTTTGCGAGGAACCCGACCACGGTTCAGAGGGGTAGCGTGCAGTTTCTCAGTACCTATCCCGGCGACCCGACAACTCCAGGCTATGTTTCTAAGCCCGACTCTCCACGTGCGGACCGGAGCGACGTCACCCCACAGATCCCATCTCTTCCCATCTCTTGGATCGAGGCTCAGCCCCTTTTGCAGGCTCTGAACGGATATGGACCGAGTAACGCCACTGTCAACAGGACCGGATGGACCGGCGCTATTCCAGGTGTCACCTACAGCGCAGGGGCTGGCTCTGGCGCGACGTTGTCCCTAAGCAATGTCATGAATGACACTTATGCTACCATCTGGGATGCTGTCGGCATTATCAACGGGACGAACGAAGATGAGGTAGTCATCGTTGGTAATCATCGAGATGCGTGGATCGTCGGAGGCGCTGCTGACCCCAACTCTGGCTCTGCTGTGCTCATCGAGCTGGCGAAGGCATTCGGCAAGCTCACGGAGTCTGGCTGGAAGCCAGCTCGCACTATTGTGCTATGCAGCTGGGATGCAGAGGAGTACGGTTTGGTCGGCAGGTTAGTTTACTATGTCTCTTAAGTTGTGCGCTTTTATTAACCCTTTGACAGCACCGAATGGATGGAAGAGTACATTCCCTGGCTGAAGAATGCCGCCGTAACCTATCTTAACATTGACGTCGCAGTCTCTGGACCAATTCCCGACATTTCAGCAACCCCGGACATGCATGCCATCAGCACCTCCGTTATGAAGAAGATTGTCTACCCTTACCGTAATAGTACTGACTTGACCATGTACGACGTGTGGAAGCACGAAGGTGGCAAAGTTGGCGTCTTGGGAAGTGGCAGCGACTACACTGCCTTCCTACACCGTGGCATCGCCGCTATCGACATGGGTGCCGGAGGCGGCCCAGATGATCCCGTCTACCCGTATCATTCTAACTACGATTCCTACCACTGGATGACAACATATGGGGATCCGGGCTTCGTGACGCATAAAGCCATGGGACAATATCTAACACTGCTGTTGTATCATATGGTCAACGACCCTGCCGTACCTCTAGAGCCAGCAGGCTACATTTCCGAGTTCGACACATACCTCACAGAACTCAACACGACCATTTCAGCAACAAACTACACCATCGACCTCTCACCCCTCACAGAAGCAATCTCCACCTTCTCCTCGTCCGCCCAGGAATTCGAACAGCTGCGTGCCCAGGCCCTGGAAACCAACGACGCCGCACTGCTGACGGTGCAGAACCACAAAGCCCGCGACTTCTCCCGCGGGTTTACTTCGCAGGGCGGACTTCCAACGCGTGAATTCTACCAGAATACCATCTTTGCGCCGGGACGGGATACAGGATACGCGCCTGTGACGTTCCCTGGTATCACGGAGAGTATTACGTTTGATAAGGATGCGGAGCTTGCGCAGGAGTGGGTGGGGAAGACGGCGGATGCGATTCTCGTTGCTGCTAGTATTTTGAAGACGTAGGTCTGCCTACTTATGTGTTGTAGTAGGGAAGGGAATGGTGAGCTGTGGATCACCTTGGGCTAAGCGAAGTGTTGTCCTTGTGCAGCGAGATATTATAAAAGTATAGGGGAAGCAAGGCGTTATGTCTGATTGTTGATCAGACATTGCGAGCTCTTCTGCTTTTGCAGAGAGGGGAGCGTAATGATAATGACAGTATAATTTCCGCACTCTTGACATCATCCTCGTATGATCTCACCTATTATGACCATCCCACTATGATCTAGAAGTTCAGTAACATCGAGTGTCATTGAGCCTACACGCTGTTAGGTGGTAATATCGCCAGTCCGTGGGAAGCTTCGCGTGCTAAGCTTGTAACTCTCACGTGTGATATGCACCATTTGAAATAAATAATCATACAAGTACAATCGACGATCTCAGCAGCTCCAGGGACTTGATATCTTCTTATCATAATCATAATCCGCTGCTAAAAGGGAGGGAACCTTCTATCTGCCTACCTTGAATGCCTACCTCCTCGCAGCATATGCACATCTCCCACCCGGAAACCTAGAACCGCGCCCCGCAATCTATCTATCTATGTCCGCAAGTTTTGTGAGGGATCGAACCATAAAGTACGGTACTTGGCGTGGTTCGGTAGCGCTAGTCCAGCCCCGCATTAAGACGGTAAATCCCAATAAAGCCACGAACGGCGTCGGGTGTAAACACTCGGTCGGTATTGCGTGCAGCGTACCGATACCGGCATGCCGATCTGGTAGTTCTTACACAATAATGGTGGGTTGGTGTGTACTTTTGCCAAAAGAAACGACGGATGGTTCGCTTCGTGTGCAAGGGATCTGCAGCGTGGGGGCGCTTCTTGCTCAATGTCTTGACAAGGTATTGCTAGATAGTAATCCCTACGAGTAGGCTATGGACTTTCGAGCGGTGTTTGTCCTAGTGTAAGCCGCTTTACTTTAATAAGGCACTATAGGCGATGTGCATGTTTAGATGGGGACTCGACGTGATAGGGGTAAGCACCTGCATTACCATTTTAGAGGCTTATTAATAGGTGGTAGAGATTGCGAAAGACAGTTCGGACGCCACGGGTTTAAGGTTGGATGTTGCAAGTCAAATTTGTTCTCAGACCACAATGGCGTGTCGAGTCAGCAAGTTAGCTTTTGGAGGCGACGTCTGATGTCAACCTACACCAGCCATTGTTATAGTGGCTGAAAGCCCACAGATGCCCGTTCAAAAATCAATGGAACGGATCTGCACTCCCCTCTTTCTTTGGTATCACACGTGATCGGTCGCAATTAATGCCGCGAGGAGTCTAGAGATCCAGCGTAGGCGCTAGATATAGCGCCGGCTAGCTGAAGTCTCCGAGTCATCGGCAGTAGAGAACCGAATGGAGATCTTCATCGCTCGTCTGGTGTCGAACATGACGGCGCAACCTTATTCAAAAGCGCAACCTGAAACCTCCGGTCTTTGGTCCTTGGGCGCCAGCGTCAGATTGGTGTTGGTATGCGTCGATAGCGAAAGTTTAACCTTGAAGCGGCGGTTGTGGAGCTGATGCTGATGCGTACCAAAGGAAGCTCCGCTGGCTTAGTGCTTTTGCGCGCACTTCCCAATATTTCAATTAGCCTTTGACCTTAAAGTGGTCCTGTACCGATGAGCGCCGAAGATAGGTTAGGAAACTGAAGCATTTCCGGTTGTAGCGTGATCAACACGATGACCTGTTAAGTTGAAAGACCGAGGCGACGGTGCATGGGCTGGAAAAAAGGATTGCGCGTTGCGCAACGTGTTGCGCTGATGCCCTTCTTGAAGATCAGCAACACAATCTCGCAAGAACTCACATTCGTTTCCTCCATTTAATGGTTGCCGTGGTGCTATATCCTCGGGTGGCCAGTAAAGCAGTCTAACGATGTGGTCAAGTTAAAATTTCCGAACATTCATCGAGGAGGGAAATGTTTGCTGCGAGCTACGGCTCAATCACTTGGACAACTAAGTAGCACCATACGCAAGATATTCCTCAAACAACATGATCCGAAACCCGGTCTAGACAGCAATTTTTGGACGCCTCTTAGCCAAGACACCTGACGAAGGTCTACCATGCCGATGCGCTCGATTGTCCATGGAACGCAGGGTTTGATGGTCCAGCCGAGACTTTGCCAGCAATGTTGTGGGAAAAGCAGTTGTGCTCCGACAACGTTTTATCACGCTGGGGTATACTCATTAGGGTCAACTCGTTAGTTGCCTAGGTAGGTAGCTCAATGGATGGGCCAGTCCACTGAAGATGGCTTCTGGCGCATGCTTCGTCAAAAACCTGGATGCCATTGACTCCGCAACCTAGATCTCGTAGAGCGTGCGCTTGTAAAGGGAGTGTTTGGTCTCTGATGTAAGTCGACTGCTTTCCATGCATCGGATATCGTCTCGAGACGTTACTTCTTTGAGGGGATAGGAGATGGGACGGCATTGTAGAGCTTAGATGAATTCAATAGTCTTTGAGTTCTTCATGGCAGCTGAAAAGTAATCGACGACTTCCAGGCTACCGTATTAAAGAACCTAGTCGCTGTCAGCAGAGTGAACAGTGAAGTTGACGGATGGGGCAGATTGTGGCGGTAGGCTTTTGGCCGAGGAGTAGGAGAACGAAGTTGAGGCAATCTGTCCCTGTCTGTACGGGTGGCAGCTTCCTCGTCTTCAAGGTGATCCGCGAAATTAGAACTGTCCACTTAAGCGCTATGATAATCTGTACGAAATGGCTGCAAGGTCTTTCAGACTCAGGAAGATTGCTCAGGCTTTTCTGCGAGAACGAGGCATGGGGTGTTCCTCAAGCACAACTCTCATTTGTTGCTTGAATGTTGACATGATTTCAAATGGCGATCCATGCAGCGCTGCGCCTCGTTCAGAAAAGTCGTGTTGATGAAATTGCGTCGGCGTTAGATGAGACTTTATCGATGCCTGCAACATTTAGTCGTTCATTTACACTTTGACAGAGGCTTGTGCCTCAATATCCGGATAGTTTGAGATGATCAGCATAGCCGCGGCAGAGCACGCTTGAGTCACCAAGTGCACAGTTCGATAGGAGGGTCAAGAAAGCAATAAGTGTGGCCGACTTGCGCAGCAGATGAGAAGGAAGGGTGACATGATCGGGCATGCAAAGGTAGGAAGGCCACAGCCAAGCAACCCCAGGTGCTCTAAACGATTCGTATTATAAAGCGTCCCTGTAGTTTGACATGTGTGAGGAGGTGGAGGTGCAGGAGTGACATTCTCAAGTTGCAACCAATGTGGAGCTTTTCGTATGGACTGAGATGTCGTCAGGAAAAAGCAGTCAGCAGTAGATACCGTGAGCGTTTCGATGGACCTGATTGGCAAGTTCTATACGGCCGTAGATACGGTTGAAAGTGGAATTGACCATCCCACTGACACCAGTGGCATCTCGTGGGTGAGTTTGCGAGTGAGGGATGGGAGATAGGGTGGGTGACTGGAGATTGTCTGTGGCAGTTTCCTAATCGTGCGCTGAATGAGGGAGATATCAGCGGCTATCTGCATTTGGAAGGTGTTAGTCAATCACACTCGGAGTGCTTGAGGATGGGACCTCTCTTCACCTGACGCATTCGCCAGCTGAGAAGACGACATGCTGGCGTTCTGTGGCTCCAGCAGTTTGTCAACGTGTGCCGTCGGCGAAGCATGTCACTAGGTCCAATCACTGATGGTCGATAGAGCGGAGGCCGAGACAGAGTCGCAGGCGTGGTCCTGATATCTCGTGCTCAAACCCTCGCTCGACACGCAGAGGGTGCGAGAGTCCCGATGGAGACATGAAGGCTGCGGCTAGCGAGCCAAGCCCAAGGAAGGGGCAGGTGCGAATGCAGCCTCGCGTGAACGTTCACAGATGCAACGCCTCCGATGATGCCTCCCGCTGGCGCGCTATTGCGGCGCAAAACACCAACACTTAGCTATACTAGCATTTATCCTAGCTTCAGGATAGCCATGACGTTGCCGGATCGATCGGTTGATATGTGTTTCGGATAGGTTACCATTTAGCCAGAATACATGTACGGTCAGTCACAGCAAGACAAGCGCAAACTCCGCTGCTGGAGCCTCATTGCCGGAACGTCGGACAGCAGAAACCAGCCGCCTGGTATCGAAGGAGCCAATGGCCGAGTCAGGGAGAGCAGAGCTCAGAGACGATACTGTCGGGTGCTGCCTTGCATGTCGATGACACGAGAAGGGCTATCGGCGAACGTGGGATAGCTTTTGGTAAACCGCACAGTACCGTACATACATTTGCTGCATGGACGGTGGATTGCTGCATCGCCGAGCAAAAGAAAGGCGCAACGCCTCGCCTCAGAGACGCACTCGCCTGCACGGCCGCCACGCGCCACCAGAGGCTACAGCAGCAGCCAGGCAGTGTGGGGAGTCTCCAGGAAGTGCCGTCGGGGAAGCCATCCGCGAACTGCGATTGAAGAGCAGCTTCGGGCGAATAGGCCCGAATAGCAGGTGTTGCCAGATCGCAACGGCCACGTGCACGTAGCCCTCTTTAGACGTCGCCCCAGGTCATTGGTGAAGTCTCCCATTGCCAGCGCGCTGGGTCAGGCCTTTCAGCGCGCATTAACCGACAACCATCCATCACGTACTGCAATCGCCGCCGGGCCACTGAGGAGCATTCGTGACTTCTGTTGTGTAACCCAGCTCGAGAAAGACCGCTGATTGTCCTCAATCACCATGACGCGAGTGGAAATTAGTCGGGGCTTTTCAGGGCCCAACTAGCGAGATGAATACTGTGGAGAAGGACTCGCTCGTTGCAGCCATCCTGTCGCAGGACATCTCGACAGCGCCAGCAGTTCGCGTCCCATCCCCGGCATCCCTGTGTCGTCTGGATAGCACTCCAGCATCCGCTGTCGTTGTCCGAGCACGCGCGAGCAGCATCGTAGTCGGCGCCGCCATAGCTGCCACCGGCACTGTCACGACAAAGAAACGCCGTCATGTTGCAAAGCCCGCCATTCCCAGCGCGCGTCAGCTCTCTGGCTCGGGCAGTTCGGCCCTGCCTCCATCAAGGCCCTCTTCGCCGTCCTGGTCATGTCTGATCCGGACAATGTTGAATGGCATCCCTGTCTCCACCACGGTCGTCCACACGCACAGAGCAGTTCTAAATTAACCTTACCTCGGTCCTCTCTCGTGCGGCGTGCTTCCTTGTACCGTACATAAGGCCCCTTACATACAATCAGGACTAGATATACGAGGCGTCTCCTCTTCTTTGATGGCTATTGGGGGTCATTACCAGGGTATGCGAAAGCACAAAGCTTCTGCGTTTTGAGTGGGTCGCGCCGCCACTGACGCTACGGCGGCTACCGCTCGTCTGTCATCGCATCACACCGTCGACCGATTGACAGGCGATTGAGTCCCAAACAGCCATCCGGGCCACCGACTAATGACGCTCGGACTTGTTGGTCTGAGCGAACTCTTCATCCCGCACATCACTTGGCCTGGGCGGGCCCACCCAACAGCAACCTGGCGTCTTGGCCTCTCAAAGACGATCTTGTGCCTGTTTGGAAGGAGGATTCGTGAACCCTGTGAAATTCTTTGGTGGATTGGCGCATCCAACGCAATAGACCCGTTGTGTAATAGCGTCAAAGGCCCTCGCCACTTTTAATCATCCACTCACTTGAACCAAACAGCGCGTTCTAAAATTCCATATTCAGTCCCTACTTCTTTTCGTCATATGCAGGCTTTTGCTTTTGGCGCCTGCTATGTTATTCCGCTGATTGCGATTGCGCCCCGCTAATGTACGGCCATGGTAACGACTAGCTAACATAGCTTGTCACTGTCCGGGCACAAGTGCTTCACCATCCTTCTCCTGGGTCAATCACTTCACGGGTCCTGGACCATTCCTGTCTCTTGGCTCTACCTGTCGGTGCGCACTCGAGCATTGATTACGCCCAAGGCCCATGGCATGGTCGATCTGCAACTGTCCCTGCCACTACTCTCCATTCACAGACAGAATCTAGTACTGCCGGCTCCAACGTTTGAAGAGTCGCCCTGCCTGACATTTTAGGTACGTACACTGTCTAGGTCTGCTCTTGCCGTAGCACACGGTGGGGCCTTCCCGAACTTTAAACATTCCATACTCATCTCCTTAGCATCTTTCAATGCACTGTCGGGTCTCGTGCGTTGACATTCGGGTTTTTGCGACAACGTTGCGCCTCACATGGCTGTGAGCTCAGAACGGCGGGCGAAGAAGACGGCATCTAGGCTAGAACACGCGTTGCTTTTAGAGCCCGTTGGCAGCGCAATGACCTTCAATCCTCAGACCCATAGTCCTGGGGTCGGTGCTCCCGTCGCAGACACTACCTCCGCCCCAAGCCCCGCGGATCGACCTGGATTCAGTTCTACCTTGGCTGGTCAAGACTCCATTGCTCAACCTCAACAGCAGTCGGGTAAGAAGAGACGTCCTTCCAAGAGCAAAGTACCCGGGGAACTTCGACGCTCGACATCAACACCACACATGCGCAATTTAGCACTCGGCGCATCTGGCGAGCTATCGCCGACGAGTAATAAAGCCCGCAATAAGTTGGGATACCATCGAACCTCAGTCGCATGTGGTAAGCAAGACCCAGGACAGCTTTTTTCGCAGTGTCGCTGACGTGAGCTCCTCAGGACATTGCCGAAGAAGGAAGATAAGATGCCTTTTAGCTCCGGATGATCCTCAAAGTCGCTGTGCCAATTGCATTCGCCTAAAGAAAGAGTGTAACTTTTACCCCGTGGAGCATACTCCAGAGACTCAGCGCTCGCAGGGTGTCGCGTCGAAAGACACCAGTCCTGGGCACCCTGCGACGCCTGCTACATCTTCACCGCGCCACCTTCCATCGGTTTCTGGAGAAAACATGGGCGAGTTCCGCACGCCGTTTGCTGGAACCTCATCTGCGACGCAGCCCTCCAATTATGGCTACCAGGGTGAATCAGAAATCGACCCTCACCAAACTCCCATCTCAGGGAGAAGTAAGTAAAGCCCGTTTCTTGCAAAAATATATGCGGCTAATTGTTGCAGTGCCTGTACAACAGCCTTCGTATCCCTATCCTCATCCTATAGAGACACAATGGCCACCCACCAACACTTTCCTTCCCTCGTCTACTGTAGGAGAAAGTCCGTCGTCAAACGCAAGTTACTGGCGACAATCACCCTCAACAGCGAATTCCGCATACGGCAGTGAGTCGAACGTGTCGGGCGGGCACACTCCAGCCGCAATGAGCACGAGCTCAACTATGTCGTATGGCCACCAAGATAGTCCCTGGGGCCACCAACCGCCTTTCCAGCCGCCTACGCGATCGATGTCGTACGGCAACATCGAGGGACTGCCACAACAGTATCCAGGTCAAGGACTCGGGATACATCATGACTTCCCGCGACGAACGTCTCCGTATCCATACCCTACGAGCATAGACACGAATCCGGCGACAGTGCATGCTACCACATTAGGAGGGTCGACGTCCGCCCCTCTTTCCGCGCCAATCGTACCGAATCACCAGTACTATCCACCGACATGGAATTCTTATGATACTGTACCGAATCAAGGGCCGGCAGTGCCAATGCCTGGACGATCTATGAGCGCGCAATGGTACACAGAACCGGGACATTTAGATCGGGTACAAGAGGAGGGAGCACCACCCATGGCGTATAATCATCATGGCATGCAACAGTTCTACTCAGGGGCTTAGATTGGCTTCGACTAGTAGAGTTTCTTTTGGTTACAAATTGGGGTACAACGGCGCTTCTGTTTTTGGAGGGAAATTTTCGGCGGCCTTTCGTCATCGCAACATTCACATCAGCTCCGTGAATAAGAGCTCAGTCCGTTGCAACTGGCTGCATGAGGGCCTCCGGCGCATAAAAGTTGGTATTGGGTTGGGGGATAGGAAAAACTACGGATGCGCCACGGAGACATGAAAGCTCGCCTGTCTAAGCAACGCCGGGACTCTTGACAGTGCAGATTCATTTCAACTCGCTGCGAGCAGCACTTTCCGAAACCGTCCTACTTGGTCGCGCGCTAGTTCTTCGAATGGCGTCCCACGCTTGCTTACTATTCGACATCGAACGCGCAAGAGCCTGAATGACTTCAACGCACTTGCCATGGTTGGATTGCATCGGAACCACGTCGAAAGCTGTCCATCGTGTATCGAGGAACCCTTTTCATTACCGTCACGGCGTTTCCTGCTATCTATTTGATCGGCTTCATATCTTCACGTTCATCATTTGTATAAATAGTACAGCCGGGTTCTGGATCAATATCGACAACAGGCGGCACCGTAGGCCTGCTTTTCAGCATTGTAGTATATGGCACGACATTCTGAAGAGAGACGACAATGGCAAGAGACTTTGACGCATTCAACTCGAACTATTCTTTCTGCACATCTCATTGAGATACGTTTCCCTTGTTTTCCTAGTCGTGGTGTGACTGGCGCCCCGCCACTGCAGGATGGATGCCCACTCGCATGGTTTCCAAACCGAATTAGGTTTCAATGCGCATCTCAGCATTTCAAATCTCCGCCTTTCGGCGACATGCCAAGTATCCCCAGGCAACGTTCAGGTACCACACAACTGTGCTCTATACAACTGTAACGCTTCAGGATCTAAAATCGTGTTGGGGCCCATGGGCTGTTCACTGCAGCAACGTTACTGCACCCAGGTCGCGATGCGCTATTTTCGATTCTTCTAGGCCTGCCACTTGGGCAGCAATGTTCAACCTGACAACTGCGCTACCTCCTCAAGCAACGACTATCTAGGTTCCCCAGACGTGCAGGCGGACATATTGCCACATGCACCATAGAGTTGCGCAACTCATCAGCGACATGCAAGCACTGATCGACATGGGTACTGAACCATGCAGATGGGATTAGGTATCAGCAAGGCACGACTCGAAGACGACAGTCATGTCCTGCATGCCAATCATGCAATGCAAGTGACTCTCAACGGACCGGTTGCCAGCGAACAAAAAATGTACCGAATGATGCATGGAACGCCGCGAATACGAGACAATACACCCTCAGTTTTCGACAGTTTCGATAACTTTCCTCAAGGGGTATGTAATTGGTAGGTGATTTGGCCTGGACCTTGGGACCCTGGTGCATCGCTGAATGCCTTGCAATCTTAAGAGGACTGCCAGCAAAGTTCAATCGACGTTTGAGCTACCATGCAGCCGACGGTCCTATCCCATTTGCATGCTCACATCCCATCCAAGATTGCGCCATCCGAAATTTTGAAATTCCTCATTGCGCCGAACTCCGGAATTTTCGGTTATTGACATGTGTCCCACTTTTTCCAACGGGCCTCGACGAGACACCGAGCTCGCGCTTATTTGGACAACTTCGTCCTTAATGTCGTTCACGAGACGCTATGTGCAGCACTATTTTTGCATAAATTCTTTGTTCGCCACGATGCATCCCCACTACCACACAGTTGGGATGGAGGCCCGTCAACATTGCCTCGGAAAGGCGCTTAGGCTGTTCTGAGTAAGGCCGCCGTCGGGGGTGGACGGTCAAGTTGCTGATCCACTGGCACGATTCATGGGCCTCCTCGGCTCTTGATCATGGTCGGTGAAATTACTATGATGAGCCCAGTGGAGCGGAACAACTGTATCCGGAGAAAGGGGAGGGGACAATGCTGTTGAATGAATCTTTGAATGTCCGCAATCGCATCGACGACTGAGGATTATTTCCCTTAGCTGGGAAAGCGCGGCCGAGTGCAGGGCCCTTGCATGAACGTGCGTCAAATCACTAGTTCGCAGCATGGTGGAGACGATTGGAACATGACGTTGATCTAACTGTGGAAAAGAGCTCGTGTCCATGACACCGGCCAAACTTGCATCCCTCAGCGTGACTTCTTGACCAGCGAATGCGCCCATACAATCTAGTTGATATGGCGTTCAAGTACTCTCGTGCCTCCCGGGGTCGAAAATGCAAGACCACATGGAGCCAGTCGGCCCACGTGGGAACCAAGAAACTGCTGCATCGTGCGGGGACACAGCTTCCAAAGGCATCTTTTTGTGCAGCATGAACGGTTCAGCCAATCGCAATTTTTTGGTGCGAGACTAGGCTGAGGGCCCAAGCTCGCGCACTTGCCCGCGTTCGGTTAGTTGGTTATATGTCGGATGTGCTCCTCCGATGAGTACCTTATCCTCCAGCCTTCTCCACAATCGGTCTATCTACCCACCATCTTTGATCGTCCCTCGATCCTCATGAGCCACAAATACTACGTCACTAATCATGCGGAGCCAATCGGCACTGCAAAGCGACAGCTATGTCAAGCTCTTTAGGAAGGTTGCAGTACTACGTGGAAACACTAATGACTTTTTCACATCCACATTCCTCGTCGTAAAGAAGCATCAGCATGTGAGTATCATCTCCACTAGCTCCAGCAGGCCGACGCCATTTCCGATCCACCCCGTCATTATGCCTAGGCCTCGGTGCCAGAACAGAGACCATCGTATCTCCGTATAGCGACCCGCAAAACGATCGACGACATTTGCCCCGTATTCCGTGACTCGTGTCCGTTGTTCAGTCCAGTATAGTCTTGTACCTTGACGTTCCGATCCGCCTCGTTCTCGCTCCACGAACAACGGAAGAACATGGCGTCACCTTCCAGACGACCCAAGCTTCCGTGTGCGAATGCCGCAACTTCCCCCCCTGGTCACTCAAGGTAGGTCCCTAGCTGATTGATCACACACTTGACACCTCCTCAACAAGCAAACAAATCTCGAGTCGCGGAAAGCAGAGCCCATGCAGCCACACACACCAGCGGACCTGTGCTCCCCACCAATCGCCTTGCTCTCCCCCCAACGCCGTAAGCCATGTCTTGCATAACCCAACGAAACGCCCGCCTTTACTTCCTTACATCCGATCGGAATCCTGCAGCGCTGCGCCGTAACTGTACGTCCGTCGACAGCCAGCCTAGCTCGGCCATGTGAAGTGAGGGAGTGGTACAGTACGCAAGTCAGATTTTGGGGCTTTTTTTTTTGTTGCAGTTGGCATGTAGGCCGATCATGCACCCCAAACTAACTCGTACGCACATGAGGAACCTGCACTCCATACTCTTGGCATCACGGATCACCCGCATATGCTGTGGGTCCCTGCATCTAGAAGGGAATGGGTGATTTCGTGACCCAGGTTCTGATGATGATGGGGAGGGTGTGTGTGTGCTGTGCAGCAGCCATGTCGGGCGGTCGTGTATGTAGTAGCGTAGCGCTACTCGGGATAAGTAAGGCGGGACGACGAAAATGCAAGACATCCCGAGGTATGTGGTAATGGTTTTCATGTTCGCACATGTTGAAGGATGGGAGAGTTTGAACCTGTTATTCGGGCTGCCCCGTTGAGGACGTCTGCATGGGTTACCAAACCTACTTACTGACCTGGTCAAGTCGTGTCGTGTCCCGAGTATCCCGTGTGGAGGAGACGGCCCGACGGGTTGTGGGACGACGCGCTCGCTCACGGCTAGACACCGCTGGCTAATCGTGAATCTTCCGTTCGCCAGCCGGCAGAATTGGATGAAGGCTCCCTAGCCATGCTGCCACATGACCTTACTCCCTAGCTTGAACTACTTCTCGACACGTCGTTACTCTTACCAGTAAGCGTAATAGCGAGCTTGATTAATACTCTAACCCTCTGAACGTACACCAGGCTCTAACAACATAGGAAATGCCACCTTTGAAATTTAGAATAGTGGTGTAATAAGAACTATAGTTCATCATTATTCTTACTCAATACATCGTCAGAAGGGCAAATGTTCGTGATATCCTCCTATGCATGCCGTAACCCAACAGCGCCTCGATAACGCCTCCCTTTGACCTCATCATTGCACCAAACTCGCAGCCGCATCTAATTTCTTCCTCTTCATCTCCACAGCCTCTAATCACTTCTAAGCATACTCTCAACCAAATCGCCCAACGGCCCCCAGAAATCCTTGCTGCCATTCGCCAGCCCATGCTCATCGATGAACAGCACGTAATGCTTGAAGCTCGTGTTTAGATGGGGCTCTAGACCTAGCTCGATGATGACAGGGTAGTGGTGGCAGTAGATGTGCGCATATACGCGGTAGAGGCGCTTGAACATGTTGCGGATGAGGGCGGGGAAGGTTTTGGGGAAGGGGACGCCGATGCGCGAGGGAAACATGGATTCGTTGTCGACATTGGACTGTACCCAGGCCATCAGGTGCTCGATGTATTCGGGAGCCGGCATTTTGGTGGGTTTCTTGAAGGATTCGGAGTCCTGCCAGAGGTATTCGAACCTGTGTAGCGTCAATAAGGTTACTCGATTAAGGGGAGAAGGCATCCTACTCGTCTGTTGCCTTCATTTCCGGACAACTCTGTGGTGAGCAGAACTCGGTGATGGATCCGTAGAGCAAGTTTATCTGGTTGTAGAAGTCGACGACTATCATCTTATATCAGCGGAATGCACCTGTTTGCCATAAAACCTTCCTTACCGTTGACAGCCAGCCACTCATCTTTATCCTCGCCTTCGGGCAATTTCACAGCCTTCCTCAGGCTCCCGCTGCCTAGTGTAGCCTCCGCATACTGCTTGAGCTGCCAACTACTTGTGCCTCGGTTCGTTTTCTGCGGCTTGAAGGGAGCGCGTGTCCGTGGATTGCTAAAGAGAGATGAAAGTAAGCTTGTGCCCCCAAAGTAACCCCTGTTGTGCTGCATCTGCATCTTCGCCCTCGTCTCAGGGTTAATAATGCTACCAGTGTGCGAAAAGCCATCAGAGCCCCGCCCAGAGTCCAAAGCTGCTTGATTTGTCGGTTCGTCGAGCGCGGGAGACGTGTTGCCGCCAAGGAGGAGCTTGTATGAATAATTGGGAATCTCGCGTGTCGGACTGTCCGAGCCTGACTGCATTGAAAGTTCTGCTTCTGTTGCAGGAGCGGGCGCAATCGCTGACGCGTTCACTCCCGCCTGCGGAATGCGTAGCGCCTGCCCAATTCTCTGCAGCGGGCTCTGATACATCTCCTTTGGCCGTGCGAGGTCCATCCCGATCCTGATTCCACCCTTATCTGGCCATATATCTCCTGCCATGCCCCGCTCTGGACTGTCCAGTACGTCCATATCCAATCTCAGGTTCATGCAGCTCTGGCTCTGGGCGAAGGTGAAGATGGGCTGGAGAGGCTTGGGCTCCGCGGGAAACAAGGGGTGAAAACTAGGAGGAGTGGAGACGAACATTGTGGTTATGAAGCCTGACATGGCTGCTGTGGCTCAATGCCTTGAGTATATAGCGTCGATCGTATTTCGTGATGGCTGGCGTGCATTCCAATGGTTAGCTAGGCGATGGTGAGGGGAAGAATGTGCAAACCTCTAGATTCGAGAGCTGATTACTGAAGCAGGGGCGGAGAAGAGCGCCAGCGATAGTAATTAGGAAGGAAGAAAGGGACGAGGGTGTGTTCTGTACGCTGGTGACGGTGGCCTTGATGGTGTGGTGTTGTTTGGGCCCCGCAACAACAAGCGGGACTCCTGCCGCAACTATCGATAGCTGTAGCCGCGCTAGCACGTGATTGCAGTAGTCTCATCACCCAAAGGTGTGCCGTTCTCGAAGATCTCGTCTACTAGGCGGGGATCAGAAATGGAGCAAACTGTTTGGTTCTTAGGTTTACTCTAGGTCTACGGATTGAGATTTGCGCCAATTGGACAACTTTTGCCGCTGAAAAACACCACCAATATACAGCACGTCCAGCCCATTATACCGTATAGGCGGCGTCAAATCACCTTGTGAAGTACGGGTCCTGCTCAAAGTAGTCGCCACGCTCCTTGTGGCCATTACTGCGGCCTCTCGCTGGCTTTCTTTCTGACGCACCATCTGTCATGGTCTCAAACTCATCGGGTTCATAGTCCTGCATGCCCGTCTTGATACGCTGCAGCTGGCCGCTGACATAATGGTTTAGTCGCTCATCCGATGCTAATTTCTGCTTGATCGCCTCCTCGTCTGCTACACCGACCGAGTTAGTGCGTCTAACCGGGCTCATGGCCTCGTCCTCGTCGCCGTTGGTTGATGTCTCCCAGTCACTTCGGAAGCCGATGCTACGGCTCGTCGAAGACCGACGGAGATGAGCTGGCTTCTTTGGTTTACCAGTCGACGTGAAGATGTCGTCGAAATAATGAGCAGCAGCACCGGTTGGTGTGCGCGGGGTTTGTGGGAGGCGACAGGTCATACTACTCACAGTTAGTACAGGCAGCAATTCCCTGGACATGAAACTTACCCAGTATCGTGGATCATCTTCGCAATCAGGCCGGTCCAGCCGCACTGATGAGTTGCTCCCAAGCCACGTCCAGTATCACCATCGAAAAATTCATGATACCACATGTAGTCTTTCCAGTTCGGATCAAAGTCCAACATCTGATTGCCGTCGTTGATGGCCCTTCTACCGTCATCTCCACGAGCAAACAGGTGCTGGAGGCGATGCTGCAGCTCCTCGGCGACGTGGCCTAGATGCATATAGTCGCCCGAGCCTGTGGGACACTCCACCTTTAGGTCGTTGCCGTAGTAAAGGTGGAATCTTTGGCAGGATTCGATGAGAAGAAAGTTAACTGCCATCCAGATGGGGCCGCGCCAGTTGCTGTTGCCGCCAAAGAGGCCACTGTCCGAGTCGCCAGGAAGATAAGCGACTTCATACCGCTGACCGTTAACATCCATAGAGTAGGGATGGTCTTTGTGGAATTTCGAAAGAGACCGGACGCCGTGATCAGCGAGGAACTCGTTTTCATCCAACATCCTCTGCATAATCCGCTTGAGTCGCTCTTCGCTGACAAGTGACAGGAGTAAACGGTTGCCTTTACCGCGCTTCTTCATTGACGCTATGTTACGTTCTGCGGTTTCCTTTCGGTTGTTGATGAACCACTCCACTCTCTTCTTGAAGCTCGGGAGTCTGTTGATGATTTCGGGTTCGAGTGTCAATGTTGAGTACAGCGGAATAAGCCCAACAAGAGATCGAACGGGCATCTGATGGCTCCAAGGACCACCCCAAGATATGGCATCGTAGTAGAAGCCGTCCTCTTCGTTCCACAGCGGCTTCGACTCGCCACCGCTGCGGTACTGCATGGCGTCGCTGATCATGATGAAATGCTCGAAGAATTTTGAAGCCATGTCCTCGTAGATGCGACGGCGCTTGGCAAGCTCGAGACAAATGTTTAGCATGTTTAGGCAGTAGAAGCCCATCCAGCCGGTGCTGTCAGCCTGTTCGAGGACACCTCCAGTGGGCAGAGGATCGGATCGATTGAAAATGCCGATATTGTCGAGTCCCAAGAAGCCACCCTCGAAAATGTTCTTGCCATCTGCATCCTTGCGGTTGACCCACCAAGTGAAGTTCAACAGCAGCTTCTGGAAAACGCGCTCAAGGCAATCAAAGTCTTCACGGCCGTACATCTTGCGTTCAATCTTGAAAACCCTGAATAGTGACCAAGCGTGGACCGGGGGGTTGACATCGCCGAAGTTCCATTCGTATGCTGGCAGTTGGCCATTGGGATGCATGTACCACTCGCGGGTGAAGAGGTCGAGCTGCTTCTTGGCAAAGTCGGGATCGATCATGGCGAGAGGTATGCAATGGAAGGCGCTATCCCAAGCAGCGAAGAAGGGGTATTCCCACGAGTCAGGCATTGACAGGATATCGTCCAGATACATGTGCTTCCACTCTTTGTTTCGTATAGCTTTGCGGTCTGGTGGTGGAGGAGGCATCCCTGGGTCGCCGTTCGCCCACTGATCCCAAACGAAATGATAATATTGCTTACACCACAGCATACCAGAGAATGCTTGACGCTGGATATTTCGCAAATCGTCTGCCATGGGGAGAGGGCTAATTCGGTAATAGAATTCATCTGCCTCTGCACGGCGCTGCTCAATGATATCATCAAAAAGTTCTTCGTCCAGGTATCCGTCATTCCTTCGGGAGAACCTAAATCGTACTACGGCACACTCGCCGGGTTGGACGCCCTCATCTTCGTCGAAAGCATACCAAGCTGCACACTTGGTGCCGGTATTGTGAGGATTAACCGCATTCTTTTCATCGTCAACGATGCGGCGGTGAATGCCATCCTTGACATATGGTGTCTTGTTCTTAACATTCCACAGTCCCTTGTAATTGGTGTCGTTGTCTGTGAAGAGGAGCTCGGGCTGCACATCGTCGCCGCTCGATCCTGTGCCTGGGGATGGCGAGAGCTGGAAGTAGCGATCTCCAAGCTTGTGGTGTTTTGAATGAGCTGTGGTTGGGCTCACCTTGGCGATGGACGGCTTCTTCTTCGCGTCTTCGCGTCCCCATGCCCAAGTATTCCGGAACCAGACATGGGGCACAATGTGCAACGGTGCCGGCTCTGGTCCGCGATTGTATGCCGTGACTCGGAACAGAAGCTCCTCAGCGTCATCTGCCTCTTTCGCGGTCTCAATGAAGATATCCCAGTATCGATCATCATCAAAGATACCAGTATCGACGATGTTGTACTCCTTCTCAAGTCGAGTTCGCTTTGCGTTGGTCTCGATAAGATCCTCGTACGGGAATTTGCGCTGGGGAAGCTTGTAGAGATATTTCATATACGAATGCTACGGCAGATGTTAGGGACATGGCCAGAGTGAGAGTAGGGGACCTACCGTTGGGGTATTGTCCAGATGAAAATGGGCTTCCTTCAGCGACTCGCCGTGGTTGCCCTGTGGATTTGATAAACCGAATAGTCGCTCCTTTAGGAAGTCACTGGAGGACATCAGACAGCCAACTCACACATTGCTATGATATGACGTACTCTTTCTCGTTCCAGAAAGCAAAGGCAATATTCTGGAAGCCGTGCGTATCAGAAACACCAGCAATACCGTCCTCACCCCATCGGAAGGCGCGCGATCTTGCCATATCATGCGTAAAGTCTCTCGAGCAGTCAGTAAAGGTCAATGGTGCCGAATCAAGGGTACATACGGCTCCAGGCGTCTCCATCATGGCTACAGAGGGGTGTTAGCAGCGTACAGCGTCAATGATAGTCAAGAGACCCACGAGTAATCTTCACGGACTGCCAATGGGTTAGTCTACAACATGAACAAATATGGCAATGATGTCTGACCTGTTGCCCACTGCCTTTCGGCAACGTAGGGACCCCATCGCTTCCAGTAGGCGGTGCGCTCTCGGTCCTGCTTGAGGCGCTTCTCCTCCTCGCAGAGGTATTCCTGATTCTCAATGAGAACCATGGCGACTGTGTGCGTCGGTGTGGTGCAGAAGGTGTGCTAGGGATGAAAAACGAGTGGTGTATGCTGCTCGGCGCAATTGGCGGTGTCGAGGTGGACTCGCAGGGTACGGGGAAACAATGGGGTAATCAGACAGGCTAGAATGATAGGATGGAACAGTGCGTTGCCCTAGTGTATGTATGCGGAGTTGCTGCAGAGAGTAGTCTCGAGGCTCGAGGTGTTGTGAGAGAAAAGGTGGCAGTCAGGGCAGTATCGAAGTTTTTGGCGAGCGGCGACGTCTGCTCGTAGCTGCCGCGATGGCTGCAGGAACTCGCGATGGATGTCATAGGCGACCGTGCTCGCGGAATAAGCTTATCGCATGGGGGTTTGGCGCTCTGTTCCCGGTTTTGCGCTACGCGAGCCTCAAGAGACGGGGCTAGACTCGCCAGAATCAAACATCACGACATTTCTGCTACACACCCATGATCTTTGTTGGATGGAAACCTCTTCGTTCGACGATTTTGCTGAACTGTTGAACGCGCTTACTACCGGCGGCGAATCCAAGATAAGCCGCGACGTTAGAGCACCTAGTGTCGGCGGTTGAACCCACTAGGCCAATCGTCGATCGAAGCCAGCGGCGGAAGGCGTGCCTGGGGTCCAGATGGATATTTGAATGTGGACCCACGAACATGCATATGCGAAAGAGAGGATGCGAATGAGATGAGGTCTGATTGTTTCATTACTCAGCTCCTAACATGGTCTTCGTCAATGCCATGCTGTCTGTCCCATGGCTCGTTTGGCCCATCAACATGTACACGATGACCTACGGACCTAGGCACTTTCAATCATTGCCTAGACATGCTCTTCATTTCTCCCATCTTACCATCGTTGAGTCATTACAATCAACAAATGTTATAGCTTCTGCTGACATCAAATCTTCCCTTTCAATCAACGCGACAGTGTTCAGCGAAAGAGAATATCTTTGCGCGTTCCGATGCACATCGCGAAAACGCCAACCCACGTGACACTGTCATTGCGGAATCACACCTCTTGTCAACCACCGAACAGAAGTAGCTAATTTGCACGTTCGAATTGCCCTCGATTCGTCTCAAACACTACATTCACCCGTCCCAAAAAAGCCGCACCATGTCCATGCACCGGCCAACATTTCTCAAACACTCATGCACCTTTCGCCAATTGTCCCCGAGCTGTCTTCCATTGGACAGAGCTTCTCCTGACTGTATCCAAGAAACGGGGACCTACCATAACGTCCTGATGGCCCACATTAGTCTTGAGACAACAGTGGATCGGGCGGTAGCAGTGCTATAGGGACAGCACTTACCGGCCTGCTCCCTGATTAGGTTGATCATGACCTGATCCGCTGCCAACGGCCTGCTCTCCATGGCGCATTCAAGCCTGACTTTGAGCTCCGTTCCTACACCACAGTCCTCATGCAATTCATCGTATCTCAGAATCTCGCTGAAGTCAACTCCCCCAACTGAAGAATTAGCGATGAAGGACGGCGCCGTGATGTCTGCCAGCGTTGCGTCTAGAAGTCTCTGCAGGATCTCTAGGGGCGATTGAAGGATCTCCGAGGCGTTCTGGAGAGGTGGCATCATCTCATGTACTGTTAGGTAGCGCTCTAGCCGAAGTTTATGTACCGCTGTACACTGCGCCTGAATCGAGGAAGAGGCGTTTGATAGTCGGCAGTGATTCGAGACACACATTTCACGCAGCAAGTCGTGGGTGACTTTGAACATCTCGGCAACAAGCTTACAACGCAGCCTTTTGATGATGGCTCGGATGAGCCGTTAGCGATTGCACATGGAGGAAGCTGGCTACCGCAAGGTCTGTGCAAGGTGGAAAGACTTACCGAGAGCTTTTGGAGGGAAACGCCCCATTATGAGGCAGCCTGTTGAGGATAGTAGATCACGTTGTACATCGACCCGGCAATACAGGACCAGATGGTTTGCGAGCGCTAGGTACTCCTCTTCAAAGCCGAAGTGGTATGCAATGTAGAGCCACTGCTCGTAGCCTGGATCAAATATCCTATGGCGGTGGGGAGCGAGCCACGACTCTAGATGAGGCACCAGTATGTGACTGACGTTGTATCGTTCCACAGTTGAAGCCAGTCGAACAAGTTCAGGCAGATCAAGCTTCGTAGGAAGTTTTGCGTATTGTAAATGCGCGATCAGCATAATCAGGCGTATCATATCGGCGTCGTCTTCTGGTAGCAGAACTTGCTTAGTTTTTGTAGATCCTAGCAAACTTTTTGAGCTCCGGCGTTCGACAGTCCCTTTCCAGTTCTCGCTGAGTGCCATGACATGCGGCCGGGACACGATGAGCTTATGGATTCCGGTTGGGGAGTTCTCGCGACTAACGATGAGTTCCATCGAGTCTTTGCCGATGGAGGTAATATACTCTGCTTGGTATCTGAGCGAGCTAGTGCTAACCATTGTGAAGCCGGCTGGTCTGAGGATAGACATAGTGATAGTGTTGAGAGCGGTAGCTCCGTCTGAAGATGTTGTGTAAGTGATGTCTGGAGAATGCGAACGTCGAAAGTGAAAAATACCTCGTATACCATACCGAAAGGGCGATAAGGCTCATTGAACTAACACGCGACTATTGTGGTAAGTGCACTTGTGGGGACAGGGAGGGAGCGAAGTAAAGGAACTGCGGGCGTGGCGCTTGGGTGTAATGGAGGAAGGAGCATTGGATGATGCTTCGATGAACAATCGAGTGATTGTCTAGTTAGGAGATATAGTCTCACCAAAACCGTTTCATAGGACTACGCACATGAGGTAAGATTATATATCGGTCATCGTTGTTGTACCTAGTCGTTCAAGGCTGCCGTAGATGAACGCCGCCTCTATGCTTCCTGCACATCTATAGTACACATAATATACAAGGCTAGCCATCACTCCATCAGAGCTCAACCCATAGGCACAGGCCGCAAATGCCCGTCCTTGTCATACTTCGCCTTGAAAAAAGTATAACTCAGCGTGACAGTCTCAATCCCCTTCATATTAATATCCTTCACGAATTCTGGATCGATGTAGAAGAAAACAGGCATATCCACCGTCTCGCCCGCATTCAACCTCTGCTCCTCAAAGCAAAAGCACTGAATCTTGCTGAAATACGGCGCCACCTGTCCCGGGGTTACCGAATAGGTGGCGACCCCGATAATGTCCTCGTCGGACTTGTTGGTCGCGGTGAAGAATGCTAGGGCGGTTTCGCCGGGTAGAACGCGTACTTCGCGCTGCTGGGGAACGAATTTCCAGGGTAGTACGTCAGATACGGAACCATTGAATGTTATGCGAATTCGAGGGTGGTTCTCTACGGGCTTCAGGCGTTCTGAAGGGTCGCGATCGGAATCACCGCCATGGGCAGCAGATTTAATGGGCTGTCCACCCCAGCCAGTTTGTGCGCAGATCTGGGTTCCAGTATTAGGACATATCCCTGCAGTGTGCATTGCGATGAAGCATACCATCTTGTACATGGGTACAGAGCCGTACGTTATAGCTACGAAGCCGACTATTACACTGAAGACGTAGTTCCTTGTATGCCATTAGCGACTTTCTAAAGCCCAATGCCTCTTCATACGCACATGACTGTTCTGTTCTTAATTTTATACTGTGCATGCATCTGGTCCATCCTCGGCACGCCGCCCTGTTGTGTCTCTTTCGTAGTATTCAAGCATCTTCGTGGTGTCGAAAACGGAGGATTGCGGGCTCGCGGTAACCGGGAAAGGGAGCGTGAGCATGCCGAGCATGTCCATGATTCAAAAGCTCGTGACACATACGGTCGTAATGGCGATGCGACAGACATTGCGGGTGGAATGCGATCTTTAGTAGCGGAGGAGAGTTTTGGTGGAGTGATGAATCAGTGAACGGGTTCGCCGCGGGATTTAGCCATTTTGGGACGAATTGCAGAAGCTTGGACTGATATAACTTTTGAAACCGGACGTCATCTTCAGACCTAGACCCGAACTCCCCCACGAATTTGCTCGAGTTCTTCGAACAATCCTGAATAGACCCTTGCTTCGTCGACCGATTGACGAATCCATGGCAGAACCTCTCTGCGGCGTCTGTAACACAGAGCCAAAGAAGTACAAATGCCCAACTTGCGCACTGCCATAGTACGATTACCAGCACCCAAATGACTTCTCCGTTCTGACCTAAACAGCTGCTCATTATCATGCTTCAAAATCCATAAGGCCACACACCCTGCCACAGCGCCGACACCCGTCGAGCCTACTGGGCCTTCCCTCCCCCAACCACCAACACCCGCTCCACCGCCCCGATACCTGAAGAAGAAAATCGACTTCTCCGTCCTCGCCACGAACCCTAAATTCCAAGACCTTCTCAAAACCAACCCTGTGCTCTTCTCGACGATGCAGCGCGTATATGCCAAGACAATCGAGCCAGACCCTGAAGACGAAGCGCGACGACATAGGCTCCAAAGACAGGCATTTGGGGGACGAGGGAATAGGGGGAGAGGGAGAGGAGGAAGGGGAGGGAGGTGGAATGGTCGGGATGATGAGCCAAGAAAGTGGACGCCGAAAAAGGGCGATGCGGATGCGATGGGGTTGTTGAAGGGGATCAGGGAGGGGAAGGGGCGGGAAAAGGAGAAAGAGGCCATGCACGAGTTCGTGAGCTTAGTTGAGGAGATATTTGGGGAGAAGAAGGAGGGCGATGGGGGTTGAAGGGACAGAGCGCAGGGGTTATCAACGTGCACAGGGAGCATCATTGCAACACAAACGAGGAGACGTTAGACGGCGATTATCTTGTGCAAGTATTCGAGAAGAATCGCACGGCGTAATACAGGGTCTCCCAAAGGGAAAGGGCGCAAAAAGTCACTGGTTGAAGGCGCGCTCGTCGGCTTTGATGACTTATCGCCAATTCGCTCACTAAGAGCACTACCGAAAGAAAGAGGAAGTCTCGTGCTGAACACGACTTTGGAATGAGTCTGAGGAATCTAAAGGCTAGACAAAGGAAATAATGATACGTGCTCTTGATGCTCGGACCGCAAAGCAACCGCCTCAGAAGTCAACTCAGCGCCAGTTACCGTATGACCATAATGCAATGCGGCTCAGTAAAGACTAAACTTAGCTGAGGGTATTCTAACTTCTTTGATTTCCCGTAAGCTCATAAAACTTGACCATCATGTGCGTCCTCGATCTGAAATATTGATGGAAATAGTAATGACGCTTAGCTGAATGTGTTGTAGATATTTCAAAGTTGTGAAATGCTGGATAGATTGTAGATGGTCGTGCAGTTGTCACTCGCTGGTCCACCAGAGATGGGAGCAATGGCTCAGCTCGAGTCAGCCCGTTTAAGTGGCGAGGACGTGGTAAGGTGCAGGATCTGAAGCTCCGACGGGCTCCATTACCCATGGTCCTTAGAGACATCCCGAATAAAGCTCATGACGGCGTTATAATGCTGCAGACAGACTAGTTCGGTCAGAGAAACGCCACAATACTTTGGTGAATGGACCTTACGTGTTCCCATTGCGCCCAGAGATCAACGCGGATATATTCCCTGAGTATGTGGCGAATTTCTTCCACGACTCCAAACTCTGTACAGCAATACATGTAACAGTAGGACCTCGCGACTTTCTTTGCCTTCTTTTGGGTGTTCATGGTTTTTAAGCCCTCCCAGTATGTGCGTACACTACCATACATCATGGAGGTATTATCAAGTGGAGGGTAGAGCCCTAGGGCCTGGAGGCGTTTAATCATGAACCCAAGTCGAGTCGCGGCGCATGTGGCAGACCCGTTCACTTCGCAGGTTTCTTGAATAAGTGCAGACTCAAGTGCTGTATTACACGCAGACAGGATATCTTGGAGTACGTCGAGGCGAGTGTTGCGGATAGTGCCTGTATTTACGTCAGCGGTTGATCGAGAATGAGCGACCCTTTTGGTGGAAGAAACCGGATTTACCAAGTATATCGTCGGGTAAGCACCTGTTCAGTAGTATCTTTGTGTTATTACTCATGTAGTACTCAGCAGCATCATCTTTGTTAACCGCAACGTTCATGCATAGGATGCTGACCGAGTGCGCTGACTCTCGTATGCGCTTGAGTTGACGATTGGCAAGTGCCCATTCCTGGCAGATGGTGTTTGATGGCCATTGCATTCTAGTACCTTTATGCTGGCCAATCCAGTCCATCGAGTTGATCACGGCGAGAATGGTGTTGCTCAGTTGATACTTGTCGTATAGAGCCGCCAGATCGACCACCTCCGTCTTAGTTAGGGTCTTTGGTAGATCTAGATGCATGAGATGGGTTATTTTGAGCAGAAGATGGAATGCATTGCAAGAGTCCTCTGGGAAGGAGATCTCGCTCTGGGTGCTCTCGGCGTATTGTCCACTAAGCAGAGCCTGGAAGACCGGACTGGCCAACCTGAGCGAGCCGCTGTTGATCTTGATGACCTTGGGGCCGCTAGCATGCTCTCTTCCAACTACCAAGGTGGCATCGGCAAGAGGGTCGAGAACAATGACCTCGATATTGGATAGATCTTCCTGCTTCCGTTTCAGACCTTTGGAATTCCCTTGAGGCACCTCTGTTCCGCTTCCGGATTGCGGGGTGGTGTCTTTATTTATGAACTGGCTCATTGTTTTCGATGCTAGGTCGGCTTCGATATTGATTGCTTGAGTGCCCATGTTAGGGGTTTCGCTAGAGGCTCCCGTCTCCACCTTGGCGTGGATGTCACAATAACTCTGAGGCCCTGATGGGGCGGCTGGTTGTCGGAGAGCGGTCGAATGTCGCAAGTGGTCTAAGTTATAGCTATGTTAGATGAACGGGAATGTCAAGGTAGTGAGAAAGTAGTGAAGAAGGGAGGAAAGACCAAGTTATGGAGGCTATATGGAGGCGACGTCTAGCTAAAGGTGAGAGCCAGTCGCGCGATCTCCACCACCATCGATCTCAGCTTGCCTCTACTTGCCAATGAGCGGAATCGACAGTTCGTATACTGATAAGTAAAGGTACTGTATGCAACCACACAAAGGTAGTCATCGTGCAAATGTCCCAGCCCGTTCAACCATCGTGTATGGAGCATGCCAGATCTATCTGTGGTATCTCATGCTATTTGCTACAAACGGCGAGCAGCTTTCGATTGATCGAGGGTGAGTGCGCATAAGGCTCGAAGACATGAACAACGACGATGATCAAGAAGTTACTAAACGGCCACTGTTCTTTGCAGTTTCGGTCTTTACAAATCGGCCCTACCCTTGCCTAATCCTCCGCTCCCTATACCGACATATAGCAAATCTAAGCCACACTAAGGTTTCCCTCTCTCCTACTCCACCACTGGCGCACTCGTCGAGAATATCATTACAAGGAGGCCGAGCAAGAGGTCTCGGACCGCCGTCAGCGTGAATGCCCGAACGGAAATTGCTGAGGATGACGCGTCTTGGTTATGGCATGCCTGGAAGGAAGAACATACGGCAGACTCCCCATCTAACCGTATTCATCACACACCGCATCAGAGCTACTACTAACTGGACCAAAAGGGGATATACTGACAGGCACCCCTTTTGTCAGGTCGCACACTGCGTGCCTGATATTGCGATTGGAACTGGTTTATTAGCTGGTCAGGGGCTTGTACCATGTTTGTGACGATTGTTACAAGATGAGGAGGTCTAGAGAACATCATGAGCTGCTTGAAAAGCCAGGTGTTAAACCTGGGCAGCAGACTGAAGCATGCCATCACGACCGGAATCGAAGAGATTTCTCGTTAGCTTGAAACAAACCGTATTATTCTGCCCGAACCTGCTACAGCCAGCCAGCCGTGTAGTGTATCATGTTTCCAGGCGTCAGGCGTCCTTTGGTCGCCGATATACCCTGCTACTTACCGATCCGTCCCCGGTATTATCGGCGACGTATGACTTGAGCCTGTCTTTTCACGCCGCAGATTCCTCCATACGTGAGATACTATAGCTCGACATGCCCATGGAGTGCGTTCCGTGTTCGTGAAGTGATGAAAAGGGTGCTATAAAGCCAGTGGTTCCAGAAGTGGTCTCGAAATCGCCGAATTCTAAATTTTGATCGAGTTCGAGCGGAGACTTTCAAACTAATTGATCTCGCCGAAGTGCCACCATGAGGAAGGTAGATGCAAGAACCATAGAACCTTGCACATCGTGGGACGGAAGCACCGTAACGCGATAGGCTGATGAGGTCGGCGACATCCACAAAGTACATTGTCTATTCAAGGCTGCCAGCTGCTGCCACGCTGCTAACACGCGCTTACGCGACGTCAGAGGGCTGCAGTGGTCGTACAAGGTTTCTTTTCTCCGACTGGCTGGTGCAGACGGTACCGGTCCCAGATGTTGGGATACGCCAAGGTGTGAATCACGTGTCGCTAGTCGCTCCTGCGTGCTGGAATGCGGGCCCTTGATATAGGAATCCTTGCCATCGTATTTCGTCCGACCGTCTCTTGGCATGCATGATCAGCTTCGAGAAGGTTTGGCGTCCATTCGACGGTAAGGCTTCAGGTCGGCGAGGTGGGTGACGCATGAAAATCTAATTGTTAGGGAATTAAACGGCACGAGTAAGGCCGTAGTACGAAGCCTCATACTCCTCCAGGTGTCGTCACTGGAAGAAGACGCGTATCAAGGCGTCAAGTCGCTGGTGATGTCTTTGTTTGCGGTTTGTTAGTCTCTGCTCTACCGAAGCAAGTCAAGGCCATGCTCGGTTGTGGCTTCTGGCAACCCGCCATCGGACCAAGAATCATCCAGACTTCCGGCAGAGCATCTCCAGCCCTCATCTCTGTTACTCTGCGCCGACGTTGCGCTATCGTGGGGTCCCTGTAGGATTCGCGCCGTTGCTAGAAAGACGGAAAGAAGGTCGCCGTCTTCGAGAGGTCGGCGACGCAAGATGCTCCATCTCCCGCAGAGCCCCGGCGCATCTATCATACGAGCCTCCACACCTGAAACGGGCCGTCACGGACAACTGTCGTCAATATCCACATGTGCCTTGAAATCTCCCAGCCTTGCCAAGAAAGTTGTGTCGTCGTACCCGCGTTGATTCCCCTCAATCTGGTTCTCGTCGCCGAGCGACCCACCTGCCGTTCACCTTCCACGCTAGCTCACATCCAGACTTTGTGCATATCTCTAGCCGATACGCCACCAGTCCGCCTTCACGAGATCACGCCCCGGTTAATTCTTCGATTTCCATTCTGGTCGCCGACTAACGAAATGCCTTTTAATGCGATTGGTTTGAATTTGCTTAGCGATGGCGATCTAGGACGAAAACGAATACGGTAGAGAGAGTTTAGGGGTCTGTATCGTCGGTCATGTAGGGCTAAAAACAGCATGTGCGCACCAATGTGGAAGTGTGCGATTCCTTACTTTTATTATGTGACCAATCCCTCATTTGGGTCATCTTTAAATCCCAGGGTGGTGGTCAAACAAATTGAGTTCTGCGAGGAGGCACCGTATGAGAAGGACATAGGATGTTCACACCAGTCGAGACGAGCATCGGAGCGCTGTTGCTACACCAAGCAACTAGCAACCTCCTCTACCAGAATGGAAACATACTGGGCGCGTCCGGGTTTTTACGACAACTCTTGTCCGCACCGACGAGGGAGACTGTGGCCTTGTTCGCCGGTATGGCTGCCAGCTATCTTCCACTGAAAGCTCTCGCCCCCCAATTGATTACAAGTTACCCTTCTGTTCCGATGACGTTACAGGCTTCCTTGTTCACGATCGGTGTTGGACTATTGGTGGGCTGGGGGACCAAGGTCAGTGAATACAAGTTTGATAAACGAATGTTGGAGACTGCTCAGTGGCTGATGGTGATTAGGCCTCGAATGGCTGTACTTCTGGACACATGCTCTGCGGCTTATCCAGAATGAGTGGACGGTCGGCCACCGCTGTCGCTACATTCTTTCCAGTAGCTCTGATCACACATCACATCGTCCATCCTACGCTCTACACCGAAGCATGTCTAGGCGATCTGCCATGCTACACACCAATCTACCCTTCCGCAGCGTCGACCGCATCACTTGCGCTACTCGCCGCGATTAGTGTCCTCAGCGCCCGAACCATACCCAGGCTCATCGCTTCGCATACAAAAAATGGAAAACAACCTACCAACACTCGCTCCCTCGCACGCTTAGCAACACAATTCTTCTCTGGCCTCCTTTTCGCCCTTGGCCTCCACATCTCCCAAATGTCACACCCTGCCAAAGTTGCTTCCTTCCTCTCCTTCCCCTCGCTACAACATTGGGATCCGTCCCTCGCTCTCGTAATCCTCTTCGGCGTCCTACCCAACCTCATCGAGATACAACGCAAGGGGTTCAGCACCCCGCCATTGTTCGCCAACAAGTTTTCCTTGCCCACGAAGACATTCAAGGATGTGGATGTCAAGTTTGTGGCTGGAGCAGCGGCATTCGGTGTAGGCTGGGGACTCACGGGCACGTGTCCGGGACCAGCCGTACTGAGGGCTCTAGCACAGCCTCTTTGGGGATCCTTGTGGATGGGTGGATTTTGGATTGGCGGGAGGCTCAGTGATTGGTGAACGAGAGGAACGAGGTGAACAGTTTTTTTTTTGGTTCTGACCCGCTTTTAGCTTTGATACCCAACATATGTTACTTCCTTTCCACGCCATTTCATCGTTCGAGCACATTCAGGTACCGGTTTGTTGAACAGTCTGTGACTTTTTGCCCCACAGATTCGATGCTTCGTAGGCAGTACCAAGTTCACTACACTTCATTTGCGATATCGCGAGTAGATGCCATACCCAACCGCACACACAGGACTGGACGAATTCGCTCGTACAAACTCACAATCAAATTAATTTGATGGAGGATTCGCTGCTCAGCCACACATTTTCGTAACCTTGTTCGCCAAGCTTGGCTTAGCCTTACCTAATCGAGTCGAAAGTGCGAGCTTAGACGCATTGTCCCTTACCATCTCGTTTGCACTTTGCAGTCAGTTCGCTCCGTTGTCTCCATATATTTTAGCCGTTACGATATGGCTATAGGGGCAGTGGCTTGTAGGTGGCTTCCTGCGCGGCCTCTGTGCCCTTTCCCTTGCGATTCAGGAGAGTATAAAGCAGTCTAGCGAGCACCTCTCGTGTAAAGTAAATATACATACCATACACGCTGTTTTACTATCCTTTTCTTTCCTTATTACATATCAATAGACTTATTTTATTATCTACGCTCCTTTTGCTTCTACATCGCTTGTACCACTTCGACCTGAACCACCATGGCTAAATCCGCGGAGGACGGCTTCTACGATTACTCGCCCTCAGTCGCAGCTGCAGTAATAGCAGTAATCGCCTTCACGATCCTCTTCTTCTACCATACATACCGCCTCATCAGAACTCGGACATGGTTTTGCACTGCCTTCGTCGTGGGCGCTGGCTGTACGTCCCATCTCTACCTCTGCAACACCTCTTCACGTCCTTTATCTTCACTTCTTCATACCTCACCTTCTGACATTTCGTACCTAGTTGAAATCGTTGGCTACGCCGGCCGCCTGTACGGCCACTATGAACCCGCTTCCAAATCCGTCTACATCGTCCAAACGCTAGGCATTCTTCTCGCTCCTATTCTCTTCGCTGCCTCGGTATACATGTTCTTAGGCCGCATTATCCGCGCAACGGGACACATGCGTCTCTCCCTTGTGCGCCCCTCATGGCTGACCAAGATTTTCGTTGGAGGCGATATCTTCTGCTTCCTCGTGCAAGCACTTGGCGCCACGATGCTTGTTAGTGCGACAGAGCGGCAGACGATAAATCGTGGGAAAACAATTGTGTTGGTAGGACTCGTGCTACAGATTATTATCTTTGGATTCTTCATTGTTGTTGCGTTCTTGTTCCATTTACGACTTCGGAAGGTGGTCGCTGCGGGCAAGCAGGTACTGTGTCAGGTTGATTGGGCGAAGTATCTCATTCGGTTGTATGTGGTGAGTGTCATCATTACGATACGAAATATATACCGTGTAGTGGAGTACGAACAGGGTGGTAGGTGGTTTCTCAATATTCGCCTTGGGTGCTAACAGCTCACATTGCTAACAACCTCATAGTCAATGGGTATCTTATGACACACGAGTGGTCAATATACGTCTTCGATGCATTGCTCATGGCTCTTGTGCTCCTCCTTACCGCGACTTGGTACCTTGGTCACATCGAAACTATGGTCGAAGCCGATTCTGAAGGGTTCGGTCTAGTCCATCCTAACACGAATCCACCTGCGTATAGCCAGGGTTGGGTGCCGAGTTCTAGCCCAGGTGTGCAAAGATAGAGGGCTAGGTTCGCAGTAATTTTGAAGGCGTATGTGTGGGATGTACTTCCCCAGAGAATCTGTAGGATTAGATTGCGTAATCGCTAGATAAGAAGACGGAACCACTTGGGATCGTTTTCTTAATCACGACTTCGTTACGCAAGTGGTTGTGTTGGTTCAGCTCTCCTTGGCACACCTTGCGTCGGTGAAGCTGCGCAAATAGTAGTCACAGTACACAAGAATCATGCATATGCCTATCGTACGTCCACCCACCGGGTCATCTTCGTCCCCATATGCTTGCGCAGTAAGCTTTCCATCCTTGTATAAATATTACGGGTGACCATTAGCTTTCATACTGCTTTCCTACTCTTCCATCTCCACCAAAGTCACAACGAGTATCAAACCCAAGCAACTATAGTAACCATGAGTGACCAAGATCGCTGCAAGGACTCTGAACCAGTCGGTTATTTCCCACTTTGACTGCGCTGGCTGACGGAAGGATAGCGCGCTCCTCAACCACTCCTCAACAAACCCGTTGATGACTGCCCCTGCGACCCAGGGCATAGTGACAAGGTGAGCAACATATGCGTACACTACCATCAGTGACTAATTATAGCAGTTGAACGTTGTGTTTGACCTCGATATCTTGGCCGTTATCGAAGACGAGGATATCAGAGATGAGGGAGGAAATTGTAGATCAATCTCAGTGGGGCACTAGGTAGACTAGAGTGCTGGGTTCTTGTCGTCCTTGCTCAGTGTATTGGGAAGTGAAATCTGGATGGAAGACGTAGATGGCAAGATCGTAGTGTTCGACACAATCGACAGCTTCAAGGACTATCGCTATCGCAAGTGGGTTAGCGCAGTAGTCATACCGATGAACTCCTGCACCTCTGTTCTATTGGCGCTGCGCTGCATACCTCCCCCGGTCTTGCTCCAACCTCTTATACTTCACTACGTGGCTCCACCGCCATCATCCAAACAGCTAAGGTCTTCTCTTCCCATTGATATATCGTGAACGCTTTGCCACACGCTCTCCATCCATAGCCACCGACTAGCGCTTGCAATTCCTACCAACCCATTCCCAGATTTCAAGCAGTTCTAAATGCAGACCCAATATCTTGTGAGGCGAGGTATTGGCGGTGGTGACCATCCGGTAAGCTGCACCACTGGAGTAATCTGAGCTCGTTCACTGTTGATGTACGACAGCCGATGGATGCCAATAGGCCCAAACCACCAACGGATGATGGTCAGGGTAGGGATGGCGGTTAAGTACCGGTGGATGCACGTAGGACGCTGTAGTAGCAGCGTGCAAAGATTATGGTCACTAGCAGTCAGACTAAGGGCATATGACACTCGGTCATCACGACGCTAGATAGTGGTTGCGCTTGGGCATCCGGATCATAGCAATGCTCAACATGCCGTCATGATATTGTGGTTCATTATGCAAAATACATTAAGATAACATAGACGTGTAACTTGCTCAATGCCGAGGCAGAGCTCAAAGTATACTCCTCCTGTTCGCCAGCTTCGCATACTGCCGTTGTGTCCTTGTATGCCCATCTTCCATCTCATATTCGCTCCCTGCCGTGCTCATCGGCCTAATACTTGGTGCCCTGAGACTCTCGACCGCACTCACAGGTCTGAGCTTTGTAGGTGGCCGCTCTTTAATACCGAGTCCTCGCTTGACCGCTCCGGCCATCGACGCAAAGATTCCACCACCACCCGGTTTGGCCTCGCTTGGCACCAATTCCTCGACCGGCCCATGAACATGTGCATGTGGATGGGTGTGATGGCCACTCAGTAAATGCGTCTTCTCACCCGGCTCCATAAACAGATGACTACCTTCGTGATTTACAAACCAGTTGACCATATACTGTTTCCCCTCGGGCCCGCCACCGCAGGATCCAGCTAAAACATGCGAAGGTGGCGAATTGACAGCTAGCGCAAACAGATTTGGCGGTTCAGAGAAGTCGGTTACAAGACCGCGGTGTAAGATGAAGTAGATCAAAACGAAGATGTTCATGAAGAATACCAAAAGAAGAATCACAATCCAGCCTTTCGAGGCGTGGTCGACGCCGCCTGAGGCGTACTGTTGGGCTTTTAGCGAGGCATTGAAGTATTGTGTTTGGGGCTCTTCGAGCATGGGCTGAGTATAGTTCTGAGAGGGCATTAGCATGTTTAGTTCGTTCCAGGATAATTTTCAACCCACCCAAAACATCACGAAGGGCGCGTCAAGCGTGCTCTTGAGCAGCGTGCAACCCGACATGACAGCCAACGCCTCACCAACACTTGGCAGCGCAGGGTTTAGATCTACCTCAAGATCCTCTGGATCAGAGTTACGTGGCTTCAGGATCAACTGCGTCAGCAATCTCGAGTTACTCGCATCAGCGTCCACGATGCCTGTATTCAGGGAGAGGCTGTTTGACCAGTCGGAGCCAATGTCTCGCCAATTAGCAATGCTTTTCACATACTCAGCGTCAGGCTGGCTTTTGAGGTACGCCATATCGTCGGCCCGATCTTCGCAGAGAGCTTCCATCGTTCCGCCAGAGCCTGTGACGTTGTAACGCGTACTGCACTCTGGTGTGAGGGAGACGTGAATTTTGCATAAGACATAGACCCCGGTTGCATCCGTGCCGTCGTCGGCTGGTCCGCCCTGCCCAAGTAGGTAGATTGCAGCTCGACCCCAGGGGTAGCTGGTGTGATTCATGATAGTGTTAAACGGTTTCGGGTATTTGGCAAAGACGGGCGGATAATTGATCCTTTCTTTGTCATCCCAGCCAAAGATAGAGTCAACTTTTGTTTTGTTCGTTGTGGTCGCATTATTCCATAGGGTTTGCCAGGTCGTGATATTAACCAATTCGTCGTTCCATGTATCATAAACTATGGGTTTGAGTTCTTCCTCGTTCATGTTGGCACACACCACGTTCATGACTGGCGAAGGGACCGACGCGCGCAGCGAATAAGTTCCTTCTGAGTTCAATTCTTCAGGCTGAAGGATCCCATTCCTTTCATCTCGTGCAGCAGCGAACACTCCTGAGTGAGGCATGGCCAGCGACACGTCATTAATGACACGACCATGTTCTTTGGAGACTTCAGTTGTGTTGATAATGTTGATCCTAAGTTGACGAAACGATATCAGTTTGTATCCATGTATCTCGTGCACAGAATTTCTTACCATTGCGCAGTGACGGTGGTGTTCTCATATAAGAGTCCAAAACCGGGAGGTCGTTTGTTTTGGTCAGAGGAACCATTTCCGTTCGCAGCCGCGGTATCCCAATACGCAAGGTACTAGGTTTCGAGGTACGAGGTTAGTCTACGTCTCACATGCAATCAGTACACGACGTTACTAACTCTTTGATAATTGTGATATCCTTGCCCAGCATGTTCAATCTGCAGGCAAGTACTGCCTGCATACACTTTGTCGGACCGGATGGGAGTCTGGCAGAGGTCTTTGACGTAATCAACATTGGCAAAATCGGTCTTGACCTGAGCCGCCATAACCATACTATCCCACATGCCGTCCTTCAACATTGGTTGAACTGTATATTGTCAGCATATGGCCAGATATCACTGAGCAGGGTTCCCACCAAGGGCCGTGGCTGCCGACGAGTACAACGTTGCCAAAACGGCGCTCAGGAGACTCAATATCCCCAATAGAGATAGACCAGCATACTTCGCCGTCTCCCAGTGCGTAATTAGTGTCCCTGGTTGAACTACCCATCTCCACATACTCAGTTCCGACAAAGTCACACCACGACCATGGTCTTTCATGAAAGCTCTTCGACTTAACACCTGGCCCAGAAAAGCGACGAAGGAAGTGACGAAAGATAGCTCTATGGCCTTTGCCATTATGGTCGTCAGAAGTATCGCATCGGCAGGTTTGAAAGAACCCTGACTTGTTATCCTTTTACCATAACGGGGTCCCTTCAATGCCAGTACTACAAAGACGCCAGAGAAGACGCAGGAGAAGAGACAAATGATGAGGACGCTCATGTTCAACCAGGTAAATCGAGAGTGGTAAAAGTCTCTTGTAGTCGGACACTCATGAGAAGGACGGAAATCATCTACAAGTACGAGTTAGCTTAGGTCTCCACATTATTGCGTCGCAAAACGTACTTTCGTAAGCCGACTTGATTGAGGGTGCGCCCCTTAGTCTTTCTGTGTCTGAATCTTCTAGGTAGTGCTGATAGTCGTTCACGCTTGTGCTACTCTGTCTTGCATTCTTCAACACCCCTCTTCGAAACTCTTCGAAAGTGCCAACATCAGGACTCAATCTATCCCGCCTCAAATCTGGTGTATTCTCCGTCGACGAATCTTTCGGGAAGCCACCGAAGAAAGGATCGGCTGAGCCTGGCGGAGACAGCGCACCAGGACTCTTTACGGGCGGACTCTTTTGACCAGGACCAATGCTCTTTCGAGGAATTGTTTGTATGCTCACTCGTCTGGCTGCCTGCGCAGGGGCGTCAGGTGCTGCTATGCCTAATCCACTGCCACTCTGCCGCTGGAAGCTATCCGCGATATCTTCCTCGTCCTCCTCAGCTACTGTACTCGGTGTGTTCCTCTCGACAGCGGTCGCATCGCTCTGGAATCTCGAGTAGCTAGGGCGCGAAGCCGGTGGGCTAGTAGGAGGCGAGATATGTGTGAACCCGAGGGAGTGGGAATTGTGGGAATTGTTCGAGAAGCCGAGGGTGGGCAATGCTGGCGTGTTGTCTGAGCTCTCAGAAAGGTCCGACGTCTCGTGGATGAGTGGACGGCGATCGGTCATAGTGCCCGCGAGGGTTGGCCTCTCCTCGCTGCTGCCTACCCCAAGGTTTCAGCCTTCTCCTGCTCTGCCGTATCGCTGTGGATTTCAAGGATGGCCGGTCTTGTGTTCGCGCCGGGACGATGCAGTACGACGCCGAGGCTGCAGCCGTGCGCTGGGAGAGTCAATGCAATGAGAGGTCCTGACATTAAAATTGTAGAGTTAAAGCTAGCGCAAACATGTTGAATAGCATCGCGAGTGAGGGTTGCGATGCGCCTGCGAAATAAGGCATGCGGCACGGCTGTTCAGCCTTGTACTCATTGGAGTCGTGCACGTTCAGCTGGCTCTGGGCAGCGCAAACGACTCCGCTTGTGGCGCATCCTACGGCCCCAACCGAGTGCCGCGCGGGACCCTACTATTCGCTCCGTGGCCAGTGTGATCTTCTAGACCGATAGCTACATGGGAACACGAAGGATTGGCGATCGTTGCCGCTTGCGTGGTACATGACCATGTTGGCAGTATGCCGATATCCGCTGCAACATTGTTCCATCCTTTCGTGGTCTGGATCGCGCACTACCCGTGGAACTAACAATCTGTGGCAGGCTGAATGATTACGAGATATGACGGTGATTCGATGTAGCTGGCATTGTGGTGCATGACGAGTGTCGCTGATAGCTGAATGGAGCGGTCGAAGTGGTGGTGTCGAGATGTGGGGGCGTTCCTGCAAATTCCATGGTTTTTGGGTATGGAAGGAACCATGCGACGACAGCAAACATCTCAGCGCACGAGGGCCCTAGTGCCCATATATGTATTTGGCAGTCTGAGTGACGGGATGAGTGGCGTTATGCCTCCTTGCCTGACCAAAGAAAGATGCGTTACCATTGGTCTAGAATTGCAGTAAGCGACTTTGGAGACTTGCGTATAATTATACCATGTGAATCAGCAATATACGTGATCAAGATACCTTCGCATAGCTATACACTTGCTACTCGGCACAACGTGTAGATGAACTAGGTTTGTTGAACAAGTACTGGTGTGAATCTGGAAGATGTGCTGAACATATATACAAAGTGAGCGTTTGCCCAACAGCTACTCTTCTAACCAATGCTCTTCACGTGATCATCAACTAGGCACTTCCAATCCGAACTACCGTAATAGATAGTATGCCCATCATTATGCGTCTGCTGTCCAGTGCTCGTGATCGTATCACCCAGTTGCCAGAACAAATCTCCTGCCATCCCGCTGTCCTTCAACCCCAAACTCGTCTTCTGCCACTCTCCTTCCACACTACAATGCTGAGCGGCCTGCGTAACCCCATACTCCTCGAACAAACACGGCTTCTTTAGCTGTGCGCAGATCTTCGCGTGCGCCTGGATCCATCCATTGCCCCAACTATTGGAAACGCCCCAGCTGTCGGGATATAGGTGAAATGTGCCAAAGGAGATGTTGGGTAGAGCGAGGTTGGCGGCCCAGTCCAAGCCTTCGGTGAACTGATAAGGGTATGAACCGTCGCCGGCAAGACCAAATCCTTCGTCGCCCGCAGTGATCATGTGGTCGGTGTCGAGGGAGCGGATGTAGTCTGATGTTTTCCGGATCCAGGTCGTAAGTACAGAGGTTGCGCAGCTCTTACAGCGAGGTTCGTTGGCCAATTCCCATGCGAATACCGCGTTCGAGTTTCGGTAGCGCGAAACCACGGCATTGATGTAGTTCTGATAGAGGGTTTGGCATCGCGACGCCACGTACCATTGTTCGTTACTGCTGACACCACAGGCGGAGAAGTATGCTGCCATGCCGCCAAAGTCTGTCCAATTGTTGACAAAGTTGATGATGAGCTTGATTCCGTGCTTCTCTGCTGCCTTGACCACCGCATCAAGACGTTGGAGGCCGTTGGCCCCTGTGTTGATTGTCGCAGAGGAGCCGGAGAAAGCTTGGAAGTATACTGTGCCTGAGCCTGGAACAGACTTGACGTCGTTGAAACCCCAGATGCGCAAGATCTTTTGGCCGGAGGTGGCTAGATGTCCCATGATCACGTCCACATCATTATCGTTGGTGAGGAACGGAATCCAGTAGCTATTGGTCCCTGCATAGTCTGCAGAAAAGGTGAGCGGTGGAGACAACAGAATGGAAAGTACGCCTACACTTGGTAACGCCGTCAATATTGAATTTCAGTCCATCAACTTTTGATATCGAAGCCCGTGGTGCGATAACATTTGATGCTGGTAGCGCTGCCACCGCAGCGACGAGTGGAAGAAGTGCAGTTATCTTCATAGTGAAGAGCTTGAGACTGCTTGTGTCTTGCAACTAGTACTCCGATGTTGAGACGGCAGCGATTTATAGGAAAAAGAAACATTTTACAGGTGGTAGTATACCTTGAACGAAGCGGAGCAGCGCCTTCCGCTCTATATTAGAACACCCGGCAACTAGACGTCGGAAAGTTCTAGTCTGGGGGTTGTATAGTAGCCAAGATCCGGGGATGATGCGGCGATGTCTGTGAGTGGTGCAAACACGGCGGGCACTAGTAACTTCAATTGCTATCTCTGGATGGTGGTAAACGGAACAGTCTCTCCGCGACTAATGAAGTAGGTTCGCTTGTTTTGAGTCTGACTTCATGAAGGATAATGAGGAATGTCTGGTGGGCTTGTCCAGAAAAGACGAAGAGCGCGGGATAGGTGGTGCACGGTTTGTCCGTGCAAGGCACTAGGAACTTGAGCAATATACCTGAGATTTGGTTGCCGAGGGTAACACTTTGTGTCCAGAGTACGAATCAGACGAATACCTTGGAGAGCGAAATAATTTTTGAGAAGTGAATTTTGTGGGCTCATCGGCTAAATAGAGTAGTCTGACAGCGATAGAGCGCGTATATAAAGTGAAAAAAAGTCTAGGAGACGAAACTTGAGATGAACAAACCTCTGGCGGCACCAAGACACTGTCTTGATCGGGCCTAACGGCTGCAGTGAAAGAGAAATCCAGAACTTTTACGCATGCGCGTTGGAATCTTAAGGCTTCAGTGTGATCTTCTGACAGTAAGAGAGCTGAGATTTTCGACGAAAGCCCTGGGACTCTGTTATACGCCAGCCTTTTGCTTTTACAGCGTACTTCTTGACAACCTATGCAATCGATGACATCAGTTTTTCTCTGATCCAACTAAGTTAGCAATTGAAGTGTGTTCCTGTTCCATGGAATTGGTATTGCTTTTCTAAAATGTGGACCGACATGCCCTCGAAACTGCGGAATCGTTGAGCGAGTGCACAACTCCGATGACATGCATAATGACATGTATCGACACGCATGGTAGCCTGAGCGAACTGCGCCTATGACTTGCATTTATTATTTGACTCGATTGAAGCCAATCCGGAAGTCCAAAATTACTAAATAAAATCTTCGAAGCACGGGAATTATCGCACCCAAGAGTGATCGGCGGTAATCTGAATGCTCAATTCGGATTCCGGAAAAGGAAGCAGATACTTGATGGTGGAGAAGAGTGTATCCCTCTGATTCGATTCGCATTTTGTCGCTCGCTTGCCTTTGGTAATGCATGGTATGATGTGGAGACTCCACGTGGACAGCCAGTGTCTGCATCTATGAAGTACAGCCTCCTTTCCCGGGCTGGCGCTCTTATATCCTAGGAGCAACTCTAAATTTCGACTAATTGGTGATGTCGCACATATCGTTGTTGAACGAAGTGCGTTAGAAGCGTAGAATTTGCGGAGGGACCTAGCATCGATGTAGAAGCGCAAGAAAAGTAGACCTGTGACTCAGTCCTTCATCTCCACATTTGTACGCTGCAAATAGAATGTGCTCTGAAAGCACTCCTGTTGCCTTGCCGGACATGTTTTTCTTTTGCAAAAACCAACAAAATTTGTGTAACCCAAGAAGCTTTGCTTACTACTTCCTCTTGCAGAACATTGGCTTGGCTGGGCACCACGATCATCGTAGTCACCTAACCAATACTATGTTCTTCTAGAATTTTCCACGATCTTGTCGTGTGTCATTGGTCCTAATCATGTCTAAATTGGGAGAGAGTAGCTGCGCGGTTCACGGGACCGCAGCGAAGTGAAGTACAACAGAGCCGCACCGGTGTCAGCAACTCGGCTCCTGATATCTAGCGTACTTAACTCTTGAAGCGGGACAAGCGCCGGCAATATCGATGTGACCCGGAGCGGGGCACATGGCTTTGAGGCCACCCAATAATCTGACCATTGTTCGAAAAGTATGGTGTTTCGAGAAGCAAGAAACAGCACCTTGCCGAATCTATGTGAGCACACAGGCAGCCACATGCTCGATGATGTAGTCACGCAGAGTGGGTGGAAGTCGCGCACCCTTCACGCCGTGTAACCGCATCTTGCTTGTTGGTCGTTGAGGTGGCCTTGTGCGGCATTGCACAGAGCTAAGGATCTGAGCTGGTCCCCCGTCGTGGCGTAGTCTGGAGTACAGGTGGCGTTGCAAGGCCGTGGCCACGAGTCTAGCGTTACCTCTTCAATGTCTCCCACGAGGCATAGCACAATAGCGTGTCCATTGGTGCCATAAATAGGAAGGTGAATGCTGGAAGAGGCGATGCAAGCCAAGTCGTCCGAATTTTTGCCGTCATCTACACCCAAACACCACTTTCAGTACGGATAACGCAGGATGTCGTACTAAATAACGGCAGACAGGTAATTTCCCCAAAAAGTTTGTTTCAAGACCGGAATCTCAGAGATTGTTAGAAACCCAAGGGAATGTGAGACAAGTGGACAAAACAAAGCGTTGTTGTGTATCATAGCACCTACCCGTAGTCAAGACATGCTAGAGAGGCCCGAGAACGTGCATACGTTGAGGGTCGGGCCGGGTAGGGGCGGATATGAGATTTGGTTGTCAAGCAACCCCCGGTACTCGGGCACGGCTGATCGACTAGAAGGCGGCCGGGTGCATACAGTATCGAAGTTCCCGTGCTCAGCTGGCCGCCGAGTAGAGACCGCCTATTGACAAGGATCCTGCACCTTCTGAGAGGGCCTTCGTGTTGGTAGTTGAGGCACAAGGACGTCGCGCTGGCTTCGGCTGCTCATGCCTGAAGGTGGCAAACCCCATTGTATTTGTGCTACGTGTGTCGAGATATTAGTGGGCGCTACTTGAAAAACAACCCTCGATCGCCGGTCGAACTGATAGAAGTAGTGCTGCCGATGGATACCGAATGTCCGTGCTGAGGCGGTCGAACTGGGAGCACAGCATGAATTTCGAGTCCCAAAGCTGACTTGATATCGTGCGCGGGCTCACCACCAGGGCGATATGACACGAGAAGCAACGTCTCGCATAAGAAACATAGTAAAACAATAGACAGAGGAAATTGACCATCTTCCTGAAGGGGTTTCCTACCAATGGCATCCATTTGAACATGACGCACAAGCATTTCAGCCACCGCCGACTCCGACTTCTCTGGCCCGAGCCCTGTGAGCACTGTCAGTGTTCCTCACCTCAGCCTCTCCAAAAACAAAATCCTGCCAAGGCTAGGCGGAAGCGGGGGGTAAACCGCTGTACCCTAAAATCTCCTGTTTCTCCTGCTCCTCGTGGTTCCAGGGCCTGGTGGGCTTCCTTCGATCTTCGTTGTTGTTAGCAGGCCGCTCATACAAGATGAGCATTCGGATAAATGCGACCGTTCAAGAGGCGCGAACAGCCGCAGGCCACAGCCAGGAGCAATGGGACCGATTTTACGTGAGTCGAGAGTCCCAGTCAGGAAAGTAAAATTGAGCTAACGGACCAAGTTCATTACGAAGGACGAGGCCAGGCAGCTCGCAGAGGCACACACAGACTGGAAAAGATGGATTCTTATCCCCGCGAACGAGAAGGAGCAGATGTTAGAGAGGATAAATGGTCGATTGCGGGCCGAAGGCATCCCCGCTGTTGAGATGATCATCCTGAAGTGGCGAGTCTCCCAGCTGCTCAGAGACATCCAACGGAAATACGGTATGTGCGAGCAAACCTGCATTTCTATGCGCGCCCCAACCGACCGGCATAAGTACATGCTGCATATGCGGCATTAGCTAATTTTGGCGATATTTAGAGGCAGGCAGCATGTTGCAGGAAATGCGGAGCACGAGCTCAACATCAGGGTCGCCAATACAGGTACAGACAGCCCAGACCCAGTCGGATAGTAGCATGCAGTCGTCAAGCCCACAACGGTCGGAATACTCGCCGAGCGAGAGTCGCCCGTACGATCCAATCCGGGATGTATAAAAGCCCTACACACTTGGGAGGAATTTTGTTATTTACACTACGCGTTTAAACGTCGAGACGGACATCCTTGACAAATTGGTAGCCGAGACTCATAGCCGGAAACGCACGTTATGGCAGGACGCAAGGAACAAAGCGAGCCTCGGGGATTCACAGACGACGGAAGCACTGTAACAAGACTTGACAGATGTTGTTCACGCCATGGCTGCAGATAGCCATCGACAGAGGGCTGATGACCAGAAATGTCAAGTCGAGGAAGGATAACGACGGTTCCAGAAGAGCAAGGTCTGGTTACACAGAGCAGGTCCACTCCGACGTTGTGTTATGTGCTCCGGTATGTAGGCGAGGTATTGGGTTGGGCCTTTTTCGGAACCAGCTCTTGCATACTCATAATATCTCTCGATTCCAGAAAACTCCGCGATCTTCCGCATGTTTAATTCTCCGACGATCGCGTCTTGTTAGTGGTTGGCACATACTGCATCTTTCTCTTGGCGTGGTGGCTTTTCCGTCTGCCTAGTTGGGAACTGTTCCTGGGACTAGACCGCATGTTGCATATTCTCCGATAATTCTCTCGTATGCTTTTTTCAATTTCACTTAACGGAATCCTCGGTTTCTGGCCAGCTTGTCCAACAGTGTATCCATCCATGCGTACGACAACACTATTCTTCGTCGACATCGGAGTAACTACACTATTCAGAATTAGCCGTGCCAAGCCGAATCGTTGACTCCCCTGTGGCGTGTTTTCGGCTTCGACGAGATAATCGGCGCACGTGTACTAGATGCGCCTATACGTAATGACCTTCTTCATCGCAGCTGGAAGACGTTATCTCCAACTAGATGTGCGCTTGCAGCCACTTCTAACGGTGTTACCTTCCTACTCTCGATCTTGTCCGAGCCGCACGCCTCGCCCATCGGGAGACGCAAGGGGGGACTAATGGGTTCTATTTTCGAGATGCTCAATATTCGCTACTGAGGACAACTGACGCGCAGGAAGGCATGAATTGTTGCAATCATCCTCGCACAATAGATTGCTCGAGACGTAAAGATCTAGCATGGGTGACCGCGGGCTGCATGAGGGAAGACATGAGGATGAGGTTCGAACTGCAGCAATCGCTCCGGAGACCTGGAGAATGCCCTCATACGCTTACAGCAGCTGTTTCTTATATCGTTGATGTGGACGAGCCCTGACATGGCTGGTGGCGATGACTGGACCTGAGTGATGATGTAAAGGCGAGGGGTTAATGGATGAGCTGAGTCGGACGACGGTACTGAGTCCCCCAAGTGTGGTACCCTAGCTGCCTAGTTCTTGCCCCATCCATGTCGCCAGGAAGCCACAACCGCCATCCATTTCTCTCGTATCCTTTCTCTTCTCTTCTCAGTTATCAGACGTGATTATGGGCCATGCTCCTTACACGGTGTTGGTGCTGTACAAGAATGTCAACAGTGAACAGGTCCAAGGCACTCACTGCGAATGCAGTTGCTATCAAGCACTCATTGGCCTCCTCTTCCTCTTGACCGCCGCGTCTCTTCGAAACCCCGTCGATGACAATCGCGTCGACTCTCTCCGAACAACCCATTCACCGAGCGCCGCGTCCGACAACTGGCGGATTGGAGAAGATCAGAGTGGCTCTCAAGGCATCCAAGGTGTCAGAGTACCAACTTCACAATTGCCGCAAAGCTGATTGAACAGTTTTATTTCTAGAGCACTTTTGTTCGATGAAAACGACGCCAGTTCTTGACGTTCACACCTGCAAGGAGCTAGTCAAAGCCAACCGAAAGCGGCCGAACACCAGTTGCGAGCGATTAGCTGCCCTCGTCTCTACGATAGGCCTCACCCTGTAGTGACGCTTCCATTTAAGCTCATGCGCGACACTGGCTGTGAGCTGAGCAGAGCTCGCAGTCCGGAGAAGGCGTGAAAGGTGTGCTTAAGCTTCTATACCCAGCCAGCATGGGCAATGGACTGGCACAAGCATGAGCGACGATCACGAATGTATCTTGCGTACTTGTCTAGGTTCACTGCACCGTGACATGACAGATGCTCCCTCTGCCGAACTGGCGGCCGCATGGTACCCTCGATGGACTAGCTAGTGACTGTGTACGCAGACCACTTGTGTCCGCCGCTAAAAAGGGATGCATTGCATGCGAGTAGCCACAACTCTTCCTCCGAAACGACGCCGCCGTAACGAGTCAATACACAATCTCACGGGTTGTTGATAAGCTGCTGTCAGAGGACAAACGCTCAGTTTTTGCTAGATGGATGGGGTTCTGTCGCCTTCATGCTAGGCTAATGCATCTATCTGATGCTCTAAGCTGAACGGGCACCACACACTGTTGAGTGGGCATGGCTTTATGAACAATGCCTGGCATACGCCAACAGCTATATGCTAGGGGACTAGGAGTCGCACATACCCAGCATCACTTTGCTTGTATTATTATGTTTCGCCCCAACTGATACTTTCGACTATGTTCAGCATAATGATCATCATCGGCTGTGCTACTACGCCCGCCTCAAGTACGATTGTTAGACCATTCATGTTCATTCCCTCCACTTGAAAAGACTATAACAGTAACAGCACTCCCACCTAACTGTAACAAGTTCGTCTTTACTTATTACCATCCATGCAACCCTACGTTCGCCAACACCGCAACGCTAAAAAAAAACATACAACAGCGGGGATTCGCCAGTGGTCACCCACCTGACTACTAATCCGCCGGTCGAAGGCTTAACGTGTGGAGAGCAGACGGGATCCAGTGTGGTCATTCGCCTGTGGTCGTATGTGAAAGAATTCCCAAGTTTGTTTTATATATCCTATGTTATCCTGCAAGCTTCTACGCACATTCACGTAACAACGTTCAGGGACAGCCTGCGTGATAATTTATAGCTTAGTATCCGTGATAGTGTAGAAATAAGACAGAACTGTTCACAAGCATCTTATGGATGTGGTAATAGGAAGTGTACGGGGCTGATGCTTGGTGTTGAGTGGTATGACGTTTGTTATAGAAAGTTTCGTGACATGATTCTGACAACAGATTACACAAACAATGCGCTGATTACCTGAGTCTTTAGGTTCGTAGTCTATCCGGACATGTGTTACCGCCAGCCACAAGTATAGTAGTTGAGCGCTTATTGAATGCCGTTTATTCCATAGGGATAAGTTTTACTCATCTTCAAAAGCCTTCAAACTACTGCTCATTTGCCGAGATCCAAGTTTGTTCTAACACCACTAATGATGTTTACTGGTCAGTTGCTTTGGAGATGAGGCGAGAAAATTCCTCTTTGCGTTATTGTTGGACATGATCGTCCTGGTATCATCGATATCATGACAAGCTAAAGTAGCTATCCAAGCGTCCCAAGCCCTTGATCAGGCCAAATGCAATACCCTTTGTTCTTATATCATAAATCATGCTCTTTTCTCTTGCTGCCAGCATATCTATCCCTGCATACCAAAGCCCGGCTCAATGCCAGCCTGCTTCAATGCCTTTGCTTTCCGTGAATCGACGTCCTTCTTTTCTGCCTTTTGCGATGCTGCTAATGCCCTCACTTCCTCAACTTCCGCAAATTTTGCACCTCTGGGTGCGTCTTCTCGGTCTAGGTCTACGGTTGCGCATATGGTAACGTTCTCGCCTCGTATCGTCATGAGACCCGGGAGTTTGACGTCGTGTATTAGCCACCTAGGGATGGATGGGTCGGAGGATGTAGTTGCTTCGGGATTGCGTGCTGCTATTCGCTCGTAACACTCTGTGAGGACAAGGTTGGCTGGTTCTGTTAGCCTGATTTATTAAAAGAGACGTAGCAACCTACCAAACTGATCATATGAGCGTAGTATACCGATATATTCCTTTTCGTCGCGTAATAGGACATCCACTTTCTCTGCAGGACATTAGCCATTTATGCCCTTCGCGTCTTCAAGCAGGGCGTCCGTACTGTCCACCATATCTAAGAGCATCGCTGAGGTTAAGAAGGCCTGGGGTGGGAGGTCGACTGGTAGTATCTGTTGCGGCTGCCCTCGTCCTCCACCCAGAACGTTGGGTCCATGTTGGGGTGGTGGTGTAGCACTATATACACCTCCGTAACCTGTGCAAGCGTATTAGCAGCATGCCATTGCGCGTGTAAGTTGAGGCTGGATCTTACCAAGAGATGATGGTGGCTGCCCAGGGGCCTCTACAAGCTGTTCAGGTTGACCCGGCTCTTGTAGTGAGCGCTGAAGCATAGCATTGAAGTTCTGTGCCATATTCGGAGGAGCTCCAGCGGGGCCACCGTGGGGTTGATTCGAGTTGAAAGACATGTCGCAAGTTTCCCCAGTGTGGTGAATGAGGTTAGTAGAGAGGTATCAGCGATTCTGAGAAGCGTGCGCGAAGGAAGCCGGCATGGCGAGACGTTTGTATTGTTTGTACCTTTACTAGGACATTTTCGAGCGGCTTCAACGACGTAAACGTCAGTTGCGTTATGCCAAGCTCGCTTAGTCATGCAACTTCGAACAGCCTCCTACTTACCTGCTCTGATAGTGTGAAGATATGAGCGCAAGATTGCTCTCATATATAAAAAGACCCAAACAGTATACAGATAGCTCACCAAGCTTTCCCAGTGCAGCTTGCTTACTTATTCAGTCTAGCGAATCGCTCAGAGCTGCGCGCATCGCGAACGCCGCGTCACAAGCCGTATAGATTTGTCCGACCTGTCGCCTGAACCGTTGTTCGTCATTTCTAATCGTGTGAGGTATTGAGAGGATCATAAGTCGTGAAGCTTGGTTTATGGTAGTTAAGGCTCTTGATACGACGCAATTGCCCATGAACCCCTCGACTTGAATGAGTTGATCTTTGACTGCGATCACTGGACCCGTATAGTTGAGGACTATCTAGCTAGAGAGTCACCATGGCGGCCTTCGTTCGTGTTTTCAAAAACAAATGGATCACTCCACCGAAACCGGTCACAGAGAACTACAGCGGAAAGATTGTCATCGTCACGGGCGCTACCTCTGGCCTCGGTAAGGAGGCAGCATACAAGTTCGCAGTATTGGACGCCTCCAAAGTCATTCTTACCGCACGAGATATGAAGAAGGGCGAGTCGACGAAAGCCAGTCTCGAAGCTCGACTCGGCAGAAAGGACCAGCTGGAAGTATGGGAACTGGACATGATGTCCTACAAAAGCGTGGTAGCCTTCGCAAAGCGCGCAAACGAGCTTGGCCATCTCGACATCGTTATTCTCAACGCTGGGACACGACGAGTACCCTACATCCAATCACAGTATGGCTGGGAGGAAGACTTGCAGATTAATACGCTGTCGACAACGCTTCTTGCCATCTTGCTCTTACCGAAGTTGAAAGAGTCAAAGCGGCAGATTGGCAAGACACCCATCCTCGAGTTCGTTAATTCTGGTCTCCATCAAAGCGCCATTGTACCGCCCGAAGTACGGCAAAAGTCAAATGTCCTTCAACACTACAACGCACAGGAGAACTTCAAGGAAGGGAGCCAGTACAAGCTGAGCAAGGTCTTTCTCATGTATGCCACGATAAAACTCGCCAATGAGATATCGTCTCGAGACGTCATCATCACCAGCATCTGTCCCGGTTGGGTGTACACAGAGCTTGGCCGAGACCATTTTTTCCCGGGAGTCTACGTCTTGGCCTTCTTCCTCATTTTCTTGTTCATGAAAACGCCAGCTCAAGGAGCAAATATGATCCTAAGCGGAACAACGCAAGGAGAGAGTGTACATGGCAGATTTTGGCAGCACGACAAGATCCAGCCTGTCGCGCCGAGTCTCACAGGGCCAGAGATGAAGGAACTGAGCCTCAGGATATGGCACGAGATCATTGAAGCGCTGAAGAAGGATGTCCCAGAGATCTCTAAAGCGCTTGATGCTGCTCTTTCGAAATAATGAGAAGTGAAATGCGCCAGGATCCGCGAAGAGACGTGTAAGAGTCTAGAGAAAGCTTGCTCTATATAGTACATAGCAAAATATTACAAGCGTTTCGAGGTGGCATGGATGTGTCTAGGCAAAGAGTTTATGTGCCGGGAACCGCAACTGTGGCTTGACCTGGGCCTGGCCTATGCGTCCGCCATCCACAGATGACGTCTGAGGGCTGGGTTCAAGTTCTAGCTAGATCCAACTTGAACTCCACTCCTACGCTTGTCAAACACCGCATTATTACCCACCGAAAACCGCGGTACTCCGGTTTGCTGGATGCCCAAGTCGCCCTTTCGCCGCAAGCCCTCCGCTCACGGCCCCTCGTCGTTCCTCCGCTTTCTCTTTCCCCAGACACGAGCACGCGCACGCATTCACCTTTCCAAATTCCGCCACGAAACACTCCCTTCTCTCAAGCACCGCGCACAGTCTCGCATATACAAATACGTGCTATATCGCCAGGCACTTAAGCTCAAGGGAAAGCCGAGCCTCTTTCAGCGCCTGCGTGGCCGCACACGACAGATCATAGGCAGCAACTATCTTGAAAATGAAGCGAGGCTGCGACGGCAGCAGATAGCTAAGCGCTCGGCCAAGAAAGAGTCTGGGAAGCGCGCAATGAGCTACCAAGATAGCTATGCACCGCGAGAGCCGGGACAGAGGAGACGGAAGCTGGCTGGCTACCTTAAGGCAGCGAACGAGCTAAGACAAACGTATACTCAGCAATACGCCTCAAACTGGAGCAGCAAGGAGGCACAGTACGACTATGAGGATGATACACCTGGCAGCTTTCCGGATGCAGCAGTGGTGCGGAGCGGTGAGGAGGAAATGATTTTGTTTCCTAGTTATGCTCGGAAACACGTCAAGAGAAAACCTGAAGCAGAACCGGGCACCATACAAGAAGTCGGAGGCGAGGGCCGCGATGTGCGAGATTCGACTGGCGCTGGAGACGCTGAATTCTGGAAGCAACAGTGGAACAATTACGAGGACGATAATGCTGTTGTGGATGTCGACGTGCGCGGATGGATATACTCGCCTCACAAGGGCCAGATGACGAGAAAACAGCGGCTTTTTATCGGGCTCGCTCGACAGCTTGTAGGCGTACAAGCACCACCCACTCCCTCGAGCTCCTCTGGTAGCAGCAGCCGGGACCCAAGCCCGGGACGTCATGGCTTCCGAGAACGAACCCACTTGCGAAATGCGCAACACGACGAGGAAGTAACTGCTAGAGAAGCAGAACAGATCCTGCGCAAAGGCGAGAAAGAAGCTGCGGCCGCTGCGAAGGGTGCTTATAGCGAGAGGCCTGCTCGGAACAATGATGACATGCAACTGTACCGAACAGAGAGCGGGAACAGCGTGCGGTCCTCGGCGCAGCTGCAAGCACATCAGCTCGACCACAGAGCATCCAACAGCTCGATGCGTGGCGAAGAAATGATTAAGCCTATACAAAAAAGATCTTCGTGGAATCAGCCATCCGACATGAGTCCAGCTGAGCTTGCGGAAGCGAATGCTCGTCTAATGGCTAGGCTACGACACTTTCTAGCCATCCCAATGGCGAATACTCCGATCAGTATCTTCTTCTATAACGATGATATATCAAAGCAAAGGACTGTGTATACAGACGCATCGGGTCACTTTAGCATGAGTGCGGCCCTGGACTTTGTACCCACCCACGTGCGCATCCTGGCATCAGACAAGCTTTCGGCAACAGAACAAGTCCTGATTACCGAATCGCAAGGCATTAGCGTCATCAGTGATATTGACGATACAATAAAGCACTCCGCCATCGGCAGCGGTGCTCGAGAGATCTTCCGCAATGCATTCATTCGAGACCTTGTTGATCTCACCATTGACGGAGTGAGGGAGTGGTATAACAATATGGCGGAGATGGGAGTAAAATTTCACTACGTCTCGAACTCACCATGGCAGTTGTATCCAGTCATCTCGAAATACTTCTCATTAGCTGGACTACCACCTGGCTCATTTCATTTAAAGCAATACAGTGGCATGCTTCAGGGCATTTTTGAACCTGTTGCGGAGAGGAAAAAGGTCACTTTGGATAAGATCGCAAGAGACTTTCCTGAGAGAAACTTCATCTTGATTGGAGATAGTGGAGAGGCTGACCTGGAAGTTTACACTGACTTCGTCCTCGAGAATCCAGGACGTGTCGTCGCGGTCTTCATCCGAGACGTGACCACCTCCGAAGGTCCCGGATTCTTTGATCCCTCTGTTGGGTCCACATCAGGCGATCGGTCCTCTACATCATCTCCATCACAACGGGGCTCTGGTGGAGGAACGAATGCGTCAAGTGGATTCCAAGCTTCGTCTGAACAGGATGACCCAGAGCTTAGGGCAGCGATAGCCGCATCATTGCGTGACCTGGAGGAGGATAATATGAAGCGCTCGAAGTCGATGTTTCCTCAAATTGACCAAGATCACCCAGATCTGAGGCCAAGGCTGCCAGATCGACAACCTTCAACTCAGATCACTAGCGCGCCTAAACAACAGGACTCTGTACCAAACCTGATAGATCTGTCTTCCGACGATGAATCAGAGAAGTCGCCTACTCTGCGACGCGCCAATACAGATACTAAGGCTGAGACTGAAAGACATCGCACATCAGTGGTCTCAACAGGTAGTCTAAAGTCAGCGCCCCCACTACCTAGGAAGCCAGTAGCCCTGAGAAGCTCGTCGGGTGATTCAGGACCTTCTACACCCTCATCTCCGACTGCTTCAAAACCGCCGCCGCCCAAACCTCGACGACCCTCTACATCGGTCAATCAGTCAAGTCCACTTGCGCAGCAAAGTTCGACGACCACGGATTCCGGAAGACCAGCACCACCTAAACCGCCTGTCGCCCCCAAACCTAACCTGAACCGTCAGGATACCAACCAGTCTCAGAATGAGCAAACATACGCAGGCATGGCTCGCGATAAGCTGTGGTCTGTGTACAATAATCTCCCCGCCTTGAGATCCGAAGAGATCCCCACCGACACGACTTCATCAACCATGAAAACAACGGAAAGCGCCAGAAAAGGGCCGCCCCCTCCTCCGCCCCGGCGTGGAAATCGTGACACTGCCGCAAATGCAGCATCTTATGTCGGTGCTAAAGCTTCAGCAGCATGGCAACACGCGCCGTCAGTACCCTACCATAGCCGACCTCAAGTCACTACTGCTCAGACATCTCAGCCGTTTTCCACGGTAGCCCAGAGGCAGGTATTGAATCGCACAAGTACGGGTTCTACTTTGGGTGGCGAGGGGCAGGCCTATGGGACCAAGAGGGAACAATTGTGGCGGCAGCGGTGGGCACGGGCAGAACAGGTGTTAGGCGAGCATGGCGTTTTGTTGAGGAGTTGGAGAGTTGGGACTGATGCCATGGGAGAGGCGGAACGGATCATTAAGGAAGCTGAAAGGAAGGGAAAGGATGGCAATAGGAACACAAATAGAAAACCAATAGGGGGGAGCAATGGCAAGACCGGAGAACATAGGTAGCCATGTTGTTTTGCGCATTAGCGAGCGTTGCTAGTATACATATGGACTCTATTCCTATCAATTCTGGACTTCAATTGCCTCTCAGCAAGTTGGTACGATATTATTAATATCTATATTGGATAAATATTCAAATGGATCAACAGCTAAACCTAGCAATGAATTTTATGCAAGCTCGCTCGATGATGTGGGATGATTCTCGAACCGATGTCAATGTAGATAGACTGTTGGGGGCCGGACCAGGCGAACGACTTGATAACCCTCGAGGCTCAATGCCCATCTTCACGAGGTGAACACTTACTATGATATCTTGCTCAACCCTTCGCATCTGGCTTCACCATTATGATTTTTACAAGCGCCTTCAGTAGTCAGACAATCAACACGCTCGCCCGGGATGCAATGCCCACTGCATCGCTTTTCGCGATCTCCTTCCTGACGTCTTGCCTGTGGGTGGGTTTGCTCTTGGCGAGCTTCCTTTCATGGATAGAAGTTCCAGAAATACGCGTCATACGCACGAGGAACGTATTCAATCATCACCAACATACCCCATACCTATCCTCCACCACCTCCAAACACCAAAGCCTTCCATCCTTGCTCCAAATCCTCTCACACTCTCCACTTCCTCCAGCTTCCCATATGTTACGTTGGCCTCCTCAACTTCAACACTCTCTTTCTGCCTCTCAGCAGGCTTCTTTACCAATTGAAAATCCTTGTACCGCAGTCTTTGAACCGTAGCAACCCAGTCTCTTACTCCAGTCTCAGATCCTTGACAGTACATGATGCCTGGGCATCCGCCATAGCGGAGCAATGCGTAAATGTGGCAATTTGAAGCTGCGACGCGAAGCTTGGCGACTTTTTTGCGGGAGGTGATGTGGTGGGTACGAATTAGGGCGTTGTAAAGGGGATTTGCAGACATGCCAGCGGGTTAAACCTTTTCGTTGCCGATACTAAAGTCTTCTCATGTAAGATCATAGGCGTTTGTCTGTTAATCTACGTTTGAATGTTTCGAAGTGAACGCGCCGGCACGTGACGTCACTAGCGCAATTCGATTTTCCAAGACGGCGAGCTCCATGACGTGCAAGCTGAAGTTTAAGCAACAATATCCAACAACGGCCGTATGGATCGGCTTCGTATACGAACATCCGCGTCTGGAGAGTTATGAACCCAACCTGCCTTCAAAGGGTTGCGCCGTCGCCTGTAGTTTTGAGCTTTTTGAGAGCTCAAGTAAGAAATGCGTTCGAGTCGCCCGTTGCGCGAAGCGCGCATACAAAGGGGCAGCGGCGTGGTTATGGAACGAATAGTCCTGTAAAATGGAGCCCGAGAAGAGGAGGAAACACACAAGCCTTGCAAACAAGAGGAGCCTTTGAAGTTACGAATCCTACGTCACGAAAGTGCCCCTTCGAACAGAGAGCGCCGCGATCAGCCTTCGACAAGTCAGCTACGTCGAAATACACGCACTCTGTGCAATCGTTTTCTTCACATCGAGCGTTCTCTACGAGTCGCCCGAGCAATGCTTGGAACATCTTCAAGTCGGCGCATAAGCGACGACTCGCCCAGCTGCAAGCACCTCCGCCGCCACCAGACGAAAACTCGCAAGGCGCCACAGGATTCGGAAGCAGCTTGGGACGTATTATGCGACCAGCGAACGAGCTGAAGATGCGATGTACAGAGCTTGACGAACATGGCAATGTCACACTCGTTAGTGGGGAATTCAAAAAGAGCGAATTAATCGCAAAGGTATATCCCGTATAAATCATTTAGCGCATAGAACCATGGGCGCTGACAGAGCTACAGTATGGCCTCCTCCCGCGCGATCTCCGTAAAATCGACTCTTCTCTTCTCCCGCACATCCTCGTTCGGCCTTCCGCCATCCTTATCAACCTGTTAAACCTCCGGGTCCTGCTCAAACACAACCGCGTCCTTGTCTTCGATGCCTACGGCACAACGGACTCGAAGTCACAGAGCGTGTTCATGTACGATCTGGACCTCAAATTGCGTCAAAAGGAATCGCCGGCCAATGGTACCCTTGCATACGAGTTCCGCGCTCTCGAAGCCGTGCTCATCAGCGTAACGCTGAGTTTGGAAAAAGAGTTTGAAGGAGTCAGTGAGCCCGTGGTGAGAGTGTTGAGGGAGTTGGAGGAGGATATTGATAGGGATAAGCTGCGATATCTGCTCATCTACAGCAAGAAGCTAGGTAGTTTCGAGCAAAAGGCGCGATTGGTTCGCAACGCACTTGAAGAACTACTTGAAGCAGACGACGATTTATCCGCCATGTATCTGACAGAGAAGGCAGAGGGCAAGACGCGCGAAGAGGATGATCATACGGAGGTGGAGATGTTGCTCGAATCCTATCATAAGGTCGCCGACGAGATTGTACAAGCTGCCGAGAACTTGGTGAGCAGCATCAGGAATACTGAGGAAATGTACGCTCCCGACCTCTCTTCTTGGCCTTCTTACTTATTCCACATACCTGAGTTAGGTTAACTGACATCATCATCCAGTATTCGCGCAATTCTCGACGCAAACCGAAACTCCCTCATGCTCCTCGATCTCAAATTCTCCATCTCCACACTCTCAATCACAGCCGGCACTTTTGTCGCCGCCCTCTACGGCATGAATCTGAAAAACTTCATTGAAGAAAGCGACCTCGGCTTCTACGGCATCAGCGGCTGGTGCACGCTTTTCGGCGTCATGGTCGCTGCCTACGGACTTCAGAAACTACGCAAAGTCCAGAGAGTCAGCATGTACGGGCATGGACCGAATAGTATGATGAGCAGGGAGCCACGGGGCGGCGGGTGGGGATTGGGCGCTTGGGGTGGGAGGAGCATTGGGCCGCCTGGGGGAGGCGTGGGCATCGCGAGGGGAGATTGTGCGCCCGGGGGTGCGCCGGATTTGAGCGGTGTTAATAAGAGGGCGGAAACACTGGCGGATGTGATCCAAAGGGAACGCGCACTGTCGAGGAAATTGGCGAAGGCGGAGGCTAGAGCTGACGACGCCACCAAGGGCTGAGTCTGTTGAGCTTGTTCTGTTGGTTTTCATGTCCGCGTTTTGATGGGTTGCGTTGCGCTGTCATCTCTACTCCGATATACCCTACTCTTTACTTGGTTCCAGTTGGCTCACGTTGTAGAACGGTTGGTCAGACGGTCTGCATAGCGATGGCGTTCGGGTACAGCTCATAGGCCATGCTTCTCGGATGTTTGAGTTGTCTTCATGTCGTAATATCATTGTAGAGTAATGTACATATCACGCCTCGCTCAAGGCTCACTACCAACGTGGTGATCAAACATGAAATATACCTGCTCCACAATTTCCAGTTCACGTCGGCTTCCCTTATGAAATCTTCAGCTCATGCACCAATGTTCCTGTCCATATCCTTCCCTCCACCATACCCTTGCTCTCTCCTCTCCTTCGAGAAACTATCGTTATCCTCGTTCAAAGCTTCTGTACCACCGAAGCCACCTTATCTTCTAGTTAGCATACAATCCCCCGTCAAACGTCCTCATAGCAGTCTCTCGTTGCCATCTACGTGAAGGACAACCTTCGATGCCCCAATGGTTCATTGTGACGTACCTTCTGCATTCGCCTCCCCGGTGGAACTCGCCGTCTTGCCGCCCATGCCGCCTTCCTGTAAGCTCTGCCCATAGCGTATCTTGTCTGCGTTGGTAACGCCCTGCGTGTTCGGTTCGTCGTTTGTGGCAGTCTTCTGCTTTGTTGTAGTGCCTTCGGACGGATCTATAATATGGTTGGCTTAGTGGGTTGTTCTTGGTTTGGACTACTGTGGAGAACGAAATACAAAGACACACGGAAATACGTGCACTGATAGAAACCTGAGGAGAACACGTACCGCCCAATTGGCCTGCTTGCTTCTCATGAGGCTGCACAAACGTGTGTGCGCCCTCATATTGGGTTTGTTCGCCGCCGATCTCTGTGTCCATGAGGTTCTTTGACATTTTGAAATGTGGGTTTAGTATGGAATTCGAGGAGATCAGAATTATAAGAGACCGGGAAGCGTAATGTATAGTAGGTATAATTGTTGAGCCTGGAGCTATGACCGACGCGTGAGGTATGGAAGGAAGCTTCATGCTTATGACGTAATGACCTAACGCTGCAATGCATGCGCGCTCAACAACACCGCAACACCTTTGTGCCCAAAAACTGTTGAGACATGTGATATCTGTGCTTTCGTACTCTGCGAGATCAAGTATTACTTCTATGCTTTCACGTCGAGTCGAAATCAATCCCCATAGAATAACTGCACGCGTTAGCATCCACCTCCGCAATCATCACAAGCACCCGTGAACATACCTCTCATATAGCCTCATGTACTTTGCAACAAACGCTTCAAGATGGAAGATCTGTTTGCTGCCCATCTTGCACCTGTGTTCGTAGAACGCCGCCCACTTGATGACCTCTGGCTTCAAAGCATCATCCGTTTTCGGTATAAGCTTCCATGTGAGCGTTTTGATGATTGTGGTCGAGTCGATGCAGTGAGAGAGCAGGTCATAGAGCGAGGCACGAACTTGTAGGAGGCGCTGCGGACTCCTTTCTTCAACGATTTGGCGAGCGATCTGCTCGATGAGGGCCTCCCAGTCTGGAGGAGGGATATGTGTCTGGTCTGTGATTTTCTCGCTGTTGTTGCTTGTCAGCCCGTTCTACATTAGGGTTAGTAGTGCGGTGAATATACTTTTGCGCATGAACCGCCTCAAACATCAACAACGCCTTCCTCAAATTCCTCCCACTGTCTTTCGCAATCCTCTGATTTAACGTCTCAACCTCCTTCCAGCCCTCTTTCTTTCCAACTTTCGACAACACGCTGCAGATTTCAGTCTCGGTCGGCGCTGCCACTCTAACTAGGAGGGTTCTACTCCTGATCGGTGCGATAATGTTACTCGTGGAATTTGCCAGCAGTATCAGCCTCAGGTTCGGACTGTACTTCTCCATTGTCCGCCTCAACGCCGCCTGAGCATCCCTCGTCAAGTGATCTGCCTCATTGATGACAACGACTTTGAAGCGTTGCTTTGCGCCGAGATCGACTTGTTGTGTTTGCGCAACTTCTTTGAGGAGATCTTGGACGACTACTCTGTCATAGTTGCCAACGTCAGATGGTGTGATTTCGAGGTGGTATACCGAAGCTACGATGTTGAATTCGAGTTTACGGTTTGTGGTCGTCTGGAAGACGCGTGCGTCGATTTTGATTTTTTCGACACCGGGGCCGTAGAGCTCTTTGAGGGTTGCAACGATTCGAGTCTTCTTGCCGGCGCCGGAGGGCCCATACACGAGGAGATGAGGGAAGTCGCCACTTTGTGCCTGCAATGAGTGGTTGTGTTAGTAGGGCTATACGACTGTGCAGGCCGTCGAAAACACGTACAAGAGCACGAAGGCGCTCAGTAAGCTCTGGATGATAGCTGAGAGCCTCAAGGTTACGTGGTCTGTGTTTGTCTACTAGGAGAGCCATTGTGCTGATATTGGGATGTGAACTTGTCTGTACTGGGATTTTTGTGAAGCGTAGAACGCGTCGACGCGTAAAGTGATCGCCAAGCCCTCACGTTGGCTGATGACCGTGCTCCTCGTCCTTCTGCATTCACACGCTGAAGCCTGGTAACCAGCTTCTTCTATCGAGGGTCTTCCCTGTGACCATAATCAAAATATGTAGAAACTCGCTGCTAATTGATTGGGCTCTACTCCATGAGTCTCATGCTGTTGTACTAAATAGTGCTTGCATGCTGCGCTCCTTCAGATATGCCTACCCCGCACTAGGCTAGATTAACTACACACAGTACTGGCGAGTATCTGCCCCACCTTCCGTGACATCTACATCTGACCTACGTCACTGCTCTCGCGTGCTTGCACAGCCTATTTAACACGATGGTTTCCTCTTCCGACCAGTCTCTCCTCGACAAGATCAACGCCTACTACGAAAACTATCCCGACTCGACTGAATTCATCGGCAACTCCGACGATTCCGCCAGCACAAGCCTCGAGAAAGACATCAAAGACCTCCAAGTAAAGGAAACCGACAAAGCCGAAGCTTTTCAAAAGGAGTTTCTGTACATTGGCGGACCAGAGGTAATACTCAACTGCAAGAAGAAGAAAGAAGATCCGAAAGGTAAAACAAAAGAACATGCCAGTCCATCCAGCTGAGGAGAATGCCGGCGGTAGTACGTTGCCCTTCACCCTTAGTCCTATGGTAATTGGATGAGGCTGATAGCTGTTGACTCAGGCATCACCGACAAGGTAGCCAAGGAGTCCTCCGACTCGACCGCTTCCTCGCACGAGTTACACGATGAAGACAATCAAGCTACATCTGGTGGCAACGTCGCCGCTTCCGCACACAAGGCCAACCCAGTATGACTGCGTCTATGATAGCTGAGCATATGTGTTGGAGGCTAACGTTTATACAGGGCCCTGTCAAAGCCGACAACCTTCCCACACCGGCTAGCAAGGAGGAACTGAAGAAGAGGGCTGAGGAGCTCAACAAATAGATAGCATCACGACTCGTAAAGGGTTGGTGCCGGCTACCCGATGCTCTCCTAGCAGGAGGTGTAATCACTAGAAGAGACATGAGAATGTAAACACATATAAATCTTCAATGGCATAGCAAGCCGCACAACGTGACAGTGAAGATTAATTTACGAGTTGACCACTTCATTGCTATGTAATTTACAAAAAAGGAAGAAGCTAAACGATGGATGGGGTATCTTGCGCTACGCTATAGAACGGAACAACAGGAAGACAAATTGAAAAGGAGACTCGTCTCCATCCTTCCAAGATGAGATGAACGATAGGTCGACTGAAATGAACGCGAAGTATGAGAGAACCGGAAAACGGAGAAAGGATGACTTCATCAGCACTTTCCTTCCTTTCATCGACAGATTATCACATCTGCCGACTAAGCAACAACTCGACCGCACGATCGACTCTCAGCCCATCACCCAGATCCGTCATCCTCAACGCCTCACGCGCCTGGTCAGCGGTGAAGCCCATCTCCACGATACGGTAAATAGCCTTATCAGCCGTATTCTCATAACTCTCTGTACCATAGATATTCCTCTGCGTCTGATGTTGTTGGAACGCCGGATTCCTTGGGCTATTTCCACTGGAGCCTTGCGACTGCACGCTCATATCGCTATTCTGTCTTGTGTGTTGATGAGGGAGGGGTGCGCAGACCATGGCGCCGTTGCGGAATGCGGGATGGCCAGTTAGCGATGGGACGTCGGGGATATCTTCGTCTTTTCGGTAGGCGGGATGCTCTTCGATGGAGGGCATGCTCATGGCTACGCTGTTACGATCACGGTTGCTGGGCACGGTCGAGGGTGGGGGTGTTGGGAGTAACGGTTGGGCAACCGTTCGTCTGGGAGATGACGATCGTGTAGATGGTGGTGGGGGTGTTCTAGCCGCGGGAAGTTCGGCAATAGATGCACTCAACTCTTGAGCGAGTGCTGAACGAAGGGTAGGAATGTATGACACTATGTCATTTCGAGATGCTGCCGTAGGACGAGGCCTCGTCAAATTGCCAATGACAGTATCCCACTCGGACATGGGGCGCTCTTGAGACATGCGGATCATGGGCATGCGCTCACCACTGTTCTTGCGGTGTCGTAGTTCACTGATATGCTTTTGGATGCGTATTTTGGATTGTTGGCGCTGGACGTCGCGGGTGGACGTTGCAGCGTATGTGTGTGCGATCTTATCTTCGTACACGCGTGAAGCTGCTTCCTTGAGGAAGTTCCGGCGGGTGCCACCGAAAACAGGAGGCTTCCAATTGACCCAGCCATTCTCTTGAGCAAGTTGGAAGGCGGAGCAATCTGGCTCACGGGACGGACCGGCAAGGTCAAGGATCGTGGAGAGACCATAAGTGAGAAGATAATAGCACCATTCATCTGCTCTCGTTAGCATGTATATTTAATGCAAAAGAAGAGTTTACATACCCAGCATCAACTCTTCACCATCGATATCCCCTCCTCGGATGTCAGTGTTGTCGTAGATGCCGGCCTTGCGTGCTTGGGCAGTACGGCCCTCGAAGCCTTGAAGAAGCACACCCAAGCAATTCCAGAGCTCCATCATGTCGAAAAGCTGCTCGGCACTCAAGCCTCCTTCATTACCCATTGCAAAGCACTCTGGTGCGCCAACCAGCGTGTCGTTCATGTAGTCGGTGCTCATGATGCTGAAAGTGCACGTGTTCTGGTGGACCAGAAGACCACCCCTGAGCCAATCCATTTGGGCAACAATATCTTCTTCCCGACCTTTCCCAGAGCCGAAGATCTTGCAGAAAGTCCAGATGCGCCAAAGTGCATTATCAACCCTGGCTGACTCGATTGGCTTCTCACTGATCAGTGCGATCGATATCTCAGGTCGCACGAATGATTGGCACTTCTCCTGAATCTGTAATTTGATAGCCCGGATGATATGCACATCTCGCTTCTGAAGTTGCAAGTAGGTAGACGGCGTATATTCCTCTTCAGGTCGCGTCATCTCAAGATCTTCAGCGTGGAGCAAGTCGTGTCCAGGAAAGGCGATCTGCCTAAATTCCCAAGCGGGCGGCGACATTTTGCGAAGGGTGGACTTAATAAGTTCGAGTTCGTGGCGTTTGAATACACGATAGAAGCCGCGATTCACGACGGCCGTAGCGAACAAATCTTCTAGATGATCCGAACTACGTAGGATACTCAGAATTACCGTCTCTGCGGAGCTAGGTGTGATTGTGCGTTTCACTACTTGGGGCGAGATTTCGATAGGAGAGAGAACAAAATCCTCAGTCATTCTCTTGTATTCCGGGATGGCGATTGTCAGCCCACTGCTCCTCGTCCGAGAACGACCTCTGGTTACTTGAGACGCAATGTGATCGCGTGGGACATGAGACAGCCGGAACCCTTTAGAATGAGCTGCTGATTGTCGCTTACTGGATTTTCTAGGGACAGCTGGAGGAAGCTCGCTACCTGTCTCAATAGTAACCGAGTCCTTTCGTGGCCGGTCTGCAGCATCCTGTGAACTCCCGTCGGTACTTGCGTCTTTACGGACGACAACATCATCCCATTTGAATGGGCTGTCCTCGGTAAGGGAAGTCAAGGCTTGCTCAGTTTCATCAACAGGACCCCCCAAACCCTTATCCTCGGTGAAGGAAGTAAGCTGTTTGTGTAGATCGTTCTCTGCTTCGCTCAGAGTCGGACTAGGGCCTCTGAGTGGGTTCGATAGCTGTCTTGACGTGGACCGGCTTATTGCTTCATTAATGACTCCCATGCTTGAGTTTGATGCAAGACTGCGTCGACGATTTTGACGCTTGGAAGATTTGCGGGTCAACGTGGGTTTTCGCGTCAAAGTGCATGAATTCCATCGCGGAGGCTCCAGCTCACAGGTAGGTTGGAATTTGACGTCCTGAGGAATGGGCGGATGGTGCACGTATCGACGTGGGGGAACTAAGGACGGAGCGATTCGATGCCGCAGATCTTCATCTGCGTTGAATACTCCGGCAGTAATCGGACTCTGGATATTGAAAGGGTTTGTGAGAAGCTTCTTAGATTTGCTGGGCACGGATGCAGTCTCTGCTTCAATACTCGTATCTGACGAGTGACTGCTATACGTCGAAGATGCATCGCTCTCTTGTGAGTCACGCGAGGAGCTGCTTGACTCCGAGGTATTCTTGTAGTGCTTTGTAACAGGAGATCTCCCGTCAGACACACTGTGGCTAACAGAGCGTTGGAACTGGCCAAATGGAATCGGTTGTGGTTGCAGTTGGCCAAGTGGCGATACGATCGAATCACGCATGATGATCTTGTTGCTTGCTGAAGGAGGTGACACGTCGTGGGCATTGTCGATCCTAATGACCGTTGACTGAAGATGGGTTTTGCTGGGATTTCCAAAGAATGGAGTAGCCGGAAGTGGTTGATCGCGCCTTCCGCTGGGGATTACTACTTGTATCTTCGGCCTCGAACTCCTGTCTGGCCCATTCTTGATGTCACTTTCAGACGAGTCGCGGTCCTTTTGCCGCCAGTGGATCTTGCCGTTCTTGTACGTGCCAATTGCGCCCTTGAGCGAAGTATTACTCAAAACTGCCTTCAACTCTGAAACGGGACAATACTGGGAGGATGTTAATGCGGGCGTGTTGCTGTTGTGTGTCCTATTTCTAAACTCTTCGATCGCTGGTAATGATGGCGACGAGTGATTGCCTGATCGTAGTTGCTTGCCGTCATTGGTGCCCATGTACGCCTGTGTTGTCATGTCTCGCTGATCGGGGTGGAGAGCCGTATCGCATGCTGTACTTTCTGGAACGGCACGCAAGATTGTGGCCGACTTCCTTGATTCCTTATTCCTCAGTAAAGACATCCTCCTCTTAGATGCTGCCGTTGAAGCGACGCATTCACGACTTTGTGATGGTCTGTCAGCTCACGTCTCGGCTGATGTCCGTCTCTGCTGGGCTGAAAAGGCCAAACTGCAACAATGGTCGACCGAATGTGATTGTATAAAGTGAGGGAAAGAGTGTACTTCTGTGAAGAGTGATGGCTCATCGGAGCCGGGAGACTGGATAGTCAGGGTAGTCATGGTGGCAGGGCAGTGGGCAGTATACAGTCCGGATGATCCAAAATAGTAAAAAGCGTACATGGTCGGGTAGTGCCAGTCGCTGACGGGGGATCAGCGAATGGCAGGATTGCGGCGCCTGGCTCTCGGCGACGGCTGAGATGAGCCTTGGACAAACTCCGTAATCGTTGCACATATGCAGCATGGGTGAGTGCCAGGGTTAGACGATGATCAAGAAGGATATACCACCAGACACTGATGCTATCACGACGTGCCGATTCTTGCTTGAGCGAGCCATACATAATTAGATATTCGCGCTGTCGGCGGCTCAGTGACTTTGAAAGAGGAGCTTGGTTTGCATGCGGCGAAGGATGCTGGATGGATTGTTGGACCCCGCGCTGGAAGGAGCGATCGACCCTAGGCCCTCTCTATTTTCGGGGCAGGTGCAGCTGCTCAGCCATGCTAAATCGAGGGCGCCGGTGGTGGGGACCACCGAGTGCGCCTCCCCATGCACAGCGCGACCCACCAAACAACACCAACCTTCTCTTCGTTCTTCTGCCGTTGCTCTCGATTTGTTCGTATGCCCCAGTGCATCATTGCCTGTCTCGTTTCAGCATGCAGCCTCTAAGCTTGCCTGCATCGGGAGAAAATTCTTCAATCTGCCATCCTTCGCTGAACTATGAACAATGACGTTGGTAGAGAAGTGCACCGAGGACAGCAAACCGGTCGCACTCGCAGCCACCACGGAGCAAGCTGTACCCGGACTTGATGATGCTTGGCTGCTCACAGTATTTGTTGATATCGCCACAAGCTATGCCATATGATTGGGCTGATGGGTACGCAGTCCTTTCGTTCTCGACCACGCCGTCGGCATCTCTTTCGCTCGGCTACCCACAGCAGCCTGCATACACATATGTCCGGACGCAGCCTTTGTTTCCTGTATCACACCTGCTGAGTGTTTCATTGTTGACCTATATATGGCATAGTCTCGCATTCAGAGCGTGTCCGTATTGACAGCAACGACTTATATTAATGGATTCATTCATCATTCATCACAAAGAGCAAACATCCCCCACTCTATATCTGCTAACCGCCAGGATGAGGCTGAGGCTCAACTGCTTGCATGTCTTCTTTAGGAAGACACGCCGCCCCCACAATCCTAGCACATATACCATCACTAGACTCTATTGATCAATCAGAGCCACCTAGGTTGTCGCATTCCCGTCAAGAAAACCGAATAGCTATATATGGGCGGACTTTTCCTTCGAATACAACAAATTAAAATTGACGCAGGTACATTCCACTCAGCTGGTAAAACCAATGGAGCAGAGACGCCTACTCCGTGCCACCCGTTTTGGCGACATGTTGCATATTGTTGCATATTCCATTTTCGCGATGAGACAGAAGGCACAGTTCGAGAGGCCAACACATTCTGTGCCTCGACTTCACCTAGAAGTCTGCCTCGCTAGTATCTTGTCCTTTCATCCGATCGTTGCTGCCTGTCTCAACCTCTAACCTGTGTCCAACCAAGACAATAAAGATACCGGATCCGAGCTTCTAGTCATCGCTATCACACAACAATTATACACCTGCTACAAGCATATCCGATTCATGGTTCCCACTCCTAACCCCAAAAGTACCGACTAGACGTTTGAGTCTCGGTTCGTCCGGCAACTAAACCAACCCAATGTCAATACGTGCATCGTACAGGCCGCTATATAATCACAGTACTTGGCGAACGCACTCTTCTCGTTCCACACTATTAGTCTAGCCACTTCGCAGAACGCCCAAGTCGGATAGATCTAAACATCCCCGAAGTCCGCCCCCCAACCAAGCCACTCCCGCCCCACCCAGACTACCACCATTATTTCTGTGACAGGCCTCAAGAGATCTCTCATCCATATTTTCCTGGCGGCCACGTTATTCTGACAAACTCAGCAATGAACCTGACTCACCATGCCCGAGTACCAAGCTTTAATTCTTGCAGCTAGTGCCTGTTGTTTGCATAAGCTTGTCCGCCGCTTCGGGATCTGTACTTGGGCATCGGACTTCCAGACTCGTGTGGCCACGCTTCTGACAAGCGACTATGCAAGAGAGTCCGAAGCGAGGAGGCTGCGTCGGTTGTCAGTGATGTAGGTTAGTTAAGAGAAAATACACGCGCGTACAGGCAAGAGCTTCCAGGTCGGTTATGCTTGTTCATGCTCTGTCTGTTCGCACATCGCTTCGACTGTGACTGGGAGCACACATGTTTTTATGTATACGCTCAAACAGTGCGCTGTGTTTGCTTATATCGTGTTCACTATAGGCACTAGCACTGGTTGTCGAGGTAAAGGCATCGTGGCAATAGTAGTGTGAACCTTTTCGCATAACCGCTAAGAGACGTACGCGCACGCACGCTGTATACAAATGGATATGTACAAATCAAAAGAGCCGTGTCTAGTAGCTATTGCGCCAACCGATGCGCGCCTTGTGTTGAAGATGTCTGGAGCCTGTCAACTATTCCACTCCCCCGTCTCCACGTCGCTTTGCACCACTGAACCGTAGCCTGAAGCTCTTCGCTAAACCCAACTCCCAAATCACCGTCTAATACGGGATACCGTCGTATTCGCCATAGCCGAGGGCCAAGTTCATGTTTTGGAGGCACTGCGTCGCAGCTCCCTTGAGAAGATTATCAATTGTAGCATTGACGACGACACGCTTTCCAGAGCTGTGGACCGCGAAACCACCAATTTCGACACCGTGCTTGCCAGAGATGTTTTTGACAAGAGGAGACTCGCCGACAATCTTGACGAGCTTTTCGCCAGCGTAGCGGTCTTGGTAGAGGTTGCGGATATCGCGCGACGTCATGGTACGGTTAAGTGGGATGGAGATAGTGTGCTATATTCAGTCAGTATCGTCATATTGCTATGAGGATTTCAATGATGGTACATACGTGAATGCCCTGGAACCAAACAGCAACGTGAGGAATAAATGCCACTTCGGTGCCCAATTGCCGCGAAATCTCCTTCTCGTGGATATGATCTACCAAACTGTACGGAATCAAGTTATTTTCAAGATTCTTCACGTCGTTCTTCGGGCTTGGCTTGGTACCAGCCCCGGAGTAGCCAGAAACACCAAACACAGTAGGTTGGCCGCCAATGAAATCAAGCAACGGTGCGATGCCGAGTTGTGCAGCAGTTGCATAACATCCGGGATTTGCTATCCGTGTAGCATTGGCAATCTTCCTGCGGTCGATAGTTTCAGGGAGACCATATGTCCAGGAATCATCAAATCGGTAGTCGGCACTCAAATCCACAATGAGAGTATCAGACTTTCCAGTCTCATTGATCGCATCGACAAACGGCTTGCAGACACCATTTGGAAGTGCCATAACCCAGCAATCGACCTCGCCTTTCTCTGCCATCTTCTTCACATCTTCAGGTGAAAGATTCTCGTAAGTGATGTTGCGCTTGGTATAGCCCTCAAGCTTCTTGCCAGCGAGCTCACGGGAAGAGACGTGCCGTAGATCCATGTTTGGGTGTTTGTTCAGGAGCTCAATAAGAGCTTGTCCGGTATATCCTCGAGCGCCAATCAGTGCAATCTTCGAGGGCCAGTCTTTGCTCTTGAATTTGATGCCGTACGGTGGGTTGGGGTTCGTTGTCTCGACCGAGCGAGATGCAGTTGTCGCAAAGCCCCGTGTTGATGAAGATGCAGCCTTGGTTTGCCTCGCAGTCGGCCTTGAGGATTGTCCCATGGCTCGCGATCCAGCCATCGTTGAGTAGCCGCGGACTTGCTGGCCCTGCTTCAAGCTCGCGACAAAGTCTGCCGCGCGTCTGAACTGGGCGTCTAGGCTATCCTTCAGCATACTGCGACCATGCTTCTGATAGCTTTCCAACAGGGAGAAAATCTCTGAGGACTCTGCGGCGCCTCGCCAGCAGAAGATGTCATTTTCGCGGCGAAGGAAACCATCTGTTCTTTCCAAATGCCACTTTACATTATTCGGGTCCTGGTTGTCAACCACCCAGTACAGCTTAGGGTACTTGTGTTTAATGCGCTCGAAGACAAGATCATTTACGTTAGTCAGGGAAGCGTCTTTGGTGGAAGTGAAAACGGAGAGCTGAGCAAACTCGCCCTCTGCAGTGGGTGGATATACGATGGCCACAACGCCCATCGAGTCATCGTAAAACGCTTCGAATGGACGATTCTTGAGGTGGCTCACATATTTGGAGACAGCGTCGGTTGCCTCAGCGCCACCTCGGTCTCTGGCAAGAGCTTCTGACATTGCCTTCACGTCGAGATCCTCGTACTTGGATACCTCCTTCACGCTTCCACCATTTCGGATCAGAGTACCGCCTCCTGTGTGCGTGAACAGCTCTTTTCCAAGGTTCTGTGGATGTGTAATCGCTACGCTCGTTGTCTTGGGAAGGCCGTCCAGAAGTTTCTTAGCCTCCACAATCTTCAGCTTCGTGCCATACCTAACCCACGGTTGCTTCATGTAGCTATCGTACTCGCCCTCGAGGTTAATGTGTGAAATAAGCTTGCCAGTCTCTGAGTTGAACAGTCCTCCCTTCTCAGACAGATAAATGACCTTCAAGGGTTCGAATTGACGCGCCAGAGCTGCTGCAACCACATCGGCGTTGACGTTCAGGATCTGGCCATCCTCAGTCTCAGCCATGGAGCACAGGATAGGCAGTTCCTTGTTCTCCAGAGCATCCATAATCGGCCTGGGGTTGATGTTCGTGATGTTGCCGACGTACTTCCACTTCTCCTTGTCCAAGTAGTCTGCCTGCAGCGCACCAGCGGTGATAGGCCGAGCGGGCACACCCCAATCCCTCTTCAGCGTCATAACCAAATCCATGTTTGCTTCCAAGAACAGCTTGCGTGCAATGCCCAGTGTCTTCTTATCTGTGACCCTTATACCATCGATAAAGTCTGGTTCAACGCCCGAGTCCAAGAGCAGCTGGTTCATCTGCGGTCCTGCGCCATGGACGATGATGGGATACAGCCCGATGGCGTGTAGCTGCTGGAGGGCAAAACATAGCTCGACAAGATGATCGGTAAGAATGGCGCCTCCGACCTTAACAACGGCGAATTGATGCGGCGACACAGAACGGAACTGGCCTAGGTACTGGTCCACTTCCCTACGTGAACTGGCGCTGGCCAGTAGGTTGAGGAAGGCGGCATATATGGATGACTTTTTGCCATCGCTCGAGGACGTGTATAGGCGGCTCGGGGTCGAGCTGGCAACGAGGGCGCGTGGGAGGGAGCGCGGAGCCCCAGAAGTTGCGAGGATTTGGCGGGACGAACGTGCTGCCACACGAGCACCTGCTCGTACGACGCCCTGCATGGTTACCGTCTCGCTGCCGGAGCACTTGGAAAGCTGCTCGGAGGAATGGCAGACGGCGAGGATGTGAATTGATGTTGTGACGAGCTTTGGGGTCAAAGAAGTGTCTGAGCGATAAATGATATGACGATGGAGCTACAAAATTCGCTTCGCCGATAACGCTGTCCCGCAAGAACCTTGTCTGGGGTACCGCGGCCTGATTGGTTGCACATGCCGCTATATGAAAATTTCCAGCCGACATGGTGCACGCTTGCTCATATATATCCATCTCGTGCATATACGAAGTTCGATTCATGCTACATGACGCAAAGGACGACCATGTGGTTGATAGCAAAAGCTCAGCCTGAATAGTTTCAGGGCACAAGGCAGCTCCTGTCGAGCAATTGCAGGGCCGGGTGGATCACTTTGGCCTTGATTGGACTTACTACCGTACGACAGTTCGGGCCTACTACAGATTGCATGGCATATTCTATGATTAGTGGCTCAAGTTTACTTGTTTTACGGTTGTATTGTCGTATTCATTCTCCGCGGCCATGATTGACAGCACAGTAGGCAACTTCACACTGAGACCCATGTTAGCATTCCTACTACACTTTACACATTGGTCTCGTCGCAGCAGTCAAGGGCGCGCAGACACTCTGCGCGGCGATACCTCAGAGCTATAGCTGCATTGTGGTAGGTCATTAACACTGGAAAGGTTACGTTTTCATGCCTCCAAAAAATGTGAATGCGTGTTGGCTTCCTGACATCGTCAAATACAAGACCAACACTTTCACGCTAGGAGAGCGGAAAGGCAAAGCTAGAACGGTCATTGAGTAGTCAACAATTGTTAGCGCTCTTTGATACACCTTCCACCGGTCTAGACAGATGAGAGTCACAGGGGGAATTAGCATAGTGAAGGACGTAGTTGAGACTATAGACAAGAAAGCACTACTCTCCACATGAGGGAAACCAACATGTTTAACTCCATTTGATCGTCTAATCGCCGTGCCTAAAGCTAGGCCCTCAAGGTATCGTATCAGAGGTAGAGCAGCTCCCGTGTACGGGACACAGAACTGCATCCCATTGCTGCAGGCCGGCCGTTCGAATGCAAAAGAAAAGACAAGAAAGGATCCGATCCATCGCTCCCAAAATTTCGCCGTAGACGTGGATCCTACGAGAACCAGTGTCGTTGAATACAGTGCAACTCGTGGTCACATCATCTCCGCTCTTCAAGGCTATGCAGCTCCCGCTCCCCCGCGTTATTATTATGTTTGGGTATGTTTCATGGTATCTGGCGTAGGCGTTTACTTTCGCGTAGTAATGACTGCAGCGATGTCAGCAAAGCCATGATAGCCACAAAGCCTAATCGTGAAACTCACCGGTAGGAATAATAATGACGGCGAGCAGGACGATGATGCCAACAATAAGGCACATGCGCATCTTCATATCCTTCCACCACATCTGCTTGCGCACACGATTCGCGCCCCTTCGGAAGCCCTGGGCGGATACGGCGAGGTTGTCAGTCTTGTCTTGCAGCGAGTCTAGGCGAGCTCCTCGTTCAGACACCTTGTTGATGTTGTCCCGCATGATTCCGACGGTGCTGTCGATTTCCTGAAACGCAAGTCAGTACATGAGGTCAGACATTTTAAATAGCAAACCCTTTTAAGCTGCAGAGTTTTGCAATAGAATATGCAGGTCTAGAGGCAGGCGAGCATTCCAACAAGCGCTGTCTAGTATGCGGCCAGCGTCGTCGTTGTCGCATTGCTGCTGATGCCAGGTTTCGGCAAGCTCAGCCCCAGCTCCACGATTACGACTCGCTGCCTCGCTGCAACGGCCAGCGATGGCCGATACAGTGCTCTGCTCTATCGCGGAAGAGAGGGAATAACGTACCGCTTGGAGTGCTGCAGTGCGGTGGTTGCCATTCTGGCCCTGGCCGCCCTGTTGGCCGCCGGCGCCGCCTGACGGAATGTATGGATCATATGGAGGATCGCGCGAATCGGCCATTATGGAAGAAGTAATGTGTCTTGGAGGTTGCTGGTAGCGCGCGACTGTGATGTGGAGCGAAAGCTAGTTGTTGTCGTGTGGGTGATGAGAGTGCGGTCTGTGAGATGGAGGAGAGAAGGTGTGGTGGATGGAGCGTCCGCTGAGCCCGGATGGCGAACGAGCGTCGCTGTGTCAGCTTCGTTTGAGCTGTGAGGCTGATCTTGGCCGTGAAACCTGGTGCAACAACACAAAGAACTGGACTGTGAATGCGAGGAATGTGCAGCGGCGGAGACAGACAAGTCAATAACAATGAGAATCGATCAAAGGGTGTGACGGCATTATTGAGTTGATGCGACAATACTGCACTCGACCTGATCCTGCGCCACAGGGGCACGTGACCAAGCCACCAGCCCCAGCATTACGACGTTGCCAGCCAGAGTGGAGCGCATCTGGGCAGCTGGCGTGGCAACCTTGGAACAAGCCAGGACAAAGACGGCCGAAATTAGAATGGTTGGCGCCTTCAAAGGCCTCGTAATCGCCCAGCCATGTTTTCGCATGGCCTTGCCTTCCAGCGCAGCGAGCAGATTGAAGTGGCACTTGATGCCTCTGCGACGTTCGATGCATCAGACGTCACGTAATGAATACAGGGCGTCAATAGAATACTGTCAATGCCTGTGCCTGGCCTAGCAGCTGCTCCAAGTGGCTTTTTGTAACGCACCCACTGCCCACTAGCAGTGTATCTCAGAAGATCCGCCAAGGGTGCACTAGAGCCATGTCTTGACGACTTGGGATGTGGTGCCCACTTGCTTCCGCCGGACTCCTGAGAGTACCCCAGCAACAACCCACCGCCTCTCCAACATCCAACCCTCGCTCCCTCGTCCCCCCACCAGTCGACCACGCTCGCTGCACCGGAAATCAAGTTTTGATAATCGTATTGCGCCTCCGACGTCCGCTTTCTAATTGCCTCCGTCCACGCGCTTTCCTTCCCCGGATCTCGCTCGTTTCACACTCCCGTCAACCGTACGAACCTCCTTCTACCACCGAAAACACCCACCCAAGATTGTTGTTGCTTGTAGACATCGCATTCAAATCGCATATTTACGACGCAGCGCGTCACAACATAGTCGAGCCTGGTGCTTGAACTTGAGCGCATCTATTTAACGCCTGCGAGCCTCCAGCCCCTGGCTTCCTGATACCCAAATCATGAAGTTCTCCTCCACGCTCGGGGCCTTGGGAGCCTCGAGTATTCTGCTGTCTAGCACTGCCGCAATCCAATTGGATATCACATCGCCAGGTAGGATCCTCTCGCAGCCAATGCTGGCATGGACTAACACAAGTAGACTCGATTAAACAAGCTGCAAAGTCTCTTTCTACGAATCTGCGACAGTACTATACTGGCGATAGGCCAGGCGACACACCGGGCAATCTTCCTGATCCATACTATTGGTGGGAATGCGGTGCCATGTTCAACGCCTTCATTGACTACTGGTACTATACCGGTGACGATCAGTATAACACAATCACGACACAAGCCATGGAACATCAAATTGGAGACTACAATGCTTTCATGCCTGAAAATCAGACCAAGACGCTCGGAAACGATGATCAAGCTTTTTGGGGAATGGCTGCCATGTCCGCTGCGGAGAACAAGTTGCCAGATCTTGGAGACGGAAAACCCTCTTGGCTGGCCCTTGCACAGGCTGTTTTCAATACCCAGAAAGATCGTTGGGACTTGTCCACCTGCGCCGGAGGTTTGAGATGGCAGATCTTCACCTTCAACAACGGGTACAATTACAAGAACACCATTTCTAACGGATGCTTCTTTAACATCGCTGCACGCCTCTATAAGTACCTCGGAAACGACACGTACTCTGACTGGGCTGAGAAGGCATGGGAGTGGGAGCTTGCCGCGGGATTGATGAGTAATGACTACCACTACTACGACGGAACCGATGACACCACGAACTGCACCATAATCAACAAGATTCAGTGGACTTACAACGCTGGTGTACATATGGCCGGTGCTGCAGCAATGTGGAATGTTGTACGTGAAGAGCGTGAACGACGTTGAGAAAGCATTTACTGACAAACAACAGACTCAGAACGATTTGTGGCGTGGCCGACTGAAGGGTATCATCGACGCAGCTGGCGTCTTCTTCAAAGACAACGTCATGACCGAAGTCGCATGCGAAAATAACGGCAAGTGCGATGTTGATCAACGATCCTTCAAGGCCTATCTTTCCCGCTGGATGGGATACACCGCCATTGTCGCTCCCTGGACCCGCGAGTCCATCGATCCTCTCCTTAAGGCATCCGCTCAAGCTGCTGCGAAGCAGTGCAACGGCGGTGCAAACCAGACGTCGTGCGGTCTCCGTTGGATTGATAACGGAGCAAATGACGGCAGTTTTGGCGTCGGTGAACAGATGGCTGCCATGGAAGTCATCCAGAGCTTGCTCTACCCACAAGTGTCTGGCCCCGCTACCCAGAAGGCGGGTGGTCTCTCTGAAAGTGATCCCAACGCTGGTGCCAATGTGCCGAATACGCCTATCACCTTTGACAGTATTACCACCGGAGACAAAGCTGGCGCCAGTATCCTGACTCTGATTGTGCTAGTCGGCATCATTGTCGGTGCTTGGTGGATGGTCTCGTAAGCTACTGAGTGCCCTAAAGGAGGTGTACATATGTATCAACAATTGCCCGTTTGACCATTCGCGCGTATCTGCGGCCCTCATTCTGGATTCTTGTCATATTATGATACCTCTCGCCATCTCTCTTCTTGACTATACGGCTGCCGACCCTTAGAGGGACTATACACCATTTTTAACTTCATGTATTGAGGAGTGTTTGGGCGTTTAGATGCGCATCAGGTGATGTAGCTTATTCTTTTGGTGTACACGTATCTAAACAGAACGTATAATCTATTGACAGCTGGACATGGCCATCCTTTCGGTCATTCCTCGTTCGTTATTTCAACATTTCTTGTGGAAGACACCCCAACTCTTGTTGCAGCAGTGCCCAGCGTCCCCTTCCCACTAGTCACAGGAAGCTTGCCTCCACCTCACTCGTTTGAAGAAGTGCCACCCTAAACTAAACACCTCGGTGGTAATGACGACTCATAGGTGCCGGCCGCATATTTCCTCCCACTATGCGACCTTACTCCAGTTCGAAAGCTTAAGTGCACTGTTGACGATGCCATCGCAAACTTCAGTCACAGCACAAACAGGATCAGGATCAACACATTCTCATCTTCAAAACACGTGTCTAAACTTGGAAAATAATGAACATTAAGCGAACGATGGCTGATTGGGACCGATCACATGACAACCAGCACGATCTCCCAATGCAGATGAACAGCTGGAGGATCAGTAGCGAACACGCTCTGATAAACATCGAACTCATGCTCTCAAAGCTCCTGGATGGCATCGGATTTACCACAAATTCGTATTTCGATCAGGGCTCAGAATACATGGGCTCACCACTCGTCGATGAGAATACCCATCAGTCCTCGATTGACGACCTCTGGATGCCATGGATGGAAAGAAGGGAGAACGGAAGTTTGGTTTCAACTCCTTTTACTAGATGACCTTATTCTTGCTACTCCTCGGAGATCCGGTTGAAGCGCATACGCGATAGTTATACATTCTAGAATTACTTGGGGGAGCGACGGATGGTATCAATTATTTACTATTGATTTGTAGTCTATCTAAGATAGGTTTGATCTTCAACGATCGGTACTCCAGCTGCCACAAATAGATATTGCTATTTGTAGGAGACCCTGACCCAAATGGGTAAGAGCTGTGAAAGACTAGTCATCGCTTATCTTATCGAGATCCCTGCAAAAAAGTTTCCTTTCCCAACCCCACACATTCCTTCTGCACAAAGCCTTGCATAAAACAAACATCAAGCAATCGAAAATGGCCGAACAAGCGACTGAAGAAGACATTCTCCTCGCCAAGCGCATCATCTCTGCCGCGGAGCGTCACGATGTTCCAGCCCTGAAGGTTCTGCTAAAAGAGGGCTCCGCGAATGTGCAAGATCCAACAGCAACAGTTGCAACATCACCACTTCATGCTGCAATTGAGTCGTGTGGAAAAGCAGAGGAAGGAAAAGAGGCAAGCGATGACGCAGTCCAAACTGTGGAAATGCTACTCCAGAATGGTGCTATTTGGAATGACTTGAACAAGGAGGACGAAACACCTGGATGTATCGCACTCCGACTAGGCCAGAAGAAGATCTACGACATGATGGTTGAGGCTGGCGTCCGTGCCGAGATATTGTTCGCAAAGATGGCAGCTCTCGGCCTAGGAGGGGATGTAGACCAGGAAGAGGAAGAGGACGATGAAATCCGCGAGGAGCAGCCCGCAGCCAAGAAGCAGAAAGTCACTGAAGAGGACGCCAAGGCGATCCAGGAAGTCGTTGAGGAGCAAGTCCTCGATGACGTATCATTGGACAATCGTGCATACCTGAAGAGCCAGTTGCGGTATAAGCCTGGCATCCTCCTCGATGAAAGCGACAACGCAGTCATGATGGACTGGGAAACCCAAATCATGCAACGTCATGCGGAAACTCTGATCCCTAAATCTGGTCTACGAACTATGAACGTCGGTCACGGCATGGGTATTGTCGACACGGCTATCCTTACGCATGATCCTGCCGAACACCACATCATCGAAGCGCATCCGCAAGTCCATCAGCGTCTTCGTGAGCAAGGATGGTACGACAAGCCCAACGTCAAGATTCATGAGGGCCGATGGCAGGATGTCTTGCCAAAGCTGGTGGAGCAGGGTGTAGTGCTTGATGCAATGTACTATGATACTTTTGCAGAGGACTATGCGGCGCTGAAGGAGTTCTTCGCCGAATATGTCATCCAATTACTCGCAAAGGATGGAAGATTTGGGTGGTACAATGGGCTTGGAGCGGATCGCCAGATTTGCTATGACGTCTACACAAAGGTAGGGCTCTATTGAGAAGATGAGGATTTGTATACTGACAGTAATTTAGGTTGCGGAGATTGATCTCCACGAAGCAGGCTTCGACACTACATGGGAAGACATTGACGTGCCCTCAGGTCTCCATGGAAGTAAACAATGGGAGGGCACAAGGCGCCCGTACTGGACAATCGATGTGTACCGGTTACCAGTGAATACCTTCGTCAAATGAGAGACGTACATTTCAGTGCACAATCAAAAATTTATGGGTGGCCAAGTTAATTAAAGCAATACAATAAGTTACACAAAATCAGTTACGAAGGAGCTCGTACTTGGCGGTGGACCACTACAGAAAACATTCCCTGTAGGAACACTCGCAACACAACAACGATGCGGCAATGTAACTTCAAGAGTAAATTGGAGTAAGTGACTATGGTAAGATCAAAAAAAATTGGTAACTTGAGTTTATAGTATGATATTGTTTCGGAGAGAGTCATTATTGGCATGGGTGCAGTATGAGGCAGGAGCTCCTTTTTACACTATCGCCTACACACTGCTAGCTATACAGCTTAACACAACGGCCACACGAACACCCTCTCTCTCGGAATCTTACCTATTTTCTACCTCCCAACAGATGAAAGAATGCATCCTGTTTTGTCGTACCACCCACGCGACTTCGCATCAAGCAACACATCCTTCGCGTTAGTAATCTCCTTAAACTTCTTGGAAGCATTTTCCCTAGCCTGCTCTGGGAATTTATCAGGGTGGCACTTTATGGCATGCTTTTTATACGCCTTGTTAATCTCATCTGTGCTTGCTGAGTTTTCGACACCGAGAACTTTGTACAGACACAGCTCTGGTTTGATGCCAGCGTCTGGTGGAGGAGTAGAGTGGTAGTGGGAAGGATGGGGAGGTGGAGGAGCAGAGGAGTAATAGGAGTTTTTGGGGGGCGGAAAGGGTGTGCGATCGCGGGGGCGGAACTCCGTAGTACTGTACGTCTGGGAATAGCCGGCCGGTGTACGAGTTTCGACCTTATATGGGCCGCGTGTGGAAGGCAGCGGAACGTTGGACGTCGAAGAGGAGTAAATGTACGAGTACGGTTCACGACTCGGCCTAAACTCTTTGATACGGTAGGACCCGCCGTTAGAAGTGCTGTAAGAGCAGTGCGCTGGATGAGGCACGTCATTCCGGTATGACTCACCATACTGCCTGCTATCTCCACGGCAACTGTTTTCGACAACCCGAATATGCACACGAGTACGCTCTTTTGACTTCCGTTCTCGCTCGTCTTTCTCGAAAAGGCTTCCCTTATCGTGCTTGGGGAGAGCATCTGCCATACCTGCAAAGCTGTCGAACCTAGATGAAGACTTGCCCTTCATGTAGCCCTCGGAGCGTCCCCTTGCATACTGGTCTGGCTTACCTTCGTCCTGTAACTTTTTGCGGGAAGCTTCCTTTACTTGCTCCCTGATAGAAGCCGCACAGGATTCCCATGCATCTACGCCTGAGTATGGTTCAGGCTGCAAGTTCCGCAACTTGTCATAGTGGTTGCGGTAGATTTTAGTCATATCCTTAATGACACGATCCTCTACAATTAGCTCGGCGCTATTGTAAGCTCTACGAATATAATTCTCAAACGCCATGAGCAACGTAGTATCGCGGTCGTGGCCCTCATCTTGAGCGCGCTTTCTGAACGCATGGATGTAAGCGTAGGACATGCTGGCTTTGTACGACGACGATGGGTTTAGTAACGGAAAAAAGGTTGGTGTTGTTGGGTCAATAAAATTCTTGCTCTTATAGATGCCGTTGATGTGAGTGATTCTTGCCCGATGATTGATATGAGAGTCATCTTGGGCAATATATAGCACATTATAACTTTGGAGGCGAAATGTGTTGAAGCTACGCGCCGTACGTTCACAGTGCGATAAGAGAGTAGAGCTGGACATTGTGGCTTTACTCTCCCGTTGTCAAGCGTAGTCGCTGTGTCTACCCCAAGCCTTTAGCGACTACCTTGAAAGGACTTTGTGGAGGCTAAGTCGGATGGTGGTGTGTGTTGACTGGAAAACAATGACTCCAAGTTTTCGTCAAGTCCGGCCAACACAGACCAAGTACGTTATGAGCACTGCTATAGGAGTTGAAGGCAACTTAAATGTGCAATGTGTATTTTAAAAGCCGTCCAGGGGAGGAAAATGATGCTACAACCACTATTAACAGTCAGGATCATCCACTGGAATGTTCATATGAACTGTTGGGACAAGGTCGAGAGCTAAATCCACGAGGCCATGCGAGCCAGCTGAGCTCCTGGTGCAAATATCTCCTTGTAAGAGAGAAATATAGGTACCAGGGAGCTTGTATTTAGTGACTTATAGTCTCCTCAACACCGCAATACCGAGTCTATGCCGTTATACGACGCGATTGATAAGCCTTAACTCTGCATTCATACAAGTAATATACAGCTACCTATTATAATTTTATCACTAACTACGATAGAGAGATTATGAGATGAGTATATTTATATAGGCGCGGGGATAGAGCCAGTGCTCGGAAAACACGAGCTCCTTTGAAATCCGTCTCTGCGTAAACTCGGGTACTTTCTGACCAAACTCGCATGAATTATTACCTACAGCCTTCGATATGTTTCGACATCATCTCGCGTCACCTGCACAGATTATGTGCCGTAGTCGTGACACACTTCGGACTGCCAGCCCCGTCACGTTTTGGCCGCAGATCATATAGTCGTTCGCGCATCGAAGGTCACGATAGCTTCGCTTTGCCCGAGATCCTCAGTCCCAGCCAGATATCGCTCAGATCTCAGAGCCAGCATTCTTTGTTGAGATCAGCATCCCAAGCTTCCGCAGCCGGTTCTTGGCACAATAAATTGTCAAAATGGGTCGCTCTCGCCGTTGCGAAATACCGCTGCGCTGGTTCGAAGAATCGAATTCTGGCGCCACTTTCTTTCTCCCTGCCTGTGGCTTCGGCGAGCTGGTGGCTTCCACGTGTTTAACATGATTTGTCTTGAATGGGCGTATCGAGACGAAGCGTCGGGAGGAGCCCTTGCGCATCCCTTTGTCTGAGGTAGAACATTTCTTGGTCACGTGATCAGCAAGACCTGCTTTAAGCATAGATTACAGCATCTTTCAGCTTCCGTAATATGGAGGCGAAGCTTGTTCCGGGAGCGTCTAGGCATGTAGATCAGCTTCCCGTGTCCGGATGTAGCTGAGATCCAGGGTCAGGAGACACTCTAGAACTTATCCTTCGAGTTGAACAGTGTAGTTAAAGGGCGTCAACTTGCAGCAGATTCCTATCAGTATACAGTGCTGTTGCACTACAGATCTCGTCAACCTTCTGATATACTGTACAATTGACGAATCGAGTCGAGCTGAGAAGCAGATGACAACATCCCTCTGGTTCAGCCACTGAAGCTGGGCATTATGACTACGACTGAGTTACGAACGCAGCCATTGGGCTGGGAAAAGGTTTTACAACCAGAAGGACCTATTAGGCCTACTGCCATGCAGTGGCACTCTGATCCGACGCCGAGAATGATGTACTACCCAGGCAGTTACGCGGCCATCGATGACCACTCCAGTGGCGAATCTCGCGACGTTGTTGACAATGAGACCTTACCCACCCTTCCTCGCCAATCACAATGTCAACTACATGAGCGACGTCAGTCGTGCAGCACTTTGGACGATTCACCGACTTCCTCAAGATCGTCATCTCCAAGGCCTAGTCTGCCATCCTCCACTACAACGCCTAGCTTGTATACTGTCGATAGTTTCACAGGTTTGCATGCGACGAGTACACGGCGACCCTCGGCCTTAACTCGGTTGAGATCCTCCATCAGTACGGCTTCCTCTACCTATGAGGGTCGCAGGCCTGTACTCCCTGAGGATTTCCAGACACCTCCTGAGCAGCCGGAAAAGCGGTTCATAGATGCCATCGGAATGGTAATCCCCGGAGTCTGCGACAGAACTCAATGCACTTATCATCGTGCGCACTTCGTCTCGACATTTCGCTTGTGTGAGCCGATTGAGTATACTACTACTCTAGCTGACCATGGGATAACGTATACGGACTACGGTCGACTAGTAACTGCCCTTTCAAATTTCCTCGATGAAATAGCATCTGAGTCGAGGCAGAAGAAGAATAAAAAGAGTAAGAGTGATGCAGGGCTTGTTGACTTTGATGCTGAAGTCGCCGCGTCGGGATCAAGAGAGGCGGTCGGAACAGCCTCACCTGTGCCTCCAAAAAGCGCGTTCTTTGATACGACTGAGCAGCTTGATAAAGCTAGGTGTCAAGCCGCTAGCCTCAATAAGCTTCTCGAAGATATAACGTGGAACCTGCAAGCGAGAGGCGTTCCGGTGATGATCTGTGTCAATTCTTTCTCGCTCTTCGCGCCGCACCGCATCTCGGAGGCGCATGTTCAAATTCTCCACGTTACACTTGAGCAACTGCTCCAAGCAGAGTACACACCCAATGGCCCTTCAGAAACAGCTATAAGACGCCCATCTATGGAAGAGCGACTATCATTCATCGATCTGTCTTTCTTGGGGGAGTCCGATGAGAGACCTCCTCGACCGAAGCTCGAACGTCAGGTGATGTCTGCAACGACAACAATAACGACTCGCACGAAGGGCTCCAGGCCTCAACACCAGCACCAGCAGACACAAGTACGCGATCGGTCGAAGCCCTCGGCTCTATGGCCCAACGCTATTCCTTCGCGCAAGCGCCCGGTCATGAGCGCTAACGCGGAGCGATATGGGATGGACCCATACTTTCGAGCCTGGATGAGAGCGAACATCAATTCTCGAACGCGATCGAACACGTATGCCAAGTATATGATCGAACAGGAAGACGATCCATTCGTCAACAAGAGGTTAGATTACACTGAATCTGTGTCTAGAGGAACCTTGATACTGGATGTGATGGCAAAAGGAACTCAAGCCTGGAAAGAGCAGTTTCCCAGTATTGTGAACAGGGCGAAGTACGAACACAACCGGACATTGGAGTGCCGCAAAACCGTTGAGCATGGTTCTAGGTTGAGAATTGTTCGCTTCGGGTTCAGGCATGCGATATATCCTCCGCACACACCAGAGATGAGTGCGCTCGGTCTTACAAGAGAAGCGTTCCAGACCATCATATCCAACATCGACGCTATTCACACGCAAAGTCAACTGAACACCAAACGGCCCATGTCATACTTGATGGCGTCGTTGAACAAGATTCGGAAGCGGAGTACCGAGGACACTTTGATGAAAGTCAGCGAGTATATCCGTGAGCTGAACTCCCCGCAACGGCGCATCGTCTGGACAATCGAGAAGATACCAGGCGTTTATGATAGAGGGCTCGCCAGAGACCGAACAGAGTGGGAAATCAGTGCGTGGAAAGGGGAGGATCCGCTTGAGTTGGTGTTACAGTTGGAGAAGTGGGGGATTATCGAAAAGCGACTGGACGTTGACGATGAGGACTCAACATGAAGCGAATGATAGGCTGTCGTAATTACAAAGACTGAGCGTTTAGTATAGGGCAGTCGATCAGACTGATGGTTCGGAACCGGACATGTCATACAACACGTTCGACGAGCCCGTTCCTAGCGTTAGCCAATTCCGCTTATTCGGTCATTATATGTCAGACACTGTACCTGAACGTGATGAAAATCCACGGCCGAAAGCCGCACTGTGCATAGCTTACAAGAGGCGCAGAGATGAATAGTAATCGTTCCGTAGAGAAGTACCAGGATATGTAGAACAAAGATTCCGGTGCCTTAATAAGCTAGGCTCAAAGCGCCTCGGAGTATTTCCGCACGTTAAGTAAGCGATCCAATTGCTACATGTGCAGCCTCACGCTTGCAATATGTCCCACATGTCGTGGTGCCTTCGGTGGCACCATTGCGCCAACATTCGCGATCCAGCCATCTCAGGTCGCAATCGATGCGGCCTTTAGCTTGATTCGGTCCTTTTCCAAATGGACAAGTCCTGCGGTGCCTCGATGATTCGTCCGTGGTTATCTTTGCCAGGGTTTTGGAGTCTATCACGCGATTTTTAAGCCAATGTTTTGGCAGACCTTGGTTTGAAAGCAGCGCAGAAGATGCATGTGGGGCACTGGCCGTTCGCAGCTGCAGCTGGTCTATGATCACGTCTTCGTCCCCCGTGTGGGGTATATAAGGACATGCTCTCAATATCTCTACAGCAACATTAACTCCTTGATTACCTTTAGAATAGCGCACCTTTTGTGATCAGCACTCATCTCTCTGTCAACATGTCTATCAAGAACGTCATAATCATCGGTGTAAGTCTTTCTCAATGCACGTCACCTTCAGACATATTTACTGACAATATTAGGCCGGCGGCAATCTTGGTCCCTCCATTCTGAATGCATTCTTGAAGGAATCTTCTTTCAATACCACCGTTCTCTCACGCCAGGGCTCAAAATCCACTTTTCCCTCAGGCGTCAAAGTCGTCCACGCAGATTACGACTCAGTCTCCAGTCTCAAGGACGCTTTCCAAGGCCAGGATGCTGTCATTTCGCTTATTGCCGGTGTCGCTCTTGGTGATCAAAACAAACTCATCGATGCCGCCATCGCAGCCGGCGTGAAGCGCTTCATCCCGTCAGAATTCGGAAGCAACGTGCCCGATAAGCGAATACGCGACATTGTGCCTATTTTCGACGCCAAGTATGAAGTAGTGAATTACTTGAAGAGCAAGGAGAGCGAGATCAGCTGGACCAGTGTGATCAATGGGCCATTCTTTGACTGGGGACTCAAGGTTGGGTTCCTAGGCATCAACCTCTCAAACAAGACGGCTACACTCTACGATGACGGCAAAGCTTCCTTCACATCCACCAACCTTCACCAGATTGGCCTTGCACTCGTCAAGTCCCTCGAGAAGGCAGATCTCACCAAGAACCAATATGTCTACATCAGCTCTTTCCGAACGACTCAGGAAGAGATCCTCGCTATCGCTGAGAAAGCCACAGGCTCGAAGTGGACTGTAACTAAAGTAGATGCGAAAGAATACATCCAGCAGGGACGGGCAAAGTTGGATAAGGGCGACTTCTCCGGGATTGGCGCTTTGATCCAAGGTGCGACGTTCAGCGTAGAAAACGAACTGGGGGATTACTCTTCGGAAGGGTTGTGGAACGAGAAATTGGGACTGCCGAAGGAGAACCTCGAGGACACAATCAAGTCGCTACTTTAAGCTGTAGAAGGATGATATTACAAAACAAACAGGGACAGAATGTGCCGTTGTATGGGAAGCGTCCAAGAGAAGAAGCTCGATAGTTACCTTGAGGGGAATTTGACCCCGACTCAATCACTACACAATGCAATCTGACTATATTCATATATTCTTAATACGGAGAAAGCCATCTCAACCAGGGTGCCCATCTCATGGTGTTCCTGAGTGCACGGCATGGGTGCATCTGGCGCCTTTCCTATTCCAGCCTAGGTAGATTCTGGGGAAAACGTTCCGCAACTGCAGTTGAGATGGAGCCAAGTTCCAGCACACCTTGATTCGTGGTGACGCCCAATTGCATCGTCATCGCATCCAATAAATACTCCTAAGCTGAATACAACTATCAATCATGACAGACCGGGCGGCGAAGCGCATGCGACGCCTCAGCACCGAGTACGAGGACTCGGATGGAGGTGACGGGTGGACAAACAGAGGAAGCAGCAGGTATGTATGTGGCTTACGGCCAGACGCATGGCTCGCCGTGTCCGCCAAGGGCAGCGCGGGGAGTACAACATGGCAAACGAGCAATCGCACCGCCTGAGGCCAAAACCCTATCGAGCCAATACCTCTCTCCGTATTCACCACCACACTGCCACCCGCTTGCGCATCCCTGCCCCTCGACGCCCGCTATCTGACGCCGTCGCCATCCTTCTTACTCCCCGCTCCTGCCCTCCCGCCAGATCGCCAGATCACCAGACACCAACATGCCCCGCCTACGGTCGCGCGCAGCTCCAGCTCCAGTTCCTCTAACAACTCCCAGTGCCGCTCCCACCGCTTCCTCGACACGCCCGCGACGCGGCACCGCAAACCAGTCCCCCGCTGCAGCCGTCATACAGCGCTCCTCGCCCGAAGAGACACGTCAGTCAATCCGTCTCACCGTCAAATCATCGCCAGGCAAGCTCAGAGAGGCCACGAGCGGAGCCGTGCCAAAGACAAGCGTGAGCAGACAGAACATCGTATCGGGCAAGCGCGCGTCGCGGAGTAGTCGCGTAGTGCGGGAAGTGGATAGCGAGGAAGATGAAGAAGAAGATGAGGACGAGGACGAGGACGAGCCAGAGGAGGTCGATGCTATGGATGTAGACGACGAGGAAGAGGAAGACGACGTAGATGCTGAGGGCGACGAGGACGATGAGATGGATGCAGAGGGCGAAGAGGACGAGGACATGGACGAAGACACTCCCGCGCCACGAGCCGTCGTTCCCACCAGCAAAGGCATACCAGTCAAACCAGCGATAAGCATCACCAAACCACAAGACTCGGTCGAAGCCAAGGAGATGGCTATGGACGCCTCCGACGACGACGAGCTCAGCGATCCAGACTCCGATCTAGACGGCGACGAAGATGACGCCGAGGGTGAGGATGAAGATGCCGAAGGCGATGAAGACGACGAAATGGCTGCGCAAAATGGCGACGAAGATGAAGAGATAGATAGCGATGAGGACATGAGCCGTGACCAGACACCAGACGTAACCAAAATGACGAAGAGGCAAAGAGCTATCATCAATGAGGATAGCGACGGCGCGCTGCTGGCACTGTCGAACGAGGCGCAGAAGAAGAAACACCTCACTGCCGAGGAACACGCTATGCGTAGAGCGGAAATGGCGAGAAGAAGGAAGAATCTGAGTGAGAAGCGCAATGAAGAGGAGAAGGTACGTTTCCACAATTCCATATCTCATCTCGTACAGCCCCTGACAACACCCGATAGTTGGACACCATCAACCGCCTCCTTAAGAAGCAACCCCCCAAGCGTGGCCGTCGCGTCATTCAAGACATCACCGAGTCCGGCCAAGAAGAAGAGCCCGAGCCCGAGAGGGCGAACCCGCTGTTTGTACGCTATGTGCAGAACGCCAAAGGGTCGCAGATCGGTGTCCCAGACGAGTGGTTGCAAGCTCCCGTTGGCAGCTTGTTTGCTGGTTCAGTGCAGCCGCCCAGCAAGAGTCCGTTCAATGGAAGGATGGTACAAGAGGTATCGTGAAGAAGGGGGAAGAGAGCGAGCACATTGTATACTACCTGCATGGAAGGGAGTTTTTGAGAACGGCACTTGGTCACCCCATAGAGTCACCCACGTACTTAATTGATATCAAAACAGCTGTTTAAACATTACGTCGTCCTCCTAGCACATCTACCTACACCCTCCCCTATTCCTCTACCCACCTACTTCACCTCCAACCTCAGCGCATCATACTGCACATACACACTCTCCGGCAACAACGCGCTCTCGTAATTTGTCCCATTATACGGCAAACTCAGTACAAACGTGTTCTCCCCCTCCTTCAGCATCTTCGCGTCGAACGAGAACTTGTGAGCAATATTATAGCAGATGACTGCTGATCTGACGGCGCAGGAGGAGCTTTGATGGTACGGGATGACCCATGGCTTTAGATCCTTTCCGTTTACGTTGACCGTGTACGGGAGGTTGGAGTATGGCTCTGAAGCGTTGAAGATGTCGGTGTTGCCGGCTGCTGTTTTTGCGCCTAAGGAAGAAAACAGGTTAGTGAATGAATGGGCATTGGTTGTTGGAATGTGCAGCACTACATACCTGCCAGTTGCACGGTGAACGTCGCCGTCTTCTTGCCTTTCAATTGATGTGCCTTCGTGTCGAAGAGGATAGTCCAATTATTAACGTTGTCGTAGACAGGTGTAGGACGCTCGTAGTTTGCCTTCCCGCCATATACGCTCCAGTGGACGTAATTTAGCGCCGTGGCTGCATCGTCCTCGCCTACTTTGAACTTTACGCCTCCGGGGAACTCGGTCACGAAGTCGTAGTCTGCCCAGTATAGTCGGTACTCTTCTGTGAGCAGAGGATGAGTTGGAGATGGGGCATAGCCGTGGCGATATTCACCAGATGACTTGTCTGGCACGCCGATGCGCCAGAGCTCGGTTCCGGAAGACTCTGCTGTCCATTTGGTATGTACGAATGTGTTCTTGGAAGGGGAAATGATTATATCGTCCTTGGTGTAGTCGCCAAAGACACCCTCAGCGTGTACGGTGAGTCGGTATGTCCCTGCTTTTACGCGCGGAATGGTGACCTCGCCTTTTTGGTCGATGTTCCCCCAATATTGATATGCCTTTGTGTCGTATACATTGTCTTGGTAATCAACTTTGTTCTGTGCGAGCACCGCGATAGCGTTCTTCGCTCCTTTTGGAAGATCTATTTTCGCTTTGAAAGTTCCACGCGCGGAGGAGGGAACGAGATTCGGAACGTGTTTCGCGATGGAGTCGTAAAACTTCGCGTTCCACTCAGGCTTTAGACCGTACTGCTCAGCGTCGCGTCGAAGTTGGTCGAGCGAGCCGCCACTGTTGAAGTGATAGTACTGTGGTCCGAAGGTGCGGTCGAAACCATCTGTAATGTTGGGCGTTTGGTCGCCATGATGATTGCTTGAGATGTAATTATACACTATGCCATCAACGACGAGGTCTGAGTGTAACGGACCACCGAAGTATGTTTCGACAGTGTTATGAACCAGCCATGCGCCGTATGTTGTACCGTTTGCGCTCCCTGAGCCATCAGCCCACATGCCGTGCGCTTTGTGATCTCGCCATGTGTCCTGAAATGTATACTTGGTGAAGTAGTCGCCAACACCAGTCACATATGGATCATCTTTGTTCGGCAAGTACCATGTAGCATCCTGAACAGTGACTTGGCCTTCGGTATCCGGTCTGGGGGCAGCGAATTTCTCGTTGGTGACGAAGTGGGTGAATAATGGCGGGTCATGATTCGGTCTGAACATTGTCCGGAGTTCTTGAAGATTGCGCAGGAAAGGTGTCGTCTTATTGTGATACGCAACTCGACTGAACGTATGAAGTCCCGTCTCTCCTTCTCTAAGGAACCAGTACTGTTCCAAGCGCTGACCCTCAGCGGCGTACGTTTCGCCCATGCTGATCCCGCCATACTTCTTTCCAGTCGAGTCTATACCTTGGTAGAGTTGATACCTGACGTTAGGCCCACGGCCAGGGGTCCAAAAGCCCGAATTCGTGCAATAGCAATCCAGATATGGCCCTACGCCGGTGTTTCCATCTTCTCTTCCAAGGAGATTCTGTCCGTCAAGCGTGAGCTTATTGACGTAGCCGCGTGACTTGCTCACGGATACAACAAGGCGATCATTAGCAATAGTAAGGCTGCTATTGTTCTCTGATGCGTTTAGGAAGGCCCATGATGCTGATGGTAGAAGGAGAGCGGCGATAGTGGAGATACGCATCTTGAAGTTTGAAGGCGCCAAAGAACGGTGCTGTACTAATCTGTACCTCCATCGTAATGTTATTTCAAATCCACGGGAAAATTAATTGCAGATACACGGGATGATCCTCGCTAGACTCTGGGGTAATGAGGGGACGGTAATTTGGAGTGAGCTTAGACCGGGTTCTCGGTAGGAAGTGCACCGAACCTGGGGAACGAAAGGAGCATTGGATCCCTTCCCGTCAACATCATCACAATCACCAGATCAAGTTTGGAACATTCTGTAACCACTAAAAGACTTTAAAAAGCTTTCAATGAATCATTGTGACTTTCCTCAAGTACAAACACAAAGCTCTATTACTATCGCGTTATGTTGACAACAGGTTCGTGACTGTCCTGGTGAATGGTTTCCCGTAGACCCGAAGAGCTCATACATTTCTGATTCGTGTATTTGTGAAAATGCCAGGCATAAGCAGCACGCTTGGAATTTGCGTGTTTTATAATGAGTTTGACAATGTAGGTGTTGTGGGAGCTGGCTTAGGTACTCAGAGTCCACGAGGCCCCACAGTCATTTGATCGCGCCAGATATAGAACGCATGACGTATTGCGTGCACCTTCCCATCGCCATCCAGACTGCAACCTCACTACCACCAAACTTCACAGCCTCATAAGATATTCGGCATCAACAGACCCGGTGGCGTTTCTTGTCATCTTGGCAGGAAGGATGAGCTTGACAGCAAGAGCGGGAAGAGTGGACGAAACCGACGCTCTCCTACCACAACCGGAAACAGCACCCAATATCGTAACATTCAGCCCAGATGACCCTGAAGACCCCCGGAACTGGCCTCTATCACGAAAATGGCTAATGATAGCCGTCATAATTCCTATCGACCTAAGTGTTTCTTGGGGAGCTTCTGGCTTCAGTCCCGCCGCGGGCGACTTCGCCAGGGATGTGGGCGTATCTCCTCTGGTCGCAACTCTGGGCCTGAGCATGTATGTTCTGGGCCTCGCATTTGGTCCGATGACGCTCGCACCACTTTCGGAATACTATGGACGCAGATCAGTGTACATTGTGTCGTACGGAATTTTCCTGTTGTTGCTACTTGGGACGACGTACGTGGAGAGCCTTGGTTCATTTCTAGTTCTTCGTCTTTTCTCGGGCTACTTTTCCTCGACGACCATATCGAACTTTGGAGGGACTATCGCAGATCTATTCCATCATCATGATACTGGCCCAGCGATGAGTTGGTTCCTGTGGGCAGCAACGGGAGGCTCACCAACAGGTTTTGTTCTATTCAGCTTCATTGCGCATGGCAGATCATGGCATGCTGTTTTCCGCATCATGTTCTTCATTTGCTTCGCTTTCTGGATTGTCTTAGTCGGCGCTCTCTACGCACTTGGCGAAACCAGACACAGCGTGATCCTGCTAAAAAGAGCGAGAGCGTTGCGTAGAGTGACGGGCGATGAACAACTCGAAGTACCTGATGAGCTGAAACAACGAGGACCAAAGCAACTTTTTGGTACAGCGCTTGCGCGACCTTTCCGCTTCCTGTCATCAGAAGCCATTGTTCAATTCGGTGCTCTATATAACGGCTTTTTGTACGGACTATCATTTCTCTTCAACGGGGCATTCCACATGATATTTGGCCCTAATGGTTATGGCTTCGACACCATCGGTGTTGGTATTTGCTTCCTCGGCATCGTTCTAGGCATCAGTCTCGGCCTCATCACGAACATCTTCCAAGAACGACATTACCAGCGACAAGTTGCTCAAGCAGGGCACAAGGATGTTCCAGAGGCACGAGTGCATCATGCGAAGCTTGCCGCCATTATACTCCCTGTATCTCTTCTAGCATTTGCACTAACTGCGACACCGAACATCCATCCGTTCCTTCCAGTTCTTGCCAGTGCATTTTGGGGTTGGAGTTTCTATACCCTCAGTAAGTCAAAGCTTCGTTGTACCCCTGGGAAAGTACCAAGATATGGTGATTACCCCCGCAAACATTCTTGCTAACTGGACTCACTTCACAGTTCTCATGACTCTGACATACACAGAGGACGCCTACAAGACCTACTCAGCATCTGCACTTGCCGGAATCGGACTGGTCCGAAACTTGGCGGGAGCTGGCTTCCCACTTGTTGGCCGACGCTTGTTCTCGAGTACTGGTACGAGAAATGCGAGCCTGGTGCTGATGGCCATTGCTGTCTGCCTCGTGCCAATCCCGTTTGTTTTAGAGAAGCGTGGTGTATCCTTACGAAAACGAAGCCCATGGGCTGCAGCGCATGAAGACGAGGACAGCGAGGCAGAGTAGTTGAGTCGAAAGGAACTGGAACGAAAACAACCTCGAACACAGTTAAGGCAGTCGTCGGGTCTGTTGGTGGCACAGCATACGAACGGCCTAGATGTGCTATCACACCGTTGCTGATGTGTATCAAGTGGAATTATCCTCAATGCAGGCATAGCAGGCGCCGAACACAGCGACACATATGAGAGCAGCTGAGCCAATCGTAACATACCATAGAACTATGATCCCTAGGAGCTTTGCAGCCAGGCATCCGCCGTTGAAGCAATCGCAGACCGGAAATTACTTGGTCCTCAACCCCAACATGCTCAGGCACACATAAAGACCAATTGACCGACTGTTATGAATCCTCTCTTACTTAAAGAGGACACCCTTGAAGCATTGTCGTTGTTCCTCAAGAATTTTCGACGCGCAACCCTCTGGGGGAAATTGATCACGTGAAGCTATTCTTCACTTCTCTACCGGAGTCACCATTCGCCCAACGAAGATTATCGCATACACGAGTCAACCCAAACACGTTTCAAACACGACAGGACATCTGGTTTCGAATCTGCAAGACGTTCTAGCGTGTAAGTTCTCGAACGTCGCGGGCCAACCATGTGTGTGGCACTGCCAAGCTGTCGGCGCTTAGTGCAAGATCTCGCGCTGGCCGATCTGCAGACCGAGATATACATAGAACGGCTCTGTTCATATGAAAGGGAAGTTCGTAGGAGAACAATGACGTTCTACAGCCTCAATTTCATTCCCTTGTGTTACTCTTCCTTTTGCTGCGGGAGCGTTCTGTGAACGCACCGACATTTTCTTCACTGTCCGAACTTTTTATTCCAAGCATCTGCATTGCAACGGCGTTTCTACGACTCATACGAGCATCATCACTTTTTTCGGATAATATCTATTTCGATACCACGCAAGTCGTGCTATTTTCTATCATCGACTCAAATACCGAAATCTCCTACGCCATTTCAAAAGAATCTTAAGGATCCTGATAATTACCCTTCTATCGAACTATTAGGACATACCGCAATGTCCTGTCAACCATTCACCCAGATCCCAAGCCCACCTACTACGGTTGCCTCCTGCGCGGTTCCTATCGGCGGCTCCAACTCCTCGATTCTCGATGCTTGTTGCAACGGCCATATCAACGCCATCGTTACCTACTCTGATCCAAACTCCGACTCCAACTCAGAAGATAATGATGGGTGCTTTCAATATTGTGTTACCAATAGTCCCGAGAATGTGAGGACGTGTCTGACGGCGAAACTCAGCGCATACGAGAAGGGTCTATCAATGTTCGAGTGCTTCAACGTGGGGAGTGTAAGGAAGGGTAGTGGGGATGCAGAACAGTGGTACAGCAATGCGGGGAGTGCAAGGAATGGGTTAGGCTGGGGAATTAGCATTGTAATAGGCCTGGGGTTTGTTGGGGCGGTGATAGGAGGTGTTTGAAGCGAAGTGGACGGAGAAGAAAATAGTCTGAGATTGAGTTAGCGATACCCATGATTTTAGGACAGTTGTTGCGTTTGTTTGCATCAGGAATCAATTAGAATGTATAATGGTTATGAACTTCAGACCCATTAAGCACGACTATCATCATCCTCCATCTTTTCAACTACTCGTCTGTTCCCTGTCACTAACGCACAAGGCACAATACCCAACGCACAGAAGCACCCCAGCACAACAGTCATCCACTTCCATCCCACGGCGTCCATTAATCCGCCCGCCGCCAATGGTCCCAAAAGCCCCGCTGAAGCTAGAGAGCAGTTCATCAGCGAAAAGCTGCTGGCGTACAAATCACATCCCATGTCCTCTGAGGCCTCTTCCGCCACGAAAGAGCACTCCGCGCCAAGGGGAGCAAGGAAGAGAGTCAGCGCTGCTCCTGCTAAGGTGAGTAGTGCGCAGAGGAGAACCTTATGTGCCAGACTATCTTGTTGAACTAGTCTGAGCAAGACGAGCATCGGTGCAGTCAACGCGAAGCCTGATACAGCAATCCATCGCGCTCCAAAGCGATCGGATAGTGCGCCAGCAAGTGGGCCGCCGAACGTCGGAATGGCGATGCAGAGAAAGATGAGACCAGCTGCTAGGGCTGTCCAATGGAATGTAGAGTGGACGAACAGTGGGATTGTGGCGCACAGCGAGGCAATCACAGTTTCGTTGATGAAGACGCCGAACATGGCGGCTAAAAGTCGTGGTTGTCGGAGGAGGGCTAGGATACCGGGGAGGCGACGGGTTCTGGAAGGGTTCGAGGTCTTGTCTGGTTCGCTCTCCGGGGTAGATGGGAGGGCGGTGACATTGATTTGAGTTTCCTTTTCCTTCTCATCTCTATGGTCCATTTCGAGTGACCCAGAGCTGTTGGTGCTTTTCATAAACACCCTCGTTTCTCTTAATGGCTCCTTCATCAGGAGTCGCAAGATGATATCGATGGCGCCTAAGCCCAGCATTATGGCAAACACTGCCATCTTTCCCACTTTGTCGTACACGATCCCACCTAAAAGAGGGCTTATGATTATGCCGACATTATTGCAGCTCATAGCCGTACCCATCCACTGTCCCACTTCATCCTTCCCAATAGTGTCGACCAAAACTGCTAGTCCAACTGTGTACAATATGGATGAAGAAAGACCATGAAGGACGCGGCTACACATCAACATGGCGATATTGGAGGAAAGTCCGAAGAGAAGACTTCCAGTGGTAATAAGAACGATGCCGAAATACCACGGTAACCGGCGACTCCGGGCACGGTCGACGTACCATGCGCAAAGTGCTGATGGACTGTCAGTAACTTGACGTGAAGGTACAGATGAGGGAAACCCACGGGCGCCAAAGAAATCGGCCATTGAAAATGCCGCAATAAGGAGAGATGTCGTGAGTTGTACTGCTAGCGGTCAGTCAAGGTCAAGACATTTTTGATCTGAGAATCAGTCGATCTTACCATTATTATGAATCAAAAGATGCTCATTTTGTAAAAGGAAAGGAATGACTGGCGCGACAATGCCGTAGGTAAAGCCATCAGAGAACATGGCCATGCATATCGTGAACAGGATCAAAGGCTTAGAGCTTCTGAAAGCCGCAAGTCGTGATGAAGGAAACATAGTGAGTGAATGATAGATAATAACTCAACGACAAAGACTGCAGACATAAAGAAAAAGATCCAAAGAACAGTGGAGGAAAGTCAAAGTCATAACGAAACCCTCCCGGACACGCCAATACTGCAGCGAAGGTTGTGCTCAAGCTGAAGTGTCAATATTGACGGACGTGAGCGGTATTGACACATCGTGGCGTCTACAGAAGGCCACTCCGGATTTCCAGCGAGGGTATGTGACCTAAAGGAGAGCGGTCTCAGCTGAGTCAAGTGGCTCTCACCGCTTCAGTCGGAATGGCGTTGCGAGGTCGGCCTAATTTGGAACAACAAGCGAAGCCAAGTTAGATCTATCGAACTTTGTTAGTCTCGACTAGAAGTCGCTTAGATGATGTCTGTGTGCAGTTGAGAAGAGTCGAGACCCAAACGTGGCCGCGAAATAGGTGTCTCGCGTAGGCTTGTACGATGTCAATCAACTATCTCGCCTACGCATAATATCGATCCAGCTCATCGAGTCAGTTACCCGGACCTTGGATCTCCTATTTAGGGAGCAGATCTCGGAATATATGCGCCTAGCGAGTAAAAAGCAAGATCGTGGCGGTGGTGGCGTCGCAGCTGAGGAAAGCGCGCGCCAAGTGAGGTTATTCAGCTCCACCACTTTCTAGCGGGATGGAAGCAGCTTCGAGGTGTCAAGCCACAAGAGCCTCATTTCTCTACGTTTAAAAGACGAAAAGTATAGGGGAGTGTGGGCGTCAGCTGCTAGCCAACGTGAGCTTGCGAGAATGCGTATGAAGGGCTAGACCGAGGAGTGTGGCTTTATATGCCTGCGCTGTTGCCATAGCTATGGCGTTTGAGGTAACTTATTGGTGAACTTGGCCGACAGCTGTTTGAGGTTATGCTTTTGTGCATGCCTGAGTTCACAGGCATATAGGTCGAAGTGTCCTACGATGTCGTCCCTTAGAATTCGTTTCGCATAGCCTTGAGCACCTCTGTCTCCTTTGACTGGCCTAATAATTTGTATCCAACGTCTTATATCCATCATGGCTCCAGCCCTTATTTACGATGTAATGTCAAATTCGAACGAGCACCTTGTTACCAAGCGACCCACATCAAAGAACACATCCGCGCCAAAGATCGATGACCTCGATTGCACAAGTTACCAGCAAGAGGATGAACTCGTTGCCGACATTGTACGTAGCTTGAAGCTATCTGGAGGATGCCTCATTCGAGGCATGTATTCGCAAGAAACACTAGATGCAATGGAAAACGAAATACGACCGTACATCAAGATTACACAGAAGGCGGATTCTAATCGGGATGAGTTTGTACCTTCGTCGACAAAGATGGTAACGGGCCTTTTGAGCAAGTCTCGCACCTATGCTTTATCAGTCGTTGGGAACAAGACTTGGCACCGCGTCTGCGATCATTTCCTCGCGAGTCGATTGACAAGTTCATGGGTAAGTCAAATCTATGGCGAAGGTAAAGAACAACACTGACTATGTCCAAGCATGGCAACGAAGCCCGAACCAGCGTCAGCTCTCCTCAACTAAGCACTACAGTGACTTTCTCCGTTGGGCCAGGGACGCAAGCTCAAGGTCTTCATCGCGATGACGACATTTATCACACTCAACACGGTGCAGCATCCGCACACCATCTAGGCCGAGATACCATGCTCTGTCTCTTCGTTGCTGGCAAGCCGTGCACGAAGGAGAACGGGGCAACGCGAGTTGTACCGGGCAGCCACCTCTGGGACTATCGCACTGTGCCCCCACCTTCTTATACTGCCTCGCCCGAGAAATTTTCTCATGCTGAGATGTTGCCTGGGGATGTCTTCTTTATGCTCGGTGGTGTCTACCACGGCGCAGGAGCGAATACCACGTTAGATGAAGAGCGGTTGGTGTATGCGGCGTTTGCAACCCGTGGCTACCTGCGACAGGAGGAGAACCAGTATCTGGCGAATGATCTCAATAAGATTCGAGAGCTGCCATTAGATATTCAGAGATTCGCAGGCTTTGGCGCCAGTAAACCGTACATGGGATGGGTCGACATGGAAGAGCCGGTTAAGATGCTGAATCCCAATATTGCAGACGACGAGACTGAGTTTTGGTAGCGGCGAGAAAAGAAAGGATGGTGTGGTCGTTCAATCGCCGTGTATAGCGGTTTCCTTTTTTTTATTTTTTTTATTTTTTGCGAAGGGCGTTCATGGACTGCTAACTCGGAAACGCACTCGTCACTTTGCATGGGATCGGTGTTCTGCTGAGTGCAAAGCTCTCCTATTATGTTGTAAAGTATCTCACAGAGTCACGAATATCATCGCGTGAACGCTCGTGGGCTTTGAGGTGGAACAGCCAGTCTGCGGTTGGTCAACCCAACACTACAATGTGCGCATCGTGGCTGGAACATCATTTCTTGCGAAATTAAGCGCTCTTGTCTTATCTTGCCTATCATGTGAAGCGGAAACCCGCTGCATTCCAAACGCCGTATCTTTTGTCTAACAATTCTTTGAGAGACCTACTAGAGGATCTTTTTCAAAATCTGGACCTGCTCCAGAACAGCGCTCTTGCTGGTACCTCCCGTAGCATTCTTCAGCTCCACAGCACGCTCGTAGTCCAGGCACTCAACAACATCATCACCTAACCTAGAGTCAATACCCTTCAGCTGCTCCAAGCTAAGCTTATCCATAGGCACGTTTTCGTTCTCTGCCAGCGCAACGACACGGCCAGAGATGTGATGACCCTCGCGGAACGGCACGCCTTTCCTGACTAGGTAGTCTGCGAATTCTGTAGCGAGCATCTCAGGTGCCAAGGCTGCATGCATCTTCTCTGAATTGATAGTGAGGGTAGATAGAACGCCGGTGGCGATCTGGATAGAGTCGCTAACAGTCTTGATATGGTCGATTAATGGCTCGACCGACTCCTGGAGGTCCTTATTGTATGTAGTCGGCAGACCTTTGATGGTGACATACAAGCCCGCCATGTGTCCAAAAGCGCGACCGCTCTTTCCTCGAATCAGTTCCAACGAATCTGCGTTCTTCTTTTGCGGCATGAGCGAGCTTCCTGTGGAATACGCGTCCGCTAGTCGCACAAAGCCAAACTCAAGACTGGAGTAGATGATGAGATCTTCGGCCCAGCGAGACATTTTAAGCATAAAGCTTGAGCCCCATTGTAGCGTCTCGAAGACGAAATCTCGATCTCCGACCGCGTTGAGCGAGTTTGTGAGCAAGCCTTCGAAGCCAAGTTCTTTGGCCATGGCGTCGCGGTCGATATTGAAGGGGTTACCGGCAAGTGCACCGCAGCCAAGCGGAGAGCGGTTGACTCGTTTTATGACTTCTCGGAGGCGTTCGAGTTCGGAAGCGAAGGCAGTAGCGTGGGAGAGAATCCAGTGCGACCAACGGACTGGCTGAGCTTTCTGGAGATGGGTATAGCCGGGCATCAGGACATCAATCTCAGCCTCCGCTCGCTGTACTGAAGTTTGGATCAACAGCTTCAGATATCCTTCTAGCGTCCTCAATTGCTCCCTCAGCCACAATCGCATATCGGTTGCGACCTGCTCGTTCCTGCTTCGTCCAGTGTGTAGCTTGCCGCCAATGTCTTTGCCGATGATCTCACTCAACCTCCTCTCATTGGCCGTGTGAATGTCCTCGTCATTCGCCTTGACTTCAAAGCTATTTGATGCCCATTCTTCCTTGATTTGTGCGAAACCCTTCTCAATAGCGGCGAACTCGTCGGCGGTAAGAATTCCATTGTTCTTGTTGGCGCGAGCGAATGCGATGGAGCCAGCGATATCTTCTGCGTAGAATAGTCGGTCATATGGAAGCGAAGCGTTGTATTGCTCCATGACTGGGTCGAGGCCCTCTGCGCGAATGTTAGCATAGGGCTATTATGACTGAATGGACGGACTTCAATTGAGCAATTGAGAAGACGTACGGGTGAAACGGCCTCCCCAAAGCATGTTCTCTGCTACTTTCTTTTCGGGAGCCATCTTGTTTACGGAGAGAAGAGAGGTTTGAGTGGTGATGTTGTGACTGTTCGCGCTCGAGAAAAAGATATGACGCTCCGCATCGGCGGCAGGGGTCAGCGATAAACAGCCGCGTCTGTGCTTTCACCTCCGCATTTCCACCTTTCGCATCTCCCTTAAGCTCTTCCCTCAGCTTTACAATAGATTTTCCGCCATCGTCTCGCATGTGCCGAATATTGGAAACCAAAAAAACTCTCAACGTAGACGCGACGCCGACTCTTTCTAATAGAGGAGTTCTACTTCTCGGACAGCGCATCATATTCCTCATCTATCTCAACACCAGGTCACAGTGCACTAACGAACTAATACAGCAGTTCCAATTGTTCAAAGAAATCATTGTCTAACGGTCTATTTAACAATAGTAACTCAAAGTCGAGGTGCCGTCTTGTAGGTGTATTGCCAACCACTTCAGATCATCATAGCTCCATATTTTCCAGTCATGCACCACATTTGCCTTTCGCTCCGCTCTTATGCTTACTCCGTAAGAGTCCAAACCGGCTTGAGCATATGCGGGCCGTTCCCGAGCTTCCGAATGTGGCTGGGTTTCCTTGAATTTATGCCTGAGCTGCAATGCATAGGCCTTGCTCCGCACGTTGTGTCAACAGCTTCGCAATATTCTGGCTAGATACCTTTAGAACCATCCAACTAATTCGAATGAAATTCATTTTATCAATCGCATCCATAGTCCTGAGCATCCCCTGCATTTGCGCCCCCTACAGTGTCATCAACCTGTAGAGGGCATCTCGAGCAACTGCCGACAATATGCCCGGCTTCGACCAGCACCCTGGTCGATCGCACTTATAGTATATCAAGGCGTTAGCTGACTGCATATTTCCTCTTGAATTGGAGTTGAAGATGCTCAGATACGATGGTGGTAAATGGTCCGCAAAAATTATAAGTATCTCAGGCGACAGAGCATGAGAGCATCGAGTGCTTGCAAACTGTCTCCAATATGGCTCTCCGGTACATGGTTCGGGCCGTGATTCCCCTGCTGTCATGCTTTCTTCCTGTCATTAGCGCTCAGTCTCCATCTGGCGCAATCCCGCCGGCTCGAACTACCGTACCGGAAACGACTGCCGCCAACGGTCCATTATTGGAGTCGGAACGGATTCAATTGACAGAAGCCATCATAGATCGCATCGCAAACGACAGGGCCACCTCTTCCTTAGCTGATCTCGTAGCTTTCGAGCACAATGGAACGACTGTGGGCCGGAATTTCACTAACTGCAAAACATTTCCTGGCGATGCTCTGTGGCCATCACAGTCAAAATGGGATAGCTTCGATGCCTTGCTAGATTACGGCCTGGTTCACACCGTGCCTATTGCTTCACCTTGTTATGACTCAAAATGGGGGCCAAAGGATGCCGCCAGATGCAATAGTGTGGTCACCGATTTCACGAAGTTCCCAATTCAGTAAGTATTCAGAATCGCAAGGCTTTGGAGAAATCGGCGAACGTTGATGTCTCTTAGTGAAAATGACCCTACCTCAATTATGTGGCCTATTTATCAAGGCAAAACATGCATGGCGCGTAATGATACAACTTCAGCCGATGTTTGCACCCTTGGAGCATATCCTGAGTATGCAGTAAATGTCTCCAGTGTTGCGCAGATTCAGCTTGCTGTCAACTTCGTCCGAAATCAGAACATTCGTCTTGTTATCAAGAACACAGGCCATGAGTGGGTACTAGACCTCCTAAACCTGATCGATCCACTAATGCTCGCACAGCTATCTGGGTAAGTCTTCTGGTGCCGGATCTGTCGCTATCTGGACACACAATATCAAGGACATCATCTTCCTCCACAATTACGAGTTCGAGGGCTACTCTGGGAAGGCCTTCAAAGTCGGTGCTGGTGTGACCTTGACCGAGATCTATCACGCAGCGGATGCTCATGGTGTCACAGTGCTTGGTGGCATCTGTCCGGTGAGTCAAAACACAAGAAAATAAATCTAGGAAGGATACTGATGTAACCGGAAGTCTGTTGGCTATGCTGGTGGCTATCTGCAAGGAGGAGGACACACTCCTCTCAGTGGCTTACATGGTATGGGCGCCGACGCGGTTTTGGCATATCAAGTAGTCACGGCAGATGGCCGCTACGTAACTGCTTCGAAGACCTCTTATCCTGACTTGTTCTGGGCGCTCCGTGGTGGTGGCCCTGGCACTTACGGCATCGTCACCTCTGCCATTGTCAAAGTCTACCCCGAAACCGACGTCACGCTTTCGAACTACATCCTTGGCAACAGTACCGATGGCACGCAGCTCGTTTCTCGTTCCAACTTCTTCAAAGCGCTTCATGTTCTCTGGGAATCATTCCCTGCCTGGACTGATGCAAATACCTACTCCTTCTTCTTCGTGTTCAACACGAACGGTCAATTGACACTCGATATGAGAAACTTCTTCGCACCAGGCCACACCCCAGAGACTTACACCGCCCTCACTAAACCGTTCTTCGATGCTGTCGAAAAGTATGGTGTTCCTTTTCAAAAGCCAATAAATAATACATACTACCCTACCTTCCTTCCAGCGTACATGGATGCATGGGGCAAGAACAACTTCCCGCTAGGTCTCGCGACGTCGCTACCCGGCAATCGCCTCGTCCCCAAATCAATGTGGAACAGCTCCGAGAACTTTGAAGTCCTATGGAAGACGGTGGTGGCGCACATTGAGGCAGGCCACCATTTCGGCATCTACCACCAAGCACCAGGCAATCCGCAAAATGTCGATAATGCCGTTTCCTCAGCGTGGCGCAATGCCCAGTCCTTTTTCATCACCAAGTCGCCTAACTTTGCGGAGAATGCGTCTGCCGAGGTCATTGCTGAGGCAAACCGTCAGGTAAACAAAGATATCCTGCAGCCGTGGAGGGATATCACGCCAGCTAGTCAGGGGGGAGGATCCTATCTGAATGAAGCTAATGTTGATGAGCCGAAATGGAAAGAAGACTTTTACGGGGAGCAATATGAGAGACTCGTAGGGATCAAGAAGAAATACGATCCAAAGAGTGTATTCTATGCTACTACTGCCGTTGGGAGCGATGAGTGGGAGATCCAGGGAGCTCCTTATATGGGAGTGACGACACAGAATGGAAGGCTATGTCGGGTTGGAGGGCATGAGAAGATCTAGGGCTAGCACGATGCTACTATGGAGAAATGTTTGTTGCTTGGTATATGGCGGGTTATTCGAGTAGGAGAACACTAACCGCTAGCATCTGATATTACAAAAATGGTGTCGATGCTGTGTAACGACGTATGCAATTCTCTGTTGTCCAAACCTCCCCCCCTCTCAATGCTTCTTAGCCTCCTTCTCCCTCCTCTTTCCCTCAATAAGCCCATCCAGCCTCCAAAATGCCGTAACACCCTCCACAAGACAAGTTGCCATCCACTTCCACCACACCCCATCCGCCGGACTACACCCATGTTTCAGCAATTTCTTAAACATGACGCCAGTCTCGAAGAGATGTATAGGCAGCATAATCACAAACACGATCCAACCAATCTGCGCAACAAAGGATGCGAAAGACGGCACCCTAAATAACAGACCGTCATACAATAAAGATCCAGGTCTGAAATTTGCTGGTCGAGGAAGCAGGATGTACGCGAGCAGACATTGCGTGAAGTTGAACAGATGACCTATCTTAGCGGTCGGTGGGATAAAGGTGGTGATTGAGATGTCGCTTCGGCCTAGCACCTGCAAAGAGTCCTTGTCCATCTGCACGAGGCGCTCGCGAGCTTCGCGGAGCGACTTCATGGGCGGATCGAATGTGATGACGGCTTGTTGTCCGCCACAACTAAACTTCATTTGGCTCAGATCAATATCAGTCATCTGTGCATTACGGCTTTGGAACATGGAGCGGGAGGCGTAGGCTTCGACATAGCGGCGGATCTGGGGTTATCACGTTAAACATGGCCCCGTTTTGCGTGTTTAGAGCGCTCGCGTACCGAATCGTGGTGGTCTGCGTTCATGTGTTTGATGATTCGCTGTTTTGCAGCTGCCTCTTGGGCCTCTGGGGTCGCCATCTCGAGTGATTTGGAGCTGAGAGCCTGTGCATAGTGGTTTGGTTGTTAGTTGTGGGGAGGCCACTATTTTCATCACGTGATCTGAGAAAGCGGTCTTCGGCCCGGCTATCGGCGATCCTCGCTTGATCAAATCTTTGAAGCTGCCTGGCATCTTAGTTAGCACAACGGCTGTTAGTCCAACGTCTTTTTTTAACGACAACTTTTCGTATCAATCTAACAATTGAGAGTCTAGTTCTTTTGTCGTCCGGTGGACAGTGATGGCGCGTACCAGACAGCTACGCGAAAGGCTGACGGAATCGACGATTCGTCTAACTACCCTGGGCCATGACCACGTAGTTCCCGCCACATGATGCAAGCTGAACCGCTCAACCTCCCAAAGCGTTGATGTCAACTCGATCGGGATGAGGCGACGCTCGATCCAGTGACATCAGGCAAGCTGTAACAGTGTCGGCCAATGACGGATCCCGGGACCTCCACATCCACAACGCAAAGGAGCTTCGAAAACCGGGACACAAATGTGGCAAAATGAACCGACACTTTAGAGCCGGCTTTGTACCATGCGAACTGATGTGCGCAGGGATGGGTACAAGTTTTAGTTCCATGGTGGAGCGCACGCTTTGGTGGGGTTACAGGTGGGTGCCACTCATTGCGTCAGAGTGCATGATGGGTGGCTCGTGTGAGGCAGGGGTTGCAAGTAGCCTTCTCATCTCCAAACCGGTTCCTGTCCTCTGTCGCTTTCTCTTTAACATTTTGTTCCGTCGTCTGAATTTCTGGAATTTCGAAGTACCTTCAGGCTTACTACATTTTCACGTCTACCCAAAAAAACACGACTTTTCTCCAAATTTGATCAACACAGCACACCATGGCGGACACTGTCGAGGAAACCAAGCAATCTATTGCCGGCGAGGGTCAGGCTGATGCGAACGCATCTCTAGGAGCGAAGGGCAACGCAGAATCATCGAGTAAGAAAACCGAAAAGAAGACGCCGAAGAAGCTGGGCGGAAAGAAGCCTCAACAGCAGCCCACTCCTGAAGCTACTCCTGCCCCCGAAAGCGATGGCGAAGGAGAAGCTGAGCAAGCGGACGCAGGGCGAAAGCAAACCACCAACGGCAATGCCGACGACTCTGACCCGGAGCCTCAACCCGCAAAGTCGCAATCGAGGCGTCGCCAGTCCCGTGGCCGCGGCCGACGAGGCCAGGAGTCGGATTCAGAATCCGTCGCACGGTCTGATGTTTCTGCCTCTGGAGGCCGTCGCAACCGCCAGCGCCAGAAGAAGGGCGGAAAAGGAGGCCCGCTTGACGGCATCACCGAGGACCTTCCTGGAGGAGAGCTCGTTGGCGGTGCCGGCGACATGGTCCAGAACACCGCCGGCAATGCGGTCAACCAAGTCGGAGACACCGCAGGCAAAGCTCTTGGAGGTCTGACCGGTGGAAGCAACGAGGACGAGGGCGGCAAAGATGGCGGTGAGCAGCTTCGATTACGTTTGGAACTCAACCTCGACATTGAGATCCAGCTGAAGGCTAAGATCCACGGTGATCTTACACTCGGATTGCTGTAAGTCACCTCAGTTAATGACTTTCCCGACCATGTGCTGACGATGAACAGGAACTGAGCGCTGCGTCACGATTTATGCATGAAACCTCTCCTTTGCTGTACAGGATAAGAGATTGAGGCCTTGAAGCCGAGTTTCTTAGATGGCGTTTGATCTGGGATTTCTTCGTAGTGTAATGATATCTACATGCATTGTGCATAGAAAAGCTACAAACCATTTAATTGCTATAAGTCTGAGGTGTCTTGTCAAATTTTGAAGCTCGTCTTTGATCCATGGTTTCCGCGTAAATGACATAACCGGTAGCTCATGCACGGAGCTATGGCCGCAAGGATTGCCCCGCACGACAGGATTCCGCCACCTTTGGCCGAGTCGTCGTCAGCCGCGAACTAATTGTAGCAATCCCCTTACAAGGGTAATTGCTCCGCGCCAGCCTCAGCGTAAGCGACGATGACACCCGTCAGCGATGTGGACCAGATATGGCCATGACGTCAGTCGCCAGGGATCCTGCTTCGAGGGGCAAACTGGAGCTCGGCTTGCGGCAACATGCTCTGTGCTGCAGCATCCTAGCACCGTTGCTTTAATCTTGTTTTTGGACTGGCTGGCTGGTCTTGCATGTACCTCTGCCCTGGCCTTGAATTCTGCCCGTCTGCTACTACTTTCTTCGACTCAGAGCTGAGAGAACATCGACCGTCTCTCTTCACCAAAACCCTTTACGAATTGAATGATACAGAGGATCCCCGACGACATGGCGGACAAGAACCAACAAAACGATGGATCAGACTCCGATGTTCAAGAGCGCACGACGATGCAGCAAGAAAAAGCCCTGAATAAGAAGAAACAAGAGAAACGCGAAGCTGGCCTACAATCTGCACGCTCACGCTCGTCGTCGCGTCGTGCCCGCCGCCAGCGCATCGAAAAAGACAGGAAAGACGGCAAATACATGATGACGTCGTCGCTAGAAGCCCTCGAAGAGGCCGACGCAAATGGAGACCTTCAGAAAATGGGAATGTTTGAACGTATTGGCCCCGACAGCACATCCATGGACGGTCCTGTCACGCACGCGCGAGCCATGAGAGGAGAAATCCCCATGCGTGGCACCGACCCGAATCAACCGTACCGCATGGAGCCAAAACAGGAGTCGGGGAGTGAGCTGAAGGATCAGGATGGTCTGAAGTTGACGTTGGAGGCGAACTTGGAGATTGAGATTGAGCTCAAGGCGAGTATTCGCGGCGATCTCACACTGAGCTTGTAGTAAGTTTTCCCTCCTACCCACGTCCCTGCTTACACACTGCACGTGAAACTGTATCAGCAAAGGTGACGATGGGTCTGCGACATGATGAAGGGCGACGCTAATTGGCATACTTTCCCAGCCAATGATGACATCTCTCCATCATAATCTGCTCAATAGACCTCGTCACTTTCGCTCGTACAGTTTGGCATGCAGTATTCTCGTTCCATGGCATTTTCTCCCACCGGCAGTCCTAGCTGGTACGCATAACTGAACTAAACAGTGAATAGCGCATGAACTCGAAAACACGACGTTTTCCATACCCACGACCGTTCACGAATCGGCATCGGCATCGGCATCGACTGTACCGCGATCTCGGATACTGCACGTGGGAATAAGCTGCCTTTTTAGGCGAGGCACTTTCGAGCGTTTGGGAGTTTTATGTAGTTGGTTACATTATTTGGTTAGGTGCAGAAATCTTTGTTTGGGTACCCTATCACAGAGAAAAGAATGTTAATATGACGACTTTGCCACGCGCTGAAATGCGGTCCCTGCTGCGATGCGAAACATGGTGCTGGGTCTGTGGAATGTGCTTGAGAAATTGTCGTCCTTCATATTGTCCTGATGGGGTTTGGTGGTTGAATAAACTGCTTGAAGGTTCAATGACGATCGTAGAGCAGAACTTTAATTATCTAGGATTGCATTCATGGCTCCAAGGATATCTTTGCGCTTCAACTCACGCCCTTTTCAGTACCAGTCAGCTGGTATAAGCTTGTATGAGCTCGTGCAGGCTTTGCGTGACTTTCTTAAGAGGAAACCTCACCCATCATGTTTTATCTTTGGCTACACCGAGTGTCTACTGTTCGATAGACTACTTGCTAACCAACCCAATTCTGCACTACCTACCCCTCTTATGTCGAGGTTATCTTCAGCTGACTCTTTCTCATACTAGTAATAATATAACTAGCTTTAGCAAGCACAGCAGAGAAAGCCAAAAGGGGAAAGTGCTGTCACCTTCGACGAAATATCTAAACCAAGACGCAGCAGAAGACAGTAAGTAGATTGAGAAGATTGTGTAAGCGTGTGAAGGCGGCCGTGATTAGTGAGTAACTTTACCGACGAGCATAGGTACTGATGTCAACAGAGAGTGTGTTGTCTTCAAGAGCAGTCTGCCTCTGATGAGCTCTGGCATTGTCGAGCCCTTTTGAAGAGGTACATTGATATCAATGAGGAAGGTACAATGTTAACCACACCTGCCAGTTGAGAAGAAAAAGTCACCGGAGAGCAGAGATTCCGAGCTATTCCCACAAGGAAAGAGCATTCCTCTTCTTTCGGTCATGCACCCAGGATGAAGGCTTTCCAGTGCCAACAGACATTTCTCAATCGGCCTTTGATCAAGCACTGTGCTGCACCGTCATTACAGCGGCCTTAGCAGCCTAGTCCAGGTCCAAAAAAGCATCCCATGTTTACCTCCTTCCAAAGACCAAGCCTATAGTCTCTGCGTATTCGCCCTTATGCCCGGCCTTGCATCGCATTCCAGTCCGACCACATCGCTACGACCCACAATGCATCACCACTCAAAGTTCACAACTTGCGGCGGTAGACTCGGCCTTGTCCCTTTTATGAAGACTTTGAATTTGGCTAAGAATATCTCTAAGAAGCCATATCACCGCGGGAGCCTTGTTCCACTTGATTGGATTTCTGTCACCAAGAGTAGAACGAGCCAGCGCGGTCAAGAGGAGGAAGCAGAAGGACGCAATCGAAATTGCAGCCAAACAGGTAATATTCGAGCTTTTGAATTGCTATTGTCATAGCAACCGCAGGCTTTTCTAATGCCAGTTCTATGCCTGGAGACGACATCACGTTGATGCGAGTGGGAAAAGTTCGCGATACTGCACTGAAGACCTCCCGGCTCGAACTCCGTCGCGCAATTGTCAAGAAAAATACGTCGAGGAGCTCCTCGGTGTCTTATTATTCTTCTACAATCCACAGTAGTCCAAAAATTGCCTGATTAGGCAAGTCGTTGTTTTCCAGGAGATGATGGCGACGTCCGAACCATATGACAGAAATGTGTCTTACCTGCGCAACAGGCGTCAATACCAGCTGATCAACCTAACCCTCCGTCCTCTAGCAATTATTGGTCCAAGGATCAAGAGTGGAAGATCTCTGCTTTCATCCAAGTATTCGTTTAATGTGGACCTCGTTGCGGTATCTCTACAACACCCATACGAGTGCCAGCTTCTGCTTTGTGCAAACCGCCTAGGGCTAGTCATATCCCTACACTTCACGCTGAAATCCCAACTCGCGTAGCTCTGGCCCTGTTCACAATCTTCCGAGAGGCGCGCTTCCCCACTCCTCCGAAGCTTTAGTCTGCTTCTTTTGTGAGAGACAAACCGGTCTATCTAAAACTCTACGATGCAGCTTCAGAATTTCAACGGTCCATGCCCTGCCAGAGTGCTTCGCCCTTGACAAATACACGATGATGAAGACTGTGAACTTATGTGCCAAGACGGAGAGGCCGATAGGTGTGCTCTCCCTCAGACGTCAAACGAGGATGAGACATAGCGAAGAGCACGGGAAATGGAGGTCCAGGTAGCGGATAATATAAGCGATTGGAATGGACTGCAGAGAGTCGGGTCTGGTCAAGAGATCTGCTTCACCGCCTCAGTGTTTGCTGTGGTCGATGATGAGCAGTGTTGATATTCCCACATACGAGTTTGCACCGCCTGTAAATACTAGCCCGTGTCTCAGAGCACACCCTGATGTGGGACGAATGATCCTCTCAAGCGTGAGATGGTGTCTTGTCTCGGAACTACCTTAGCGTGAACATCGGAGCCTCCATCTTTGTTGAAGTCGCCATCCTTGGTGCCAAACACGAGCCGCCAATCTTTGCAGATCCACTCACCTATATCTTCTGGCACCAAAATAAAAGTGACATTTTTGCAACCGTCATTAATTATAAGAGATCCAATACATTCAAGATCGCCTGGACATCGATCAGCTGGACGGAGTTTCCCGAGTTGCGCAGTGTCACACAGACCCGATCTTGCGGCACGCCCGCATCGACCTGCAATTTGCTCGTATTCCACGCTGCTGTACCTCTGCTGTACCCCACTGTTGTTTATGTTTCCACTACGCTGGATGTCGGCTGGACTGTACGGAGGGTATCGCACAATAGCTGTTTGTATAGTGTGCAGTTCTGATACAAGCGGTGGGGTTGCCGGGCGAACGTCTCTTCCGAAGTGATCTTCATATGGGATTGCCATCACGAACACCAAGGTCAGCAAATTCCAAATGAAGTGCCGTAAGCGAGCGGACTGATGAGGTCGCTAAATTATACTCAGGTCGATGTCGACGTTGGTCAGGGAAATATGCTCATTCTATCACGCTCAGCCGCTAAGTTTCCGTGAGGATTTTAGGAAATCAATCCTATCTAGCTGCTCTTCACGATGTCTTAGTTTTTGACATTTGTTCGCTGTTCTTCTGTAGGTTAAGCATTCGAAGCTACGCTGACCGCTAGATCTACGACGCATCGCTGTCCTTGCATAACATCTACGCGTCTCCAAATAGGCTGTGGAACGCCAACAAATTGTGCAAACTTCTAAGGGTCGACCCGGCCCGGAGCAGACGATATATGCAAGGATGTGACACAACCTCCAGCTCTGTTCCGAGCATCATTGCTAGCACGAATCAACACGCCCTGAAAATAGAGCGGGAGCTCGTTCATATTCCAGTCATGCCGCAACCCGAAGCGCTGTGTGCTGGAATTCCTCCCTTGTCTTCATCGGCGCGTCCACGGCACTGGATTCGTTTCGTTCCCTTTGGAGTGGTAAACGTACCCTTACTGGAACATTCGCGACGGCTGGCCTTGTTACTCAACCTCAACTCTTCTTTCTGATTCCTGCACCAACTCAGGGGACCGGCACTGTAAGACCTATCTGCTCCGGGAACGCACTCTTCGAGAATCATTATTTTGAAGAACATCATCGCAAGACGCTCGTCTTCGGCGGTCAGGCTCAATACACAGCATGCCTCTTCAGAAGCCTCCTCCCCAAGGCACACAAATTCCCGATGCGCAATCCTTAAGGCGACGGCAGCTGCAGGAGCGACGAAGAACCTTACAGACTATTAGCGAATTGTCAGTTACTGATGGAGCACAACCGGAGTTTAGCGCATTTATCAAAACGGAGAAAAGTGCTCGAGTGAGCTTTGCAAATGGACCAAGTGTCAAAAGAAAGACACCAAACGTCAGCAAAAGACGCAGTCTCCCCCAATACTGTTCGAGCACCCAATGCCTCCAGGCTCAAGTTTCGACTGAAAGGCAATCGATGCATGCTTCAGCCTCACGACGCTCGCAACCTAGTCAGAGTAGCAGTGCTACAGTTACACGCACATACGAGAAGGGTTGGAATGCGAGAAGGGAGAGGGCAAGAGCTCAACACGAGCAGGCAGTCGTAAGAAATAGAGATCAACGACAGGCCCCAGGCAACCGTCTTCGGATAGGTAGCCAAGCTTTACTACCTAGTACTACACCACTACTTGCGAGCACGCCAAGCCAAGACTACCTAAGGTCATATGCGAGCCACCACCAACTACTTCGACATGATAGATCCATCAGCGGGTTTCCCCCGGCAATGGCATGGCGGTCTAGTCTCGGTGGGTCGACGGGCTATTCTACTCACCGTGACTGTGATACGGAATCTTCTGAGCGTGCTAGTACGGACTCCAGCTCGTATCACTCCGTCCACGAGAATGCCATTCGAAGATCTCGGTCCAGCTCTTCCACCCAGTCTTTGAACACTCAAGTGGGACCTCCGATGCCGAACCCATTCGCACCGCCCACACAGCGCTATTACTCGAATCCAACTCATTTCCAAAATAGTGCTCCACTAGGGCAATTCTCTTCACCAATGACAAGAAGGCCTGCCCCAACTACACGGTCAATGACATTGCCCCTCATTCGCGTACAGGACGTCAGTGGGCCTCTTCACGACGGCAGGCAGAGCGTGTCTCGGTCGTCTTTGAAGCAAATCCAGCAGGACCAGTATATCGACGTTCAGACAGCACGGCTTGAGACTCTGGCTGCGCTCACAGCATCTCGGCATGACCCTTACGTGGCCAAGGGTACATCCCCTCCGATGCCTACGACGAGCACTCAACTACAACAGACCTCTTCATCCACTCTGCCGAACCGTAACTCATACCGCCAAAGCGGCTCACAATCACGCTCACGCTCACGCTCCAGCCTCCAACCACCGCCACCGACCTATCAAACTAGCACCACAGGCAACATCATCTACGCACAAAACCCCGACAAACAAAGCCTCCTGCCACCGCCTGACATTGCGTTTGAAAAACGCGTTGTACCGAAAAGGGAAAGTCTCACGCAGTGGAGGGCAGAGAGGGAAGAGGCGAGGGCTGAATTCGACGGTATGCGACGAGCGAATACGAAAGAGAGGGTACGACGCGCGAATGAGCTTGAGCAAGAGAAGGAGAAGGAACTTATGATGATGGGGAAGGGGACGGTGGTGGAGAAGGAGGGGGAGGAGAAGGGAGTGGGTTGCTTTAGTAGTTTGTTTGCCATGTTTCCCTGGGGAAAGGCTTGAATTTGAGGATAGGACTTGTAAACATTGGTATTTCTGGGGTATACTTTGGTCTTTTATATATAGGTATATTTGGGTTTTGGGAGGGGGAGCTTGGTCTTTTATTTTCCATTTGCATGCCTTACCATTTAGCTAGTAAATAATCATTGATTTCACGGGGCTTTCCCCCTCCTATAAGCTGTTATGTTATTGTACAGCTTGGCGAACCTCTAACAGGAAGACTGTCAAGGACAACCGTCTGGGTATGCCAGGGGCGCTAATTGCTTTCATCTGTGGATTCATCCTACGAGCGGAGAAACCAAACCGACGTGATAGCTGAAGGGAGTGATGGCGTCAAGAAGTGCCGTGAAGATATCCAAACGGGGCGTGACAACGTAGTGTTACATTTCATACGGTTAAACTTCAAGCACTGCGATTGGTTGAGCAACGGTTAGATAGGACTAGAAAAGGATGAAGTTGCTGAAACACGATCGTTGGTCAATGATCATCGTCGATGTTTCAAGAACCTGGAATTCTGAGGCAATTCGCTGCACTGTGAACACGTTAGGATTTCCTGCAGTTCAGGTTGACTGGGCTTACGAGAGGAGACGGCTCAAGTTGGCGAATGTGCAGCGCACTTTTCACATGCCTCTGGCATCTCCAAATTTCTTTTTCGTGAATGAAGCGTCGAATCGGCTCTGCTCGCGGCTCGCGGTCCACTTGTAGGTGAGGTAGTCTGACTCGTGTAGGTGTCGATCAGCCGCAAGCACGGTGTAGATCAATTTTTGGAACTAACCGCGGCGCGAGGGTTTACTTTTAGTTATTGTCACGGAGGCTTGCTCTTCCACGAGGTAGCATTTCCCATACATGAGTGGCTGAGGTCGGGGTACCGAGGCACGGAAGGCTGACACTGGACGAATGCCATGCTGGTGATTGTGTGCTGTAGCATAGGAAGGCTTCGTGTAAGGCTTCCTCATGTCAAGCCCCAGCCAAGGAGCTCCACGACTAACAAGGGATGGATCGTCGCTTGTAATAGTGTGCTGCTGGTAAGGAAATTGACTGCCGTCAGCTAGGTTTTAGCCCCTGAACCTTGCAAGCGTAGGCAGTGGGTCGATATTGGCGTGTGGTCGAACGCAGCTCGGGGCATATGCGAGGCCTGTTCGGCGTGCTTGAGCACGTCTAGCAGTATGGTTGGCTGGGTGGTGCAAGGCGAACGCCACAAAGGTTGATGCATTTGTGACCCCGCTGTGGAGAAGCTGACATGTTCGGATTATAGCTGACCCTGATGGTCTGGACAAATGAATGAGGTGACTTTTGTGAACGGGTCGCGTTGTTGTTGATGCATTCAATGCACGAGCTCAGAGCTGCCTGTGCAGGATCCAGACTGCCGAGGTCGGTACTTGGAGCGGTTTGCACGTTCTGACTGGGTTCCTGGGCTCTAAACTTGTTTGCTTTCCCAATACCTCACGCTGGCGGTGCTGGGCGTGGCTCCATGGGCAGTCGGTTGCGATTGGTGAGAGGCGACGCCGTCCGAGAAGGCACGGGGAGCGGAGTGGGATGTCTTAGAGGCGCCCGTGGACGGGGCAGAGGAGCGAAGCTCCGTGATACGCCCGGCGTGCAAGACAAACGGCTGTTCTCATCACGGATGATATGACGGTGTATCTTTAAGATTGCGAGTAGGAGCGGGATCAGTGCCGAAGTGGAGGACAGAGTGGGATGGCCCACGGCTCGGGCACTAAACTCCAGTTGCGCGCATCGCTAGACCCTGTTCCGCTCGAAGGAGCTTGACTTGTCCCCGCTGAAAGTATCGAGCGAGCGAGCTCTACCAAGACGGCTGCTGCTCACCTTTCACCTTCACCCTTCGCCCTTCGCCCTTCATCCTCTCTCCCGCCTGCGTGCCCACCCTTCGACGCCCGTCTCATGCTCCCTTCCTCGCGGCACCCCGCCTCCAATGTCCCAACTGCGCTGGGGGCTCGTCTCGTCGCCCGCCATCACGTCGTACAGACTATCGTCTAGTCCCGCCATTCTCGACTGAGGCCCCGATTCGGCACAAGAGGCAGCCATGCCCGCGACAGGAGGAGGCCGGGCAGCGCACTCGTCGTCGTCGAAGCGCACCGAAAAGGGCACAAGCGTGCAGTCGATGCAGCCACCGCGTCGCGAGAGCAGTGCTGGTGCCACGGCTCAGCGGCCAGGCATGAAAACTCGTGCATACTCGGCTCCGAATGTGCCCAAAAGCGATGCAGATGGCGCTGATGACCTGGATCGCGCCGACGAGGACAAGGAGGCCGACGAGATCGCAGACGACGCTTTCTTCCAGCGATACCATTTCCCCCACCCCGTCGAATCCACCAAGGAAGAGCCCTCTGACAGCAGTCTTGACTCGTCTTCAGATACCGAAGGCCCACTATCGCCCACGCACATCAAGAATCGCCAGCCCGCGGGTGACGTGCCTTCGGAGCCTTCAACAGGTGTATGTGTTGCTCCACGCCCTGCAGTTCACGCAGGCTGAACGCTGACGTCTGTGGTTCTAGTCTGCGAATAGCGATTCGGCGGCCGCCGTCATGCAGGATATCAATATAGCCGTCATTGGCGCGCGAGGCACTGGAAAGTCGACTTTTATACGACGAGCCCTCGGGCTACCTGACACCACCGCGCCAACCAATTGCTCCCGAAAATGGACAATCGACGGCGTGCCCTATATAGTACGCTTCCTCGAAATGTTCATCAACGACGTGCACGTCGGGGAACGAAATTCCATCAAATGGCCCGAGACTGTCCATGACATGGCGACACCACGAATAGACGCTGCGGTCACGATATATGATGTCACAAGCCAGGAGAGCTTAGCTAGAGTTCCAGAGATGTTGAGTGAGTGCGCGCGGTGAATCGCGTAGAACACGCGTCTGGAGAGGAAGCATGCTGACTGAGCTTCTGCAGACATCTTATCAAAAGCCCAAGTACCCTTTATACTAGTCGCTTGTAAATGTGACCAGCACCCAGCCCACCGCGAAGTGGACCCTTCAGTAGTCGAGCAAAAAGCGAAATCGTTCATCGGAGACGTGAACGTATTTCAGACGTCCGAGTCGTCGCCGGAGACGCACCGAGGATGCCTGTCTGTGATTACACGTGCAGCAATAGCGGCAAAGCGACGTAAGTTGTCTTCCTTTCTTTTTCCTTAGCCAAGCAAATACCCAAACAACCTTCTCTCATACACCATGTGCCGTGAACACTCAGATTGCGCTGCATCACTCTACTCATGACAATCATCATTGACTGCCTATCAGCTCACTCCCAAGCGTCAATGGCTCGACGACGAGCTAATTCGTCCGCCGTCAAATCCATCACACAGAAGGACCTCTGGAACCGAAAGCACGAGCGCGCAAGCTCTGAGATCTCTGTTAGGTTCCGACGTGGATCGACTGAAATGAAGGGCCATCGCTATAGACCCAGTGACGTGAACAAAACCTTTTTTAATGCCGAAGAATCACCCGGGTACGACTCGCAGGAATCAGATGACCAGGATTCAGACAATGCACCGAGCATCATGTCAGTAAAGCCCTCCGATGAGAACGGATATACATTCGACCAGCTGGTCGACCGACTACTTGCACAGCCCATGTCGAAGAATGACACCAAATTTGTTTCCATATTCCTTGCGCTGTACCGGAGATTCGCCACGCCTGGACAGCTACTGGACACGATTCTCAAACGTTTCGAGGCATTGAACAAAGGGAAGGACTTACCGCTGATCCGTATCATTGCTCAACTTCGCTACCTTGCTGTTCTCCAACAATGGGTGGCTTACTATCCCGGCGACTTTGCTTATCCGACCACCCGCCGACTGATTCGAAGATTTGCAACTTCTTTAGCGTCCAATCGCGAATATTCAGTAGCTGCGACCGAGATCATCCGAGATCTGGAAATGGTTAATGAAGATGACGACACAGACTGGGCTTGTAGCGATCGGCAACGAGCTCAGCATGACAATATACCGACTTTCCATAATAACGTGCTCGACGAAGATTCTGATGATGACGACTTTTCGAGGGCTATAGGACATATGTCCATGTCGTCTGACCGGATGTCCGTGGCTAGGAGCAGTGTGTTGACATCCGGGACTCATTCTACAAGTGGCTCAATGGGTTCTTCACAAACTCTTCTTACACAAGTCGAGAAGAATGAGAAGCTGGCGCGACAGCTAGAGCCAAATCCCATTAAGCCACTATCAAAGGTCCAATGGCATCAGCTCATGAACGAAACCGATGAAGCAATCGCAAAAGAACTCACGAGAATAGACTGGATCATGTTCTCCTCTGTGCGACCTCGAGACCTTGTGCGGCACGTTAGCTTGAACGCCGAAGAGAAGAAGCGATGCAGAAACTTGGAAAATGTGACCCGCATGACTGAGCATTTCAATCACGTCGCTTTTCTTGTCACAAATTACATCCTCATGCGGGACAAACCAAAACACCGGGCGTTGATGTTGGAAAAATGGATGAAGATCGCACGACAGCTTCGGAAGCTGAACAACTACAACTCGTTGGGCGCTGTCCTTGCAGGTATTAAAGGCACGGCCGTTCATCGATTGCTTGCAACCCGCGATCTAGTCCCTCAAAATACGACTCACGACTTCCTTAAACTTGACATCCTTATGGGACCCCAGAAGTCCCATTTCGCATACCGACTTGCCTGGGAGAATAGCTCCGGTGAACGCATACCATACATTCCTCTCCACCGCCGCGATCTCGTTTCAGCGTCAGAAGGCAACTCGACGTTTGTCAGCGACAAGAAGAAGACAGATTCCGCACTTGCTCCGCACCCGGGCGTTAGTGTATTCGAAGGCGCTGCTGGGAAACGAGATAGCAGAGAACCGCCACCGAGTGGCGTTACTGGCAAAGAAAGGATCAATTGGCGAAAGTTTGAGATCATGGGTGAGGTTATTGTTGGCGTACAACGCGCGCAAGGCACGCCGTATCCGAATTGGCAAAAGTGCGAAGAGGTGCGAAATTTGATCTTGGATGTCAAGATCAATAAGGATGATGATGTAAGTTTGTCTCCAACTCTGCTTGCCCATAATCTCTTGAAGTAGATTCTACAATGATGGAAGCTAACTGGAGGTAGGACCTTTACGACCGCAGCACCCACCTCGAGGCCCCCGGTGCCAACGAGAAGGGTAGATTCGCCAAATGGTTCCGAGAGCGTTAGTGCCTCTGTTCTTACTCCTTCCTGTCCGGCTTTCTTATCATCATCTTCGTGTTGAGATCAGAGAAGCTAAGTGTAGGTCTATAGCGCGGCTGTCGTTACCCTCTCTACCACCAGCACAAAACTACCAAGCTGCGGCCAGCAACTACGTTCGCATCTGATTTAGCACCACACACACACACACACCCCACATACCAGTTCTCGGCGTTCTGCTTTTGGATCACCACCCTGCATTATACCAATCGTCATCGGCTACTGTCAAATATTGCTTACTTGGCTTCACTGCACGATACCTTTTTCCGTCTGCTTTTTGCATAATGAGTACGGTCACACACGACGTCGTGTAGTGCAATGGAGGCGCTCTCAATCTAGAAACTATGGGACATCATGTATGGGATGGAATCATATCATGGAAGTCACTGTGCATTGTTGGGATACATGTGCATCCTGTCTTTAGCGATACTAGGAGGCCACGTGCAAGGATACAATCATGGCAGGTTGTATGGATACGAATTAACTTATGTAACTAACATATAAAATACTATTGACTATGAAAGCGGCGTCATCAAACGAGAACTAGTTTAACCTCTTCGTTTCGAGAACCAGTGCCTCCCTTCTCGCCACCTCCGAGGGTTGCTGGCCTCCCCTCTCGATGAATCGCGAACCCAGTTCTCTTGTAGAGTTCCTCGTAGAGGCGGCTCTGAACCAGAACATACATAACAGACATAAAACCAGGTCTTTGTGACGGTGTCAAAGGCGGCACATTTGAGTGGTTCATAGGATGATGATCTTCGGCGGCGGAACTCAGCCACCAAACGCGTCGCACCTGGGCTTGGCTCCTCCCGCCCCTTCCAAGCTCCACCGTGCACATTCCCTGGCTATTGTGCCGCAAGCCGGCCGTTTTGGCTTGATTAACCCTTGAATGCGTCACATTCAGACGGCGCACTTCGTTCCTGTCGCTCTCTCTTTGTTCTCTTGCACCACGTTCATCGCGACATGAAGATATGAGTTGGGCTACCCTTCGCGCTCGCCTTCATTCTTGCAAACCCCTGGAATATCTTTAGCCTCATAGCGCTGCAACGCGAACCACGAAACACCCGCTGGCCGGAAGTTCCCTTGCGAGATTGCCTCCTTCGACGTCGAACGATCGCAACAACACGACAGACGCTGCTCCTTAGGGCGCGGTGGTTTTTTTTTTTCACGATGCCGACTCTCTTTGCGCGCCAAAACCCCCTCGACGATGCGCGGAACACGCTTTCATCCTGGGATAATTGCATGGCCAAGAACTATTGCAAGTCCGTAGCCCTACAGTAGCCTTGGGAACTAAGTAATCGCTCACACATGCTAGATGGCCTGTCATTGTCGGCATAGTCGTCGGCTCCCTCATCCTCATATCGGTCATAGTATGCATAGCGCGATGTATATGCTGTGGCGCCGAGTGCGCATGCTGCTGCTTCAAATGCTGTACTTGCTGCTGCAGCGGTAGTGGCGGTAGATCCGGCCACAAGCGCGTAAAGAGCGAACCTACACCTACATATCCCACCCCCTACGGCGCACCCGTTGCGAATCCGTATGCAGCGGCACATGCTGCTGCTCCTCCTGCACCGCCAATTGATTCAAGACCGGTGAATCAGCAGTATAGAAGCAATGCTATGCCAACGTTTAATCCGGCTCCTGTTCCTGAAAGACCGCAATATGCGACGTTTTCGAGCCCCAGTAAACCGGTTAACGAGGATGCGCTCCCTGCTATGCCGACCTGGAAAGATGGTCGAGATGTGCACGTCGAAGTCGAGGAGGAAGCTGTGCCAGAGAAGCGGGGCGATATGGAGATGGATCGGTTGGATCACAACGGCAGTGTAACGAATGCTTCGATGACGGGTATGGCTGCTGTGGGAGGAGCAGGAAGATCTCCAGGAGCGGGGAGGTCCCCAGGACCAGCTATATCTCCCGTACAACGATCTCCAACTGGGGATGGCTACGGCTTCCCGGCTGGTTATCAAAACGATTCATTTGTGGGTGCAGGACCGCAGCGAAATAGCCCTAGCCCATACGGAAGGCCGTATGCCCAGCAAGACGACTATCGCAGAGTATCCCCGGGCCCAAACAATCTATCGCCGGTATACGGAGCAGGAGAAGGGTATGCACAAAACCAGCAATACGGACGTCACTCTCCAGCACAACAGGCATACAACCAGTACAACGACCAAGACCGCTATGACCCGCACGACCAATACGATGAGCCTGACAGGAGATACCGCTCGCCCTCTCCACCGAGCACAAACCCATACAACTATGGATCCAACGACGTAGCGCCGTACGATAACTTCGCTCCTACACAGCAGCGATCCAACACTCCAGGCTACGCCCCATCAGGCTCAACGCGCTACGAGCCGTCAACATCCGCCGCTTATCCAGGCCAGCAATCATATAGCCCGCAAGGTGCTTATCCTGGTCAGCAGACATATCAGGCTTTCCAGCCCGGGGAGCAGTATTCGGGAGTAACAAGGAAGGCTGTCGAAGGGTCGTATAAGGATATCTAGGGGACAGATATATCGGCATCTAGGGATGTCGAGCTGAGTGTCTTCTTCGTTGATTCATCTTTAGGGACGCACATACTCAAGATGTAGCTACACTTTTTTGGGCATAGCGATGGCGTTGCGGCGCCAGTTCAATCTCGATTAACACTCGTAAAACGTCAAAACTTAGTATCGAAACCATTCTCAGAAGTACCAGCTTTTGGCTTTCCGAAGTCAGTATATGTCGAATGATCTGAACTATCTAAAAGTGTGCATGTCTTCATAACCAGCTAGCACCTGATATGTACTCAAGCCCACATTGATACTCTACAACCCGCTCACCACCTCCCCTTCTCCAACTTCTTGCCCACCTAAGACAAATCCAACACAACCCGCCCCTTCAACTTCTGCTCATGCATCTCCTGAAACACCTCAGTCAACTTATCCATCTTCTCAGTCCGGAAATGCGTCTTCACAAGCCCCCTAGCAGCAAAATCCATCGTCTCAATCGCCTCCTTCCTCGACCCAACCGCCGACCCAACAATCTGCAACGCCTTCGCAACCATGATGCCCGGATTCGCACTCTTGATAGGCACAACATCCCCCTCGGGAATACCCACGCACACCACCCGGCCCCCAAACCTCAACAACTCAATAGACTGCGCATACGCATTATTATTCGCCGTACACACGACAACCGCATGCGCGCCCAACCCGCTCGTAAGCTCCTTGACCGCATCGGGCATCGAATCCGTGCCATCAACGGGGATGAAATGCTCAGCGCCGGATTCGAGAACAAGGTCCTTTTTGCTCGAGTGGTCGATGCCGATGACGCGGTGGCCGATCGCCCGGGCGGAGAATTGCACCGCGAGATGGCCGAGGCCGCCGCCTGCGCCCATGATTATCACCCAGCTTCCTGAGTCGGCGTTTGTTTTGCGGAGCGCGGCGTAGACGGTTACGCCGGCGCAGAGGAGGGGCGCGGCGGCGGCGGAGTCAAGGCCGTCCGGGATGGGGGTTACGTAGTTTGCGGGCGAGAGGACGTATTGTTGGAAGGTGCCGGGGGTATAGTAGCCGGAGATTTTCTGGGAGGAAAGGTCAGCATTTGGGGTCTGGGGTACTCCATCCTATCGTCTAGTAGGTCGGAAGGTGGAGGGATGGATGGATAGGTTGAGTAGCACGTACCCCGTTGAAGCAGTTAGCATCCATACCCGCCCGACATGCCTCACACGCTTCACAGATCCCAGCCATCCATTTGATTCCCACGCGATCTCCCACTTTTACCGCTGCGTTGTCGTTGCCAGGGCCCATCTTGACTATCTTTCCGACGCCTTCGTGCCCACCGACCTGGCCGGCTTGTGTGGGGAAAGGAAGGATCGACCACGCGTTCATCATTACACCCATATCGGAGTGGCATACTCCAGAATGCGATCTACATGAACAGCGTTAGCTATATGCTGAGGTGATGACATAGAACTATCAACATGGAATGGGAAAGAAAGTGAGGGTTGAGACAGAAATCGCGCCTATGAGGGAAGCCGAATAGAACGTACAAGTTAATCAAGACCTGTCCCGCACCCGGCTCTGGCACATCCAGCTCCTCGATCTTCGTGGAGATCGAGCCCGGCTTGTCATAGACAGCAGCCTTGTATTTCTTAGGAATCTCGACGGAACCCATATTTCCAACCTTGAACCCTTCTCTTTTCTTTGAGGAAACCTGGCTTTAAAACTTAAATTTCACTGCTCAACCGTTGAAGAAGGAAAACAGGACCAAAAAAAGGGCTTCTGAACAATTTGTAGAAAACGCAGATTGAAGACGCGCGACGCGAGGTACAAGCAAAAAGCTAGGAGAAAGGCCTACATATACCCCTCCCCCCTCCCCTCCTTCCTCCCCTTCCGCATACTCCCAGCCAGGCAGGCGATCATCTAGACCCTCTGCCCGCCTAATTCCTACTCCATTGCCCAGAAGCAGCTCTTACACGGCGGGCGGTACCCAATCGTCGTCCCTGGCGTCCGAAGCACGCTCCACGCGTTAGGGGACCGAGGCGTGCGAAGTAGCACCGTAGCTACCCCTCATCGCCAACGCGGGGTGATAGATGCGAAGCCGCTACGTCAATGAACAAGGGGCCGATGCAGTGCAGTGCAGTGCATGTGGGGATCATTTGGGTGTCGATATCGGCAGGCGGACAGATCGTGGTTCCGCGGCAGTTGGGGATGGAGAGGCTGACTCGAGTTGCATGAAACGATGGTTTGCAAGCGAGCGAACCACGAGTGATAGCGCGCGCGTCAAAGTATCTCGTGGACGTTTTGAATGTGATCTAGGCGAAGGCTACTTGGAGCAATTCAGTCCTTAGTTTAAATTAAAAAAAAGAAGAAGCGTAAATCACTAGAGGCTGAGTGATTGTGCGTGTTTGAAAGAATCGAAGGTAAATTGGTATAGACAGCTATAATACATACTCCTGAACCGTCCAAACACCATTAAAAACATCCGAAACACGAATGCGCGCTGCGTTGATCCATACAGATCACGACTGCGTCTTCAAAGTGGTATCGTACAAGACAATCATTCGCGTATAGGCGTTGCGGGCGTGAAGCAGATAACGATAGGAACCGATGAACCCAAAAGCAGCCAGATTAGATCCTGCCAGGTCCCAGTTGCCATTTTCCAAAAATATGCTTCTCCATTCCATGCATATGCTGTTTCGCGCCGGGTAGACCAATGGATTAATTCGCTGAAGAGCGACAGGAGGTTGAAGGTATGAAGGTTCTATGCACCTTGATTAGTTATGAACGGGCTGGCAAGCAGCTCATCCGCACTGGGACGCTTCTCATGGTCAATGAGGAAAGTCTTCGCCAGGAATGATCGAGCGTCATCGCCAGCATTGTCGGGAATCGTTGGGCTCGCGTCGCCACTGCCACCGATCTTGAAGATGGCTTGAAGCTGGGTGCAGTTGGGATGCGGGTGGCTCCCAGTAAACATCTCCACAACCAGACAGCCAAGCGACCAGATGTCGGCTTTGCGGGTGTAGGCCGTCTGTCGAACGACTTCAGGAGCCATCCAGAAGACTGAACCTTGTAGGGACACGCGCTGTGCTCCCTTCTTACTTCCACCCAAAGTAGATGCTTCGATACGCTTTGAGATGCCGAAATCAGAGATCTTGACTGAGCCCTTATTGTCGACGAGAATGTTTGCACCCTTGATATCTCGGTGGATGATGTCCCTTGAATGTAGGTAAGACAGGCCAGTCAGGATCTGACGCACGAAGTTCTGGATGAGTGATTCACCCAAAGGTCCGTAGTTGACGAGCATGGTCGCAACGGATCCACCAGGGACGTACTCGAGGAAAATGTTGAGATGGCTCTCGTCCGAGTTTGAGCCAAGATACTGCACGATGTTTGTATGCTTGAGTTCCCGCAAAAGTCCGATCTCGTGTTTCAAAGCCTCCACCATGTTCGTCTTCTTGTGGTCCATCTGAGAAGCACCAGCTACAGAAGGAAGCTCGACCTGCTTGACGGCCATGAGTTCTCCTGTAACTGCGTGCAGTGCGAGGTAGACACTGCCAAAGGACCCTTGACCGATAAGAGCACCCTTCATGTACTTCACGTTGTCCCATGAATCCTGTTCGAGATACTCCGCCAGCTCATCATCGGACTCTTCACCATCTTCGGCAATGGCTTGCGAGAGGCGCTTGTTTAACGAGTCACCGTTCTCAGTATTGCTAGTACTGCTGCCCGCATGGCTGCTGACACCATCATCGAAGTAGGACTGCAAGGTGGTGTTACCGTCCGGATCGGTCACAGCGAGAGTATCGGAGCCGCTGCCATCGCCGAAGGAGACATATGACTTGCGATTTGGCTCAAGGGGCGATTCCTCGTCGAGAGGTTCCAGGACGGATGACGCCATGGAATCTCTGTAGCCAGATTGGGAAGGCAGGCCAAGCCTCATGACTGAGAGCGGTCGAAGAGGTCGAGCTGTGCCGGCGCCTTGCAGCCAGCTGTCAGCGATGGAAGGTAGGGGCGGCGCATCTTTCAGACTAGAAGCAACGCTGAAGTTTGAAGCCATGGAAAGGCGAGACGCAGCCCGACTGAGTCGATGTGACCTGCGGATGGACATCCGAACAGTTTTGTCAATCTCGTCCTTCCCAACGTCTGGGAAGTACGAAGTGAGATCAGAGGTGATGAGCTCGCTAGGGGGTCGAGCCCCATAGAACTGCTTGAGCTTCCTTGCACGCGCGTGGAATATGGGCGATCTATCGGTATCGACGGGCCCTTCCAGATTTTGCGCTGTGGAGTTGATATGACGTTCTCTTTCCCTCGCAGAGGTCGGTGAAAGCGGATAGCTGACGGCAGCAAGTGATTCGCCGGTAAGTTTTTCGATCTTGATCTGACTCCGATTGCTGGCGGGTATGTATACGTTCTGTACCTGTTGAAAGTTTTGCTGTTGATAAATGCCAGCAGCGGCCTTGAGCTGCTCCTCTTCAGGTTCTCCAGCGTGGACCTTGCGGAGGATGAGGCGCCCTCGTTCGTGTCGATTTGCATCTTTGACGAGCCTGAAGAGTTCGATATCACTGAGACGTTCGCAGAGTGATGGGTCCGGCTCAGAGCTGTTAAGGATGTAGAAGCAGTAATTTTTGACATGTGCTGTATTGAGGTGGCCCTTTGTTAGGGTCTTGAGCATAACCTCCTCGGCCGTCTTGCATCCTTCGATGTTCACAACAGAGGTTCGTCCGCCATCATAGATGACTCGGACTAGGGCCTTGTCCTGAGGCAAGATCGCGCTATTCGTAGCGCTGTCTAGACTGGGGCTTGCTCGGACGTGATGCGCAAAGCGAGCCGTCTGAGGAGTTTCCGTGGGTGTTGTGCGTGGGTTTCGTACATATTGGGATGTGATATTAGCAGAGCTGCTCGAGGCACTGAGAGGATGAACGCCATATGATGAGGCGAAGTCCTTCTTGCCGAGGTCCTTGGGACTGTTCATGCCTCTGTGCTGCTGCGATCGAAGACCTCGATTTTCTTGGTCCACCAAAGGTGAACCGGGCCGAGACGGCGATTTGGTCCCATATGCATAGCTACTAAGATCAGAGTTGGTAATCTGTCGAGACATGCGTTTCTCGGACCGAGAGCTAATAGGAACAGCACGTGCGGAGTGCAGGGGTCGGGGTGACCCGGACGATGGTGGAGTATATGCTGCGTTGTCGAGAGTGGCCAGTGATTGCCTATTTGACGTCCGCCTACTAGCCTTTTTGTATTCCTTATTTCGGAGTTGCTTCGCTTGAGAGCCGATGCGGACGCGATCGCCGACTTTCTTGATGCCCATGTCCTTCAGGTGGGTCTGATCCATCTCCATGAGGTTTTCGCCATTTATATGGTTGTCTAAAGAGGTTAGACTGAGCCGTGGGGAAAGGTATCTTACGACATACGCTTGAATAGATCGACATACTGAGCACAGTTGATGCGCTTCAGCCAGTCACAAACCTTGTCCTCGTCCCAATGTCTACACAAGTCAGCAACATGTACCATTCCAACACGGATGCTGTAGCATACCTGACAGCGTCTGGAGCGTCATAAATCTCGGAAAATTCCGACTCAGTGGGCGAGGCAAACATGGAATGGTCGACACGGGCGTTGGAGGCGATGTTGCGATAATTAGCCACACTAGAGTTGTACTGGGCTGACGACTGCGAGGCCCCTCCGCCCATGGAGGGCGCCGGATATGGCGACTTTGAGGCAAGCATGGCCATATCTAATCTCCCGGGACTCTCGGTGTGTGTGGAGCGTTATCGACGTGGGAGGATGCGTCGCTGGTTACTCGTTTCGCTAGGTGATGGTTCGTCTCATCGAAACATCATGGAGATGCTCGCCGTAGGTGATATGGGATAATGGATGAGGGTTGAGGGGAGGGTGAGGAGAGAGCAGGCGTCAAGCGGCGACGCGGTGCCGTTGTCGACGTGGTACAGGACGGGGGTTCGATGCAGCGGTAGGCGTACCAGCAGTGTGTTGACCAGGGCTCACAACAAACAGTAGCGCACAATAGCAGTCGATGGGGGGATTTGGTGGGAGAGTGTGTAGTTGGGTTCGCAGACAGCGGTAAGAAATGGCGAATGCTAGTGCAAGCGTCTGTCGGATTCCGTCCGCTGCAGGTGGGTGAGGGCGCTTTGTGAGACGGACGGGGCGTGGGGATTCTTTATTGCGGCAGCTGCTCGCGCCAGGATGTCTGGCACAAGGCCGCGAGATAAGCTGGGAAACAAGACACGGTCTCGAAACAGAGAGCAGGCGACGGCGAAGTCAACGGCGAGCACAGAGGGCCTTTTGGCATCGCTCGTGGGCAGCGTGAGCGTGAAACGCGCTAGGTGTCAGTGAGACTGGAGACCCTGTGGGTTGGGCCAATCGGAGCCAGCCGACGTCAAGAGCTGCGAGCCCCCGTGCGCCGTGTTCCCGCCGTCCCTTGAATACGTGTGAGCTGCGGAAGAAGAAGAAGCTGATTGTTATTATTGTTGATGTTGTTATATTTATTAGGGGGTACCGGAGCTTCATTAGAAGAAGAAGAAGAAGAAGCAGCAGCATACCCAAGACGTCTGCAGAGGAGGAGGCTCTTGAAGCTAAGTAAGTAGGCGGGCGCGCCTTCGCCATTGCTGCAGCACCACAAGACTCACGGCAGGCGCTCTGACGGGGCCAGCGCCTGACAATTTAATCTACTGCCAGCAGCGATAACCGATGAATAGGCCATGGCGACGCAGGCCCATCGCGCCTTCCTCTCAAGGAGGCTCGCTTGACCACTTTGGCAGCCCAAGAATAGACACCATCCCCTGTTCACTGCCTGTATAACGCGCCCGAGTACCTGTCCCCCTTCATCAATCTGCGGGTCTTCGACACGGCTTTGGAATCTGCCTGGCATGTCACAGGTACTGTCAACAATAACAAATAGGCGCGTACTGCACTGCTCCTCTTCGCAGCGCCCTCTGCGCCAGCCCTCACGCTTCGTGTCTCACCCGCGGGCGACTTGCAGAGCCTCACCACCTCGCATAGTCGCAGCTGCGTAGCCGCCGGTCAACCGATCCGGCAAATCTCACTGGTGATGGGCGACAGTATTTCTGAGACCCCCGATCCCCTGGTGGCTCTGTTGTTTCTGCTCAGCTGGACGCATCAGGCCATCATGCTCACTGAAACCACACAGGCCCTGGGTGTGGCATTGACCGCAGGCAAGCATCTGCCCGCGCCCAACTCGTAGTTGAAACGGACTTGTAGAAACAAAGCGGGAGCGTGCCGCCGTCATGGACTAACTCCACCCGCTAATACACCATGCGACGGCCGCCATCACCAAACGACCCTTCTTTATAGACTATTGCGCTATGGGGCTGTCGTTCGTGGAAAATCGTAATTTTAACATGCCGCGAATCCACAGCTTGGGACAAGTCGAGACTCCTCTAGAAAGTGGATGACGTCTGGCGATGACATCACGCAACGTTCGTGCAGAACTGGCCCTCTTCCCAGGCCCTGACGGCTGCACGTCAAGATCGCTTCACGTGGAAAACTAAGCTCAACGACCAGTCAAACATCCAAGATCAGTTCTTGTCTAACCTGTTGCTTGCTACAGCACCTTTATCTTGCATCGATTTCAAGCTGCCCGCCGCCTTCTGGAAGACGTAGACCATCGGCCCCTACAAGGCTGAGCCGTGGGAGCAACGACAGCCTGCCTTCCAAGATATATCCTAGCCCTACGCTCCCATCTGCTTCTGCCCTGTCTGCTGCACTCTATCACCAGCGCACCTGCATGGAAAATCTGCAATAGCAGCAGCATTTATTCGCTGCACTCCACTACAGCCGTCCACTCAACGACTCGCGACCAGCAGCGTCATACCACATCCGGGCGTTCCTCATTGGGCTCCACCATGGCCTATCGCGATCAGCCAGAGCCTCACCAGGCTTCATATTCGGCCTCTTATGATGGGAGCTACGACTCGCGCGCCTACTACGATCGGGATTTGCGACACCAAATTCCTACAAATGGAAGGTCTCGCGCTTCCTCAAGCGCTGCTTCCGATGGTCACCACCAACCCATCCAGCAACCACTGAAGAATGCAATCGGAAATGCATTCGAGAAATCGGATGCGGCGAGGGTCGTGGATCCAGATCTCATTGCTCAGATCACAGCAGAAGTGAAGAAATCAGTCCTAGATGAAATCAAGATGGGTGTCATGGCTGGTGCGACACAACCACAGCCGGTGCCCACATCGCCACAGCAATACGTTCCGCCGTCGCCCGCTTCTACGTCTGCCTCGTTCCCACCAAGAGACGTCTATACACCTCCATCGCCAAAGCACACTGATTTCCATAGTCAGCCTCCACCAGCTGCTGATCCCTTGTTCCGCGATCCACTGTTTGATGGGAATGACGACACGCCTACTCCTCGCCACGAAAGGAGCGCTCCCATCGACGTTCCTCGAGAGCGATCATCTACGCGACCAGATCCGGCGGTAAGGATGGCAACAGATGACTATACCCCAATTGAGAAGATGTGGCAGCGCCTCTTTGAGCCGGACGGCCAGCCTCTACCCCGTCTAGGCGAGTTCTTGCGTGGTCTGGCACTGCATCTGGTACGCAATACTACTCGAGTAGCTAAAGTTGTCAAGGCTAACGTAATTCACAGATCGAAGATTATGAACCGAAGAAAAGTTTGGTTATCTCGCCGTCCAAGATGCTGAAATTCTATGAAGAGGTCAAAATTCAAGACGAGATTTACCCGTGGCAGAGTAAGTATTGATAATAATTGTCCTTAAATTCTAAGTACTAATGTCACGCAGCAATCTTTGGGAAACTCTCATACTCATCGCTATCCAAAATCTATCGCGATATGCGGTGTCAACACCATCTTATCCAGGAACATCCTGCTGAGCAGCCATATATTCCAGCCCTCACCCCCGACGGTTTCCAGGAATGGATGACCGCAATGATTCAAGCGTATCCCGATGCCGAGTACGAACGGGTGGCGAAAGCTGTCCTGGATATGCCTATCAGTAACGCAGATGACCGTAAAGAACGGTTCCCGAAAGAACTCCCTCGAAGAATGTTTCCGGCAGCTGAGAACTTGCAAGCACAACAACGATGTGCCGCAGCACTTTCTTCTGAGGGTGTTGGGCCCCTTCGTAAGGCGCCAACGTTCCCACCACCCCCACCTAAGAGTCAGGCCGTCCCGATCCCTAATCTTGAGAGAGAACGTAGTCCATATGTCTCACAACCAGAATCGAGACCTTTCGAATCTGAGGGCGAGATCGAATCAACATCGGTGCCAATCGAGCGTCAACGAAAACCCTATGCAGCAACTCCAGGGGCAGGGAAGAACTACGACAGTGATCTCAACCAAAGCGCGCATGCGGAATCAGCATTGAACGAACAACGCAGGAGAGCGCAATCTACTACTAACCAAGGGCCATGGGCGCCACCATCACCCGACACGTATCAATCCCGTTCTGGCGCAACAGCCAATACTCGTCGACCCAGAAGCCCAAGCTTCTCCAATTACGGTACGCAATCTGACCCAGCATTCCGAGATATTCCGAATAGTTACTACGCATCGAATCTTCACGACGTTGATGACGATCCCCGTCGATACAGCAAAGATGGTGATGGCAAGAGGCACGACCGGCATCGCAGGAGTGCAGCCGGGACAGACGGCTCCTTTGACTCGCAGCCTCGGTCAGTGTACGATGACGATGACTACAGAAGCAGAGGAGGCAGCAACGGGTATGAGAATCGGGGCTACGATTCCCGTCGCTACTGAGATTGAACCTGTATGATAGTTTTGCGCTCATGACGTTACGACGCATACCCTGAAGAGTTATCACAACCCTCTGGTAAGGGTGTTCATTCGTTCTATTATTTCTTTTGTCCTGGACAAGAGTGCGATGGAGCTGAGGACATGTAGACTGGATCTCATTGTATACCAAGGTTGGAATCCGCTTTTGGTTTTTGCTCGACATACCCCTTTGCGTTTATAGGATTACCAATATTATCGATATAACTTTCGTTCACACAAGATGTTTACAATTCAGACAAAGCTGCCCATGCATCTAAATACATACTGTACAAGCAAAATTAGCGCATACCCAAAGTAAGCATACGCCCCCAACCTCAACTTCAACATCCCCCAACAATGCCACTACCCTTCACCCACACCCCTTCCCTCCCCCTCCTCCTCTGGACCTTCTTCACCCTCCCCCTCACAATCTGGGACACAACCTACATCTTTCTCCGCCCACACTCCTTCCCCAGCGGAAAGTACCACTCACCCTTTTCCCCCGGCATGCTGCAATGGATGAGTGTAGACCATCTTTACGGCGAGCAGGCGTGGGCTGAGAACGAGGTGTTTACGGCGGCACAGGGGGTTGTAAATGGGCTTGAGGTGGTGATGTATCCCGTTTATTTGGGGGTTGTGTGGAGGGGTAGGGGGTTAGGGTTGAATGGAAGACGCTGCGAGGGCGGTGGTGGCTCGGTTTGCGGCTGGGGTGGTGGCGGGGACGAAGACGGGGTTGTATTGTATGTTATGTTTCTCGTTGGATTCCTCACTATTCTGTTTAGTGCAGTTTACTGACGAGGTGTGGTGTGTGGTGGTAGTCATGAGGGAGATTTCCTCAGGATACAAGTATACGGGGCATAATGAGCTGCATCCTAGGTGACGCTTTGGGGCTTTATAAAGTACGTTCTACTCGGTCTAATGGTTGGATCTTGGCTAACTTGGGAGATAGTTCTCTCTACTCCCTTGCTTCGGGATATATGATGGGAGCTTTTGGGAAAGAAATTTACGAAGGGTTGAGTGCTGGCGAGACGGATAAGGAGGATTGAAGGTAATTGTGTACCCACTCAAACAGAAATGGGTGTAGGGATATCCCTCCGCAGTCCTGCCTTTACTGTGGAGCTACTTTTGCTTGCATAACCACACGAATCAACGGCAAGCTAGTGGTGTATCGACAATATCAATAGCGCAGTTCGATCGCGACTCGAAGCCAATCTCTAGTAATACTTAGCTCATCTAATCACAGAACCCTCCCTCGCCGTACCATGCAACCCTTCAAGGATGCCACTGCTACCTAATAGACCTGCTGCCCCACTGTCTAGTAAGCTGCCTGAACCCACACTGCCACGCCTGTCGCTCCATATTTCATGAAATCTGATTGCCATGTCACTGGCTGCAACAATGATACAGCCTTCCTCGATACCACGTCTAGACCATACGCCATCCTCGCCCCTTGCCATCTTGCCATCGCGATTATCATCTGTCTGTGGACCACTCGTTGGACCACCTGGGTATGCAATGGCACATAGCGCACGACTTTCATCCCACCATGGTATAGCGACCACCTGCTCACAGCTAGGCCACGCGAACACAGCGACGCGGTACGGGTGGTCGGGCTGTGCGAAGCCAAATGTTGCAGCTATCTCACGTCTTGTCTGGGACCAGATGAGGCTAGTGACCTGAGCAGCGCAATCGATGCTCGCGAGACACGTGCCAGACCGAGTGTGGTAGAAGTGAACGCATCGATCGTTTGAACCACCACCGATAGCAATCAGCCCACGTTGCCACGGACAGAAGGCCATGGCCTTGACGGCTGCATTGAGAGTCCACTTTTGTTTCGCTGCAGTATGCGACAGATGAATCACGGGTCCGGAACGGTTGGTGACAGTGTAAATTGACTCACCACTTGGCCCTTCACGAATATCCACCGTAGCCGATGTGCTTTCGCTGTTGTTGTTGGGTTGGAGTATCTTCCTAGTCTCGAACAAGAAACAATTGTTGTCATTTCCTCCGCTTGCGAACAGCTCACCATCGGGTGACCATGCAAGTCCACAGATCTGTTGTGTATGAATTGTCAAGCGAGCAAGGAGTGTCATAGCTCCATGCCAGCCAAATAAAGCACTTTGTGTCTCTGAAGGCCACTCGATACTGTAGAAGTAGATGTGCCCTACTTCATCCCCAATGACCAGTTCCTCCGTAGGCACATCCATAGCCCTATCGCGCAGCGAAGGGCGCTGGACCGTAGTTGGCCTCCAGGAGACACTCGACACTGGTTTGGGCTGGGTAGCATCGAAGCGCGGTTCTGGATCATATGGGCTCCAAAGTGATATGCGACCATCCGCTCGCCCTACTGCGAGGATCGCCCGACCACCTTGAGTCGAGGAGAAGTCTAGAGAGGCGACATGCAGTATTTCCGCAGTGCCATCTGCCGGAACCGAGTTGAGGGAGCTAGGAGTGTCCACGCCACTTCGCTCTGACCAGAGGTGAACAAAGTTTCCTAGCCCTACCGCGAGGCATTTTGCAGTGTGAGAGTAGGCGAGTAAGGTGCAGTAGTAGTCGTCTCGTAGTTGAGGAGCATCGAGTACTGTAGGGTGCGTCAGCGTCGAGAGGATGTGAGCTTATCATAGAAACGTATCTGAATGGTAAGATTGGCACAGGCCTTCTTCGTAGGATTTGTTGCGATCGCTGAGGCGCTTGAGGGGTCTGTCAGTGTCGATGCATAGATATCTAATGACAGGCTAAGAAGACAAACGCGAATTAAGCCCATTCTCGATCCAAGCCCCATCACGCCAAACGTGCTTTGTATCTAACGTTGCGCCCAAATGTTTCCTGTTGTAGGAGCTCAAAGGTGCCGGCGAAAGTTGCAAGATGCGGTCGGTCTGATCAACGTTGAGCGCCAGTGCAAGACGCCGTTCGTACGCTTCAAGCTCCGCCTCTGGATCTGCCCGATTGAGGAAGGAAGACTTGTAGAGCGGCGCATTTGTTCCACGACCAAGCATACCACCTTGAATAGTCGACACTCCCACTACGGTATCGCTCACTGCAGAAGGCCCACCGACGTTCCAGACAGCGCCAGCACTGACTTGGCGGACGCTTAAAGGGTGAGGGCTGCGTCTGAAGTTGGCATTTCTCCGATTTACCCCAGATCTCTCCATGATTAAAGAGTGTGCTTCCCTTAATCCGCGTAGCTCATCGTTCAAGCGTCCACTTCTACGTAACCGGCGACTAAATACATCTGCACCTGAACGATTACCGCGGCCTGCCTTGCGTTCGGTTTCTAGACGTTCTGCAGGCTTGTTCAGTTCGAAACTTTCTCGAGTGACAGCGGGTGGACGACGACAGGCGATGAAGCGGTCTAGTGTGCTGCTTTGGCTCTGGCGTGGTGTTGACGGTAAGCTCCCACGTGCCACCCATTGACTTGGCCTCAAAGGAGAGCTGGCATTACGAAGGGAGAGCCGGTTTAGCTTTGTTGATGAGGAGATTTTCTCGAAACATATGTTGGTACTGGCTGGGGGTGGAGGCATCAAACTTTCCATATCTGTAGTGACGGTATCTGAAGGGAATGGAGTAGGCATTGATCTGGAGTTCAGTTCGCAAACTAAAGTTTCTGACAAGCTGCGGTGGGCTTGTCTGCGCCCTTTCGGAGTTGGCCCCCCGAGAGGTGGATTGAAGATGCCGGCGCTATCTGAAAGACTCAGGGCTTTACAACCGGAAGAATTGCCAATATCAGGCGATAGACATCTACGCATGCGAGCGAGGGTGAGAAAGTGACACGGAGATGATCGATCGTCTCTTTGTGTTGCATTTGGTTTCACGGGCGAATCGCCATCTGACTCTGGTGGCCTAACATTGTCAGAAGCTGGAGGTAGCTCTGCTCTGGAAAGCGCTCCGAAACGAGAAATGGGTTTAGACTTCGTAGGAGAAGATGGAGAGGTGGAGAATGGACTATTTGCGCCATTGTCGATGTCCCAAATGAATAAACAGCTGCGCGTTTTGCGAGGTGATAGTGGGGTTCTGGGTGATAACCAGCCTTCGGTGCTCACGGTTTTGGTGGGAGACAAGGGCGGCGTAATGCAGCCGAATTTGTATGAAGGGGATTCATCGTCAGTATCGCTCATGTTTGAAGTCTTCTAACGAAGTGCCAGGTGGAAATAGACGAATAAGCTCTGAGCTTCACCACATGTCAGACGGGATGACGGCTAGCTGTCTTCACGAGAGCGGAGGAAGAGAGGCGATAGGAGCCCGTACGGATCACTGTCGCGTTAGTATTGCTGCTGGGTTAGTATAGCAATGATGGTGATGTCTTTCGTAGGATCATGCGAAGCATAGGGCATGTGTAGCGTGTATTGACAGAAGTTCCGAGAAAGATGACGTGGGGGAAGGAGCTCGACGCGTAGTGGGGCAATGTTTCTCCGAGGCTGCAGCATAGGGAAGCTGCGAACCTACACGGAGCTTACACGAGGCAATAATGGCAAGCGTAAGTTAATTTACGAGCGAAGTATAGGTTTGAAACGTGTGCTGACAGCTTTAGCATGGCATATCCCGCGGCTCAGGTCCTCTCGAACGCTCGGAGGAGGCGCGACAGAAAGAGCTCCAGCAAATCAACGAGTATAAGGATTTAGCGGATCTAGTGAACACAAAGGTACAGGAGCTAGCTTTCAAATCGAGTCAAGGACTGACGTGTCTCTTCTCAGATCACAGAGAAACAATACACTATCGAAGTCCTCGCCCTGGTCACGAAGCTCTTGAATGAGAATCCCGAATACTATACGATATGGAACCACCGGAGACGCGTCTTAGGTTTCCTGGTTGCAGCAGAAAGTTCAGAGCAGTCGCCAGATGAGCTTCTACATGGTGACCTACAGCTCACCTTTGCATTGTTGCGGAAGTTTCCTAAGTGCTACTGGATATGGAACCACAGAAACTGGCTTCTCCAAGAAGGAGAGTCTTTGATGGGTGCTGAGGCAGCACGTAAGCTGTGGTCAGGCGAGTTACAATTGATAAACAAAATGTTACATGCGGATAGCCGAAACTTCCATGCGTGGAGTTACCGGCGATTCGTGGTCACGCAGCTTAAACGCTTAACACCCCCAGTAGTTGACTCTGCAGCCGAAGACACAAAGAGTCTCGCCGAATCCGAATTTGAGTACACGACTAAGATGATCAAGACCAATCTCTCCAACTTCTCCGCTTGGCACAACCGAAGCCAGCTTATACCCCAAATCCTCCGTGAGCGCAACGCAGACCCAAAAGCGCGCCGCTCTTTCCTCGACTCCGAGTTGTCCCTCATATGTGAAGCCATAAACACCGACCCCTTCGACCAGTCTATTTGGTTTTACCACCAATACCTACTCTCGGTTCTATCCTCATCGTGTCCACCATATCAGGCTCTAGTTCAAGATCTGACCAACGGCGAGCGTCAGAAATATTATGAACATGAGATGGAATATATCAGGGAGATATTGGAAGACGAGGCGGATTGCAAGTGGATATATGAGGCGCTACTCGGGCTCGCGGAAGCATCTCTGGATGTTGATGCGGGGACCGGATCATTTACCACGAAAGACATGAGGGCGTGGCTAGCCGAGTTAAAACGACTGGATCCGTTGCGACGGGGAAGGTGGGAAGACCTAGAGAGGAGGTTGAATCTTTGATAGCAAAAAAGTCATGCCATGCCGTCATGGCTTTCTTTTCGTGTCTTCCGATGTGTTCCTTGCTGGCGCAGCTTTACCCTTCGCATCCTTGTTCCATGCCCAAAGCCCAAGTAACGACGACCATGATGATGCAGATGTAGCTGACGCTTTGACATCCTCTTTCTTGGCCGCTAGGTGTTCGGGTGATGGAGCTGGTAAAGTGCTCGAAGCCATGGGTGAAGGGCCGGCACTGTCCAGCGAAGATACAGCAGCGGCTCCTTTGGGGGACGCAGCGGCAAGCTCCCTGGTGCTAAGTGTGAGTGAAAGCCAAGTGAAGGTATCAGAGCTTGCGCGCACTGTTTGTACTCTTCTTCCAGCCTCTTCCTCCTTTGCTCTTTGAACTCGCTATCGAAAGTGGCAACGCCAATCGAAACCCCCACGACCGTCGCCAGCGCAACCGGAAGAATGCGGCCTGCCATCTCGCTCACTCGTTCGTCGTAATCAATTTACGGTGCTTGCGAAATCGAAGTGTATGACGAAACCAACTTTGTAGGCAAAAAGTTAGTGTTGCAACGCGCTAGTTGCGGAGCACGGGTAGCGCGTTTAGGCCCATGCACGACTCAACCAGCACTCAAAATCCCACCCCACCACCTTCGAACCGCACGCGAATATGCAGACAAGGCCAAATGTCGAGATGGAGACAGAAAGGTTTTGTTTTGGACTCGGATGAAGAAGAGGAGGAATCGCTTGAAAGCCAAGGTTCGAGACAAGATGCAAGGTTGAATGGACGCGTCGAGCGCGTCGATACCAGCCTTAGACAGAAAGCCCGGCTTGAACATGTTGGAAATGCTACCCAGCACGATAAGAAAAATGATGGATACAAAGACAACACAACAGAGGAAGCATCAAAGCAAGAGTACGAGGCACTCATCAGCACCCCGCCTACGAAACGTACATCACCGAAACGTCCCACACCCTCCCCATTTACGCCTATCCCTACTCTCCATATCGAACGAGGACCAACAGAAAGCCCTGACCCACTCCAGAGCTCACCAACACCAAAGACACAACGGAGTAGGCTGCCTCGATCATCACAACCGCTCAGATCGCCTCTTTTTCAGGGAAGCTCGCCATTGCTGGACCCGCAACGGAACGACAATGTTGCTATATCCTCGCAGATCCTCGGCAGTTCGGTGATGCCGCCAGGTCTTCTCATATCAAACACTCCCGGGAGAATAATGAACGCCTCCAAGATCCTCGGCGAGTTTGGTATCGCACCGCTGTCAGATGATTCTGAAGATGAAGACTTGTCGGATCCGCCTACTGACATGGAATCGCCTCCAAGCGCCTTCTTTACGCCGCATCGACGGACTGCAGTTCAAGTAGTCATACCGTCCTCGAAGGTATTGCAGAATCAAACTGCGGAGCGGAAGTTGAGTCGCGAATTTCGTCAGCGGAAGCCTATTCAGCTTCATCCTTATGCACTGGAGAGCGAAATATATCGGAGAGAAGTCCAGAGTAGAGGCCTGAAACCTGTACCAAGGGAGAAATCACCGCAGCGTCAGTCACGACACGATGCTGAAACCCAAGAAAAGGAATTTGATCCGAACCAGAGCCCCTTGAGCAGCCCGCCTGAACGCGAAATTCCGGTCTCCACACCGGTCGTTATAAAACCGGGAAAAGATGCACGTAAAGGAGATTCAACTCGTCGCCCTACTTCGGATCTTGCGAGACGGCTTGCTTCCACTCAACTTCATCTTCCTAAGGCTGTAAAGAGGAGGAAGCTGAACCTTCCCCTAACGCAAGTCACTACGATGCCAGCAAACATATTTGATGACGACGCTCCGCAACGTGATATCTGGTCGATCGCCCCAAACTCCCCTCCGTATTCGAGCAGTCCACCAATCAATGGGCTTGATTCAGTTCGCCGACTGGGACGGCCCTACGTGACGACTCCTGCTCCGAACTTGCCTACCCCGTCCACCTCGTCTGTCGTGCAAGATGATCCTCAACTAGTGCCAGAGTCCGACTCGGAACCTATCCTCCGCAGTGTACAACGGTCCGGTGGTGACTTACGTCGACCAACGAGAACAGTGCTCAGCGACAGCTCAGCTTCAGCTTCAGAATCATCCAGTGAACCGGAGCAATGCGACAAGGAATTGAGGAAAGTTGGTAGAAAGATAAGAGGTGTTCTACCGGCATCATGGCTGCGTTTCGATCGGAAGGCACAAGAACGGCGAAAGGCTGAAGAGCGTAATCGAGAACGGATGCGTTTGAACACGGCGCACTCTCCTCAGCCAACGGAGCCTCAACGCGGCATTGCCAAGAGGGTCACACAAGGTTCTGCTCGGGCGCGAAGAACATCATCAACTGGTGCACCATCAAAAGGCGTTGTACTTATATCCGATGACTCAGATGGTGAGCTTGGGGGGTTTAATTCTCCTCCAGTCCAAAACATACAAGATTCTGTGGAAGATGCATTTGCAGTAGCTGCTATGCTTGATAGCCGGTATGCTGATGACACCTTGTCGGATATGGAGAACGATCGACTACACCTTCCCACACTTGGCGGTACTGGAAGGAAGCGAAAGAACCAGACCAAGGTCACCGACGCTTTTGGGAAATCGAAGCGATTAAAATTATCGGATGGCCTCGCAAGGGGTGTGGGCGGTGGTGGTGGTTTTTCTGGGAGAAGAAAGCAGAAGAAATCAAGGAACGTTCAAGGAACTCCACCACCAGCTCTGAGTGTTGTGGATCTAGATCTCTCACCTTCTAACCGAAGTAGCAATGTGCCGCTGTTTCTGAGGGTCGCAAGACGACAAGCACTTCGAAGGCCCGACTTAGCTCGTCAAAGCCCAAACGACAAACAGATACGATTGCACAATGCTCGCGACACAGAAGATGCAAATCTCATCCTTCAGAAATGGCGCCAAGGAACGCTGAAACCTAAGGCAGGTTTGCAACGACCGAATACCCAGCGGATTCCGTTAGCAGGCAAGGACGACAACCAGCAGCGCACGCCAAGGCCGCCTGCAACCCAAGCAACTCCTTCGAAAGAGCTTGTTGGAAAGCTTGCCTCCGCACTAGAAGTCTCTCATGCTCACCAACGCAGGGATGCCCCTCTAAATCTTCAGATATTCCAACGTTCTTCCTCCCTGAGGATGAGATCATCACAGAGGCGGAATAAGATTGGAATTTCTAGTACAGCACCTGAATATTCGGTCAGGCGCAGTGTCCTACCTTCGTTCAGAACTGCGCAATTGGAGGGCGATGAGAAAGAGTTTGGTCATGGCCATAGGAAAATCGCCTTCGAAAAAGGTCTACACCGCGTCGATCAGCAATTTGGCATCCCATTGCTTCAAGCCCAGTCCCATAGAAACCCTGTACTCGCACGATTCTTAGCTGATGACAATGCCGTGCTACCTTCTCTTCCTTCAGCGAAGGACATAGGAGAGCGTGCACTAGAGAGCCCTACTAAGCCACTTCAACCGGCCAAAAGGCGTCTGAATCGCAAGACTCAGGCGCATCGGGTTGATGTTGACGCGAGAGAATACCGGCAGCCGAGTGAACCCGCGGTTGAAGAGATATTGAAGGTTGTGGCGCCACAGAATACCAATCCTGAATCCGAACAGGATTTGCCTGTGCTTCAAGGCCTAGGTCCATATGGTACCCGATATCCCATCACATTCGATGTGCACTCGCTCGTGTCAGAAACTTATTTCCACTCCTCAACTTTTATTGGCTCAGATGAGTTCCGACAAGCTTTGTGCACTGGCACGTCGAACGGCCGAGACTTGGACGAACCGTCTGGCTACTGTACGATCACTCGTGATACGCAATCAATAAGATGTGGGCCTTGGAACGACGAGACGTTTTCAGGTATCCGGATTCTTACACATGCAATATGGGTGCCGTCAGTCGACCAAGCAAAAGACGTGGACGTGGACTCTAGCTTACGCGAAGAGGCCTTGGTGCATACAGCTAGCTTCATACGATCGCTAGTCAACTATGTATCCACTCATCTTAGTTTTCTCGACACTATAGACCGGACTGATTTTGTGTCGAAGTCGTTCCAGCTGATCCAATCCATATTCGATTCACTGTTTGCGCAATCTTCTAGGATCAACGAGCAGCACTCCGGCTTAGGTGCTCCGCGAATAAGCATCCGCGCCATGTCCTATCTGCTAGTCTGGAGTGTACAGATCTACCGGATTGCCCAACACCAAAATGTCGAATGGAGCCGTCAAAGCGAGCTTGTGAGCATGATTAAGAGCACATCAAGAATTATTATCGCAGATCTAGTACGATACGGCGCGACAGAACTAAGCGACTTTTTAGAGAAGAACAAGCGGTATGCTGTGCGAGTTAATGGTGTTCAAGAGAGCGACGTACTTGCTGAGAGCATCGTCATTTGCATGCATGTCTTGGATGACATTGCCTTACCTAGTTCGGGGTTCTGGGATATTGTCAGTCAAGAGCTTGCTCTACCGATAGCAAAAGCAACGCACATCCAAACTTTCGAATCGACGTGGGCTACGATCTTTACCTTTCTCCCCTTCATCGAAGTCGATATAGCCGGACTTTACAACAAGAACAGACGATCTTCTTTCCAGGAAGACAACTGGACTTGGACCAGGGACCTCCTCAGACGTCTTTTTCAGCTATATCCGAGTACCTACAGGAAGCACAGCGCCTCGCTCAACGATTATGTGCGTGCCAACTTGGCAAGATGCCATAGGCTTATCAGCCATTGGCACTGGAAACGACCAGAACAGATGCTCAACGCAGTCTTTGACTACTTTGGCAAGAACGGTCTCAGGCCGCTCCGACGCGAGGCAAACACTAGCACGGTGCCCTTTCTCGAAAACCTCGCAAGTGAACAGTCGCTAACTTTTGAGCCGAATGAAAACTCCTTCCACGTGGCTTTGAAAATTCTTGCACTAGGCCTTCGAGGTATGAAAGACGCATATCCAGAGAAAAAGATCCGCAGTTTCGTCTTTCGAACCATTCCTAACCACGGTCGGACGTATCCGAAAGACCAGCCTCTTGATGAGGAGAGCCTAGCTGCACTCCGCAATCACCATGATCTCCTCTCTACACTCTATTGGGCTGCACCCCCGCCTTGTAGACCCAAGCTGGATCATATTCGACACCTTGTAAACCACGAGAACTCACATCGCGAGGCTTGCAGGCTCAACGTGCGCGCCTGGGCGAATCTTACGACTTTCCAATTGTCGACTGAGGAGCCATCTGCATCTGCGACACCATTCGCACTTTGGCACAAAGATATAATGCTTCAGACTCTTAGGCAATACCAACTAGCGAAGAGCGAAGCAGACGAGTTCCTGAAATCAGGCGCTCCAGATGGTACCACAGATATTTCCGCGGTAATGGTTCGACAAACGATGGAAAGAAACCAGGAAAAGGTCATTGCGACGCTGCGAGATTGCATCGCGGGTATGAGAAAGGCCATACAGCACGCCAGAGATCAGGCGTTGCTGGCAGTATTCCTCGTAGATTCCGATATCGTTCATCTGCTCGAGCTACCGCATCTTGAGGATCAACGTCTTGTCCGTGTGATCAGGGATACGCTTCTGCTTCTTCGAGAATATTCAACGTACCAGAAGCTCCTCTCAAGTAAAGAAGTGAGTCAACAGACAAGCGAAGAAAGTCAGGACTACGGTGAATTTCCGGACATGGATGAGTTGGAGGATACTAGCCACCAGCCTTCTAATGGTGCACCCAAGCCATTAGGCCTCGACTTCATTCAAGCCCCTCTATGGCATCTACTTTCTAATGCATTTGGTGCGGAAAGCTCGCCAGATGAGAACCTCCTCATGGACTGCGTCGACACTTGGGTGTGCGTTGCCGAAGGTCAGGTTACATCGAGCTTAAGGTCTTGGTCGTACTACATCGACTCTTTCAGTCAGGTGTCATGGCAACAGCTACGTCACACGGAACAGACGCGCAAGTTCGGCCCATACTTCATGGCTGCCTTAATCGAATGTGACCCCACTGCTTACGAGGAGCATCAACACGACTTCATATCGGCCTTGTTCTTGTCTTTGGTGGACCGTGAGTCCATGCTTAGATTTCAGAGTCGTCTGCTACACGCCATCATGCGAACCGACTGTACCCATCCCCTCATGAAGAATATTCCTTTCTTCTGTAATCAGCAGAATGGCGAATGGGATATTACTGCGGACACTGTACGTTCACGACGTCTTGCCCTCATTTCTAGCATCCTGTCGAATATGCGGGATGATGTACAGGCCATTTCTCTCACTGAACAGGCCCGCACGACCGAAGTGAGAAGATTGTATGCTGCGATGCTGAAGGATTTCATGACTGCCATGAGGAACAACTATCAGCAACTTCGGCAGGGCACAACAGTGACTGGTGCGTATGCTGAGTTTGTGCAAAGAATTATCCAGTTCTTGAAGCAGTACACGAGCGACATCTGCCCTGTGCTGCCATTTTTTACGGACTCCGTCGCATTCCCGTTGCCAGCCGCAGACCCTACGTACGTCGTAGGCCGTTTGTGCGGATACGCGCCTAAAACGACCGACACCGGAACTGCTAAGCAGCTGTCAGTCTTCATTCAGACTGTAGCGCAACAAGCAGCAGCCGACAATCAGCAGTCGTATCTCGTGAATCAGCTCACGACTGCTCTCTGTGCGGACGAAGCACCCCCTGCTGATAGGATAGCACTGCGATCTGTCCTTCTGAATGGCATATTCCCTGCTTATCTTGAAGAGGCATTCTCATCGACCACTGCTTTTGTCATCGCCAGGCCGATACTGCATGCTTTACCTTCGATCTTCGATACGATGATCTTCGATCTGCGAATCATTCAGACAGCTAGCCTGTCATCGATCATGGAATCCATGCTAGCCATCACCCACGCCTTCATCCGAGGCACCGAGCGCCTCAAAGACAACCCCCTGTCCTTCCAACAGCCCCAAGTTCTCTCCGGTCTAAGCCTTATGATGGACGCTTCAAGTGCTCAGCTTCCGCTCCTGGATTATATCTGGAGTCGAACCATTGCATCTACACATGCCAGCAAACCTCCACTTGTTCCCTTTTGGGAGAAGTTCAGTGATTTTGTAGCAGAGATGCTGTACGGAATGTTACCACATTCAATTCCGTCTTATGACAGCGATTCACATGCGCCGCCCTCCGACAAACAACATGAAGAGCTTTTGGCGTTTTCCAGGAGGGGCTTGGAGGAGGGAATGAAGACTAATTGGAGTGAGAGTCTGGGGACCATCTTCTTTGGTCAGGGGCATGGGAAGAGAGAAGTGGTTTTTGATATTGGGAGTTTCGAAGAGGAGAGAGCGAGGTTGATTGCTGTTATCGAGAAGTTTCACGCAGCAATGAGGAGATTTTACGGGGAGGAACAGTATCGCATTGAAGAACGGGCAGATTACGGGAACGATGTTGTTGTTTAGCTCTTGTACTTAGCGGCATTGACGGCGTTGTTGGACATTTGCATGTGCTGCTTGATGAGTAGCTCTGAGTGAACAATATATTACATTTCTTCAACCAATATTATGTCCCATTTCTTGACATACACATCCAACGTCCGTTCCTAGGTCGAGAAACGCACGCTATCGCGAGACGAATCTACAGTTTAGACGTGTAATTTCTCCCTTACAACTTAATAAATTGTAGTTAATTAGACTCTGTTCTATAGCTATTTCTATATCTTATGTTAGTGTGCGGTAATGATATAGTAATAGTTTAGTCTTGCTATTAATCGTTCTTTTAATAGTGTTAAGAGATGCTTTAGTCCCGCCCTACTCTAAACAGTAATTATTTACAAATGTATACGATAAAACAGCTACTGTACGATAATCTTATTAGTAAAGAATATGCCTTTAAATATTAAAGACACTCTGCTATGAAGAAAATATGTATTAGGAGTTTCGCCGTGCGGAGAAGGGTTTCGACAACGGCGTACATATGTGTGCTTACGTTACGCTGTATTTCATGTATTGTGTCCGCCATAATATCCTCCTTTCAGTATAGCCTTTCGGATTGTGGTGCACTGCCGCAGATTTCTGGCATCGATGTATCGTCACGGCACTCAGGCTCGTGCATCTAGCAAGGATATCTTACTATTCCCGTCCATAGGTTGTGGCACATACTCTGTGGTCGGACAAGTTTATGGTTCAGGCATCCTAAGTCTTTTGGACGAGAAGATAGACGCAGAAGATGATAACACTTCGCCGTAACTTGCCCTGCAGTTGAGCAATCAATCAGGCAGTCAAGAGAAGCCCACGACCAAGTTGGCGCTCTGTAAGGAGCAACCCTCTGGCATTGTTGTTTGGTCACATTAGACCAGCACAGTTGGAATTCAAGATCCTTTCGCCACATGCCCGCCACATATTGATCTCGGGTCTGCATTTGAATGTCCCGGGCAAGACCTGATATGGCAACCAGTTTATCCGCAGCGGACGTCAATTCACTATCGGTGTAACGTTCAACTATCCAACTCCACATCGACCTCGAAACTGGCTGCTTCTGGAAATAGCAGCTCGCGTATGCGAGCGAGGGCGGGAATTGCTTGGGAAACGTCTCGCATGCTACTTTTTGATGGCATTCCCAAAATACTTGTGTGGAGGTGAAGTGCAAAGTTCGAGTGGCAAGAAGCCGCTCCTGAAGCGTCCAACCCCGTTTCATCAGCGGCATGTTCCCCAAGGAGTTGTAGTACATTCCGCCAGGGACACAACGGTAACGGACAGCGTGATGGCCGGATTCAACCTGAATCTGACATTGTAAGGTGTATTTTGGCCTCAAGAAGCAATCAAAGCTCCCATCAGGTGCACCAGAGGCCGCGATATTGAGACTTGATCCTCCATACACAGAACTCATGGTAGCCGCCTCTCGCATCCAGTCGTCGGTGTCGTCCTGCAAAATACATAAGGAATCAATCCAAATGTACGGGAGCCCTAGCTCTCGCGAGATCACAATAGCATCCTTGAATGTCTGCGACAATGCTTCCTCTGGTATTCTTTTCCTGAATGTGTCTAGATTATGTCTATGCAGGGTGACGACTTTCATCTGGCCCCAGCAATGGCTCAAGGTCGCATACGCTGGAGTGCTCTGGAAGTCTTCTCGCAGAAAAAGTTTTACACAGTCCTCATCTGTCGATACAAGCCTGCTCGGTGTGATTTGTGCCGGGTGAAAATTGCATTGCCAGTGTGCTTTACGACACTTTTGCAGCCACCGTGACACCATAGGTAGAGCACATCTAGTGGTTTGTTTGAGACGGTCGTCCAGATCGCCAATAGGACCTTTGAAACGATGTATAAGCATCAGCCCGAAGCGTATGGAATCTTACAAGTCCTTACCTGAAGAGGTGATGGGAACCAAATCGACGTGGAATCCTATGATCTCTTGAACAAAGTCATCCTCAAGATCGCTATCCATGTCTGAACTGGGAGGTAGCAGAAACTTTAAATGTAAGTATTCGCTCGTTGGATATTCCAAAATCGAAAAAGAAACACCAGAGCCGAAGCTTGCCGGCCAATGTAGCTTCGTCTCATCTTTAGCCCTCTGAATTTCATCGCTGCTCTGACTTTGCAGGAATTGAGCGCACATTGTACAACCGCCGGTAACAGATTCCTCTAATTGAAAGATGTTGCCGTAATGCGGAAATGCGAAGTTTCTATTATAATTCTCTGACCAGTTGTCGCAGATGTGTTGGCAATGAGTACAGAGAAGTGAATCAGCGCCTTCGCCTTGATCGCCAAAGATTTCAACAACTGAACCATCATCACTTTCCTCATGTGTTCCGGGAGTTGTTGGTCTAGAAACTGCATTACTATTCAGAGCGGGGAGTTTCCGGGGTGTAGGTCCCTCATCAAACTCAGCTAAATGTTTGTTGCTAACATTAGAGGCCATCGAAATTGAATGTCTGCATTCGCAGAGGTTGAATGCGAACAGATGCCGTTAAGCGTCCAGCGATGGAGGTTCAGTCTTCTCGGCACAGCCGTTTGGCTCGAGTCGCTGACTTGAAGACTGGTTATCCTCCGAACCAAGAGGCATGATAGTCAAAATTCGCGAACGGTCTAGGATGAGGACATATAAAGCACCAGACTCCCGTGTGAGGAGCCCGTAGTCTTTGAGGAGCTTGTAATGTTGATATGTTGGAGATGGCAGTCAGCAGGATTAGGCAGACTTGAGCAAGAGCGGGGAACAAACGCTTGGCAGGTCTATCACGTGTGTTGTATATGTGCCTTGTTTTCTCAATGCATATGCAAGATAGATGGGGACCACTTCGCAAATAGACCTTGAAAAGAGTCGAATGCAGATATTGTAGGACCTTGATTGCGTCTGAGAACACCACCGCCGCTTACGTTACAACCCGCGGAGTCTTAAACTTCAAACCGTTTCTGACCACCACAACCTTATCGTGCAAGCAGAAAGCAAAATTCCCATTAAGCGTTTGCGCTGGAGTTATGTTGTCATGCTCTGAGACATATTCCTCTGGAACAAAGAAGTGCTGAGTATACCGTTGCTCGGCAAAATCATGGATATCAGTAGAACAGATCCAAGACTCGTGATCCATGAAAGTAAATCGTTTGTTGGACGGGCTGAACCCAATAAAGCGACTAGATAGTGTTTGTGGTATCATCACTACTGGCTGTAGAGAATCTTCGGACTCAGTAGGTATCGTCGCAGGCAGCTGGAAGAGGTAGGACGATGTCTGAGGTTTGCTGTCTTGCCGCTGACACACTTCAACAGCCATGGATGATGTTTCTGCTGAAAAGCTAACGGAGGTGATTTCGACCTGAAGTGACGTATCATGGGCGGTATATGCAAGCGACAGTGGCGCGATGGGAGCAGGAGCAGGAAATCCTTCGACTGAATAATTCAACAGTATTCGATCTGTCAAAAGCAGAAAGTTTGCACTGTAGATCGAATTCGGCGCGATGAACCATTTCCAGATGGAACGCTTGCCGATGCCAGATTTCAAGGAACCGATCAGCGCTCCGTTTCTCATGTTATAAACATAGTCCGATTCAGTAGTTGAAACTAGCAGATGCCGTCCAGATGTGTCGAACAGAATTTGGCAGATCGGAGCGGCGAATTGAGCCTGGAAAACGAGATTCTCCGTTCGCAGTGGATCTAGTCGCCACACTTGGACCTTCGCATGTAAATCCGCCGAAGCAACTAGATCTGTATTGCCCACGGCAATGCATTTGACGACAACCCCGTCGTGTGAGTATAGTATTGAGGGCCGATATTTTTCCTGACTACTGTACATCACTACCTCGCCACTGTGATTGCCAGCAAAATATGCCGGCAAGCGTGGATGCGCAACAAGTGTTCTGACCTTCGAGGAGCCAAATTTCTCGAAGTGACCTTCTGTTACAGGTAGAACTTCTGTTTGTTCGCTCGTGATAGACTCTTCTTCGATGGTATTTCTCACCAGCGCCGAAGGTGTCCAGATTCGCATCTCATGTTCAAAGACACTGACGAGGCTGAGATCATCAGAGGTAAAACTGAGTAAATTGAACGAGTGATTAGGCGTAATGACATGGTACAATAGCGTGAGCGACTCGAAGTCATATATGCGTAAATGATTGAGGATGTCCATAGCGGCAAAAGTACGGCCATCAGATGAACAGGTAATGGATGTTAGAATGGCTGGCTGTTCCGCTTGTAAGCTGTGCACCAAAGCTCCAGACCATGGATTGTAAAGAGAAATTTGAGATTCGTTGTACGCCACAAGTAGAAGGTTGACGTTTGGGTTAGGGTTGAAAATGACTTGCTCCGCAGCACGGCTGTTTTCGTCGATTGCCCACCCTATCAGGGTTCCACTACCGAATTCGAATATGCCAACTGGGCTATTACGATAGACTAAGGCAAGTAAGGCGATGTCTGGAGAGATTGCAGCGGAGTAAGGTGCTTTAACAGCGCCTATCTGAAGGTCTGGCTCTATTTCCGATAACTGGTAAGCATAAGACTGCTCTTCGAGAAGTTGACCAGTGTCAAGGGACCACCGGAAAGAGCGACCTTGCTGCGTCACTCCTATGAGCGCAACTGTGGAAGATGTTAGTACTATACAGCGACTTTTAATGCGCACTCTCCATCGCAGGTTGCCGTCGAGATCCCACAAGGCTACGAGTTTCCTACTGCATGTGGCGATGAAGGACCCGAGAGGGTCGAGCCATATGAGCTCCACAGGGAAGCCATGCTGTATGCTTGCTCCTCTCTGGAAATTACGGTAGTTGTACATGTCGACTATCCCAGAATCTGTACCGATCGCAATAGAACTACCACCACAGCTAAGAGCTGCGGCAGTCTTCTCCTCAAATTGGATGTGAGCCGTGCAATCATTCCAGTCAGGAACAATGTACCCTAGCAAGGCTAGACCATCAAGAGATTGGCCAAACTGTTGGAATATCGCGGATTGAGTTGGGCATAGTGGGGGGATTAGGAAGTACACTGACTGCGGGTTATTGTTCAGGGCCCGCCCGAATTTCGACGCAATACGAGTAATGTCCGTCGTCCACATCTCGATGTTGATAACGTGATAATCTAGCGGTGACTGAGACTTCGCTCGCCGGCCTAGGTACGCTTTGATGTTTTTCGCGGTCTGGATCAACCGAGCGGCTTCCTTCTTAGACACAAGGGTTTCTATCCAAGTGAGAACGTTTGTAATAAGAAAATCATTTAAAGCGACCAGGAGTTGGTCATTCCCAGGCGATGCGCTCAAGAAATGCTCCGAGAAACGAGTTATAGCATAGTCCAGCAACGGTGAGGTCGGCAACTTAACGCGCTGTTGGTCGAGCAAGCATCGGTGTCGGGGAGGTTGCATTGCTGGACCTGCCAGGAGCCGCAGACAAGTCAGGGCTATGTCTTCATGTCCTTTTGATTTTGAAACTCGGAATTTTCTGGCTTTCTCAGACAACAGGAATTCCCTCGCTGTCGCATGTATGGGTTGCACTAAGCTAGTGTGCATATCGACAGAGACAAATTGCCAACACAGTCCTTCTATCGCTGACTTTGCACTCAGAAGATGAACTTTGATATCCAGTTGCAGCGCTTCAGCGATTTCGGATATTGACAGCGGTCGGGTTGCCAGCATGACCCACTGTAGGATGGCCAAAGCGACATGCCGTTCGTTCTTGTTCTCTTCCATCTCAGCTACAGCTCTTTCATAGTATGAAAACATGCCTTCCGGGATGCCCTGAAGATATCGCGTGACACTTTCATACCCGTAAAAGTTCTCTAGCTCATCCATCACCAGTCGTACCCAGAGAAATGAGGTGCCCGACTTGGCCAGAATCTGCCGAGCGAGTTCATGACGTTCTTGATCTTTATCAATTGAAATATCAGCTATTCTGCTGCGAATATATAACTCAATGTCCTTCCTGGTATCATCTTCCGGTATATGGAAGATTTCTACGGCGCAATCACCTAGTTGACGTATCAATCGTGGAGTTTCTGGAAGTTTTCGACTCGTCATGCATATTCGAAGAGGAAATCGAATTTGTGTGCCTTTCAATAGGGTAAATAGTTCAGAATACTTGATGCATTCGTCAATTGCGTCAACGACCCAATATTGAGTCGTAGGCAGAGGAATCTATTAAAGCAGCGTGAGCTTAATATAAAGAATATTGACTGCACCAGGAGATACTTACAGTAAATATACCTTCGACAAATATTCTTTTCCAAATGGCACGAGGGTTATCGTGATCAAAGAAACTTCCGCTTTGAAGAACCTGAGTAAGCTTTTCCCGTATTTCTGCATTTGTAGTTGCCATCTGGAAAGCCAAAGATTTTAAACACCCCTTAAGCGACTGCGCTACTTTCTTGCCGAAATGGAAGAAGTACGACATGTGTGATAAGTTGGACTGCGCCAACTGTGCAATAACATGAGTTGCAAGCACCGATTTTCCGGCTCCGGGTGGAGCCTGCATCCAGAATATTGATAACGTTTGGTTGCTCGACATCTCGTTCTTGCTTTTTGATTCAATCCAGCTTCGAAAATCTTCCCTGTTTTCGATCCATTGGCATGACCCTTCGAGCTTGTCATGGTACTCCTCGGGTATGCTAGAGATACCCAAACGGTCCTGAATAAAATGTAATTGGAATTTCGAGCGTTGTTCCTTGCCTATAGAGCCTATATCTGGTCAGAACACAAGCTTAAGAGAAATTAGTATAGCTTACTATCACTGAATAAGTCATCGACCGATGTTGCGCGGGCAGCCTGGTGCCGTGTAGAAGCAAAAGGACGTTTTAGAAATAAGCTCTTTTTATGATCTTCCGTCTTTGGCCGCTCGTGATTTTCAGCAATGGAATGAATCTTTCTGACTGTAGATAGCCTATGAGCTCTCGTCAGGCCAGAAATGGATGCATCCACTTGTGATTGATGGGTGTGCCGGTGGGTAGAACCAGAAGGATGCTAGAAAAGTGGCGTGTTAGAGTGGAAAGTACACGCTCGTCCGATTAGTACAACTACGTACTGCCATCGCCATGTACTGATGCCGCCGTAAGAGCGCAAACACGCATCATCCGCAAGCGAAGGTACCTGTATCGGTTTTGTGAGAATAGTTTAGGGTGTTCTGGTGTGGCGGTTGTATTTGAGAGCCTCACAGCACTGCCTCGAGTTCTGCGTATACATGGTTTAGCCGCCGGCGGCTGTGGTTAACAGCCCACCGCAGCGCATCCGCCAATCAAACGTCCAGATACTAGCCAAAAATGACCAAGCCAAGGACAAGGATCGCTAGACGCCGCACTGAAGGAATGAGGCTCAGTGCAGTGGAACAACTGTTGCCTACGAGAGTGCGCGCCAGCCCATCATTAGCATTGCCAGTAAGCTGTCTCATAGGCGAGACAATTCCGCATGGAAGCCCAAGCTGGTCTGCTAGTTATTACTTTGGAGGCTAAACGGATGTTGGAGGGCGATAAACACTAAAGTTGGCCGTTGGCCGTTGGGCTGCTACTTATACACCTTGTTCTACTTAATTCGAGAAATTTGTCGCCATGATCAATAGCTATTTACTACTGGGGAACTAGAGTTGCGACAATGGGGAAGAGCGATTCGTTTGGAAAGTCGGTTGGCAAGTCCGGCGAAGATTGCATAAGAGCATTGTGTTGGTAGACTCTACGGAGATTTCGATAAAGTTGCAGACGGCTCTCTGGAGCAGGTCGTGCTACGTCTGTTAGGCTGCTATCGTCCAGTGGTAGAACTATCAACCGGCTCTCGATTACTGTAACATAGGTATTCATGGGTTTCAGAATCCCACTCCACGAATTGGATGCCCGCAGTTCAAGCGTGGTGACGAAATACTGCGGCTACGTGGTGCCTGTCAACTAGTTCAAGTCCAACAACATACTTCGTCAGGTACTACTATGGCGTTCTTTATCTTTATACCACCCGGCCACCTCAACGAGATTGCTCTCTCCTTCTGGCTTCCCGTATAATGACTCCCTCTTGACCTCGGCTACTTAGTAGTTCAACTGCTTTGCGAACATCACGGCTCATGTTCCATATTACGATCCGCAGTAATCCCAATGTTTGAGCTTCTTGACAAGCGTGCGAGAGTAGTGTTGCCATAACTTCAATACTTGTAGGCTTGTCTTCGATATAAGTTCGGGTGCCCTGGATGTACAGACATTGCTTGCGCAAGTAATCGTGCTAGTATATCCACGCTTTAAAAAATATAGTAGACAGCTTTCCGTTGGGGCCTTTTCCTGTTTGCCTTCAAGTTTATGAAATTAGCCCGTACGTGTAGGCTGATCAACTCGGCCGTAGGTAGACCGGCGATTACGATGTCACCCGAAGCAACTGTTTCGATATACGAACACAATGACTTCACATCTCGTATGCACAGTTCAGTGATATCTTCGTCGCCTGACGCCTCGAGCCCGGCTTCGATTTGATCATCGGGATTATATCGGACGGCTGAATTACCAGTCATCGTAATCTCAGCAGCCGGCATGCCGTCCACCGATTCTTAGAATTGCGGCGCTCAGCTAGAGAGTTGTGATGGAGTTTCGTCTGCTCCTACATTTTCTTTATTACTGTACAGCATGCTGACAGCAACTTGATCAGGTTCATCCAGCCATTGCGCGACATGTTAGTAAGAGCGGTGAAGCGAGGCCTTGACCACGGTACTCTGTGTTAGTTACAATTGGAGCAATACCGTAACCGGTTTCCTCGCGGAAGCCGTGAGAATCATTCAGGAGGACGGCCTCTGCGAATGGTCCTGCAGGTGGAGAGCACCGTGCTAGGAGCACGGGCGCGATAGAGGCACCACACCCGACAACCACCATTCCGTATCAGGGGCTGGTCATCCAGGACAGTCTCTCGTTCGATGAAATCAGCTTCAGAAAGAGTCGGGCCAAGGGCAGTTGCAGCGAGTTTGTAGCACTTGATCCGTTGATTTGGCGTTGCTTCGCCAAAACGCATAGCTTTCGGTGCCAACTCAGAGAGGGCGCTGATAGGTCCGTCACGATCGTAGTCGTTGCCAATGACTCCCGGAAAGGCGCGTCTATGGGCCATCATGTGGTGCGTCGTGATGAAGTGCCGTGAATTTGATCGACCGATTAACGTTATGCCCGTGCGGTCCTGCGATGTGGGGAAGATCGGGGGAAGGCGCTAGTCATTCGCTCCTGATATCCAGACTGAAGTCTACGAAATACGACGGCATGCCCACCTGCTCCAAGTCTCGTCTTCACACCATACCGGTCTTCGGCCGGAAGGTGACTCAAAGCTATTTACAACCGAGTGCTGGTATTATGATGATTAACATCCACCTTCTCCCTTCACTCTCAACTTAGCCGAGTATCGTCCATGCGGATAAGCGCATACTTATTAGTGGGGGTATAACATTTCATTTTGGCATAGGATTTGCTTATCTCTACATCCCGAAGCGTGACTTACTTTTGGTGCCCGCAATGTCTGCCTCCGATTCAAGATGCGGTACAAATGGCACCATCATGTTCCTTATCCTTCACATGGATTTTGCTGTAAGTGGTTATAGTCGCATAAACTCCTTACAATTCCATCCTTTCGAGTCGTAGCAGCATTCATGCTGGCATTGGTGGCCTATTGTATGAAGGTTAGCATCCGTAAATTTCTCGATATGATCGCATACTGAACCGACGAAAGGTTCTATGGACATCTCAACGGTCGCTGCTTTCCAAACTGCCGGGACCGTGGCACTCAAATAACACAAACATTATTCTGCGGTTCCACGCCTTAGCGCGACATGGATCACAGCAAACACCATACATTGACGCGCTTCAAGCTGCATTACTTGGCGGAGTCCTACGTGCCGAGATGCCTCTATTACATCCCATTCTTCGCGCCACACCCATCAAAAGCGCCCATCAAATAGCGACTGCCGATGACGTTATTTACGACCATGGTGCCCTCGCCATCAGAAATATGCGCAATGGCAGTGGCAATGCCCGGGATATGTTTGGCCAGATGCTGGCTGCTAGTGATAGCCAAGAGAAAGTCACCTTAACAGAAAAAGACGTCCGTGAAGAAGCTGGACGTCTAATTGTTGTAGGCTCCGACACCACTGCTATCACCCTAGTGTAATTGGTGTGGGCAGTACTTGCCTACAGGCTCAGCTGGAAGAGGAAGTGGCGCAATTGAGCGATAAACTGAAAATGGCCGAACTCGAGGCTGCGCCGACGTTGAATAGTGTCATTGAAGAGACGCTGAGGCTGTATGGAGCTGCTCCAGGAGCGTTGCCGCGTGTCGTCCCCAGCCAAGGCATGAGAGTCAATGGATATCACATCCCAGGCGGTGTTGAGGTTAGCTCACAGGCTTATACGCTTCATCGAGATCCTAGCGTGTTCCCTGATCCCCCCCGGCAAGTTCTATGCTCTCTGATCAAGACCTGTGATTCAAATATCTAACGCATCTGTTCAGGTTTGATGGCTTTCGCTTCGTAAACAAGGAGAACTTGTCACCCCAACAGAAGGCGGCCTACATGCCGTTTGGAGGAGGGTCGCGCGTGTGCATTGGGTTGCATCTTGCGTGGATGAAGCTTCGACTTGTAACAGCTCTCTTCTTTAGACAATGTCGTGGAGCCAGGCTAAGCGACTGCATGAAGGACGAGATGATGGAAATGGACAACAGGTTCTTGATCACACCCAAAGGACATTGCTGTTATATCATCCTACCATAGCTTTGTCTAGTGCTTTTATCTGGCATACAATGAAATTGGGGTACTTCCAGGGCGAGATACTGCAAGTCCTAACATGATTCGATGAAGACTTCGAATGGGGTAGTTTCGTTTCCCATTGGTGCCCAGTACGCTATTTAATGGTGATGAAGGAGTGATTGATTGAGCAACTCCTAGAGGAGCTGTTCGATATATATATACAGAGGAGGCTGGGGATTATGTGGTAGCTAGCTTGGCAGCTTCAAGTTCAATATACGCAAGATTCGCCAAACCTGTATCTGGTTAGCAGCATCTGCGAAAGGAAGCACCGATCGAGCACCAACACAACCTCAACCTCCCCACACCAGGTCGACACCCATCGCATGCATTTCTCCCGGTACCTTGCTTCTCGTCGCTTCCAAGCCATGATTTCGGGCCATCTTCGATGAGCTAACGCAGAGAAGCATCCCTTCCGCGGTCCGATGATGCTCCCGCTGCATTTTCCCGGGCCTCGGTGCACTTGGTGGGACGGACGCTCAAGGGTAGTATAATTCCACCATTGACACTGCTCTACACCCCGCAGCCGCGATGCATTCCATCATAGCTTCGAATTAGTCTACTGCTTGCAATATGTGCAGACCACGGTTTTGGCTCCTGCGTGTCGTTCATAAACCACCAAAATGTCCGACTGAACGGCGGTAGCGCTCATTGGCTTCAATCAAATTCAAACTTCAACGACAATGTGGGCTCTGCGCTGCTTTTCATGGCTGCCTGTCCTGTCAACATTGACCACTCTTTCTGACGTTGTTGGAGTCAATGCCCAAAACAACACCACTCCAAGTCAATGGCCGCTTCATGACAATGGCTTGAATAACGTCGTACAATGGGATCACTACAGCTTCAAGATTAACGGAAAGAGGTTGTTTGTTTTCAGTGGCGAAATTCACTATTGGCGGATCCCGGTTCCGGAAGTATGGGAAGACTTATTGGAGAAGATCAAGGCAGCAGGCTTCACTGCATTCGCTTTCTACGGTAACTGGGCCTATCACAGCGCGAACAATGAGACACTTGACTTTACGACGGGTTCGCATGACTTCACAAAGCTCTTTGAAATTGCGCACCGAGTAGGCTTGTACGTGATTACAAGGCCTGGACCATATGTCAACGCCGAGGCAAATGCTGGAGGCTTCCCGCTTTGGCTCACTACAGGAGCATACGGCGCGCTTCGAAACGATGATCCACGGTATCTCCAGGCATTGAACCCCTATTTCTCAAAGTTTTCGGAGCTTACCAGCGAACACCTCGTAACGAAGGGTGGCAACGCTTTCGTCTACCAAATTGAAAACGAATACGGCGAGCAGTGGAAGGACCGAACTAACAAGACACCCAATGATGCTGCTGGACGATACATGGCGGCTTTGGAAGATTCCGCGCGAGCGAACGGTATTGATGTCCCTTTGATCCACAACGATCCGAATATGAACACCAAGAGCTGGTCCAAAGATTTCGCTCCGGGTGCTGTCGGTAATGTCGACGTTGCAGGCTTGGATAGCTATCCATCCTGCTGGTCATGCAATCTTGATGAATGCACTGGAACAAACGGAGAGTAAGCATTCAACGCAAGAGATGGTCGGTGAATATGCTAACGTTACTTCCAGATATGTCGCATATCAGGTTGTCGACTACTATGATCATTTCGAGGAGGTTTCACCGACCCAGCCCAGCTTCTTCCCCGAGTTTCAAGGAGGATCTTATAACCCATGGGGAGGACCCGAGGGTGGTTGCCCCGGCGATATCGGAGCCGATTTCGCAAATCTATTCTATCGCAATCTCATCTCACAGCGCGTTACGGCAGTCAGCCTGTACATGGTGTTTGGCGGAACTAACTGGGGGGCTTTGGCAGCTCCAGTAACAGCAACATCATACGACTACAGCAGCCCCATCAGCGAGAACCGCAAGATTGGCAGCAAATACTATGAGACGAAAAACCTGGCCATGTTCACTCGTGTAGCGGAAGATTTGACTGTGACCGACCGCATTGGAAATTCCAGCTCATACACGACGAATTCGGCTGTCGAAGCAAGCGAGCTGCGCAATCCTTTGACAAAGGCTGCTTTCTATGTCACTATCCATTCATACTCGCCATCCGGGACCAAAGAGTCTTTTAAGCTGCACGTCAGTACATCAATTGGCAATTTGACTATTCCTCAGCACGCTGGTTCGATCGTACTGGACGGCCATCAGTCCAAGATTCTCGTGACCGACTTCGCAATTGGCGACCACACGCTCACTTACTCCACAGGCGAGGTGCTCACGTATGCCCTCATCGATGGCAAACCCGTGGTGGTGCTCTCCAGTGGGGTTGGAGAGTCTATTGAATTCCACATCAAAGGTGCTAAGAAAGGTTCGTTGGCCAGCAACCGCACTGGCTCGAATGCAACATTCCACTCCGAGGCTCATGGTATCACCACCAACATTGCGCAAGTCTCGGGAATGAGCGTATACAAATTTGATAACGGCGTCAAGGTGATCGTGACCGACAAGCCTACTGCATATCTGTTTTGGGCACCTAATTTGTCCAACGACCCATTTGCGCCTGTTGACCAGTCTAGTGAGTATGAACATCCTCAACAAATATCGGCGAATGCTAAAAAATGACTTAGTCCTCGTTCAAGGACCGTATCTCGTACGCAGTGCGGCTAAACAGGGCGACATCTTAGCGCTCAAGGGTGACGTCGCAAATACGACTACAATCGAAGTCTTTGCAGCCGAACACGCGAAGACCCTTTCTTGGAACGGCAGGAAACTTCACACAAAACGAACCTTGTACGGCAGCCTGAAAGCCACTATTGCGGCTTTCAATGGCACCGTTCAGCTTCCCTCACTGGACAACTGGAAAGTGAGCGACGGACTTCCGGAGAAACTGAGAGACTATGATGATGATAGTGACGCTTGGATAACTGCGGATCACGTCACGACATCGAACCCAACAAAGCCTGATACGCTCCCTGTTCTGTATGTTGATGAGTACGGTTTCCATAATAGCTTCCATCTCTTCCGTGGCTATTTTGAAGGTTCAGCCACAGGTGTGAAGCTTGCCGTGCAGGGAGGCCTTGCGTTTGGATGGAGTGCGTGGCTCAACGGCGACCTTGTTGGGTCATTCTTGGGTAATACATCCGTGGGAACCGGCAATCTTACGTTGTCCTTCGCCAATGCAACCGTCTTTGAGAACAGCACGAATGTTCTCCTTGTCGCTCAAGACAATACGGGCCACGACTTGCGTGCCGACGCTGTGAAGCCGCGCGGTATACTAGGCGCTACACTCGAAGGTGCAAACTTTACTTCGTGGAAAATCGCTGGCGAAGCTGGTGGCGAAACCGTCCAGCTTGATCTACTTCGCGGTCCGTTGGCAGAAGGTGGGCTGACTGCCGAACGTCTCGGATGGCACCTTCCAGGATTCGATGACTCCGCATGGAATTCAAGCTCTCCGTCAACCGGCTTTGAAGGTGCTGGCATCTACTTCTACCGCACGACAATCCCACTTGATATCCCTAAAGATGTCGATGCATCTTTCGCTTTTGTGCTCAATGCTTCTGGCTCGCAGGCGGTTCGCGTCCAGTTGTTCGTCAACGGATATCAGTATGCGCGCTTCAACCCCTTCGTTGGCAACGAGAAGAACTTCCCTGTCCCGCCGGGTATTTTGAACTACGCGGGTGACAACGTGATTGGATTGAGTGTATGGGCACAGTCGGAAGAGGGAGCGAAGGTAGATGTGCAGCTTGTGACGGAGTATGCGGTTGAAAGCAGTTGGAGCTCGAGGTTCGATTCGGAGTATCTGAGGCCAGGATGGACGGAAGAGAGGCTGGCCTACGCTTAGCCGACATACTCTGTTAGTTGAGGAGCTCGAATGAGATCAAAATATGATTAGACTGTTGCATCACTTCAATTCTTCGAGATAGATGATGTGGGGTACCTCGTGTTCTTTGCGGTGCAGTTTTACGGCCATTACACTACCCATTAGTTGATATAGATGTATTAGCATCCGGTGTCCTCGAAGATACAGACGTGGTAGGTGCACAGGGGGTGTAGCTTAACTGGAGTGTACTTTTGTTTGACTGATAGTGGGAACAGCTGAAGTAACATTGCAGATCGATCTCGAGTCTAGTGATTGAAGATGCTTGGAAAAGCTGGCTAGCCTTCCGAATGTGATGAGTAAGTCGCAATGACAGACACATGTGATTCTAGCGCAATCCCTAATGACGATCTCTTGAGCTTCTCCGCTCATTTCAAATGGTCTCATGCACTCGCCCGCATCTTAGCAGACGGTATCGACAAGAAGCCTCCAAGATTGTTTCAATCTTCAGTATGTATCGCCACATTCGAGCCGCTAATTCAGGTAAAATCCAAAGCAGTAGATACCGGACGATGAGTTTCCTCTCTCACGCACATCCCTAAGCCAGTGAAGGCCTGGTTGCATCGGGACATGCCACATATGTCAGCCATGTCCTCAGCGTGCGCGATGTTGGAAGAAAGTTCGTCGGCCGCAATCCGGCAGATTTTGTTCGTCGAGCCTGCTTAGTCACACCTGCGCTAGCTGTACGCTACTAAGTTCTTCCGATGACCTCTCTTTTCCTGTAGCTCCCACCATGGAAACTCTCGACAAGACTGAATGGGATGTGCTGATCGTCGGCACTGGCTTGCAGCAATCGCTGCTCGCTTTGTAAGTTTGTGTCCGTTGTGAGAAGGTGGGGACGCGATCTGACTGACGCAGCACTTGAAGAGCCTTGTCGCGCTCGGGGAAGAAAATCCTCCACATCGATGAGAATGACTACTACGGCGGTGCTGAAGCAGCCTTTAGCTTGCAGGAAGCTGAAGAATGGTCACAACGTGTGAATGATGGTGAGAAAACTTTCGTCTCTACAAACCTTGCGTCCGCTGACACCTGAAAGATGCAACGAGTGCTGCCTTCTCCAATGTCACCATCACTAAGCCCGAGGCCACCGCGTCAGACTCTTCAGCACTCGCACTGTCGTTTTCGAGAGCGTACAGCCTGGCACTCAGCCCACAACTGATATATGCTCGCTCCTCGCTCCTCCAGTATCTTGTCTCGTCTAGAGTATACCGTCAGCTTGAGTTCCTGGCTGTCGGTAGCTGGTGGGTGTACTCCGCAGATGCCGAGAGCGAAAGTTCAGCAGCATCTGGGGATGCATCACGACACGGAAGGTTACTGAAGGTACCAAATGGCCGAGAAGATGTTTTCCAGGATCACGACCTTGATTTCAAAGCTAAGCGTTCGTTGATGAAGTTCTTGCGCTTCATCGGCGAATACGAGGAACAGACTGAGGTCTGGGAAGAGCACCGTCGACAACCGTTCCCTACCTTCCTGTCAGAGCAGTTCAAGGTTCCTGCTACCCTGCAGGACCCGTTGCTCGCCCTCACACTATCACCGTCGAGCGCAGGTCAGACAACGACGGAGTATGCGCTACCGCGAATTGCGAGACATCTGCGGTCGATCGGCGTCTTCGGCGCTGGTTTTGGAGCAGTTATTCCAAAATGGGGTGGCTTGTCCGAAATCAGTCAGGTATCATGTCGAGCTTGTGCCGTCGGTGGTGGTGTTTATGTGCTAGGCAAAGGTCTATCACCCGCAAGTGACAATGCTTTGGAATCCACTGAAACCGGTACCAAGCTTCGCCTGAAAGACGGCGAAGCTGTCACCACAAGGTGGGTGGTAGGTGGGAACACCGCGACCACCAAAGAGGACTCATATTGCCGCTCGATGACCATTGTCTCATCCCCACTCACGCCACTATTTCCGCCTATTGCCGAAGAAGCACCAGCGCCAGCTTGTGCTGTAGTTGTCTTTCCATCTGGCTCACTATCGCTGGAAGGGCAAGCAGAAGAGCTTCCGCCAGTGCAAGTCTTCGTACACTCAAGCGACACGGGTGAATGCCCGTCAGATCAAAGTAAGTTTTTCTCATTCTACTTGCTTTGCTGTTATGATGAACAAACCTTACGAATACTTATCTACATTGTCTGAATTCCATTGAAGACAATTACTCTGACAACCTGATATCGGCTTTAATACCAATTTTATTTCCGCACTGTCTTTGGAGCTTCAAGTCACTGACAGACTGATTAGGCTTATTGTATGCATCCACTTCACTGAGTGGTGATAAGGGCTTCAAGCTCCTTCAACAAGCTATCGATGCGCTCTTGTCTTCAGTCGATGTTACACCACCACCCAGCATACTTTGGTCTATCAAATACCAGCAACAGCCGTCTTCCGGGTCCGAATCACTCCCCACCGGTGTCGGAAACCAAGTACTTCATTTCCCACCTCCACCGATGGATCTTGCCTTCGACGACTCAGTGCTGGAGAACGTCCGGAAGATGTGGCAGAAGATTGTGGGTAACGATGGAGGGGAGTTTCTCGTCTTCCAGGACAGGGAAGCGTATGCAGATGATGACGAGTAATGAGCTCAACATAATGATAAGCGATGAACTTAATGTCTTTCAATGAGTCGATTACTTCGCAATGCCATTGTCCACGAATGTATATGTTTCGGTATTAAGTGCTCGTCCGGCGTCTCCCTCGCCCGCTAAGCTTCTTTCTCAGTTCCTCCCTGGTCCTTATGCATATAGTAGGTCGCCCTTACAAGCAAACTCATATATTCCGACAGCGCTGCTCCTCGTCTAAATCCTAACTTGCCGTCAGCTCACCCAATTTCCGCACCAGCAGAACGAGCGACCAACAAACCGATCGACAAACGTCCTCTCATTTTCACCCTCCAGTCTAAGCTGTATTCCCTTTATCCAACCATCCCTCCTCCACCATTATCCCAAAGTCTAATCGAACCGTGTCCCATCCAATCCAACATCTCACTCTCTCATCCTCATTATATACCCATATACCCCCCTCTCACAAACTCAATTCTTCACCCCCGCCCCATCGCTACTCGACACTTTACTCGGCCTCTCATACTGCGCAGGCGTGCGAATAACTTTATGAACCAGAATATGTCCAAGGGCAGAGCTGACAAGGAAGAAGATTATTATGCCGATAGTGGTGGTGTCGAACATGCTTAGGTATTGATATCGATCTCTCTTTCTTCCTTATCTGGGCTTGGTTTCTTTTGTAGGTTTGTGGTATGGCTGGACGGATGGGTTCGGTTGGGGTGAATGGGAAGAGGGAGGCGAGGTGATGGAGGCGTGGAATAAGGTGTTATGAGGATAGTTGAATGGAGAGATTGTGGTGTAGGGCAGTTGAGATGCGTTGGAGCGAAGGAAAGTTAGATGGTGTCGACTAATGAGATAAGACTTGAATGAATTACATGGCTGGGGTTGGTTGGCTGCTTGGTTGAGCAAGGCGTCCCTCCTGTGCTGGACGTAAGCTGACGGGAACAGGGTCCAATGGTGCACGAAGGATTTCCAGGGTGGGTCTGGTGGACAATTTATTGAGCGGCTGGAACGTGGGTTGCCTGTTTACGAGTCAAGGTGTGCTTGGGACGTCGTTGAGTGGGATCAGCCTTGCTAGGTGGCTTGGAGTGAAGGGTTGAGGACATTGCTAGACAAAGGGTATAAGCTGTTTGAAGATGGGTTGAGTGAAGCACGGAATGGGTATCATATTTCGCTATCGCTAAGTCGAGACCGCTCAGAAGATGTATCGCGTATAAATCCAACTCTATAACTCCTCGGATCAAACCAAATAAAAATGGCTGTTTAGCCTCTCCAGTCACCGTCTTGACCATCGCGCTCAATCGTCCAATTCAGGCACCAACTCATCGTCTTCAATCAAATCTGGATCAATCTTACTCCCAAGGTCCACGTCTTCTAGAAACGATCTTCCCTTCAACCCCTCAGGCAAATACTCCTGCTTCACTTTGCCATCAAGATAGTGCGGATTATACTTATATCCCTCACCATAACCCATATCCTTCATCAGCTTCGTCGGGGCGTTCCGCAGGTGATGAGGTATTGGCAATGCAGCAATGCCCGGCTCACGAAGCGCATCCATAGCATTATTGAGCCCTCGATATGCACGCGTGGATTTCGGGGCGAGGGATAACGCGGTAACGGTGTGGGCGAGGTTGATGCGACATTCTGGCATTCCGATCTTCTCGCAGGCGGAATATGTGGCTGTTGCGAGTGACAACATGGTGTTGTCTGCTAAGCCGACGTCCTCGGATGCAACAACGATGAGACGGCGGGCGATGTAGCGTGGGTCTTCGCCAGACTCCAACATCCGTGCTAAGTAGTAGAGCGCGGCATCTGCGTCGGACCCTCGTATTGACTTGTGCAGTGCGGATATACTATCGTAGTGTTGATCGCCCGCGCGGTCGTAGACGAGAGTTTTGGTGAGGCTTTGTTGGATCTTCTCTTTGGTCATATCAGGGGTTCTGGAGAGGTTCATGGCGAGCTCGAGAAGGTTGAGAGCAGTACGAGCGTCTCCGTCTGAAAAGCGAGCGAAGTACTCTAGCATTGGTTTGTCGAGGAGTGGTGTTGTGCAGTTCTCGGCTACCATAGCGCGTTCGAGTATTCGGACTAGGTCGTGCTCCTTTAGGTCGTCGAGGGTGAAGGTTCGACACCGTGATAGGAGCGCGGAGATGACTTTGAATGACGGGTTCTCTGTCGTTGCTGCAATCAGCGTTATCGTGCCGGACTCGACTGGCCCGAGAAAGGCATCCTGTTGCGTCTTGGAAAAGCGATGCAGTTCGTCACAGAAGACGATGGTCTTCCGTCCAGTGAGCTGCAGGTCCCCGGCGGCCTCTGCAAATATCCTCCTCACTTCCTCCAGCTTTGTGCTCGTGCTGTTGATCTCGACGAATCGTGCGCCCGAGGTATTCGCTATAAGTCGAGCAATGGTCGTCTTGCCGGTGCCTGGCCGTCCCCAGAGCACCATGGACGGAAGTTTGCCCTCGTTGACCATTCCGCGCAGGATTCCACCGGGTCCTACGAGCTCTTGCCCGCAAACATGGTCCAGGCTAGTCGGTCGCATGCGCTCTGCAAGAGGCATTGCATCCTCCACTGCCTTCAGCCGCCGTCGCTTTGTAGCGGACGGTGACTGCTCACCATTTGTGCGGCCATCGGTAGCCTCTTCAAGCGATCGCTTCGTGCCCGGCGGCGTCTTTGGTCGCTCTGCGCGCTGCGTCACTGACGGCAGTGGTGGCGGAGGAGGAGATGATGTGTGGTGGCCATTCCTCTGTATCACAGTTGGCGGCTTGCGAGCGCCAGGGGTAAAGAAGCTGTGTGTCTTTGCTGGATTCGGGGTGTCATTTTGCTCGATGAGATGTTCTGTGCAGTCGCTGTCGAGGTGCTCGTTGATTCTCTGATCCTTCACTTCCTTCTGGCAGACCGGGCAGGCGACCATCTTCAGTCGTCGATGAGCGGACAGGTTAATTTACGCGACGCGGTTAGTTATTCTGGGGTAACGCGACTGGCCGTCATCGGAGCAAGCTCGGAGCAGGTCCCGCTTGATGACGGCACACGACGGCCTTTGACTTTGGAGCACGCAATTGCTGACAATATACGTACTGGTCGCAATTGTTGCATGCCTCGCAAATTCACTCGTCCTGCGACTTGCCATGCGGAGCATTGTGGCTGTAGCCTCGAGATCCATCCGCTCTTCGACACTTAGACGTACAACTGCTCTCAGCACCCCCGCCACTGTCACCCCTCTGCGAGCCATGTCTGCGACTACGCGAAGAGAAGACCCCTTCAAGCCCGCGGCGAGAGTCGCAGGGCAGAAGCAGGATGTTTGGTGAGTGAATTGCCTTTGAAGAGTCCTAACATCTAGCTAATCTATCTAGGTCCATTGTCAACGAAGCAGCAGCAGCGTCGCCCGTCCAGCCCATCGTCAACATGGGCCAGGGCTTTTTTGGCTACAATCCCCCCAAATTCGTCCTCGACGCCGCAAAGTCAGCTCTCGATACCGTAGACTGCAACCAGTACTCGCCCACAAAGGGCCGACCGCGGTTAAAGAAGGCCATCGCACACGCCTACTCGCCATTCTTCGGCCGCACCATAGATCCTGAGAAGGAGGTCACAATCACAACGGGCGCAAATGAGGGCATGCTGTCAGCCTTCATGGGCTTTCTCGAGCAAGGCGACGAGGTCATAGTTTTCGAGCCATTCTTCGACCAGTACATCAGCAACATCGAGATGCCAGGCGGCAAAGTCGTATACGTGCCCATGCACCCCCCGAAGGATGGCGCTATAAAGACCACCTCAGCAGCAGAATGGACTCTCGATATAAAAGAGCTTGAAGCAGCAATAACACCAAAGACGCGCATGATAGTCCTAAACTCTCCACACAACCCCATCGGCAAAGTCTTCTCCAAAGAAGAGCTCCAAGCCATCGGCGACATCTGCGTAAAGCACAACATCATCATCCTCTCCGATGAAGTCTACGACCGCCTATACTACGTCCCCTTCACCCGCATCGCCACGCTGTCTCCTGAAATTGCCAAACTCACCCTAACAGTCGGCTCAGGGGGCAAGAACTTCTACGCCACAGGCTGGCGTGTAGGCTGGCTAATCGGTCCAGAGCATCTCATCAAATACGTCAGCGCAGCACACACACGCATCTGCTACAGCAGCGTCTCGCCCCTCCAAGAAGCCACAGCCATCGGCTTCGAGCAAGCCGACGCCCACAACTTCTGGGACGAATCCAAAAAGGAAATGAAGGCGAAAATGGACAAGTTCACCGCAATCTTCGACGAGCTCGGCCTCCCGTATTCTGATCCTGAAGGCGGGTACTTTGTACTGGTCAACATGGCCAAAGTCAAGTTACCAGATGATTATGATTTCCCGCCGCATGTTGCCGAGAGGCCACGGGATTTCAAGTTGTCGTGGTTTTTGATCAAGGAAGTGGGTGTTGCGGCGATTCCGCCGACAGAGTTTTTCACGCCGGAGAATGCGCATATTGTGGAGGATTGGTTGAGGTTTGCTGTGTGTAAGAATGATGATGTGCTGGAGACTGCTATGGAGCGGTTGAGGGGGCTGAAGAAGTATATCGTGGAGTAGAGATACCATGTGCATGAAAATAAAAGATTACATCATGTTACTTTGAAGTTTTGATATTGTGGGCGTGCTTCTACGATTTCTCATTCTCACTCAATTCTCGATAGATACTCACACAACGACTGTGGTACCTCTGGAATGAGCATTTGTCGTTCCCACATAAGACCATCAAGCTGCCGTCGTCTGGTCGGCGGCATGTACACCATGGAGTGGGATCGTGGGCGAGACTCGTAGGTTGTTGGGGATAAGATGGAGGTACAGCTTGCGGGATAGGTGGTTTGGTTGCGAGAGGAGTAAGGCGGAGAATATGTTTCGTGGTCGGTGTAGGCTCGATGTTGGGATTTGAGGCTGGCTTCTGTAGCGACGGGAAAATATTGCTGGCACGACCATCCATCCCTTTCCGAAGCCAAGCCTGCTCTTTGACGAAGCCCCCATCTTGCTACCTTCCTTTCTCAATAACATATCTTTGTTTTACTCGCCCTTCTCATCCACCAACTCGACACTCCTCTCCATGAGTTTCGCTCCATTGTATGCCTGCAGGTATGCTTCTGCAGATGTCTTCATCGCGTGATTCGCTTCACCAAGATTCGTGAATCCACCGACGAAGAACTGCTCGGTCTTGGAATACTGATCGTAGTAACGGGAGACGTACATGCCGTAGTGTACTGGTAGTGCATCGGCATAGTTCTGCGACAGCCAGTCTTTTTTGCGCTTCCAGGTCGTCTCACCCTCTGCATTTGTGTCAGCAGAGAAGATGGTGTCGATATAGTAGCGTAAGCGGACGATGTGAGAACTGTCAATGATCTCGTAAACGCTGTTCGTGACTCTCTTTCTCTCTATCTCTCTCTCGCGTGACTCCCCAGTGAGGCTCCTTGTCGATTTGATCTCTGGCGTGTGTGCGCATGGCGTCGAAGGCGGTGGCCCAGTCTGTTGCCACAGTTACGAGTTGGGGCTCCCCGCTAGTAGCATTGCTGGTGGTGGCGTGCATGTATACACCATATCGTCTAGTTGGCTCTAAGACTACTTGTCGTTCGGGCTGCTAACTGCTATGCCGCGCCATGGCTAACTTCTGTTGCTCGTGACCTTTATTCTCGAGTGTACTTGAGGGTTTTCTCTTTTGAGGTGTAGTTGACATAGTGGATGGTTTGAGTTGGGTGGCGGGAGTTCTAGTTGAGTCGCTGATGGTTGAACTTGCGAAATTAATGTGGTTGTATTCTCCACGTAGACAGTCCGGGGTTGATAGACCGCAGAGTAATTGCAAAGCAAACAATCATTCTGTTTTGGCACGTTGATTGACCAAAGTGAAATTCAGGCAGCGGTTTCGGAAAGTTTCGTTCTTTGTCGTTTCACTGTCCGTATTGTCCCGGCTGTGGATTAATACAGTCAACGCGTGTTAAGAACAAACGACCCCTGTTTGTAGCCAATCGTCCTAGTTCCTTGAGCTAACCGAATAGGTCGTGCTTTTAGTGGCGTCTCTCTGTCCTCGACTGCACGGAATCAAATGGGACATGTGAAGTGAGGTCGAAAAGAGATGAAGAAACTCGCGCAGCGCCACGCAATGCCGCAAAGATTCTCAAGGAAACCGACAGCACGCACACACGAATCCAATACCAGGTCTTTATCCCCTGGTATCTACCTCAGCCACCCTCACATGGTCCAATGTCGTCCGTCCCAGACCCTCTTTCGCGTAGAAGTCCATGGGATATAGATTCTTCTTTTCTCTCTCTTCAACTTTCCCCTGTACACCATCTTCATCCAACCAGGGCGCATCCCTAACTCCAAGCGCGACAAGAGCCTCATAAGGGCTCAGTAATGGCCTAGGGAACGCGTAGCCCCAATCGATGCTTAATCTAGGGCATGCAATCTGCACCCACGCTTCAACGTCTGACATCATTGCCAACTTTCCGGGGAAGATCTCTGACATCAGCAAGTTTACACACTTGATGCCTTGTCGCGCAAGCTCATTCTCGATGAGTGTCAGTGTGTGTGGGTTGCCTTGTCGACCTAGAGAGCCGAGTATGATGCCCCATGTGCATGCCTTTCGAGCCGTCAGGATTGCTGTCCGGCGCAGGTCGTAGAGAGAGTCGTGCTCGTAAGTCTCGTGCGTGAGACGCCGTGAGTAAGGATCGTAACGATAGGCGGGTAGCGATGGGTTTGCGATCATAGCGCTCTCGAGATGGAAGCGCCCATCACCGAGATATAATATCATATCTGGAACTTCCTCTTCTTTTCCTCTTGCGTTGAGCTGCCCCGGTTTTATAGCCATAGACGGCGACGTACAGCCTAAAATCTCTCCTTTCGACAGCGGCGCTATTTGCGGGATGATAGGATTATAGCCCTCTCGTCTTAGTATCGGTACGATGCCATGTATCGTAGCATTGAACTGAATAGTTCCCACAAGCGCGATAGTCTTTCCAGTGGGGAAGTTCTCGGTAATCGTGTTGATGAGGTGCGTTGTGTCGATGCTGATAGAAACGAAGATGTACAGGGTGGCAATCTTAGTCACAGCGACCGGTATCAGACAGCTATGCGCATAATGTATAAGTAGGTCACAGCCCAGTGCTCGTGCAGTATAGTCATCTATACAGCATGCGCCATATGTGACATCGCCCATGATCAACGTCGAAGTTCCGGGGCAGAACCGCGTCAATATATCAGAAATCGTAGTCGCGAACAGCAGCAGACCCTCCGGGAACTGCAACGCTATCGACTTTGCGCCCGACGTTCTTATGCGGTGTATACATTTGTGGATCTCGAAATTATAGTTTGGAGGTAGAAGGGCGATGGCGTGGTTGATCTCCTTGTCATGAAGTATCGACTCGGGTATTGCGTTCAAGGCGCGAGCAGTGCGGCGAGGCTGGGCGACTACTGTATGTTAGCTTCGTGATGCAATCCTTGATTTGACATGGGCTTCCCACACCTTGTATTGCGCTTGAGTCCTCGATATTTGCATTAGGATTAGCATGCTGCTCGTTTGTCTTTTCTGCGGTCTTTCTTCCCACGAACCGCCTCTTTGGCTGTTTCGGTACAGCCACAGGCTCTTCCGATAGTCCCTCCTCAGCTTCGGGCCCCAGATTAGTCGCTGCTCTGTCGTCCTCCATATTGCGCGCGTTGTGTTAGGGCATGGCGTGGGGTTGAAGTGGGATGGAATTTTGAGCGGGGCTGAACTTTTTCGTAGGGCTGAACCTCACACCATGACCTCAATCCACTCTTTCTCTACCCTGGCTTCATCTTTGCTCCTCGCCCGCAGCAGCACTGGTCTAAAATGAGCGAGACTTGGCTTTGAAGATCTCCCAAAATGGCTGGAGGCCCTGATGATGAAAAATACTTGGAATTACCTCTGTGCTGATAGTTAAATCACATCTTAGAAGTTTTCACTACCAACATATAGACAAGATCCGATGCGACCAACAAATCCTTGAGACATCTGAATTGTGAATACAACAAGTAACATGTTCAATGAGATGGAACATGTATTTGTTGCTGTTGTTGCTGCTGCTACATCTGCTTCTAAGCTCAGCGAAATTATCCGGAACAGCTTTTCCGCCACGACGAAGCACATGCACACGAGTCAGATTCAATTCTACTTTGCGGAATTGGGACACATTTCAGGTCAAGTTGTTAACTCCGCAATGTGATTTGGTTCGGTTTACAGTGGCGTGCTTTCCTTACTTCGTACGATCACTCACTCCTCTTTCCTTCGTTCGTACTTCGATCGCCTGCCCTGCGGTCCTTCTTTCTTTCCTGGGGGCCTCAACATGTTCATCTACCATGACAAGCGGTCGGAAAAAAGTGTCGTTCCTGATGACATCGAAAAGGGCATCGCTGCTGTCCCTGTTGAGGATCTGGATATTATTGCGCCGGATAAGCCTGAAGCGGCGACTCAAGCTTCCGGAGACCGTGCTCTCGTCTTGATGGACCTTGATAATGGGTTGGTAGGGTGGGAAAATGATGAAGACCCTGAAAACCCGCAGTAAGTCATCAGATTCATTATGGCTATCAGCAACCCTCTGACGGAATAAGGAACTGGTCGTGGTCAAAGAAATGGATGCTGATGACATGGGTCATCCTAATGTCTACCTTCTCGCCAACTGTATCTTCTTTGTGCGCCCCTGGTACCACCCTTACTATGGAAGAGTTCGGAGAATCATCTAGAACAGTGGGAACGCTCATGATATCTATTTATGTTCTAGGCTATGCTGTCGGGCCTCTTGTGCTTGCGCCACTATCAGAGATGTATGGTCGGCCTCTTGTGGTCAATTGCTCAAGCATTGTGTTCAACGCCTTCTTGTTAGGTTGTGCCCTAGCACCAAACATGCCTAGTCTGATCATCATGCGGCTGCTCGCTGGTGTTGGGGGGTCAGCAATTATGACGATTGTGTCCGCATGTATAGGGGATGTCTTTAGAGTGCACGAGCGCGCATCAGCATCAGCTATTGTTATTGGAACACCATCACTCTCTCCAGTTGGTATGTGCGGTCGAAACATCATTTAATATAGATTCGCTGATTTTATCATCTAGTGGGACCTATCGTAGGTGGCTTCATATCACAGAACTTAGGATGGCGATGGGCGTACTGGATCATGATCATGGCTACTGGTCCATTGAACATCTTGATGTTCTTCTTCATGCGAGAATCCAATCACCCTACTATCCTAGAAAAGAAAGCCGCTCGCCTGAGAAAAGAGCTAGGCAGGGATGATCTCCGTTCGCAGCTGGAGATGAAGCTACCACCACGCCAGGTACTGGCTCGCAGTCTTGTCAGGCCTATCAAAGTAAGTACATATAGTTATGAATGTCCATCCCACTGACAAAGCTAGTTCATCTGCAAATCGCCGATCATTCTCTTGGTCGCTTTATATGTCAGTATTGTGTACGGAATTTTGTGTAAGGTTTAGGACAGATTGATTGTGCATCAGGAAAGCGCAGCTAATGGCGCTCAGACTTAATGTTTACTACGATTCCACTTGTGTTCCAAGATATCTACCACTTTCAGATCCAATACACAGGTCTGGCATACATTGGTCGTAAGTTTTGCTATCCTGTCCTGATATTTTTGAACACTATCCTAACTTGATGCTACCAGTCGGCGTCGGGATGTTTGTAAGTACTACACGAAACCGGATTGCCGTATGTTACCTGACACACCTTCACCAGACTGCACTCGCTATCCTGACGAAGTACGGCGACGGCACTGTTGTTCGTCTTCGAGAGAAGAACGGCGGCGTCTTCGAGCGTACGTACCTCTGCTCTCGTCAATCCAGGCAATGTGCTACACTGACACACAATCCAACATAGCCGAAATGCGACTGGCAACTACAGTCTACTTCGCACCCTTCATACCAATTGCCCTATTCATATATGCATGGACAACTCGAGCCTCTGTACACTGGATAGCGCCATGCATATCGTTCATACCTTTTGGCTTCGGGCTTCTCGGCATCTTTGTGCCCTGCCAGACATATGCTGTTGACGCGTTCTTATCTACCGCCGCATCAGCAGTCGCAGCACTAGTCTTCATGCGGTCCATCTTCGGTGCGTTTTTGCCGCTGATTGGTCCAAACATTTATCACAGTCTTGGTCTGGGTTGGGGAAATACGTTGCTGGGTATAATAGCTTTGCTGGTGACACCGGTTCCGTTCGCCTTTTTGAAGTGGGGAGGTACAATTAGGAAGAGATGGGCGGTGGAGTTGTAGATCTTACGTAGTGAGCCTTCATGGCTATATATTATTCAATTATCATATTAGCATTCTGACGCAGGAAGAGTGCCAACCACTGACTACTGACACCTCGTTCTTGGAAGCTTTACCTTTCACAAAGTTGTCGGTAAATCGGAGTCTATTTCATGGGTTTATTGCATGTCTAATGTGCCATATACACTACCCCCTACACTCGCCGTCATCTTCCCGTGCTCTGATTTCTTCCTCCTTATCCCACACCTTATTCCCCTCAACCCACGTCTGCAGTACCTCCCCTTGCTCACTAAGCACCGTCAAGTCCGCCCTTCTCCTCTCCTTCAACACACCCCTTCCACCTTCCCCATCTATGCCCATAAAAGCGGCCACGTTCTCCGTCACCGTACCCACCGCCTCAGCGATCCCGCACCCAGACCATTTCATCAAGTTCCTCACACTCTGCTGCAGCGGTATACATCCACCAATCAGTGTATTAGTCCCCGCGATCGTCGCTCGATTACCGCTTTTGACTTGTTCGAAGGGTATTTGCGAGTGGCCGGGGAATTTGCCGTCTGGGAGTGAGGCAAGCTCTATGCTATCTGTCACGAGGATCGAGCGTTTCGGGTTGGACCGGTATACGAGAGAGACAGCGGAGGGATGAAGGTGCTCGCCGTCTGCGATGAAGGTGTAGTATGGGGGTGGTGGGGTTTGCACTTCAGGGAGGGATATTAAGCCAGCTAGTCCTGGTGCTCGGGATGTAAGAGCTGGCATGGCGTTTAGTGTATGGGTCAGGCCGGTAGCTCCAGCTCGTAGCCCTAGTAGTCCATCCTCATATGAGGCTGTGGAGTGGCCCATAGAGACTTTGATGCCATGTCCAGTCAATGTCTTGATGAGGTCTGCCGAGTAGGGAAGTTCAGGCGCAAGGGTCACGAGCTTGACGGAACTTCGAAGGTTGCTTGTGCCGTAGATGGAATTTGGCGATGTGGTGCATGACTGGAAGAGCGAGGAGTTGTGTGCACCCTTCTTAGTGGGGTGCAGATAAGGGCCTTCCGTGTGAGCACCGAGGAGGGAGGCGGAATTGGGAATCGAGCGAGGCTGAAGGGAAGGAAGTATCTAAATTATGTTAGTTCGGGTCTTGATTCAACCACAATGCTTGAGCCGACTTCCTCCTAATGCCAGTTTTTGAAATGATTCATGAATGAAAGATGTGTTGTGGTGGTTTTGAAATTGTTTTTCCCAACCATTTTTCTCCCCGTACACAGGTATCATAATTTCACGACGCATTACTCTCGAAAGAGGTAAGAGATCATTCTAACCTTCTGGAATTCCTTGCCCTTGACTGTAGGTATCGTCGCCCAGAAGCCTGTCACACCCTGAGCAGCATAGTATTTTGCTATGTCGTCTATCTTCTTCGAGTAGCTCTTTTCGTCCTCAAATTGCGTGAAATGGAAACCATTAGCACCATTGGTGTGAAGCTCTAGGAATCCAGGAGCAATGATGTTATCATCCAAGTCTACAGCTTCACCGCCAATGTACCCTTCTCTTTTCAAGATAAGGCCCGTTTCATCCGAGATAACGAGGTGATCCTCGACAAGCTCGCCATTGAGGACATAGCGGCAATTTGTGAAAAGGGTGAACCAGCCCGACATATTCACAGGCCTGCACAATAACAGAGCCGAGGCCTTGGGTACGGTAGCGGCAATCCTTCTTGACACAAGTGTAGCCCATGCGATCGTGGGCCGTCCCAAGATGGATTAAACGATCTGCCCCGCGGCTGCAGGGGGCTGTGGTTGGCCAAAGCTCCATGGGACGATCATTGATATCCCTACGTCACTCAAGATGTCTATTGCCAGGATTGTCTAAGATCAAGCAGCCACAGTGGAGATTTGCTGCCAATTTCTTGTTCTACAGATAGCAAGAGCTGTGGGCGACGTGTCTTGTGTCTTGTTGTGTGAACGGGAAAGCGGCTGCTCCTTTTACTGAAAACGCGACTGTCGTACGTCATAGCACAAATCACGTACCACCTCCCCGCGCGACCGCTAGCAAGGTCATATTTCCTGATTGCCCAACCTTCACGGGGAGATCTCCGCCTTATTTGCCTTTTCCCCTTCCCCTCACGCGCAGGGTTTCGTATTCCCTTAATATCTCCAATTGCGTTTGGGTGTGACCTGCTTCGACATCCCCAGTCTTGCCCTAGGTGCAGGGAGCGGAGCGTTGAACAATATGGCGGACCAACAGCAACAGCAGCACAAGCCAGGTGGCCACTACTCTGGGCACAACCCCATCCCGACCGTCAAGCAATTCGTTGAGAATTTGGATAGGGACAAGAAGTCCAGAGACAAGAAACTAGATGAAGAGGCGGTGCTCAACAAGCAGCAACAGAAGCAGTCGAAGGGTGCACAGTCTGAGCCACAACCACATGTAGCCACGGAGAGACAGGTCAAAGGAACGGAGAAGACGGTCACTGATCCGACTACTGGCAATGAAGTCGTTATTTCCGATGTGAACAAGGAGATGATGAAGGAGGTTGAGGATCCGCATCTGGTAGTACCCAACGCCAACTTGAACAAGGACACGGTACGCAGATTGACGACGAGTGCTTTTATCGATACTGACTATATCAGCCCATCAAAACAGACCCTTCTCAATCGCTCCAGGACTACAAATACAATCAAGATGTAACGGCCCCACCAGATCCAGTCGCGGAAGGCACGACCACCGATGTCCCCATTCATGGAGAAAAGACGAACGTGCTCTTCCACCCAACACCATCTGTCAGCTATGAGCCGACGTTCAAAAGGCTGGAGCAGCGCGCTACCATCCTATGTGTCGGAATACTTGTTGGGACCATCGTCGTGGGCAAGATGTTTGGTGGCGCACTCAAGGGCTTAATACCGCTCGCCATATGCCTGTCGTCCGGAGTCTTCCTGTGGATGAAGGAAGTTGTCCGCAGCGGAAGAGAGGTCGAATGGGATAGTGAACAGACGCGAGGTCAAATGGTGTGTGAATACCTCGGAACAGACGTCGAAAACTACTAATGCGTTTACAGGCTGCTCTCAATCTATTACCCGAATCAGTGGAATGGATGAATACATTGCTCGCAATTATATGGGGTTTGATCAATCCCGACATGTTCCAAGGTGTGGCCGACACACTCGAGGATGTCATGCAAGCCTCAGTTCCAGGCGTCATCGAAAACGTCCGCGTCGCCGAGATCAATCAGGGCAGCAACCCTTTGCGCATTCTCAGCTTGCGAGCCCTTCCCGATGCCCACATGGGGGATATGAAGAAGTCGATCCATGAAGAGAACAAGAAGACGAAAGATCCTCAAGAAGCAGCTGCGGACGAGGAAGGCGGCGATTACTACAATCTAGAAGTTTCCTTTGCATACCACGCCAAACCTAGCGGCAAACGAGCATCGGAGAAGGCGCGTAACATGCATATGCAGTTGGTATTCTACCTTGGAATCAAGGGACTCTTCGGCGTACCCCTACCCATCTTCGTCGAGTTGCAGGGCCTTGTCGGTACTGTCCGCCTCCGGATGAATATGACACCTGAACCACCCTTTCTAAAGACTTTGACATTCACCTTGATGGGTGCGCCACAAGTAACGGCTGGGTGCACGCCCATGCTGGAGAAGGGCGTCAATATTTTGAATCTGCCGTTGATCAGCAATTTCGTCAACTATGCTATCAAGGCGGCAGCAAGCAGTATGTACGACATTCTCGGTTTTACCAACCAGAGTATGCTAACAGTCTCAAGTGTATGTTGCGCCTAAGTCGATGTCGATTGATATGAGAGCCATTCTACAAGGCGACTCGGTCCAGAAGGATACTGAAGCTCTTGGTGTTATGTGGATTCGGATTCACCGCGCCGTCGGTTTGAGCAAGCAAGATCGACGAGGTTCGAAGCATGGTGGCAGTGATCCATATATCACACTCGCCTTCTCCAAATACGGCAAGCCAATGTACTGCACTCGCGTTATCACTGACGACCTCAATCCTATCTGGGAGGAAACTGCCGCCCTACTTGTCGGCCCGGAACTCATCAAAGCGGACGAGAATCTCAGCGTAGAACTGTGGGACTCTGATCGGCACACCTCGGATGATATCGTTGGAAAAGTCGAGATCTCGATGCAGAAAATGATCCAACATCCTGGAAAGATGTACCCACAGACTTCGAAGCTCGCAGGTATGTCAGCCGACAGTGAAATGCCGGGAGAGTTGCACTGGGAGGTCGGCTACTTTAGCAAGCCAAAGTTCAGGAAGGAACTTAGGACGGATGGCAAGAACAGGGCACTTCCAGAGGAGCTGAAGCATGATCCCAAGCTGCAAGATGAGAAGGGCGTTATCAACTCTGAGGAAGATGAGGCTGTTATGTATACCCCGCCAGATCCTCTCTGGCCCAGCGGTATCTGCAGCATTGTTATCCACCAGATTGTCAACCTTGAGCTTGAGAACATCAAGGGTACCACCGGCAGCCACAAGGGACGCGAGTACGAGCCCGCAAAGCCCTACGGCGAGGCTAAGGAAGAAGTTGGCGGAGACCTCCCCACCAGCTACTGCACCATCCTATACAATGACGAGCTAGTCTACCGGACACGTGCAAAGGCGGTGTCGTCTCAGCCTATCTTCAACGCAGGAACGGAACGATTTGTACGCGATTGGCGCTCGACTATCGTCACCGTCACTGTACGCGATTCACGCAATCGAGAACATGACCCTATCCTGGGTGTTGTGCCTCTCAAGCTATCGGACATACTCGAGACATCGTCGCAAGTCACGCGTTGGTACCCGCTGGATGGCGGTATTGGATTTGGCCGCATACGTATTTCGCTTCTCTTCCGTAGCATCGAGACGCGCCTCCCTCCCCAAATGCTCGGCTGGGATGTTGGTACCTTTGAGTTCCGTTCTCAGCGCATCCTAGCGCTGAACTACGCACATACTCCAAAACTTCGCATGCGTACAGGTGGCAGTACTGGTAAAATCCCTCGTGCCCACGCTCACAAACTAGATGAAGGGGACGGCTACTACTTTGACCTAGAAGAAGAAAATGGAAGGGACAATATTCGCCTTCCAGTGAAGCATCGCTATAGGTCACCAATTGTATTCGAGTTCCATGTCGCTAACCACCGCAAGCCTGATGCATACGCTGTCATCTGGCTACAACACTTCATCGACAACGAAGACGCCGACATCAACATCCCGATCTGGACTACTGCTCACCCCGCTCGCCTGACACAGAATTACATTACTGAAGACAATTGCCACAAGGAACCTGGACTGGAAGACCTTAAGGAAGTTGGCCGTCTTCAGTTCCGTGCGCGTTTCAAGGCTGGCACTGACGAGTCGCACGCCTCGTTCGTCACCGACAATGATACTCGCGAGACCTACGAGACTTGGGAAGCCTGCCTTTCGGAGGGTGTCCGTAACCGTAAGGTAGAGAAGGAGTTACCAGAGCGTGTCCAACAACTACACGAGGAATCTTTAACTGCAGGACGTGATATTCTGAAGAATGCCGATGAAGAAGAGAAGAGGAAGTGGCTCGCAAAGGATGGACAAGACTGGTCTGGTGCTTTTGGAGAAAATCCCAAAGCCTACATGAATACTAAGGGACAAAAGAGGAGGGAACCGGGTGTTGAAGAGCCACTGCACGACCGCTTTCACCCTTCCGACAATGAAGAGAACGATGACACCTCCGACTCCGACTCTTCCTCCGATCTCGGTGTTGAAGATGCAGATAACGTTGGCAACGCACAAGCTATGAGCGGCGGCCCAGGTGGTGGTGACCAGAGCAAGGCCAACCCAAATGGTGGTATCAAACAACAGACCACCGACTTATCACCCAATGATAATCCCCGTGCATCTGAATCCACAGCACGCACTGGTACCACCGCCACAACGGATGGATCTACTGCATCCAGCAAGGAGATCAACAAACAAAACAAGCGGGCGGAGGAGAGAAAGCACCGCGGACTGATGCAGTGGAAACCGGCACGGAATGCGAGGTTTGCGAAGAATCAGGCGTCGATCGGTATGGCCAACCTCAAGAAGAAGGTTACTGGAGGTTTGGAAGGAAGGCAACCTGGTGTTGAGACTGGTAAGTGCTTGCTTTATGCATTAAGATGTGAATAGCTGACTGACTGGACTCACAGAAACTGGAACCTAATCCCAGAGATTGATCTCCAGACTCGCGACAATCTTCATTCGTCGGGGGCTGGCCTTTGAATTGAACTAGGTATGAAAAATACCCAGGGCGTCGAAACTGCTTCTTCAGGTCATTTCCTGCGGCGGGCATAAGGAAGGATTTGCCAGCGAACATGATCCAGGGACGCTTTTCTCAGCTTTTCATTGACGGTAATTGCATACTTGGACGAACATATGTGTAATGAAATAAGTAATACATGACTACCTAATCCAATTTTGGTACTAGCTCTCAACGGCCTCACAACAATTCATTGCTGTTGGTCCACTTGCGATTTGGTGATGTGCTAGAGGCTCATACGCACCCGTTCATACCGCTTTGGTTCCGCCACCGAGAGATGAACTGAATTCGAAAGATGTCAATTTACTACCGGCTCAAAGATGACCCGGACGTCCATGACGGCGCTTGCAACAAACCCAGCTGCAGACCAAATCACAGTGCTAGGGCTAGCCATATCAACATCCGAACCGGATTTAGAGATAGCATCAGACGCATGCGCCAGGTAGTCGTTACAACGAGGATCTTCGCGCATTGACAACATTTCCCTCAGCACGGGAGGATTGCCGTTTGTCCTCGAGTCCCACAAACACATCATCAACCTCACCACCATGTCTCTCACCGTTCTGCCTCATCCAACTCCGCTGACACATATCAAGAACCTTTATCAAACTGCCCTCCACACCGTGATCTTCTGACCACTGATTTGCGCCCTCAATTCCGACAACTCGGTCACCAAGGCAGCTTCATCCAAACTGCAACAATGCGCCAGCCCGGCGCTAAATGCGGCACGACAGTTGCCATGAAGACTTCTTGTGCGACGCTGGTGCGCTAACAAGCCACGATTCGACCGGGTTAGGCGGAAATGTGATTACTCAAGGTAGAGCTGTGCCGCGCGCTAAGGGCCTGGCGCCGGAAGTCAATACGCCTTGCTCTATTGCCGGATGTGGGTGCGGCGAGATGGTTTCTGAGACATGCATTCAGCGTGTTGTTGACGATCTAATTGCTCTTGGATATGGGACGGGTAATCATGGAGCCGTGTAGAGTCGTTGTTGAAGTCATTTTGTTTGCCTCGTGGACCGGGACATGGGGGCGACGAAGATGCCTGACTGGCGTGACATGGCCGCAGAAAAGAGACCCAGCCGTGTAAGCGCTTTGCTCTCGCAATGTATGCCCACATGATACTTTCATGTTCCAGCAATCCGGACGCGAAGGTTTGAACAGTCGTGCATCTATGTGATTGAGAGGGGATGCTGCAGTTTCGACACGGGAGAGTAAACAGGATAGGCGATAGGCGATGGGTGTGTGATTCGTTATTTACTTTGATGAGAGGGTTGGTTGATCAGACGTGGCAGCTTATGTTCAACTACGAGAACTTGTTCTTTTGCTCGCTTGAGGTGCATATGCACGCTTTTTAGCAGGCAGAATGTTCACCGTTCGTACCAGGCTTGTATGCATATGATTGAGGTCACATGTTTTGGGGACTCTTCATAGGCTGACAGAGACGCTCTTCACGATGTGTAGTAGTTTGCTACTATCCGAGTGTTCCTCAGTTTTGTTTGTGTAAAAGTCGATCCGGACGGTTAGAGCTGATTGATAAGCCTCATCTTCACTACTACCCTCATGGATCCAGTTACTTTCCCGCCATTGAATGCCCTTAATTTTCTTCTCGCAATCATCTACGTGCTCTAGATCAAAGACAACGGACTTAAGAGTTGCCGGCGGCACAGTCGGGGAGAGGCTTGCGTCGGTGTGACGTGAAGGCATCTGCCATTTGTCGCCTTGTGGTGGGTGCCAAGCAGGATAGACGGGTATAGAGCGGCAGACCCTGCTGTGCATACGGCGTGTTTGGGTCGCAGTCCTGGCTGACGCCCTCGCGGAGTGCTGAAATCAATTATGCTTGGATAAAGATGATCTTTTCGGTCTCAAGTTGTGGGTACTGCTTCCTCAGAGGCGATATGTCAGTAACTGTTTGAATCAACGTTTCTCTTAATGATGCGCTGGTTAGCCTATTGTGTCCACTTCGAAAATGCGTGTAGTGAAGCGTACAATCAAGCGGAAAGGTCGAGCTCTGGGGTGGTCGTAGCATTTACCTCGAACGTGGCCCCTCCTGCCCCCTGTGTGTAGAACTCTCATAGCAGTGCATGATTCTCTAGGCACTTAGTATAGCTGCAGTACACCGTGTCGTATGGTATGATATCAAGCTTTGGGTCCTCAATCACAGCACACTCAGAGCACGTGAGAGATGATCAGGTAGTGATTGATCGCCCTGGGGCGCACTGAGTGTTGAAATTGGAAGCGCCGTGCGTATCTTAGCCACTATTATGATAGTGGATACCCTGTGTATAGTCAACTCATCTGTTGGGTTGACTTGAACGAAGGAGGCTCAGAAGAACCTAGCTTTAAGACTTGCTAGGCTCGAGTGCGGCTTACGGGTAGCTCTTGCATTCGGCCCGAAGATTAGATGAATATTCTCGATGAACTAGCATAGTAGGTTGACTGCGTAGTGAACAAACATGCGCACTATTGGCGTTTTCGTTCGCAGACAGCACTGTCAGCTCATCGTCTGGCCCGATACAAGCGGTTGGTTCATTGGGGTCGAATAGTGAGGGCGTTGCATTCCGCACCGGTGCCCATGCTCTCGTGCCCGGACAGTCGGGTGTTGGAATGTGAGGATGACTGGCTCAGTCGCCGTGGAATGTGGTAATCCCTTCCATGTTGGTGGCTTCTTGACAGCCTCAACATGGAAAGAGTGTAAAAGATTCAATCTGCAGGGTTTTCACATCTGCTGATGATAAGATCTGCAGCAGCACAAGTCATCCCAGAATCAGCAAACGCGCTAGCAACAGAAATCTGCCTGTCTATTCCTGAAGACGAAGGCGGAAGAAGACCACTACTTGTAGGAACGGACGCCGTCCTTTCATCTCTATGAGTACCAGCGGCAGAGTATAGCATGTATCTGTGAAGCATAGGGTGGGCTGACAGGTAGAACAGCATGCTCGGGGTCGAATCAATGGATCCGAGACATCCTTCAAAGCCGAGAAACAGACGGGCCAGGTCCGAGAAAGCGCGTAGGGAGGTCAATCGGATGAAAGGTTAGGTTAATTACGTCTGAAGCATAGTCTAATCTCTAACCTGTTGCAAGGAGAATTCTCCCGAGCCGTGTACTGTTGATGTGATTACCAGGGTTGTGCATTTCGTCTCCGAGCGGAGGCATGATAGCGGCACGGACTCCACGGATACATGTGGCTTCGGCTAGAGGGTGTTGCACGTCCACAGCTGATCACACGCAGCTCTAGCCAAGGAGCTTGATGGGATGGAATGTGGGAATCCACATGGTCATTACCGAGTACTCCTAGTGCCACCTTCCCTCTTGGGGTCTGCGATTGGTTAGGCAAGGGAAAAAGGCTGTACTCGGTTACTTCAGCGACAGAGCTTTTGCTTTAGATGGTTGTGGTGTGGGCGGGCGCTGAGGGGGATTGACAGAGTGGTCTGAATCTCAACGCCACGCCTTACCGCTACCAGGCAGCTCATTCCATTAAGAATCAGACAGCTTAACCTCCTCATACTTCATAATCTGTTAATAGAACTAAGTGGAGGCTCTGCGATACAGAATACCCCAAGCCGGGTCACTAGGTATCACTGTTATCCCACGTGCACGACGTTGGTAAGAAATGCATGTCAACCCAGCATTCATTCCATTACTTCCGTATCTAGTAAAGCAGTTGCTCGAACATGACGTTCATCTCCGCCAGCGCCTAACATGATCTCCAAATTTCCACCCAGGAGTGACAGGTAAGAGAGCGATCAGTCCCCTCCATCCCTTCCATCATACTAGGGATTGATTGCAAATATGGGAAGCACATGGTGGGGTGAACCGCACAAGGCTTTCAGCGCCGGGGCGCGCACTAGTGTTGCCGTTAGTGGGTTGCGGTACCAGGGAACGAGCGAAGACTGACTTGACAGTGGGCGCACAGCGAGCCGTTGACAGTGACCCAGCGGTATTGGGGAGGATGCCCCTCGCGATAGTTTGCGCACTGGAAGTACCCAGATGGTCCTCCACCAGCGCCGGTACTTCTTCCGCCGGAAGGTTGCTGGGAGTTCTGCGAGGCTTCCGAGCTAGACATGGTGGATACTAGTCAGGGCTTGGAGCGAGGAGGAACCGGAGGGGCTGTATTGAACGGTCTGAAGTAGTATGATATGAGATAAAAGAGGTACCGAAGAAAGCTTTGCCGATTTGCGATAATGTTCTTCGGACTGAAGGCTCCACTTGCTTTATAGTCACACCAGATATCTTTCCCTTCGAAGCTGTGCTGTCAAATTGGTTTCCGCGCCTCAATCAAGAAACATTAGACGATCAGCGGTTGTTAGGCAAACTCGCCCCTTTCGAGAACAGTCACATTGCATCAGATTCGGGCCTGGTGAAAGGCCGTCAGGCAGTCTTGTAAGAACGGCGAGCGCCACACGGCACGAACGCCTCATGCTCACAACGGCTCGTAAGTCCGAATGCCACTCCTCTTAACCGTGCCTCCGCCACACTGGCTTCCGGCCCACATGTCGTCAAAATGTCTTACAATGGGTGGAACTGTATCGCGACGTCGTTCGAACTTTTGGTCCGGTGTCCTGAACCAGTGCCTTCGCTGATTGCCGCACGCAGAATTTTCCGTGAATTAGGTCGAGAGCCAATTATATGCTCATCGTTATCAGCACGATCTATTTTGAAGAATAGTGAGGACTCATCACTGAGGGACCGTTCGCCATCAATATTGTTAATAGATCTCGTTCTGTTCCGCCTGTTGTTACTACTTCATCCATCTATCGCGAAGCACAATCCAACCCAGGAGATGGCTTATAAACGAAATCGGAACGCAAAAAAAGAGTAGACCAAGTGTTTGTGCGTATCTGCAGTATCAAGTCAGCGTTCGCCATCCATCGTCTGCTTCTTACTTACGCCGCACACCTTGTCGTTGACTGACTCATCATCAGTCTTCTAGCATGACACCGCCGCCTTCTACAGCATCGACAAACACGTCCTCCTCTTCGATATCATCCATAATCGCAGCTGCTTCATGCTCGAGAAGCTCGACTGCCTTCCAGGCAGCAATAGTCTCAGCGCTGAGCTTTTTCACTCCTTCCACGACGCCCCCGACGCATTCCCCTCCTACTTTGACTTGGCACCGATATAATCTACTGTGACTCACATGGTCACCCTGCTCATCCTTGACCTGGACGTATTTCACGTCCTTCTCGACCGCAAGATGACCCAAGCGCACCTTCGGGTGTGTCACATCGACTTTGTCGCGGAGGATGCGTTGGACGCAGTCGATGATACCAAGACGACGTACAAACACTTCGCAGGTGGAAATATCGCCACAAGAATCAACGTAGATGGCGCCTATGACGCTCTCTACGATATCGGAAAGGAACTTAGGAGCATCGACAAGAGCGAGGAGATGCCATGGGAAGGTTGCGCCATGCTCAAGCGCTGCGACTATCTGCTCTCTGACATTCAAGTGTTGTCTCAACGCGATATCTCGAGCGGCAATCAGTTTGTGGCCTCCAGATCTGAGAAATTGCCATAGGGCTCGATGATGCACCTCTGGTTGCATAGTCGACTTGTTAGTGATCTCCTCCTCCACTGTCATTTCGAACATACTATAGGTGAGGAATGCGCCAGTGACTATAGCCGATCTCACGAGATGCATGGTGTGATGCGATAGTTCCGCTTGGAAGAGCCTCGTGGTGACGATATAGTCGAGTACAGCATCCCCTAAGAATTCCAATCGTTCATAAGAGCAATGTGCATTTGGTCCAGTGTATGATGCATGAGTAAGTGCTTCGACGAGTAACGACTTCTTTGTAAACGTGTGTCCTATCAGTTGCTCCACGATCCCAAATCCATGTAGTGTATATTGAGAGGGAGCTGTGGTGTAAAGAGTCTGGTTGGCATCAGGAATCCAGGTCCAAATCTCGAGTGGTAACAGTGTTTGCATGCATTTAAATGCCTTGGGAAAGCCACCGACCACATATGAAGCACCGATGAGCGACTCAATCACGTCGGCAACCACTTTCGAGGACCTTTCTTCTTTCAAAAGTGGGGTATTTCCAGCTAGAATCTGGCTAGTATATCTGGGCCTCCATTTCGACCCAGTAAAGCGTTTTGTGATGATGAATTCGTCAAGACCTAACGCCAATGTTGCTCGGGACAAGAAGGCATTGCTGACAATTTTGCCTTTCTTCCCGGTAAGAAAACTTTCCGGCCAGTTGAGATTCTCTGCCATGAGGTGGATAGAGGCGATGAACTTCAAGATGGTATCTCCTAGGAACTCGAGTCTCTCATAGTTGTCTTCTTCGCCGGTTGCGGACGAGGTGAGCGCTGTGACAATGATTGGCACATGCGGTAGTTCGAACGAAATAGGCTTTAGTATTGTCGTCCTGGCTGTCTCTGCGATCAGGTGTACCTCGAGTCTGTGCAAAATTGAAGGGAGCAGAAGAGCAAAATAAGAGTAGGAAACGGGAAGATTCCCTACTTTACATTCAGAAGCTGGGAGATTTTCAATTTTCGTGTACGCATCGTTTTTATCTTGATTCTCTGGAACAGGATGAAGAAAGTCTCGTCGTTTGGGTAACCGAATGACCTGCAGTTGCGTGTCTTCGGTGTCGGTAATGTGTTGCTGTTGTGTCGTATCGAGAGACTTCAAGATGTATTTCTGTCCTTGATGTGTCACGAGACCCCAGTCTGCTGGAACAAGTCGGCCTCCTATCACATGCTGTAATGCTGGCTGCTCACCCTCGGTTGAAGCATGCCAGTCAAAAAGTGCACCGCTCTTTAAGATATCGCCGTTTGAATTGCATGGAGCGAGTAGCCACAAGAAATCGTATGTACCCTTCTCTATGTAGACAACAGACTGGAGGATTTTGCAAGTAATGAAGCGCAGTAATTGGATTTCCTGGTCTGATAAGTATGTGCCTGGTAACCATGAGCTCTTTGCTGTATATCGTTTTGTCTCGTTCCAGTGTAACATAACCTCCGGGATCGCAGGCATAGGACTCGGAGTCAGTAACACCATATGCATTGGCTCTTCTGTAGATGCGCATACTTCGAGTAGAGTATGATGCCATACGTGGGGAACATCATGGTGGTGTCGAGCGATCGACAGCCACGGATCGACCGTTGGCGATACTGGTACCACGGACGGTCTATACTCAGCGGTCTGGAACTGGGCTATCTCTTCATCTACTTCGTATCGCGAAGGAAGCAGATTATCATTCACTAGCCCGGCATGGTACAAGGCTTTATATGCCTCAAATGCTGCATCCTTTCTCGCCATTTTTTCTGTCCTCCAGCTCTTCAAGCTTCGAGCAGATCTCACTACAGGATTGACTGATATGGGAAGCGTGACTCTGGCGAGAATTTCGTCATGTGGTTCATCCAGAAACTCATATTGAGGAGCCGTGCTAACAAAGCCTCTCGACCCTAGTGAAGCACAGAAGTGGTTCAAATGCTGGAAAGCATTGTCGAGCGTGAGTAAAGCACTGAAATCAACATCAGCAGATATTTAAGTCGTGCGCCTTAAGCAACAAGGCGCAAAAGCACATCAGAATAGCCACGACTTGGGAGCAAAGATAGCTTACCCAGTACTAGAAACCTCGAAGAAACGCTCCCCGTCTTCCCATTCCCGTTCGCACTTCTCGGCTTGCTCGACTCTTCGCATGTCGTCCTCATACGTCGCCTTCATTTCAGCTTCCAAAGATTGCCACGTCCCCGATGCGTTGCTGGTGTCCGCAGTGAAAATGAAGTATTTTGATTCCTGTCTTCTCGCTCTACCACGACGCTGTACAAAACTCTTCAGATTTTTGGGTGGTTCGAAGCAAATGACGAGATGGCAACTAGAGACATCAATGCCTTCTTCGAGTACACTCGTTGCAAGTATCAAGTTTGTTGTGCCGGCCCGGAAATCTTCAAGAGTTGTTTGCTGGTTTTTGGGTTCAGGGAAACTGGCGATATTCGTCTTGCGCTTGCTTGATTGTGAAGTTCCGATAAAAGAGCCAACCCGAAACAAATCTCTTGTACGTGGGTGAACACAGAGAATCTCTGCAAGCGCAGCTACCCAGACGCGCTGTTCGACGAAAACGAGGCCTGTAAATTCTGGACTATTACCGGCTTCCGCAACTAAGATGTCCACAAGTGTCGACACCTTTTGGGAGACATTGTCTAAAGACATTGGCGGACCAAGTGTGAGGCTAGAAAATGGAAGGCATTCTAGAATTTTCAAGAGGTGTCGCTTTTCATCTACAGACCAGTCGAATAATTGTTGGTCTGAGTTGTGGACTATCTTCTCGAATTGTGCCATGCATTGATGCAGATACCATTCCATAGCCGATGACCCTAGTTCTTGTGTCATGTCTTTCGCTTTGGAAAGTAGAGTCCTAAGCTGTTCGGTACAATACGTCTTTTGACCCGCAAGAGTCTTTTGCAACTGCTTGGAGATGTCGTAGCCGTTTTGTTGCTTTTCCAATAGATCTATAATGTACGGGTCCTTCATAAGATCGTACTTGGTGTATGCATCCTCAAGTGCGACGAGCAGGTGGGAGTTTGTGTTATTCAGTGTCTCGATATGGTAGTGTACCTGGACGAGGTCTGGCTTGTGGACGTATCGAATAAGGTCTGACCGATGTATCTTCGGTGTTTTGGCAGTAGCATGTAGGTTCTGCTCGATATGTCTGCGAAAATTAGAGCAGTTCTAGCACTCTGGAAACTGACTTTACTGAAGGTCTTGCGCAGTTGCTCTTGCTCTCATAACTGGGCTTGCACTCAAGCCAAGAATCTTAGGTAGCGAACCGTTACCGTCTTCCACCCGACGAACGAAGAATTCGGACATAATGCGGCGGGCGGGATGCTTTAGAGTACAGTGATGTGCTGGGTATGTGTAAATGGGAACTCATGATAAGTGGATAGAACTCAAACCTTCATCGAATATGAGGAGAGCTAGTCTGCTCATTCTGACAAAACCATGAGTGAGAGCATCTAGTAACACTTGATGTGTTGATAAAACGATGCGAACACCCTGGAGCACAGCATCCCATATGCTCTGTTTGGTCCAATGATCGATTCCATCCTTTCCACAGAGAAGTTGAATGCCGTAACCGGGCAAATAGGAGCTAAAAACTTCATATTGTTGTTCGCATAGGGTAACTGTTGGAGCGAGGAACCAAACCAGCTTGGTTTTATGAGACAGGCTCTAGTCTAGCATAGAAGCTGTGGATAACCGTACCTGGTTGGGTTGGCAGATCTCCAGTTCTGCTCTTGTGCGGTCAATAGCTCTGTCACCCAATCAGTACGCTGAGATGAAAAATAGCGAGGTGTAAAGTACATGTGCGTCTTTCCGCTACCCGTATCCATGACAACGATTATGTTCGACTTCATGCTTTCTTCGACCATCTCGGCCTGGTATGGCCGAAGACGAAATGGCGCACCGGTTGATCCAGCTGTAAGGGTGTCTCCATCGTCAAATTCCTCCTTCGAAGATTCCATCGTTACAGCTGATGGCTGCATGCGTGAGTTTGATCAAAGACAGAAGAAAGTCTTGTTAATGATGGTAGGTAAAGGCAAGGGAGCGCTAGCCGAGTTGGGCGGCACTGCAGCCTGACAACAGACAGATGCATGCTGGAGCCTAACCCTGATATGCAATCAAAATAATAAACCTTACACGGCAGAGTGAAGGACGGATGGATTCATTGGGTGTTCGAAGGCGTCATTTTCATAAATGCTACATAAGTCGCCCATGTCTTCGCATTTTCGTAGCGAGCCCGCTTGAACGCCGCAAGTCGCTCTATCATGATACTCGGCCTACCGAGCAATTCTGTGCTAGCCCACGCTGACAAACTTGGTCTTTACAGGTTGGTAAGGTAGTCCTCGACCTCGGAAGGGCTCAACTTCCGGAACCGTGGGCCGACAGCTCCCTCAACTCCTTCGAAGCCAAGCAGTCTGTCCTCTGGCGGGCCCACGATGCCAATCTCGACCGTCTCGCCATTCATCTCTCCCTCTATTGTCTCCTTCAAAGTAAGAAGAGCGATATGGATCGCGTCCTCGAGCTCTAAACCTTCGGTGTATCGTTTCTCCAGGAAAGTCTTTGCACTTGTCGCGCTCTTGCCAATCGCTGTCGCCTTCCACGGGAAATAGCTACCACTGGGGTCAACCTGGTACAGGCTGGGGCCACCTTTTAGGATGCCACCAGTCTTACCGCTGACTTTCTTTTTCTCCTCACTCGTCTGCTCTTCACTCTTGCCCTCAGCCTCAGGCTCAATTCCGTCATCCCACCCCGCAATTAGTAGACTGACGCCATACGGCCGAACACCACCAGACTGTGTAGCCTCCTGCATCACGCGCGCCACATCCTGGACTAATATCCTCGTGGGTGGATACTCATTGTATACGCGCTTGTAGCCGGTGTGTGAGACCTTGCGAGCCTTATCAACGAGAACGCGGTAGTCAGGGCCCATTCCTGAGTAGACCATGCCGATGTTTGGTGTTATGAGACTGATCTTCGATGAGGATTGCGAGTCGATGAGCGGTGATGACGACTTCTTCTCGGTCGCGAGTACGATGCCATTTGTAGCTGGGAGCTATTAGTGCTATTCTGTTCCCAGTTCAAGTGCCAGCCTACCCTTGATCCCCAGAGAGGTAACGCCTTGGTTAACGGCGTTAAGGGCGTACTCTGTGAATGAGTTAGAAACCGTTCATGATACAAATTGAATGATCTCTCGGATTTCTAGAAGTGCATACCTATCTGCACCAGCTTACCGCTACAAAATAGATTAGCAAGTAGCTCACATAACCACGGATCTAGAGTAAAGTACCTGGGTGAGAACGTCGTGAGCGAGAACGAATATCTGTCCGCCATGGCGAAATGTGTGAGGATCGAAGGTATAGATCAGGAGAGTTTTGACTCGAGAAGGTGGGTAAAGGTTTAGCAGGGTGGTGGATGAGCGCGAGTACTGAAGGCGATCAGAGCTGGAGCTCCAGGCTACGGAGCTTCGTCGCAACGTGCCAAGCCATATCGGCAATCGGCCATACTCAGCCTCCGGGCTCCTTCCAAGCTTGGGAGCTTTCAACCTTCGATTTCTTTGACCTTCTACAACCGCTTTTCGTCCATACCTCTGCCGTGTCTGCCACCGTGTCTTCTGTGACGCTCTAAAGAATAAGGAGGCTGTGCTGGAACATGCTCCTGGCTATCGGGACACTTAAGTTGGCGAATGTGTCCCCCGCGGCTTCCTGATTGATCACATCATCTCTATGCCCATGCTTATTTCCTGGTAAGACTCGCATTAACCTTCGTCAAGCCCCCGGTTCGAACAGAGATACCACCAAGGCACAATGTCTGCCTCCTCTGGGTTTAAGGCCATGCCAGGCTGGTACTGGCCCGACGATGTACCCAAGAATGAGCCTCCACATGCAACGTCTGCGGAAGGGTCAGCACAATCGCAGCCAGAGCCATCAAGCACCTCGGCTGCTGGGGCGACTTCGGCAGGACAACGGACGCGATCCAGGCGAACACACTGGCCTCCTAGACAGTGTAGGATCTGTCTTGAAACTGTTCAACCTACTTTCAATATTCCCTCGCAGAATCTTCCCGGCTTCCTACAGTCGTCCAATGTTATCTACGAAGACGAAAGTGGCCGCTTGATCCGCCCATGCATGTGCAAAGGCTCCTCAAAGTACGTTCACGAGGCTTGTCTGCAAGCGTGGCGCCACGCCGATCCGAGTTATGGACGGAGGAACTACTGGCAGTGTCCTACTTGTGGCTTCAAGTATCGACTTGCGCGCCTGGGCGCTGGACGCTTTATTGGCAGTGTTTGTAAGTCAAACTCGATATGTTCTACTCACATAAAGGTAGAAGAAGATGCTAAAGACCATTTCAGCTGCTCAGATCACGTTGACAGCCTTCATTCTCGTTCTGATAGTTTTTATTCTCGGATTTTTTGCTGACCCAATTATCAACCTGTACCTGGACCCATGGAGCTACCTCACACCTTGGTCTAGCTGGTCAAGGTTTGACGACTCCTATCAATATGAAAGCGATGAGCGAAGTACTTGGTACGAGCACTTCGCGAAGGGTTTCGCTAGTATGGGCGTGCTTGGTTTCTTGAAGGTTCTTCTAGCCAACCCAATCTCCTACTTTAGGATTGGAGGTGGTCGAGGTCGAACAACTGGTCGGGACCGATATGAGCAGGTCAGTTGGATCATCATTCTAATTGGCGTGGGCACATTTCTCGCAGTACGTATTGTGACTCTGTAAGATATACAGGGGGTAGCTAATGATAATAGGCCGTCTACAAAGGTGTTCGCGTCTGGAGTCGCCGAACGCTTGAGAGGGCTGGTGAACGAGTCATGGACGTCCAAGGCGATGATGACAACGATCAAGACGAATAGGACACAATTCGCTGCGATTGATCAAACATCAATGAACCATTCTATTTGTATCTTGTCAATGTCCCGACTTCCTCTTGAGAACCGCACATTCTTAAATTGCCACGAGTTATTCCTCAATACTGTGTCGATTAGTCTACGTGCGAAGATGGAACAGCCCGCGACCTCCATTTCGGCTTTGCACGTCTTGTGCAGCCGTCCCTTGGAACGTGGCGCTATCGCCTTCGGCTCATTTTCTTTGATCGGGTCTGCTCCTCGAAGCAGCTGTATATGGCCTGATTGAACACGAGCCTTTAGCACATCCCACAAATATTCTTCACTCAGTCACCCCAGACCTTGCAAAATCTTATCCGACACCACAACACACTCTAGCTTTTAGGAGGACATTGCTTGTCTCTAGATGCTCACCCCATTCATTGCCGAACTTCTCTAGACACGGGAAGACACAGAAGAGGAATTTCTGCTCTGTGTACGTGTCGCCATCCTCATCCATACCAGCGTCCAGATCATTAACAGGCTCCATTCTTTGACCGTCGAATTCGACAGGCTTCCCTTCTTGAATGTGGAAAAAGAGCACCTGATATCGCGCTTTCTGTAGCGTGAGGGTATGTTGCAGATCCGCAGCGGTGTTAAGCAAGCCAATCAACCCTACTTGCGCAGCCGACGTGAGGCTGACAGACGTCAATGTGAATAGTATATGACTAACGTTTCTAGCAAGTTGGTGCAACAGACACTCTTTTTCTTCATTGAGTGTTTGATTTATATCGCTCTTCTCCATTGCACGAATCGTCGCTCGTCTCCATTCGCGGTACTCAGATCCAGCACCGTAGATAATATGAGCACATTGTCGGACTGCCGCAAGGGGACCCGTCTTTGGCAGTCCGACAACAAATGGTTCTTGAAATAGCTCCATCAGCGTGCTCGATACCACTGATTGATACAATGCAAGTCTATCCGCACGGCCTACACGCTCATAGTCGGGGGTCACAGCCTTAAGTGCCTTTATGGTCTCTGCTGGGATGCTGTCAAGATGCAATTTCGACCGCCTGAAGTTCGTAATCACCCATTCCCGAACCCGATTTGCAAGCTGTGAGAACGACTCGGCAAGTTCGCTGTCTGTAATCTGCGAGTCCACTCGCGTGAGGGACGAGATGCTGGATTTGAGGGACAGCAGCTGCTGGAGCCTCTCTTGCGATTCCTTCTCGGTGGCGTGGAGCCGGGATCGTAGCTCGTTCCATTCTGTATCACCGTGTTGTGACGTTCGTCGCTCGAGCTGGTCTCGGTACATAGCGTCCTGGGCTACGAGCTGTTCTTGCACCTGCGCGAGTCTGTAGCGTAGTTCGTAATTTTGCCTGAATACGTCATCTCCTGGCCGATCGGACGATCGCCGAACTGAGTTGTCTCGTTCATGCTCAGTTGACACGCGGGAGGGAGCAGATTCGGCCTTCCGTTGTGTCTCAGCAAGCTCGTGCTTTGGCTCCTCGACTGTGTCTTGACGTGCCTGCCATTGCTGTCTGAACTTCTGCAGCTCTTCTCTCAACAAATTTTGCTCCTGCTTTGCTACTGCTAAACCCCTCTCTAGCTCCGCCACTCTGTCTCCCGTGTCTTCTCTACTTGCTTGAGAAGCACGAGCTTCATGACCAGACTCTCGGTCCGAGCCTGGAGTCAACGTATCTCTGCCATCTTCTGTTGCTTGTCCACTTCTCTGTCTGAGCATATCATTGAAAGGATTCCTTCGACGGGGCACCTCGTCTTTTTTCGCCTTGGGAGCAGCTATCGCAGCCTTCGGCGGCGTGCTAATAGTGGTGGAGATGGGCTTCGATGTCTTTGTAAGAAGCTTTGCACCGCGCTTCACGCTAAGGCGACTGGGAAGATCTACCATTGTTAGAAACACTGAGAAATAATAGTACCCAGTCTAATGTTCTAGAACGTTGAAGCATACCAGAGCTCTTCTTTTCGCCAGGCATACCTGTTCCAGCGACAAACAGTTCCGAATTCAGGGTCTCATCTCGGAAGAAACAATCATCACAGAAACCTCACACGCCTAGCAAGCTTCCTAAGCTCAACAGCGTCAAGGCATATCTCACCAAGGGCTTCGTGATGGAGGATGATCGCGCGATTTGGTGAGCGGGGCACACGCTGCAGCCTCGCGTGGCTGACGATCGTCCGGACTGAGCTAAACGCCTTCCATGCATCTTACCGCTGGACGCCAGGCTTCAACTATACACAGCGCACTTCGCCGGTGCCTGAACTCTTCAATGCCTTTCAGGCAGACACATCAATGACCTCGAGGTCTTCCCTATTTGGCCTGTCGCTTCTCCATGACCTACTCGCGCCAGTCTGCACATTCAGCCCCGCGTTCAGATTCCACGCGACGAGCGAATCGGCAGAGCAGTCTTCTGTGTGCAAAATCTGATATCATATAGAGGGCAGAGGGACGATGAATGGAGCATTCCCGAACAGGGGGAGCAATATCCCCTATGCGTTTGATCCAGGCTCCAATGCCAGCATCGCAACTGGCGTAGGCAGCGCGCCGCACGCGAGCACAACACAGGATAGGCTAATTGTAGGCGTGGACTTTGGCACAACCTATAGCGGTAGGTGACAAGCTTATGGGTCATATTGTTAAAGAGAGTGGAACTGATCCCGACCAGGCGTGGCTGCTGTTTACAGCGCGACTCCAGATGATATCGATATTATCAAGACATGGCCAGGCGGGAACGGTACGCTGTACAACACCTGAACTGCGGCGCCGACCGAAACTCACGAACACACTCAGGAATCACTTCTGACAAAGTTCCCACCGAAATCGGCTACACAGCGACCCCTCCACAGAATAGCTCCAGCTCCTCGCTCGATGCATCCGCAAAGCCAGCGCAGACTATAAAATGGGGCTTCCAGTTCAAGCCAGAAGAGACGCGTCTTCGCTGCATCAAACTCTTTCTCGACCGAAACCAAAAGCTCCCCCATTTCGTTTCACCGCTCGAGACCGCCGCCCAACTCCGCAAGTTTGAGAAGACAGTCATGGAAGCTGTCTCAGACTATCTCTCGCAGATATATAAGCATACAATGGAGACATTGACGAGAAGATATGGCGAGACCTTCATGGGTATGACCAAGGTTCAATTTGTGCTGACTGTGCCTGCGGTATGGTCGGATGCCGCGAAGGATGCTACACTGAAGGCAGCGGAGAAGGCAGGCATGGGCAATCGACATGATTTGAGGCTCATATCAGAGCCTGAAGCCGCAGCGGTATATACACTGAAGGCAATCCAGCCGAATCATTTACAGATTGGGGATAACTTCGTTGTCTGTGATGCTGGTAAGTAGCTTCGAAAATAGGATAGGGATACGCATCTGACTGAGTTTCCCAGGTGGCGGTACTGTCGACTTGATAGCATACAAGATTATTCAAATTAACCCTCTCCGCGTAGAAGAAAGCGCTGTTGGCACGGGTGGATTGTAAGTGAACTTTAACTATCTCGAATGTTTTTGAGGCTCATACTGATTTCGTACCATTAATATAGGTGTGGCTCAGCATTCCTCAATTACCGATTTGAAGAGCACGTCAAGCAGCGAATAGGAACCGAACGGTACGATTGGATGCGAGAGAAGAAGGGAAAGACATGGAACATGGGCTTAAAGTACTTTGAAGAGTTTGTGAAACGCAACTTCAACGAGGAAGAGCATTCCGAGGTCAACGTTCCCTTCCCTGGCCTACCAGATGACGAAGAAGCAGGGCTTGACTCGGGCTTCTTGATAATGAGCGCCGAGCAGGTCAAAGAAATATTCGATCCCGTTGTGCAAGAGGTCATACACTTAGTCGAGGGCCAAGTGAATAGCATACGAGCAAAAGGAGGTCTTGTGTGTGGTATTGTTTTAGTTGGTGGCTTCGGACAGAGCAACTATCTCTATGGTAGGATGAAAAGTCACTTCAACAATGCTCCTCCGCCACCATATACTGAAAGACCGACACACGCAGTTGCGCTGAGTGCACCACAGTCGGTGGAGATTTATCATCCTATACACGCTTGGACTGCAGTCGTCAGGGGCGCAGTACTACGAGGTTTAGAGGGCAATATGGTGATTAGCAGAAGATCACGATGGCACTATGGGACCAGCTATGCGACTGTATTTGACGAAGCGAAACACCCTATTTCTGATCGGTATTGGAGTCCACTCTGGGAAAGATGGATGGTAAGCGACCGGATGCAATGGCACATCGCAAAGGTATGACTTCTCACCCCACTATCCTTCCCCCTAACCGCTACTTAATACCCTATTAGGGTGCACAAGTCTCCGAATCAACACCGATATCCTTCCACTACACACGCAACTTTCGGCCTGGCCAATCTCTTATCGTTGAAGATGACCTCATCGCCTGTGATGCAGACTCTGCACCCGACTCCTTCCGAAAAGGTCTCATCAACGTGTGTACCTTAACGACTGATCTGAATACTGTGCCCAAGAGCCTGTTCACTCGATTGACGACAACGAAGGGGGTGGAATTTGATAACTTGGACTTCACCCTCGATATGCGGATTGAAAGTGCCGGGTTGGTGTTTGAGCTTAAGGTAGATGGAGTGAGATATGGGGCTGTGCAGGCGAAATTCCATTAAGGAACCGACCGAGAGTGGGTGTGAATTATGAAGAAGAAGGCCTGTTAGTATGCTGAGAGTTGGAGGCACTTTTGAACGGAAAGAAATGGCGATATAAGCAGCTAAAATTTAGTAACCCTGATGGATCTAGAAGGAACAGGAAAACCACCAGCATTCCGGGCGACTTCGAAGCGAAGTAAATATCTGACCAGAATACATAGTCAAAGACTTTATGGGCAACACTATCCTTGTTTTCAGTGTTCGGCTGTATCCCTACTTGTCCTCCACTGAAGGCTTCCTACACTGGCTCTTTGCAAAACCCGGTTTCGGCTCTTCGATCTCTATCTCATGTTCCTGCCCTTTACTTAGTACAGACCTTCCACTCTACAAAATCGTATCCAATGTCTCAAACATGTTATGTATTTTCTTTTCAAGCGTGTGGTATCTGTCACTTTTGTTGCAATAGGCGAGCTTATCTAGTTACGCGTTGATCTATTAAAGTACTCCGCACCCACATAGGAACATTCAGATCTATAAATTCGCTTTAATCGATGATCACAACGTGATAGCGCGTGCGGAACGATTCCCAAGGCATGATGTAATGATGAGCGTTTTCGAGGCCCTTGCGACCCCATGAACATCTCTAAATATGTGCCTGATATATGCACGTCGCCCTCACTACTTAGCTCAAACTCTTCCTCCGATTCGCTTAGAATTTTCTATATTTCTGTCGTGACAATTAAGAAATGGCAATGTTCTTCAGACCCTCGAACGTCACCTTGACGCGCGCGCGATGTTTGCGCAGTGACGTCAGCCCCTCACTCTCAGCAACGACTCGCTATAACTCGACTTCTACACAGCAAGCAATTCGTCCCTCTTCACTCACAGTAAACCGCCGCATGCAAGCACGAGAACGAACTACAAGAATTGCAAATCAACTCCAACGGCCCTATAGCAATATGTCGTCCAAGTCCAATAACCCAGAACTTACGCTCGGTGCGGTCTTTGACGTCAAGGACAAGGTTGCACTTGTCACGGGTGGAGGATCAGGCATTGGCTTGATGATCACGCAGACTCTTGCCGTCAATGGAGCTAAGGTGTACGTAAAACTCGATTGTACCAAGTGCATGTGAAACATCTACTGACTTCACTTTTACTTCAGATATATTGTCGGACGGACTGAGGAGAAACTCGAGAAGGTGGCCGAAGTACACGGCAAGGGTATCGCAGGCCAGATCATCCCAATTGTCGGCGACGTATCAACGAAAGACGGCGTACAGTGAGTCAATTGATCAGCCAAGAAACCGCATTTCTGTTATTGATAATACACCAGAAAACTTGTGAAAGAAATCGAATCTCGGGAGAAGTGCCTATGCATCCTCGTGAACAACGCAGGCATCGCACCCGGCAAGACAGAAACCAAAGCCGAGAGCGCAGAAGAGTTGTCCAAGAACCTATTCGACCCAACGTCCGAGAAAGAGTGGCTAGACGTCTACCAAACCAACGTTGTAGGCCCCTTCCTCATGTCCACGGCCTTCCTCCCTCTACTCCAAAAAGCCACAGAGACACACAAAGGCTACTCCGGCACAATCGTAAACATCAGCAGTATATCCGGCCACATCAAGATATCCCAAGGCCATTTCTCCTACAACAGCAGCAAAGGCGCCACGATCCATCTAAACAAGTTGCTCGCGTCTGAGATTGCCAAGAATGGGATTAAGGTTAGGGTTAACAGTATTGCGCCGGGAGTGTTTCCAAGTGAGATGACGACAAATGAGAGTAGGGATGATAATCAGAAGAGTGAGATGCCCAAGGAGCATAAGGAACATCTTCCGAGTCAGAGGCCGGGAATGGATCAGGATATTGCTGCTGCGATTCTGTTTGTTGTTGGGTGTCAGTATCTGAATGGGCAGACTATCACTGTCGATGGGGGCTACGCTATTCAGGTTGGAAACTGAGAGTGCTGCTGACGGCATGGTGGGGAGATGGACATGCGCCGGTGCTCAAGTTTTCTACTTTGAGCAATGCCATATAAGATAATGAGCAGATTACTCCATGACAGAGGGTATCGGGAATAGCTCCTAGGCAGTAATTTACGTCTCCTACTCGATGTATATCTAAATCGAGCGATCAGATCTTTATAAAATTTTCAATCCTGTCCCCTGGTAACCCTTCCATAGCCTCACCAGACATGGTTCCATAAACACCGCACGACCGAATAAACCTATATCTACCTGCCTCTGTATCCACAGTCCGCAGCACGGAAGGCCTTGCGCCACCAAATAATAAACACACCAGGTCTGAAGGCAGCATTTCGCGAGGACCCAAACCCATGAACGCTTCACGCGTAGTGAAGAGAAACGAATTAGTAGCCAGCAAAATAAAAAAGACGAGTTGTAACGGGATCAGGTCTTCACGTGTAGCGGTATAGTGACGTGCACGTCGGCAGCAGAGTACATTAAGTCTGGCGGCCTGCTGACGGACGGAGGGTCCTTGATGATGCCGTCCCAGAAAGTAGAAGTCCATTCACCGCGACACACGAGGTTTGATTCTTCCAGTAAGACTGTGTGTTGATAAGCTTCGAGGTACGTCTCGTTAGTCGTGAGATACGGGCCCGTGAAAGCGTTGAGCATCTCAGCGTGTTTGGCTAGGGGTGAGTCTGCTTTTATATTATGTGGCGAAATCACTGCGTGGCAAGTTCTTTTACCGTTAGCATTGCTACACCCCGAACGATTAGTGGAAAGGGCTGGTAGCTGTGGAAAGGAGATATGTCGGGGAAACAACATGCGGCTCAGCCGAGGGCGCGGCGTGAAATTCCGGGCGAACAAAGATTGGCAGTTTTATAATGTGTGCTGTGGATATGCCAATTGGGGAACCACGAAGGCAAACATAGTTGCTCATTTTGGCTCGGTTCGACTACCCACTCGAGGAACGCAATTCTGCGTCGACTACTACCTGGGGCGACGAATTTGGCGACATTCGGGCCTAGGATGTCTTCACTTCTAGACCATAGTTGCATACCACGGAGATACACTTGCTGAATAGATAAGTTGTAGTTGATGAAGTGATTGCTTGTTCCACCGATATTCTCAGACACGATATTGAGCATGGCGAAGACCTTGTCCCGCGGATCTGTGACACGGCATAGCACGCACAAGAGGAACGCTTCGTCAATGGTGCGGTCCGGAAAGGAGAATTGGACCCTAGCCGTTGTCTCTGGATCGTTGAGCATGCCACTCGTGTTGGAAAGGTATCTGTGCCAAAGCTGGAATGCTCTTCTCATGGAGTTTCTCATGGAGTCTATGCGCGCTATTGCATGCAACGCGAATTGAAGGAGTACTGGGCAGGGAGATCTAGTCTCATCGCGACGTTGCAGGCATCTACAAGGTCGGTCCAAGGTAGTTTGTTTTCACCGTAAACTAAATAGAGATCTGCAGAACACGACCTCTTGCAGCTTCTAGGTTCTTGTAAACCATCTTCTGCCTAGGAAATCTTGCGAAAAGGTAACGTACGGCCGAGAGGTAGCATCGATGCCCGGCAGTAGTTTTCCCAAGTCGATTTGAGGTCGTAGAGGGATCTTTCGCATTAGAATATCAATCTCCTGTGTGTCTTTGAGTGCAGCGAGAGTCCTGGCGGTCTTGAAAGCGAGACGGGTACCAGTGCCAGGCTCTCCTAGATATATCATCGTGCTCGACGCACACAAGTATATCCCTGTGCATCATCTGTACTTGAGAAGATTATTCGATATTGTCAGACTGGTTGATGCAGATCTGATCGATCCAAAATAGGGCCTTGTGTGCATCTGCGGAAGCATTGCTAGAGCTGCTACTTGGTTTTAAAGACTGGCGAAGGCGGAGCAACATCTTCCATATGGCTTCAGAGACGTGAAATACCCGTGGTGCGCTGTCCTTGTATAGCACCAGCCTTTGCTCCTCTTCTTTCACGCTCAAGCATCGTACATGGCGCGAGAGCGCTGGAAGACGGTTCCCATGCTTACGAGATTGCAGTGTAAGATAGTCTAGCGTCCCCTCGAGATTGTTCAGGGAGTTCGGATGGGACAAGAGCGCACGTGAGATCCTCCGGGTCGTCGTTTGAGGCAAACAATAAGAGAAGGCGGATGTGCCTTGGCTTTAGCGGTTGGTAAAGATACACCTGTGGTACTTCAGCTGGTTGTGGAGTCGCGTCTAAAGAGCGGTCACGGGTGGGATCATGCTGCGCCATAATATTGACAGGTCCGAAAATATCAGCGAAGTTTCATATTCTAGAAGAGTGACTAGCGCTTTGTCGGGCTAGATGTTTAAGCAAGCGACAAGCATCCATCCGAACTCGCGAGGGGTGAAGGCCTATTGACGTGGCAGAGAAGGGCGTACAGTATGCACACGGTTTAACCATGACTCGTTCCTCGAGTCTATGAGGCTGGTGGAGCTTCTGAAGAATGGCTTATGTAACGGGTGGAAATCGACATAGGCGTCGAATAAGACAGGTATTGAAGGAGCCTAGAGGCCAGATGAGTCTCATGTTTGAGAAGTTGTTCTGCGGTATGGTGATGTCTATGGCGATGTCTTTAGCTGGGTTCACCCTTGATAAGCATGGGCGTAGCTAGAGCGTTGTGGAAGCAGATAAAGGTTTTGCGCTGTGGAGAGTGGTTTCAGGTACGCGGCATAGCCTCGTGACGGATTGAGTATCCCTTGCTCGCGAAAGTTTCCGTGCAGACCAACTCGAGCTGTCAGAGATGTCATCCCAACCTTGTGATAATCAGCGTGCTCTCGGCCTGACGCCCCGAAACAAGGCTGAGCTGTTAGTGGAATAGTCGCTGGGTGACAAGGTGGGCCCGGGTGTCCAACGGGGGCTGGCGTCGATCATGCTGCACAAGGGGGAGATGACGGCTAGTTCGAGAGCGTATTCCGTCACACGCGGCCCTGGACTCGAGCAGGTGCAGATGGTACAGGCCCGAGTACAGGGCGGCTGCGGAGGGGAGACTGGTGCTGGTGAGGCTTCCCTCGGGCGCGGGTGTCCTGGACTGCACGATTAATGCAGCACCCCACGCACCCAGTTGGTGCGCCTCGGGCAGGGTGCTGATTACGCTAGACTAGTGGGTGGTGCATCCCCAGCTTCGACTCCACTTTAGATACCGCATCCCTCCATCGGCCTGTCGCCCATCTACAGAACTGTCCTGCCATGTCTCTGCAAGTCTGGTTTTCTGCGAGAGTCCAAATATTGACCGCGTAGGTCGCGACGAGCTGGCTCAGCGACGCAGCCCAGCCCTCAATCGTGGCAGATGGCGGAGACTGTCACTGTTCCATCGCCCTCGCTCGTGCTGAAGTCGCCGGATCCTACTCCGCCAATCCTCGCAACCGGCCAGACGATCGCGCCTCCACCACCAACATCAGCAAGCAAGCATGCACCGAAAGCGTCGCAGAGCAATGGTGTTGCCAAGAGAAAACAGTCCAAGAGCCGTAATGGTATGCTACCTCCCCAGTTGTGCTTATCGCCCGCATGATAAGGCTGGCTGCGTGCTCGTCAAAGAAAGTGCCATATTGATATCCATTCATAGGATGCATCACCTGCAAAGCAAAGCGGCTGAAATGCGACGAGACGAAACCTACCTGTCAGCAGTGCGCAAGACGAGCAGTAACTTGCGGAGGCTACAAGAAGGACTTCAAATGGCGGCCATTCGAGGAACCCAATATCCCCGGGAAGCCACCTGCAAAACCACGCAAAGGTTCGCTCACTCGGACTGATGTTTGGCATATCTCTAACATCGCAGACTGTCCACCTATCCCGACTTCCGCACCTTCAAACTTTCATCACCCCCAGGCCAACTTTCCTGAACCTCAATATGCCTTCCCCAGTTCGGCTCAGAACGTCTACTATGCCCCGCCGCCCTCGTCGCTACCTGTCATGCACGGCCTGCCACTACAACCATCATTCCCGCCAACTTCGTACCCACCAGAGCCCATGTATGCTGTCCCGCAGTCGTCACCCTTCATGGTCGCCCCTCAGCCGATTTCGCCTGTCGAGTCGTATGCACCGAGCTCCTTTGGAGGACCACAAAGTTTGTTCAGAGAGGACAGTATCAACACAATGCATACCAAGACCACGGCACCTTCAAGCGTATCATCTGGACAGTCGCCGCGCCTTGTAGACCTTCTATTGCCAGGAACAGATCTCACTGTACCACCAGAGGAATACTCGTTGTTCCTCTCCCAGCATGAAGCATTTTACCAGCCCACTGGCCTGACACCGCCAGCACCAGTGGACGATGATATCGAAGAAATACCCCGCAGCGTCGCTATCGATCCTGAGGCTTGGGTCATGCGATTACCCTCTCCAACGCCCTCGAGTTCGTCGAGCTCGTCCTCGGACTCTCCGGATTTCAACCTTCTCAGCCAGCCGCAGTTCTCCCTTACTTCGCCCGAAACGCTCACGCGACGGTACGATAGAGACACGTGCGGCGTGCTTTCAGTAAAAGATGGTCCCACAGAAAATCCATGGCGGACCCTTGTGTGGCCCCTCGCGCGCGACTGCCCTGCACTTTATCATGCGATTGCTTCTATGACGTCGTTTCACCAGTCGACGGAAATGCCAGCTATGCGCATCCAAGGGATTGACCACATGCGGAATGCCGTTCATGCGCTAGCCGCTGGGTTGCAAAACATGCGTTTTGATGCAGCCATCTCAACAACGCTCGTGCTCGCCTTTTCTGAGTCATGGGATCAGCATATCAGCACAGGCATCGACCATATCAAAGGCGCCAAGATATTGATCAACCAAGCCCTTGTGCAACATCGTCAGACGCCTAAGCAGGGTGAGGAATGGGCTCGTCTAAAGTTTCTCTGCAACACATGGATCTATATGGACGTTATCGCCCGCCTGACTTCGGCCGACAATGATGAGTCGAACGACGTCGATGCCGTACATGAAAGTATCTACGCAACGGGCGAAACGGAGACGACCCTTGATCCGCTAATGGGATGCGCAAACACGCTGTTCCCCATCATAGGTCGTGTGGCAAATCTTGTCAGGAAAGTTCAAAGGACAAAGAGTAACGGGCCCAGTATAATCTCACAGGCGGTGCAATTGAAGTCGCAAATCGAGGAATGGACTCCTCCATCATTCATTGAAGATCCAGAAGACGAGACAACCAGCCCGCATGATTCCATCAAGACTGCCATTGCCTATCAGTATGCTACGCTACTGTACTTACACCAAGCCGTACCTGAGATACCATCACAGTCATCGAGCGTTCTTGCAAAGAGGGTGCTTTGCGAACTAGCCACCGTTGAACCACGCTCCCGCTCCGTCATTGTGCACATATACCCTCTCATGGCAGCAGGCTGCGAAGCGATGGATCAGGAAGACCGCGACTGGGTCAAAGAGCGCTGGGGCTTCATGTCTTCGCGCATGAAACTCGGCATCCTAGAAAAGTGCCTAGAAGTTACAAAGGAAGTCTGGTCACGCCGTGATGCCTATGAAGCTGAGCGTATGGTCATTGACAGCATGCGTAACGACAGTTATTCGCCGGATACACCGCTCAAGCGCGATTTCGAGTCATTCTTCGAGGACTACGATGTTGACAGCGAGTTCTGCTGGCTCAATGCTGGGACTAAGCGTAGGGCACTCGATGCCAACTCAGCCTATGCGATTCCTCCGTCTAGTCCTGTTGTAGAAGAACCGGCAAGAAAGAAGCAACCTTCAAATGGCAACATGGATTGTTTGGAGCATGAGTTTACAGTCAAAGGCCGATTGCACTGGTTGGGCGTGATGAAGGACTGGAACTGGGAAGGTCAGTTGAGAGTGCCTATCTCGTCTACATCTCACTAACATTGACAGTGCTCCTTGGATAACACGTTACCTCACCTCATTGCCATACTCACCACGACTACATATGATCACCTTGGGCCGAGATGACGCACAGTGTACAGTCAAGCGAGCACCAGCATACATCATCGATGTCTACCTGTGCGTTAACCGCATCAGCATCACCTCAACTTTTTTAATACTCAATGCATCAAAACATAGTACAGATCGTTTGTGTCAAATGACGGATATCTGTTTTCAGAGTCATTTTCTGGCGTTACGGGACACGGGGAATGGGAATGGGATAGCACGGCGTTGACTAAGCGTCACAGGGAAATGGAGTTCACCGACGTCTGAAAGGCTTACGCAGCTTACGTACTGGGATGGACAATGGGGTTCAATGTCTTTGCAACTTTTTCGGGTGTCACTGGTACCATTATAACCCTGGAATGGGCCACACTTTACGATTATGAAACTTGGAGTTTGCAGATGGACTGGATTTTCGCTCAGGTTGTGCCTCTATCGGGTCGGCTGTCTGCAACAACAAGTTTAGTCTAGCAACAAAATCTTACAGGAGCCCTTTAAGTCCTCAACAAGTTCACCCTCTCGACGTCGAAAGCTGTCATGATCGGTCTGTTGGGAACCCAAGCGTAACCTGGGCGTCCAGTTACCGACGTGCCCGCACGACGTCCGCTGTAGTATGCGCCTTTGACGCTGACCTGCTGGAGACACGTTGATGCTTGTTACTGTGGCGATTTCAGACAGGTGTCGTCTGGCTGTCGATCTGAAGCCACAGGTTGCGAGTGGTCTGCCAAATACACTCATCCGAAAGGAGGCATCTAGCATGTGCAGCTTACCTGCCCACTAAACTGTACCAGATCCAGACGAAGTATCACAAAACCAGCGCTGTTCACATGCAGAGAGGAAATTGCAAGGCCAGCCACAGTTGCCGCTTCGTCAGAGATACGAGCCATCACAGTCATGTCAGGGTTCGCATACCCAGTGATCTTGATCATCTGACCAGCGATCACTCAAATGTGACATTAAAATGCAGATATCCCGAATTGCAGCTGCTATCGGCGTTCTGGTGGTCCCGTGATGGTGGAAACCGGATGCATGTAACGAGCTTCGAGTCTTGTGGCATGTTGCATAACGCTACCTTCGTGTGGGACCGTGTTTGTGCTCATCGAATCCGCCCCGCCTTGCAAATGGATTGGCACCGTATTTCTTCCAATGCTCGGAGCCAGGCTGCAGGTATGAGCTCTGATCACTGGGAGATTGCGCCAGGCTGCGTGATGGAAGATATTGACCAGCTGTGGAGCTAGGCTGCACGACCTGCGTCGTTAAATCATTCCATATGCGTTGCCTCGTACCAGGATCGAACACCGAACATCACTGCTCTTGCCATGTGCAAAGGGACGCGTCAAAGTCAGTTATAGACTTCCACATGTCGGGATATCGACTCAAACCTCACCGCTCAATAGCAAATTCATAGTCTAGTAATCATGCTCGAATCTCTCTCTCTCTCTCTCGAATCGACCAAAAACACCTCAGCAGCAGGTATCCGCTGCGCATACTCCTCTCCCATCATCAACCAAGCAGAGCAGTGAAATCTCGAACCTTGTGTGCGCTCCTCGATCCAATTCAATTCCGTTAGCAAACAGAGGGTATGTGCATAACCCCAAAACTCAATCCGATGCACGAAGTCTCCTTCTAGAAGCCAAACTATGTACTACCATCATACCTAGCTCGCAACCTCCAACCATATTACCATCTCCCACAAAGAATCGCATCTCGCACTAGGCTTCCTAACTCTCTACATAGCGCTCCGCTCGACCCGCCTTTCCAGAATACGTGGCTCTCAACATTAATCTACACGAGCTTCGTCTAACATATTGGTGGCGTTTTCTCACTCACCACGTATGTCGGCCTGTTAAGCTATGCTGGGCTTGTACGAGGGCGCAAATGCGGATGTAACTGTGACAGTGCGGCGGCCGCACTGTGCACCGTACGCAATTGAGGCAGAAGGAAATGTGACGAAATGGGTAGGTTGGTGTTATGGCTGGTCGTGGGTTTGTTACGTGTGTTGTGTGAATGACTCGGTTGGGCTCAAGGGGGAGTTGGAGGTACCTGACGTGGTGAGTAGTGCTGTGATGGGGTGTGTTCATTGATCAAGGGATTAAGGGATGGATTGGGGTGGTCGATGGCGGAAGGTTTGAAGGAGATAAACCGGATTTTAAGAGATGTTCTGGTAGATTTGATCGTTTTCTTTGCCTTAGCTATTGCGCGCTGTAGAATGAATATGTCGCTATGTGATACGCTCAGAATATAATGCCAACTCCGCACGCCGAAAGAGACCCATATGAATTTTTGCTTTAGGTATTAGTATGATGAGATCCACGGAATGCTCATTCGGAAACAGATTCCTCCTCGTCAGACTGCTCCACCTCAGCATCGCTTACCAGATCGCTCAAGTCACTACTCTCCGCCTCGCTCTCCCCAGTACTTTTAGCATCACTCTCATATTCCTCAACTGCCTTCTTCCTCCCCTTAGCCTTTGCCTTCTTGCCGTTCGCCGCCTTGCCCGGACTAGCCAGCACTTCCTTCCGCCCACCAGACCTCTTGACCAAATGATCAATCGCACACCCTTTCTCCCAGCCCTCACTGCTCTCCCCGGTTATCGCCCGACACCGCGGACACGACTTGCCATGCTTGATCAACAGCTGGTGTAGCGGGTACTTTAGGTCATCCGGGACTCTCACTTCGCAGTGCGCATACGTTGAGTTGCGCGTTGGGCCGGCAAATGTGCCTTTCGCACCGGGCGCAAGACCTGCTGGATCGCCCGGCGCAGGGACCCAGCCTAGCCACTTGCATAGACGAAAGACGTGCGTGTCGACTGCGAAGGAAGGGCGTTGGAGACAGAAGAGGAGGACGCAGGAGGCGGTTTTGGGGCCAATGCCCGGGTACTTTGTCAGCGCGTTGAAGGCGTCGTCGTTGGATAGGAGGTGGAGATGGTCTAATGAGACTACGTTCTGGTCTGCTTTGTCGATTTCGGCGTTCTTCTCTTCTACAGCTTCGTTGGCAGAGCCTGGGGCTTGGTCCGACGACGAGAGATGAGCATTCCGCCGGGCTTGGTTTTCCTCCCACACCATTTGGAGAATCTTCTTGATGTCTTTGCTCTTGACGTCTGCTAGGCCGCCGCTCTTGATTGCTTCGAAAATCTCTTTTGTATCGGCTTGTCGCACTTTGTTCCAATCTACGCTGCCTTTGCCAATGCCTTCTTTTAGGATGCCGAACTTTGATACTAGGCCCGCGAATGCACGGGAAGAGTTGGTGCCGGAAGTTGCGGCTGATAGTCGGGTACGAATCAAGGCATCGAGGACAGAAGGAACTTCTCCGCACCCGGAAACTTCGAGAGAGGGGGTAGGGATCGTCTTTGGGGCTTGAACTTTGCCGTGTACCTTTGATAAGAGGCGAGTCACCTCCTCGCATTCTTCGGCTGTGGGATGGAGATAGTTGGGATAAGGTGTCTGGCCGGGTGTGAGGCCGTAGTTGCTGTTCTTTGCCTTCCCTTTCTTTTTGGGCGACGCTTCAGTGGTTGTAGTAGCTTTCGCGACGAGATCATCAACTTCTTCTTTTTTTGCTTTGGTAGGCTTCGTATCTTTCTTTGCATTCTTAGGCTTCTTTACCGACGACTTAGCATCATCTGATTCCTCTTTAGGTGACACATTAGGAATGGTTCCTAAGTTATGAGGCAATTCATTGACATCTTCCTCTTTCACTGTAGTCTTCTTTGCTCTCTTGGCGCTTTTTGGAGCAGTTGGAGCTTTCGACGATGGTATGTTTTCGGGTGAATCCTCAAGCTTGACAGCCTTTCTTTTCCGTGCATTACGATTGACCGGGGTTGCTGGTGGACTTGATAGTTGAAGTGGCTTCCCAATAGCGACGGATGGTGCTATAGCTTCAGCTTTCACAGCAGAACTTCTAGTGGCTCTCGTCATAATTAAGAAGCTCAATGTATTAGGATGTCGAAAGGAGGCGCGTGATGAACCTCTGAAGAGGCGTGTTGCTAGAACCAGCTTGGATTGAACTCTGCATACAATGATTATTAAGCTTGATTGACGCTGTTAGATGGGTGAGAGAAAGGTCTCGATGAAGCTTAAGCCCGAAACGACCGGTGAAAATGCGATGAAGTGAAGGTATAACAGAAAAGGGATCAATCTCGTGAACGTTTGGCTAGGGGTCATGACGTCGATGACGGTGATTGGAGCTTGGACCCTGGCCCATGCAGGAACATCTTAGCGCGAAGATGCGCCGAGGTGTGGAGATGCTTTCCCCTCCACGTTCACCTTCACAGCAGATCTACTACGCCTTCCTAGTATCTATCAATACCTTGGTCTATACGAGTTATATTCCTCATCCACTCCAGAATGGCTGGAAAAGCGCCCTTGGTCGTTCCTGCCTTGAAGCGGCACACGGCGACCGTTATAGTTGCTCATGGGCTTGGAGATAGCGGGGCTGGTTGGTATGGCGCATCGTTATGTACAAAGCAGAGATACTAATGGACGTGTAGGCTGTTTCTAGCAGAGAATTGGCGGCGTCGAAGCAAGTTCGAAGAAGTAGCCTTCGTCTTCCCCAACGCCCCCAACATTCCCATCACTTTGGTGCGTTTGGAGAGACTGCACTCTTAGACAATGGCACAGGTACTGACGGAAATTAGAACATGGGCATGCGCATGCCTGGTTGGTACGACATCAAGTCCCTTAGCACGCTCGATGACCGCGAAGAAGACGAAAAGGGCATCCTTGCGTCGCGCGACTACTTCCACTCCCTGATCGATCAAGAAGTTGCGAAGGGCATACCTGCGAACCGCATTGTCGTCGGCGGTTTTTCACAAGGAGGTGCATTGGCGTTACTCTCCGGCGTTACATATAAAAACCAGCTAGGGGGCATTTTTGGGCTCAGTTGCTACCTGCTCTTGCAGAAGAAGATAAAGGACATGATACCAACGGACAACCCGAACCAGAACACCCCTATCTTCATGGGGCATGGTGATGCCGATCAAGTGGTCGCGCATAAGTGGGGAAAGATGAGCGCTGATGAACTCGTGAAGCATGGATACAAGGTTGACTTCAGGACCTACAAGTATGACGATCAAACCACAGTAAAGAGTTATCTAACAACGCACAGGAACCTGGTGCACTCAGCCGATCCGGACGAGATCGATCACTTAGAATCCTACCTCATCCAGCAGATACCCGCTCTCGGTGACGCCAAGTCTGAAACATCCCTCTGACTCCCGCGCTCCATCTCTTCCTTCGCGTCGACAGAGGCAACAACAGCCCTGGTTTTACTTCTCACATTAGCGATTGCTTGGCTGGCATGGTACAAGAAGCGTGACGATGGGTTACAGCGGAAGTCAACAGATCTGAAATGACAGCAGACTTTTAGAGCTTTTCTACCTAGATGGGATTACAGGGACACGTAGTACGGGCTGTTTAGTGCGGCGATGCCTGATGTAATTACCATCCATCCCCTGCAGCGGAGATCATTCATTGTAGGTTACAATGATCATCGGCTGGTGAGCCAGTACTCTGTATGCGTTCCGTATATCATATGTATTGGGGTTGAACTGACGGACTTACTTAATATCTACAGCATGCTCAAGGTACATATTTCCTATACACTATTCGGTCGTTTAGGGAAGTAAATTTTACCCTGTTGCGCTACATTTGATCTTTTGTTACTACCATTGGCTTTTTCCTCCGTTGGAGAATTTTCTTCAAAAAAAATTCGTTTAACTAGACCCACAGATCCCCCTCATCGTCGCTACTATACTACCACCCACGTACGAAACCCTCCTTACGCCAGCGTACACCATAAGTATGTCGCTGCCCGACGAAGTTATTATATAAACAGTTTACCTTCCGATCTTCTCATCCAATCAGATATCCGATATGGTCTAGTGGCTAGGATTTGCCGCTCTCATCGAGAGTACACTCACAGTGCCGGCAAGGCCCGGGTTCGATTCCCGGTGTCGGAAAGTGTTGTTTTGCATCTTTTTGTTATGAAAAGTTACCTTTTGGCACCTCTTTGCATTTTTGTGGGTGTAGGTGTGGTTCGAACTCCATCACTTCTTCCTACTAAACAACCTAGCCCTGTAGCATCGAAGTACTACAGGCACAATCTTCAGTACGCTACGGATCGAAGAAAACGTCCCTCTCCTCCTTCCACCAAGCCCTGTCTTTGTGCTCTTCCATTCGCTTCATAAAGCCCAGGATATCTATCCTGCCAATCAGACACATGAAACAGCCCCGTGCCGTCCACTCGCTCAGAAACTGTCGATACGCTTGGTATCCAGGTGGGAAGATAGGATTGCCCAAGCGTGCGCTCTCGTCGTCCACTACAACCGGTTTGATAGCATCTTTCCCCACCGCAAGCATATGCCCAACAAGCTCTTTCGTATTGAAAGTTCGATTTCGATCCTGCGACAGGCGCTTCAACTCCCTTTTCAGATGCTCCTCCAAAGCCAGCGCTTCCTGCGAACCGACGGGATTATCAAGGCTGAATCCATAGGGCAGCGTACTCCAGATTTTCTTCGGCACCTCCATGAAGCGCACAGCATGCTCGTAACGCACATACACCTTAATATCATTAGCCTGACGATCTTGATCCCATTCTATGGGGATCTCATGGAACCACGGCGGATTGTCGTGGGGTAGCGTTTGGAGGCGGGTTAGCCAGTTGTCTTTGATTTCGCGCTCCATGCGCTGCATCATGATTTTCCAGCGCCACCAGGGGAGCTCGTCCGGGCGAGTGATGTCCGCGCGGTCGGTTGTGATGGAGTTGATGTCTTTGCATAAGGGGCAGCGGAAGAACTTTGTGTTTGGGTCTGTTTCCTTGGGATGGATTACTCCGCGTCCTATTGGGGAACGTTAGCTAGGAACAGTGGTATCATGGTGTGTAGATGGAACGTACCGCCGCTACCGTCGATATGCCACGTGAGACACTCCAAGCACACGAAGTGCTTGCATTTCAGCTGGCACGCATATTCGCTCTCGGTGAACCAATCTCGGCTGCAGATGAAGCAGCCATCGCCTAGAAATTCTGCTTGCTTGGATGGCGGCGGCTTACGATATAGGGTTACATGTGCTTCGATATCGGGGCGAGGGTACCTTTGCCGCAAGGTTAAGTAGTCAGCGAAAATTGAATCAGGAAAGCTTATCGCGATACTCACCATTCTATTAGCTGCGGAGGTATATTCAACATGTTATCAATATTCTCCCGCGCATGAAAGAAAGCTCGGTCATAGCTAGCCTGGTACAAACTCTGCACGATCCTACATTAGCCTTGAGAATCCCCACAATCTCAACATATCCCATCACTTACATGTAGTCTCGTCCACCAAGAATCATGCTCATGCCCCTTCACCATCGGTGGCTGCATACTCCGCCACTTCCCACACTCGATCCTATACTCTTCTTCCTCCCTACCAAATCTACCTACATCACTTCCACCGAGCGGGATCAAAGTCATTCTCTTAACCACGTACACCAGTGGCCCTCCCTTCTTTAGCGCAAACTTGCCGCTTTCGAGCACCGTGTTGCCCGCATACTTCGTCACCCTCGCCATCGCTCTACCAAAGGGATTCCTGCTTTGCATATCTTTTTCGGATTCGGTAGTAGTCCATTGCGTAAACTGCACTTTTGTTGGTGCATGCTTGAGGGCTTTGGTGATGGTTAGGAACGTATGACCGTCTTCGCCCCAGGAGTTAGCTCCCTGTGGACGAGAACGTTTCTTGGAGTTCGCAGGGGGTTGGAGGCGGAGGCATGCTTTTGGGTAGCCGCATAGTGAGGGGTAGATGTAGCGTGTTATATGGTTTGGTTTCAGGACTGAGGCGCCGCCGCGGAAGAATAGTTCTAGATCATGGGGGTCAGGATTCTTCGTTTTGAGATTTGCTTTCTTTGCCATGGCTAGGGAAGGGGATGTGTGTTGCTTCATGGTTTATTCGACTAGATTTATATGCCGCGTGCTATGCTGACATTCGCTCAGTGACAGGAACATTGTGAAGACAAGTACTAACGCAATTCAATGGCATTAACTGCAGTGTAAACTCACCGATATCTACGTTCGTTGGGTCTACGATTGCTGCTGTTAGATTTTATTCATTGCCGTTTTCTTGATATCTATCTTCAAAGTCTTATCAAAGGTCTTCGCAGGTCACGCCTGTTTTTCATCTTTCTTGTCCGTCTAGATCCAAACCAACCGTGCCGAAAACCTTCCTCTTCCAACTCACGTTTTACGCAGCCTCTAAATCAGCCCATTTTCAAGAGTAACTTAGTTGCACTTTCCCCACTTTGCCTGGCACCAATTCGCCGCGCCGCAAAAGTCGACTCCACTTCCACAGAAATTGCTTCCAGAACAGCACAGTCCACTCTTGCACTTCTTGTTCACAATCGGGCCGCACGTCTCTCCTTCACCGGACTCGCCCTTCGGGGCAGTAGGCTCTGCTGGCTTGCTCATAGTGTCACACTTGCCGAAACCGGCCTGGCATCCATCACCGCAGTAGAGAGCTTGGTCCTGGATGTCGTTCTTGGGGCCGCAGTGGCCGGCGGATGAGCAGCAGCGGTAGACTAAGAGTTGAGATACGAAGTTAGTATGTGGGTCACTTGTATTTGGTAGATGGAGGTCACGTACAGTAGCCGTTTGTGCCGGCTCCTGGGCAGGTTACACCGCCTTCAGCATGGCCGCAGACATCGATTACGGGAACGCTGGTAGGGAAGGTAGTGGCTGGGGAGGTCGCCTGCTTGGTTGCGCTGGTTTTGAGGGTCGTGGCAGTGGGTTTGCAGCTAGAGGCCGAGCCGGAGAAGGGGTGCAGGCAAGTTGCGGCGTCGCAGTGATCGACTGTGGTACCACACTGGGGAGAAAGTTAGTTGGTGTTGATGCTTCCTTGTCGAAGAGTCTTGATAGATAATTGTACGAAGAGAGGGTTGACGTACCCAACCGTACTGGCTACCTGGGAGGAAGTATCAGCATTGTCAAGTTTCAATCAGTTTGTTGAGTACTTGCAGCATTCATTCTTTGCGCAGACCTGGTTTCCATTCTGGGGTCCGCAGTTTCCAGCGAACACCCCAGAAACCAACGACAAAATAGCGAAAGTTGAGACACGCATTATGACTAGGATTATCTTTTTGGAGAGCGAGTGACGGTTGATATCAATGAATAAATCGCACCATAAAATAGAACAAAGAAGACGAAGTCTGAAAACGAAGTAAATCTCAGCGAGGATCCGAAGCAGCTCTTTAGTACCCCCGTATTAATAGCAGTTCCCCGTATTGCCCCACTGTCATGATCCCATCGTGGGTCCAATCATGACCATAATGCGCATAGCCTCGCATGGTCACTCCTGAGGCTGAACATTGGGCCGGCGCTACAGGTGGATCGACGAGGTGCAATGCTTGTCGGGAAGAAGCTTGTTCCTGGCGACAGGGATCATAAGTCCCCTAAAACAATATCGTTTGGCCGGAGCCTCGTGTTTCGGCGTTACCTTACCGGACCATCGGCATGCCTCTAACGTTTGCGAAGGGAGCTCCTAGGCTATGCAGTCCAACACGGTCCCAAGAATACGTCTTTTTGGGATTGTGCATACTTCAAGAGGTTGAGGTTTGGCTGCTATGCATTGCCGGCGATGGACCGCTATAACACTCGATCCCTTCCGAAGGAGTTAGTTAGGTTCTCGTAACGCGAGAAATGAACAAACAAACCGTTACGCGCAATGAAAACAACGAGCTCGAGAGCTGGTAGCGGCCGAAATAAGCTGTCGCCAAGCGCTAACTAGCGGGGCCAATCACGGCTTGATCCCTGCACCTTCTCCTTTATCACGGCGCAAAGCTTTGAGGCGTTAGCTTAACACGTGGGGCGGTGCGGAAATACATGGACTGGGCTGGACGAAGAGGACAAGCTCCTTCGCTATGGGGCGTGCAGGCCGGTCGGTCCGCAATGACGTCCATAACCATTAGAACAGCTTGAAATAGCCGTCGTAGCCGAGAATGTGCTTTCTGGTCTGTATCCTGAAGGTAGTAATGATAGTATTACATAGAATATAAATGTGTTAGAACACATGCTAGTTACATATTTGGAAATGCTAGCAGTACAGGGTATCTTTAATAGGAACATAATATCCTCCTCAAGTCCTGATACAGACAAATAGATCATGCTGATATCTCCTTATCCCTATAATTTACTGAAGGAAGAAGTTGTGGTAGATGTACATAGTATGGGGTTGCCGCCGTTGATATGTCGCGAAGTGGTCATGCGTGTTATATGTGAAATAGACCTGTTAACATTATAGCTGTGTATATGTCCACGAAGATAATCGCTTCGCGATGAAGGCTGCGCCCAGCCGTATTGATACAATAGTCGTCGTCCAGGAATCGTACAACAATGCCGTCGTGTCGTTATGTCGTCATGTCGACTTTCGAATGCGTCTCGGGAATGGGATCTCAGTAATAGCTCAACCCCGAAGCTCTAACCCTCTTCTTTCCCTTTCCTTTGTCTTTCTTCTTCGCGGCAGGTGTCGAATTCGTAATCGTTTTTTCCTTTCCCCCCAACCTCTCCCGCTTCTTATCCTCTTCAATATTCCCTGCCATCTTACTTGCGCCTCCTGTCATAAAGTCGCCATAGACACTGTCTGCGTACATGCCTGGTGTTGCTGGCTGGCTATGCAAAGCCATCTGCAGCCATTCCCCGCCCTCTTCCCAGCCATCACCAGCAGCATTAGCAGCCCTAACCTCGTCGATATAGGCCTCCATCCTGCTTCTCTCGTTATCATCTTCGAGACCACAGCCACAGCCGCAACCGACTACGCATTCGCCGTTGTCCATACCTAGCTCGTCATCCATGCAGTCAAAGTGGGCGACGTGGCCGCAGGCAGGACACAGATAGAAGCGTCCAGACACACGGATCCAACAGATACAGCAGCTGTAGATAGGTTCGGGAGGCGAGGGCTTTGTGGCAGTAGAGGTAGAGCCAGTGGTAGGTATGTGGGTACCACTCAAAGATGATGCGCCAGAGACGTTCGAAGTGCCTCGCGATAGGCTAGGCCTGCCACCCCTGCTCAGCTGAGGATGCAGCTTGTTTTGACCTGGTGAAGTGCCAAGCCCAGCGAGTCTCTCGTCAGGCTCCTTTGATGGGTTCGTGGCTGGAATTGAGAGTCTCAGGTATTGCTCGGTAGAGATGAACACGTCCGGTGGCGGCGCAAATTCTTCTGCCACCGTGAAGGCTGCTGTGCCTGGTTGAAACTCTTGGGCTTCTGGATTGAAGGAAAAGTTCCTCGGGGATACAGCGGGTGAGCGCTTCAACTGCCCTGTTGTAGCTGATAGGGGTCCTAGGCTCGTTGAACCTCGCGAAAGCTGTCCAGGTTCTGCGCCGTGCTTTTCATCGTAGCCACCTTTCTTGAGTGCAAGATACATTGAACTCGCACGAGATCCGCTCCGAGAGCTTCCAGGCGGGAAGTAGGATACTAAGCCATTGAACTTCAGTACCTCAGCTCTCTGACTGACCAGGTCCCAACATCCCAGCATCTCAGCATACTGCTCTCTCCATGCGCGATGCAGCCAGTCTTTGCTCATGTCTAGCAGCGGCCTACTCACACATGCCTCATCGTCGAATTGATCCTGGTTTTTGAGTGTAACTTTGATTGATTCCATACCATCCTGGTCGTCATTATCTCTAGGCGTTCCAGGTCCAGTGTACTCCGATGCACCATCATACGCGATACCGCCATCCTCGTTGAGTCTGTCATAGTCAGAGTCAGAATCGTAGATGTAGTCCACGTCAATATGTTCTGCTTGTCCAAAGCTCGCTCTCTTGCCGTGCTTCGAACGTGAGGGTGCTAGACTGCGCCTATCGTGAGAATCGCTGCCATAGAATGTTGTTGTTCCCCAGGTGACCCCGCTAGTCGGTGCAGAAGTGGAAAGATCATCTGCTCGGGATTTGACTGGCGGTGAAGAGGAGATAGCATTCGCGAATGGTCGTGACAACGCAGCTACTGCACTCGCGAAGTTCGCCGTCGAGCTTTTCTTGAGAGCCGTATGACTTTGCTCAGGCGATGTTGAATATGGCGTGTTGGTGGTCGTTTGAGCACTTCTCATTGTTGACGCTCGAGACAGGGTAGGCGGCGTGTTTCCGGTCGAGTAAGGTGTAACAGGCTCGGAATTGACTGTATCGCTCCCCCATGGCCCATTGGAGCTGCCATGACTTCCATAAGTGTCTAGATTCTTTGCCAGCCTCTGCCACCCAAATTCATTAATAGGTGTTGCAAATCTTGAATACGATGGTATCGACGGAATAGAGATTGTAGGTCTAAACAGACTCCACGCAGCATCAGCAGAAGAGAAGTAATCTAGCGAAAAGGCAGGCGCTTCCATCGACATAGGTAGCTGGGACTGTCGCATCCTAGCCATAGCAGAGGTCACTCCTTCACGTGCAGCAGGTTCCGCGAATATACAGGATAGCATGGCAAGCATCTGGGTATCGGCAAGTCGTTCAAAGTGGTCAAACAAAGCGGGTATAAGCCAGGTAACGACGGTATGGTTTCCCCATTTTATCCTTCCTTTCAGTTTGGGATTAGTCACCGTGTCTGCCTCATCAAACTGGAGGTCCAGGCCACTATCTTTACGTTTAATCCTCACGAGAGCTCTCCGGGCAAGCACAAGAACCTGGTCCCTCCGGTGTGTTTGTGGTAGTATTTCCAAAGGTACCTCATTACTCAAAACCAGTTTGCAAAGCATCCAGATATCCGCTAGGTCCTCCAATCCATGTCGTCTTGCAACTCCAGCATTGTGCTCACATATCTCAGGTCCAGGGCCAAAGATCCGGTATTCCTCCGCAAGAACACGCTTACTAGGGACCAACTCTTCAACCGCCGAACCTAATATGGACACTATAGACCTAGTTTTTCCAGAGGGTTTCCCTGCACCGGATGAAGAGGGATGTGAATTACGCGATTGGAACCTAGATGCGGCTTTTTGCCAAGCCAAAGGAGGTTGGAAATTCCCGATGTGTGTGTTCCCCGCATGACCAGAACCGGATGAAGACGAAGGCGAGCTCGATGCTTCCCAAGAACCCACTGAAGATGTTGGAGACGACGTACCATCCGAGTCATCAGTGTGCTGATTCGCAAATCGACCGAATGTTTCGAAAATATCGTCTTTCGCAGGGCCAGGCCGAAGATTCCTAGTTATTCGGAATTGAATCGTCTCCAAGGCAGGTGCGGACTTAGGCGGCGGTATCCTGGCGATAACGAGGGTACCACTCACCGAGAATCGGGCAGTACACTGGATAGCGAGAGGAACGTTAGCATTCGTATGAGAAGATTGCATCACGTCATTAGTAAACTCGCCGTCATGTTCATCATCCTCACTGGAACTCTCTCCTCCTGGCAGTGGTCCTAGATCCTCCAACGGCTGGTTCTCCCCGGCAAGGTGCAGACTATCGTCCAATCCGCGTTCTCCAAGGGCGTATGAAAGGACGGCCTCCAGTGCTTCTCGCTGTTGTTCCGCGCATACCCCGGCAATGTGGTTCATATTGTCCGTTAGTTCTTCCAGATTCTCCCTGCTGATCGAAGCCGTGGTCCTCTCGAACTCGATCTCCAAGGGGGTCTGAGTTCTGGTGGGAAGGGCACCCGGTGGTGTAGTCTCAACGATTTTAGGGTATCCTGCGGGGAACTTGATCGTGAATCGGAGGAAGACTAGTTTGAGGTCTTCGGTTGTTGTGTCGTAATCACCCCAGGGGCCATTGAAGGAAACGGTTATGCGGCGTCCCGGAACATCAATATGTTCAAAGGTAAGCTTCTTGTATTTGTTTCCGACATAAGAGATCTCGGCTCCTAGATTGTTCTGTTCCTGGTATGGGTACTTCTCTTCGCGGTCGTACTGGTTTGGTCGAGCGCGAAAATCATTGACGTCGTTGTGCCGATCGCCGCCGAATTTGACCCCATCCATCCAGGTGATGTGCGTGACTACGCGTGGATCGTTGCGGCGGATAGGTTGCGCTGTCATCGTTTCTCGCGGAAGCGTCTCAACGTGGACTCGGGGCTGAGTCAGACCGTTGAAGCGCGATGTGAAGATTTCATCGTTCAGTGTATAATTCTGCAGAAGGGTGGAAAGGTTGCCTTTGCGCTGATGTCGAGGAGGGCCAAACGCGTCTCGAGTGGTCGCAGTCGTTGTAGCTGCAGGACCGTCGCGGTAGGTGACATAGCTGGCGCCCTTGCGAGTTGCACTTGGCCGCTCGATGAGAGGCTCACCTTTGCGAAAGCCCACGGTGCTCTCGAGAAGCTCTGAGGTGAGGCGATGAAGATGCAGATGCTTGTCAGTGCCCCAAGAAACCAGCTGGAAGTCGCGATCGTCAATGCCGTTGTCAGTAGAACCTCGCGAGCGCCACAGGAACTCACGGACTTGGGCGTCGTGTTCGTGGCCTTGGAAGTCATGCGCGGGGGCGTTGATGAACGTGGATTCACTGCTATCGTTGACGTGCTTGTAGAGCCACAGACTGGAGTTGCCGCGTTGGGGCATAGCCAGGATGCCGTGAGGGAAGGGCGTGTGTCGTGCCCGCCATACTGGGTAATGGGTACGAATAACACGGCGCGGCTTGGAGATGTCAGCTGTCACGCCTACGTTGTTCCAGAGCTTGATGGTAGCGTCTAGTGAGCAGGTCATGATCTTCTTGGGGTCATTGCGATTCCAATCGATGCCATAGATCTTGGTGCTATGGGCCGCGATGGTCGAGAGGGGAGTAGCTCCGCGGCGCGTGTCCCAGATATGAAGGTATTTGTCGTGAGCGCTTGCAATGATCTTGTCATTTTGACGGTTCCACTTGACCTGGGTCGCGCCTGCTGTAAAATCTGCAAGCTTAAGCGGCGCCTGCCTGCTTCGCAAGTCATGCACGAAGACGAAGCTGTCCACGCCGCAGGTTGCCAGAAGGTCAGGGTGGTGAGCAGAGAAGTTGATGTCGGTGATGGCCCTGTCGTGGGCCCGCAAAGTGTACTCAATCGGCGCCTTCTTGTTATTATAAGGCATCGAGAGGTTGTACACAAGTGCAAGCTGGTTGCGAGTGGAGGCGATCCACTCTGCTCTCACGGCAAAGGGCGACCACTGAACATCAGCCACGTCCCAGGATGACTGGTTTGGGATGAAGAGTGGCAGCGACCAAGGATTGTCAAGATCAATGATGCGCAGCCCGTTCTTGCTTGCGAGCACAACATCGCGTCCTGCTGGACTGATGCTGGCCGCGCCAATCTCGTCGTCGACGGCAATCGATAAGTTGCGATCAAATGTCGGGCTCTCGAAGGCCGACGATGGGCCACCAGCAGTGGCTGCCATCGTTGGCCGCGTGGGTGTCTTGTCGTCTTGTCGTGATGGGGAGAGGGAGCTTGGGCCGATTGGTGTTTCCGCAGGAGCCAGTCGTGGCGTGGACAGCTCCAGCCCGTATCCCTTAGCGCGTGGCGCCTTCTTGACCATCCCACCAAGCCCAGCCCCGCTTACCTCATGCCGACTCTGTGGGCCTGGCTACGACATTCTCGCCTGTCCTTCTACATCTACCAACGCAACCGCCATCGAACCCCGCAAGACGCCCACAACGAGGATAGGATCGAGCAGCTCAACATCCACGAGTTCATCCAGGCGTAAACGACTTTCTGCTGTCTCAGCAGTCCCTAGCTTATCATGTCTCTGCCTAAGCGAATCATCAAGGAGACCGAGAGGCTAGTCAACGAGCCGTAAGACTTTCCGCGGGGCGTAACGAGATAAGACTGACAACGGTCTGTGTATAGGGTCCAGGGAATATCAGCTACTCCCCATGACGACAACCTACGGTACTTCGATGTGACCATCGATGGTCCTTCGCAGTCACCATACGAGGGTACGTTTGTCGCGGAAAGCATGACCCTTGAGTTTGGCTGACAAAACATAGGCGGCGTCTTCAAGCTCGAGCTTTTCCTCCCAGATGACTATCCCATGACTCCACCCAAAGTCCGCTTCCTCACCAAAATCTATCACCCGAACATCGACAGACTGGGCCGCATCTGCCTCGACGTCCTCAAGAGTGAGTACGCTTCAGACTGGGTTGCGTGTGGATTTGCTGACACCCTCAGGTAACTGGTCGCCGGCACTTCAGATTCGTACCATTCTCCTCTCAATCCAGGCCCTCCTCGGCGCTCCAAACCCTGACGATCCTCTCGCAAACGACGTGGCGCAGGCGTGGAAGGAAAACCAGGCGCAAGCCATCAAGACTGCTCAGGAGTGGACTCAGCAGTATGCGAAGCCATGAAGTTGAACACACAGTCACCGCGACAGCGTTCGCTTCAGCAGATGCGTCTTTTTGTATCAACATGGACACAGTGGACTGGTCCTCATGCATCTTTCCCATTTCCCCTTATATAGACCTGGCCGTTTGCTGCACTGGAAGGCCTGGCGTTGGTCGGACGATCTGGTTAGCATGACGGCGATATACCCTGGCAGGCAGAGGTTGTGATTCGGTTTCCCATCTAGGATCCTGGCCAGCGTGATGAATGAAAATGATTGATGACTCAAAATCTTCCTGTATGCATTGCTGACATTGGTACCGATCGACCCATGAGTGCGTCAAATGTGTGTCCAACCATATGCAGCATGTGAGCGACACAGAGTCCCAGCAGAGTCCCAGAAAGAGCCTTTGGACCAACGGAGCGACATGGCAATGTAGGAAGCGTGCACTCAAGCGTTATAATTGTGTCCCTGCGTACGCTTTGTGGTTCCTAGTACCTGTGTCTTTTGCGCCGTTCGGTTCGTTGATTTCCTAGTGGGGTGCCATTTGTTGTGAGTCGCTATCGCTCTCTCTCTCTCTTTCCAACATTGGTACACTGTACTCAACAACAGCATCACCACTATAGCGGTTAGCCCCGCATGAGATACGTCTAGCTTATTCGCCAAATGTTCGTCGATAAGCTAACAATATTACAGGCACTATGGTTCTTCTCTCCGTGCCGTCCGCGCCTTGCCAGAGGTGCTGCTGCGCAGGCTCCAGACATTCAGACATCTGTCGTGTTTCGATGCGCTCCCGTGCTAATCCCGCGAATACACAAGCGGCGGAAGACTTCTCAGGTATGACTGACGTGTATTGGCTCATATGAGCAGGTCTGTCGATCGGACACTGCTTCCGCAAATCGCGGAAGCCAACGCCACGGCAGGACCTGCCTTTGCGCGGCGGAAAGATCTGTATCGATCACAGAGCCACTTACATCCTCGTAGAACGCTTGTACGCAGCGCTGAACCAAGCACTGATTCAGGGCAATACCGTTGATACAGCTCACATAGCCCGCGAGCCGCCGATTCAGTCGACATCGTTCGAATGGCCGCAGACATCTGCAGCCGACGTTGGACATAGACCTAGAAGCTGCTCCAAGGCGTCCATGATAACCGTTGCTACAGCAGCAGGACTCTGAAGTGGCTTGCCGCCTCACTGTTCAAAGAGCCTGTTTCGGCATCCCAATGAACGTACAATCCCCGCGAATGAAGTCGCCGGCCACAACATCGACTCGTGCATGATGATAGCTTCTCACCGCTCCACCTACACATGGATATGGAGCCTCAGCTGCTGAATACTGATCGAGACTTGGGACGCTGTCACAACATGTTGTCCATCACCCAAGACGCCTATACAAACAAGCAGTCAGCAAGCTATGGGCGTAGATGGTTCGTTCTTCTGCAACGCGGTCCTTCTCTTTCCCATGAACACATGACATCTACAAGGAGTGTCTGATATTGAACGACGATCTCAACGCTTGGTTCGGTCCAAATATTTTGAGAAGAGATGGAAGGGCGTATGCTCCGCCAAACCTACGTCAGCGTGGCATAGAGGAGTCGCCACGAGAAACAACTAAACAAGCGGTACCATACCCACAGCCATCCTCCAAACACAAACACATTTTGTCTAATAGGGAGGATCAGAGAGAATGACCGTAGTCAGTGGTTGATATAACGATTCTTGCGAAGATCAAAGCGAAACTGGTGGGACTAGCGCTCCCTCGATATCCTGAAGCCCGACTCAATAAATGGCCCAGAGTCGGACTTGTCACTAGAACATATATCATCGACTACGATAACGCTCAACCGGAAGCAGAATCTTGCTTGAGAGGATGCTATTGGCATATATCAGTCCCTGACTGGAATGAGCGGCAGACGAGATACCGTCACACTGGGGTACGGGAACTCGAAATGAGCCTGAAGGAGGGAAAAGGCTGGGATCGCTACTACCAGATTGCGGTGAACCGACGAGGTGCATTCCGCGTAGCAACGTTGTAGCTTCTCCTGTGAGTTATTGAGGAAATGGTCTGCATTACGTGCTTCCGCGTGCCATTGACTATGGACGGCCGAATTCGTACGTGAGAAAAGTCTGCAGCCTCATCGAGTCCGAGCTAGCATCTGGGGTCTGGCAATGCTATGCTGACCTTACTTTAACATCTTGTCGAAGTGGTCGACTGCTCCTTAAGTCTGAGCTGCGATTGTGGCTGTCCCAGGGCTCGAACCAAGTTTAAGCAATGGCGAGTTTGCCGAAATTGAGGGCTATCCCCTTAGCGAATCTACTACTTCTCGTGAAGTTGACCAAGGCTTCCTATACTGTGCTTTCCATCTCTTCCTGCAGCTGCACCATGGTATAGAAGCTCGGCTGGCCTAAAGATGATATCTTAATGGCTTACGGCTAGCCTTTAATGCGATATCAAGGAGCTTATCTGAGGTGGGACTGCATGCATTTGGAGCACTTTCCAATGCCGCAAGCAGGTTACCGCATGTAACGAATTCGTGTCGAGCGTTAAGAGTGCGAGTATGGGTCGACGTACATCGAGAGCGGGAAACGCCAGAGGCGGCAGCAAGCCTAAGTCCTTGCACATACTATCAGCATGTATGGCTTTATTTTTTGTCCGAAGATTAAGGCCGCGCTTCTTCTTAGGCTCTTACATGTCCAGGCCGTCGGGGATGGCGGGGTGACCACCCGAAACGGCGCCGCAGCCTTGCGGAAAGCGGCCCTCATGTTCAATTCAGGCTCGCGTTCAGTCTCTCCTGCCGGTGAGTCTCTAGTACCATGCTACTACTATGCCTGTATGACAGTCATCTTCATCTCATCCAACGGCACTCGGTCGGATGGGTCGAAGGCCTCGAAGACGACGTTGTAGGCGTCCGCTCTGGAGAGGAGCTTGCTCGACCGACGTCCGCGTCACAAATGTGCGTTGCCAATTGCTAGGAGGTCCTCTAAAGCGCCCTGAGAGTCAGCTGTGCCACCCACGGTGGTAGCGACTGGGTAGAAGTGTTACTCAAAAGCCCTTGTCAGTGCATTTCGAATTCGCAAACAGCCCAACCTTGACGCGCCCGAAGTCACGGTCAGCTCCGATGCTTTCAAGTTCTCTATCCGTGAAAGCTTGGGGAGCTGGCGTGTATCAATCCTCCTGGGGGTGTTGGCAGTGTAGGAGCGAGGGCTCGCTGGAGAAAAGCTCCACACATGGCCTTCATCCGCGAGCCGAAGAGATGCAGATCGCAATACGATACATTCGAGGAGTCTTAGTGAGTATACTTGTAGTCCTTGGGTCCGCATCATGCAGTACAGGTTGGAGTGATTTTGGCGTAGTTGAATCAGCGGTTTGGGTGCAGCTGCAGTATGGGATTTTGCCCAAGCAACGAGGGGAACAACAAGTGAAGCTGGGTGGAGCGCACCCAACCCTCCTTCCTTTCTCCCTCGATTGGGGAATGATCAAGCCTGAGCAGACCATTGAGCAACTCACAGCCAAGTGCAAGCTCATTACCGCTTAGAGGACTATTCTCATTATGCGGCACATATCTCCTACCGATACAAGATATCCAGAAATCAGGCGTGGCAGCTTTCGTTGCCCGCCATCGTCTCGTACCATTGGCTCACATATGTCAAGTAAATCGTCATATGACCGCCGTTTGGCCGCTTTCCGAATCTCCAATTGCCTCACTCTCTACGCACCTTCAAGGCTGGGACGTGGATACCGAATCTCGACCGCCGGTCAGTTGGTCTTATTTCACATCGTCCAAAATGTGCACCTTTCAGGTTATCCAGGCTCCTCGCAATCACCTCGCAGAACGGTCAGCAGAAGTACGAAAGGCTGAAGCTTATCGCGTACGAAGATGTGGGAAACTTAACGCATGCGAAGCACTATCAGATAGCGGCAGACGGGGTACAAAGTATAGTGAAGAACGAATTTGCGCTGCCATGCCTTCATATGAGGAGAGTGGTGTTCCCACGGAAAGTAAAGGTCAAGTTGACGACACCTACTAAAGACGTTCAGTATCGAAATAGAGCTATCCGAATCCACCTAAATCCAGACGATAAACACATACAACGAAGATAAGCAAGGTGCAAAAGACAACAAGCATACATTTGTGGTAAATACAGGGGTATAATACATGGCACCACGATCTCCTCCAAGAATATTGGCAAATTCGATCGAGTTAATGCACAACATGCGTCGATTGACAACTGCCCCATTCCTCAACAATGCACTGTTCTCTAAACATGCATCCTGGTACTTTCTACCTCCTGCTTTTTTCGACTAAACAATCGTGGTGCGCCTTCCGAGCAACCAATGACCATCATTTTCGAATCGGTCCGATCGGGACCCCCATGGCATGTCATGCAGAACTCTCGATGCATTGCAGCTGAATGAGTGGGTATGCGGTATGCCGATATCTCGACAAGACTCGAGAGGAGATTCTTTTTAGGTATCATAACTCATCGCACAATGCGTGGATGAGGCCATCATGGCATGGTTATCGTCTGCCCTTCCGGCAGAATTTCTGTGTGAAGTCGGTCTCGAGATTTGAGAAGTTACCAGACGGAGATGTAGGTGGCGACAGATGCGAGCATGTGTCTGGAGTCTACAAACTGTCAGTTTCAGACTGTACACGCTGTATGATCAAGAAGACGGCTTACTGAACAGAAGGAATTGGATCGACTCCTTGCTTCTGCCTCGAGTGCTTGAGTCTCGTAAGTATATGTAATGCGCAGCAAGTCGTAAATGGTCAAACAAGTAGTCGACATGTTGAAAATCCGTCTTGTCTTCTTTTCCACAGCCTTTGTTTTCTGGCCCCAAATTCAAGATGCCCGAGTCCCTTAAGTATCCCCTGTGCTGTAACACCGCATGTGCTTGCTCACAAATATCCGCGCTGTGGTTGGTCCGGACAAGCTTACACCCAAGACTGTCGAATGGCAGACGCCGCCTCTCCAAGCCAGCGCAACTTTATCAGAATCAAGTAGTAAGCAACGGGGGAAATACAGACATATGCGCGCCTCACCTTCACTTTATAGTCGACCCCTCACACCAACACCGCCGCAAAGCCCAGGCACATGCGTTGCACACCAGCCCATCACAGCGCTAACACTCAGACAAGCCTAGTTTCAGCGGACGCCGTGCATGAACACTGTCGGGGTGCCCTCTTGGCTAACGCCGATGTTTGTCCGTGCGCGCCTTCCTCCGCGTTACCCGCTGGCTTTTATTCGCATGCGTGGCATGCATTATCGGATCCGATCGCAGAGTTGGGAACCGACGAGGGGTGTGATGTGGTTGCCTAGAGGCGTCACAAAGGAAGAGAATGGATAGGGCTGACGTGATTGGGTTGGGCTTCACGGGTGTTTCGGAGATGGTGCACTTCGACCGAGTGCGGTCGAGGTTAACGCCGATGTAAAATGTCCGAATATAGCGACACGACCGGTAATCGCGAAGGCAACCACTTTTTGGACTTTTTATGAGTGATGGCTAACCGGTACGAATGAGTACGCGTCGGCGCTTTAGAGCATCAATTCGAGAAGCACGTGGAAGATGGAGGCCCTACCGCTCTGGCTGCATCTCTACACGTTCTCGTAGTTGACTTCTACTTCGCCCCCAATGCAATCAGCCTCCCCTGTCCATCCACCACGTAGACCCTCCCATCCCCAAATACCGGCCTCCCATACTTGTTCGCCCCTTCGACCTTTGGCAACTTCAATTCAACCAGTGTCCCATTCTCTGGCACTGCCTTGAACGCCAGTAATCCCTTTTCAGGCTCCGTGACCCATACAATCCCACTTCCTGGCTTACCTTGATTGCTCGTTACAGTGGGGATGCCGACGCCAACCCCTTGTAGATTCGTTGCAGAGGACTTTCCAGCGAGGGTGAAGAGCTGGGAGGAATCGCTATTGGGAGCGAGCTTATATGCGGCAAGAGGTGCGCTTCCAGGGTTCACATAGATGTAGCCACCTTCAAGAGGGTAAGAACCTATCCCGCCAAAGACTTCGCCATCTAGATGGATAGTCTGGAGAACACCGTCCGAGCCGTTCCGGCCTTGTCGATAGCCGCCGAGATTGTCGAGATCGTGAATATACATTTTCGAGTTCTTGCTCGTTGCGACTCCAAGACGCTTCGCCTGCGGTGTTGAAAAGGCCTCATCTAGGATTGCGAGGCCGCCACTTCCTATGTCCTGGCCTTCATCAGCTTGATAGTCGTATGGTCTGAACCAGTCTACGAGCTGTACGCCTTTCCCGCTCTCTTCGTCGAGGGTAATGCGAGTTACAGATTCTGACAAGACGTCAAGATGCGTCTTCCCGGATATAGGTGCGGTTGAAATATTCAAGTCCACAGATCCTCCGCCATTGTCAATTGTAAAGTAAACATCCTTCCCATCGGATGCAAGACCCATTCCTGCCTGCCAGACGCCACCACCCCCACCACCATGCCACAGAGTCCAGTCATCAGTGTACAATGAGTTGGGCCCCGCTTGCGTAGCCCAGCGATATATACTCCGCGTGCCTAAATTAACCGCGACTACAGAGCCGGTATAATTGAATGCATCGCATAGCCCTCCAAAGCCGGCATACAGCGTTTCACCGAGCAGCAGCAAAGAAGGGCGCTGTAGCACCAGGCCTCCTAGGAACATTTTCCGCGGATCGTTATCCGCTGGCATATCATCGATGAGGAGCGGGAATTTGTATAGATCTTGCAGCGTGTCGAGGTATACAGCGTATAAATAGTACACTGCATTCAGTGGTGGGTTCGCACCACCTGGTAGTCGATAGTCCCTGCCAGACCTTTAGCATCCCATTCTGACTACCCATTATTGGTTACGTACTCGATATACGACTTCACGTAGAAGAAGGCAATTTCATAGTCAGTGTAGATCACGGGCGTTCCCATGATACCCATCGTCTTCCCTAGCTGCGTGCAATATGCCTGCTCCATTGGCCAAGGTGGCAGGATCTGGCGCTCATTGAGTAGTTCGCCTGTTTCTGCGTCGAACGTGCGCACGCGGTTTTCAGTCGAGGCGGTGAAGATGATTTGGCGTCCGGTTGAGGAGAGGGTGTGGACTAAGGGGCGGGCCCAGTGCTATTCTGCCATTAGTACGGTGAGGTGCAGAGTATGTTGTGAGAGGATAACAGTAGTGTACCTTTTCATCTGGGTTGAACGTCGCATTCCATAGCTGTTTGAACTGCGAGACTGACTCGGGGTCGAGATTGTGGTCGCCTCCCAGGTAGGAAGATTGCCCTATGTCTGCATCGCGAGGAGAATCTGAAGGTGCTACTGCCTTGACAAAAGCAGCGAACGTCAAGAGAAAGACACAGAACGGAACAACGCGTCTTAAAACACCCATCTTGATGTCAAACTTCTAAACCCGCGGAGGAAAACGAAACGCTGAGCAAACGGCACGCCCGCATTTATAAAGCCGACCGCCTCCATGCTTGCGAGGACTACTGGGTACGAGACACATAGGACGTAATCGCTAAGAATTTAAAAGAGTACCATCTAAATGTTTGATCTGGTCGTCGGTACTGGGGTAAATCATGTGCCGGATATTGTTCGCGACAAGGAATGTTATTTGCTGCATATTGAACGGTGGGGCACGACAGCGAACTATACCCGGGATACTAACCTAGCGAAGACTCGAATTACTGGGATGTTATCGTTATAAAGATAGTTACAATAGTCAAGGCGGTCTGTAAGAGTGTCAGCAGAAAGGAAAAAGTTTAATGTAGTTAGCTGCACATACGTTGACCCCTGGCTAGTCTGCTTACTACCCTAGTATGATGCTCGAAACGGAAGCTCGAGTATCTCATATGCTAAACGCAGCGATATAGCAATACCTTTCCTCTGCGTTCATATATATGACCGTCTACTCCACACTAGGAACCTGGTCCTCCAGTCTCCTCAGCAGCGGCACCCTCTCCGCATCAATATTCTCGCCTTCTACATCCTTCGGATTCGGATACTGCATTTTCGCATACTCGCCTTTCCCAACCTTGCTTACACGCCATGTGCCCTGCTCCCCAGCTTCTTTGAAAAACAGTTGATTCTCCTCAAAGCTCCGCCCGCCCGTCTCCGGCAGGTAGAAATACGTCCACAACCCGGCGACGGCGTTTGTACCCGCAAATACAATGAATATGAAGTAGTCCAAATTGTTGAAGAGAACAGGCGTGAGAAACGTGATGGCGAAATTTGCTAGGCCCCAGATTATAACGGAGATGGCGGTGCCCTGGGCTCGGGCGGTGGTGGGGAAGATTTCTGTGGGAACGAGCCAGACGGTGGAGAGCCAGCCGATGCCGAAGGCTCCTGTTGCTACGAACAGGATGACGGTGCCGATGACGCCTGGGACGTAGACTGGAATGTGGAGGTTCGACGCGTTGGCAGCTAGCCCGCCAAATAAGGCTAACAGCAGGAACGAGGAAGAAAGCATGATGGAGCCTTGGACAAGTAGATGTCGCCGCCCGAGCGCGTCAATGAGCAGCCACGCGAGGGTCATGAGAAAGAAGTAGGATGTGTAGTTGCCGAGGGTCAAGTATTCTGATGTGCGAACATCGAAACCAAGTAGCTATCATTGACCATCGTCAGTATCCCAATTTATCTAGAATACGGGAGTATGGAAGTACTCACACCGAAGATTTGAGGCCCGTACACAGAAACCGCACCATAACCCGTAAGCGCCTGATTGATCTGGCACATGATCGTGACCATCGTCGGATGGAATTGCGGATGATACGGATTCACCATATCCAGATACCCCACATGATCGTCCTTCTCTTTCTCATGCTGCTCAAGCAATTCGTCGAACCGCTCCGGCCCTTCATCACCGTAGATATCGTACAGAGCATCTTTGGCATCATCCTGGCGATCATTGAAAATGAACCATCGCGGGGATTCCGGCAAGCGCTCAACGACCGCCATCAGCAGAACTGGATAAATCTGCATAACAATAATAGGTGTCCGCCACGCCCACTGGTTCTGTTTTCCAAGCGCAATGGTAACACCAAGATTGATACCGAACGCCATGAGGAGGCCGAAAATATTGGACTGGAATTCCTGCGCCAGCGCCTTGCCTCGTGCTTCGTCCGCACTCAACTCAGATGAATACGTCGGAATCACCGCGTCGATGCCGCCAACGCCTAAGCCCATAACCACCCTCCCAATCAACATGACCGGCAACGCAACTTGCGGAAACTTCATCCCCGCAACAAACATGATCAGATTGCCCAAACTCGCGCTCGCCAAGCTGAAGAAAATGCTCTTCTTGCGTCCAAACATGTCTGCGAGTTTGGAAAAAAGGACCGCGCCGACTGCGCAGCCTAGATAGTACACTGCGACGATGACACCAACGATGGGGGATTCTTCGTCGATGCCCATTGTATGTAGGTAGTTGTAATTGGTATTGATAAGTGACATCATGCCTTGATCGTAGCCATACAGCGCAATGGCCGTCGCGGAAAATATCACGACGTTTGTCTGCTTGTCGGTGATTGCATGGCGGACATGCTGGGTGATGAACGACATCGTTGCCTAACTGCCCGTGGGAACAGGTCAGGTAATTTGGGGGAGATCAATCGAGAGAAAGGGCAATTGAGCGAAAGATGTAATGAGGGACTTCAGACTACATTCCTGACGTGCATAGAGCTGCCGTTGAGGCTAGACGTTACCGTCCAAATTCTTGGTCACCTGGTGGGTACGCGGGAGTGTTTTCTGGTATGACATAGTGGTGCATGGATTGGCGCTTGACGCGATGCTGATCTGAGACTAGGTTCGGAGAGCCCCACCAGCTTACTGTGTGCCTGTGCCTTGAACCTCGCTTTCCAGATTGTTACCAACACCAAAGTATCATTCTTCGTATCCCCTTCCCCTGGCCGTGTTATCCGATGTTCTGTATGTAATCGCAATGCAACGTACTAGATCTTGACTCTTGAGGGACGCAAGAACAGGCACTTCACGCGGCCTAGTGTAAGCTGCATGAATTAGCACGCATCTAGAGGGGATCTAGACTGAGCAAAGGGTATCTTATTCATTTTTCCTTGATACGAAACGTATTTCGGTGGGATAGGTGGGATTTTGTACTGTATAGTGAATCACATTGCCATCCAGATAACCTTGTATAGTCACCTGCCTACGTTTTGGCTCTCCATCAACGATCTCACGCATAATTTCCCCTTTAGAACCTGTCTTGACTGACATTTCCGTTCTTGTAAACTCATCAAGCCTTCGCCGTGGATTCTGCCCCGACAAGTCATCGTACCTCGATGTCGTTCTTGGGCAGCTCAAGGGCGTGCCTCGGCGGGCAACGCGTGATACATCGCCGCAATAAGCATTTCCGCCGATGCGCTGGACACATTGTTTGCAAGGAACTTCCTGCCCTAAAGATCTAATCTCAAGATTCATCGATGTCTCTTATGTACGCGTATAATGGCTGTATGCACAGTGTCCGATCTTGTCGCACTTGGTGAATTCGGGGTCACGCTTAGTACTCCCCACGACTAGAAGTGGAGACATGTAGTCAGTGGACTGTTATGGTATGGGAATGGCTGACGGTACTCACTACATGTCCACTTGTTGATCTTGACGTCGAGAGACTTGTCTTCATCGGAAGGTACTAGTTCACTCGCATCTAGCTGCTCGCGACGTCGTGAAAGAAGCTGATTCTTCTTGCAGCACTTGCAGTCGTTGCGGCATGACTCGTTTGCCTTGCACCAACCACCAGGGACAACGTAGCAGAAGCCATACTCGCAAGTGCGGACGCCCCGGTAGTCGGAGGTACACTCATTGTACTTGTCTTCAACTGCTTCTCTTCTCGAAGGAGGTGCCCTGTCTACACAAGTCGCGCCGTCAGGGAGATCAAAGCAGCCCTGGGGGCAATGCTCTACGAAGTGTCCAGGATGTCCGGGAAGACCGTCAACGTACTGGTAGATGTCGTTGCCGTTGCAGTTGTATCTGAGCGCGACCATTAGCATATATCTCCGGCGAGCTTGATTATATCAAGCATACCTGTTAGCCCCATCGTCGTTTAGAGGTGTTGATGCACTGTCGGTAGCTACGGCAAGCGCAGCTAGTCCTAGTCCCAGTCTCGCAAGAGCGAGGGTAAAGAGCTTCATTTCAGCCACTGCTACAGGAACCTGTTGTACTGTACTATAATCGAGAGGATGAGTCCGCAGTGATCGTATGAGGTGTCAGGGAGTCAGAGAAGGTAGTAAGTAGAGGAAAGCTAGATGAAAGTCGCTCTTCGAAGTGGGTCTACGCACAACTGGAAGAGCGTTTGTCTGCTGCCGCGCACGGAAATAAGAGGAAGTCGAGAGAATGCGCTCGTTAGAAAGCAAGCGCGGAGCCGGAGCGGAGGAAAGTGCAGGAGCGTTGAGGTGAGGTGAAGGGGAAAGGAGTGCCATGTCCAAGGGCTCCGGTGGTCCAATGTAGTGTTGAAGATATGTATGTTTCAATAAATTGTTAAATTGCTTCGATGTACGAATAGGAGCACTGTCATTTGACACATCTCTGACGCAGTGGTCAGTGGAGCTATGGGCGGGTTGCTACTTGGTCGACGCATCCTCAGGAGACCGTATGATTAGCGGAAGTGGACAAAATCTATATTTCTTGTGTATCTGTGTATAGCCTGCGCGTACGTGTAGGTCAGCAAAGTTGTCCCAGGCACAAGTGGGTTGCCTCGTCACGGTAACGGTACCACGGTCCATGCTTCGTATGAGCACAAGCGTATTACAATGGAGCACCATCATCACAATCACGTAACACTCAGATTTCGTAGTCAGTAGTTAGCCACAAGGTCAAGAGGGAAGCATCAAGCATTCGAAGTTGGTTTGAAGCAATACTGAAATACTTTTAATCTGCAAACATATGCTAGATGGATACTCATGGTCTATCAAAGCACCCAAACGCGGCGCAAACAATCCTCTATAAACGCCGTACCATGCAAATCTAAGATATCATGCGTCACTTGAAACTCATGAAAACGTCTAATCAGCTTCATCATCTGTGTTTGGAGGCTGAGGAGTGCCCTGTTGATCTAGTTAGCAATGTGCGCTGTACAATGAGAATGACGGGAACGTACCTTCGGGCTGTTCAGCCAATCAATATACCTCAACCGTCTCCTAACTTCCCTCTCCTTGAGCTCCTTCTTTGTCATCTTCTTCTTCTTCTTTGCTCTGAACTTCATATCATCTTTCGCTCCCTCGGCATCACTCATGACCGGTGTGCCGGTCGTACTCGGTGCCGCGCTGCTCACATTGCTGCTCACGTTACTGCTCCCGGGCCGCGAATCTTCGAAACGGTCCATATTAACGGCGAGATGGCCCTTATGCGTAACACGGCCATCGGCAACATGCCATTGCTCTGGGCACAGGGCACCGACGAATTCTTCGTTATGCGAGATCATTATGACACCACCCTTGTAATCACGGATTGCGACGGCGAGACCGCCTAGAGAGTCGCGGTCAAGGAAATTGGTGGGCTCATCCAGGACGAGAAGATGAGGATTGTTCCACATCGCACCAGCTAAGTGAATGTTAGTCAATTCGAACAGAACACAGGGTACTAGCTTTTGACTTACCCAAGACGACCTTGACCTTCTGGCCACCAGAGAGACCAGAAATCTCGTTGTGGTTCGCAATCTCGGGATCCATGCCCAAATCTTCAAAGTGCTTGGAGATAACCTTTGGTTCCAGAACTCGGTATCCAAGACCCTCGCGGGACGATTCATGATCATCAAACTCCTGGATCAACTTCTGGAAGCCCTTCTCAAGCAAGGTCTCCCGAGAAATCATTGTGTTAAACTTGGGCAACATGTGCAGCCACTTAACCTCATACTGGAAACTCTTCTTGTACTTTTGACGTCCAATGAGTGCCTCGATTCTGCGTGGTCCCTTGCCGTCACCCAGGTCGATGGGTGTTTCCATTTGAGCCTTGTCTGCCTCGGTCAGAACACGAGTCTGCTTCATCAGCACTTCGCGATCGTCACCGTTGGCGTATCGCCACTGAAGGTACTGGTTGGGTGTCTTCTCCATATGCATCTCGACGTGCTCAAGAGCGTGCTGCTTGATGTATCCGATACGCAAGTTGGGGTGCTTCTCGACTTTGCCTTCCTGAGGGATAGTCTCGCCGGTAAGCATCTTGATAAGCGTAGATTTACCAGCACCGTTGGCACCAATAATGGCGACACGAGATGACAGAGACAGGTTGCAAGAAGCGTCAACAAGCGACGGCTTCGAAGCACCGGGGTAGGTGTACGTGCAGTTCGTCATGCGAAGAATCGAGCGAGTGTTCGACTTGACACCAGTGAGAATGCCAGGAGGAGGAAACTTGAACTGGACCGCCGATGCAGACAAGGTGTAGTAGCTCTTAGCTTCTGGCTTGACCTTGACGAAGTCAGCAAGGTTGCCCTTGTAGCAGACCAGCTTCTTCTGCTCGTAGTGGTAGATGTCTGTGCAAACAGCGTCGAGGAAACCGGAGTCGTGGGAAACGATCAAACTAGTGATCTCGGTGTGCTTCTGCAGATATTGCTCTAGCCAGGCAACATTGGCGACATCCAAATGATTGGTAGGTTCGTCGAGAAGCAGGACATCGGCCCTCATGAGCATGGCACGAGCCAAAGCTAGCTTCATCTTCCAACCTCCAGACAAAGAGCCGACCTTTTCCGATTGCCTGCCTTCAGGACCAGAAGTGAAACCAACTTCTTCCAGAACTTCGATGATTCGCTCTCTGCTCTCATCCTTGAATCTTGGGTCCCGGATAATGTATTCAAGAATGGTGATTTCAGCATCTTCGCCCTGGTTGTGCTCCACAAAGCAGGTCTTGACCTCGTCTTGGGGCGGGAATCCCTCCAACTTGCCACCTGCAATACTACGCATCAGTGTGGACTTTCCGGCACCGTTGCGACCGCAGAGACCATAGCGATGGCCCTTCAATAAACGAAGATTGGTGTGCGAAAGGAGCAACATGCCACCGTAGCCCAAGGAGAAGGTAGCGTTTACGATCTCAGTCTCGCCATCATCTTCCTGGATGGGTTGGCCAAATTTGCGGTGATCTTCATCCACGTAGAACTTGTTCACAGACTCTGCCACCTTTTCGGCGTCTCCAGCATTCATCAACGGCTCCAGATAAGGAGCAATGAGCTGCGGAACACGCTTAAGCTCTCGCTGATCAACATCTTCGGCAATCATCTCTGAGATGTAGTTCTTTGCGACAGCCCAAACCTCTGCGTCTCCAGGAAAATTGAGCAGGCTGCCATTGACACTGATATGCTTCTCTATGGTCTTCGCAACGTCGGATGGTTGGGTCCGGGCAATAGCACCGCTGTCCACGTTGCCGTCCTTGTCCGCCATAGCCTTATCAATGACGTCCAATGCACGTTGTCCAATCTCTCGGACCTCTGGCAGAGATGCGCGTTCTACTACGGCTTTGACGCCTGGCCTCAGTTTCGGCAGGAAAGCGCGGGCCTCGATAGGATCGTGGACGAGCTTCGTTAAGTTCTCGACAACAACGACGGTCTGACGAGTGACTTCCTGGGAAGTGGAAGGAGAGTTCAGAGAGCGCTCAAGGAGCGGTGTAACCATGGCAAGTACGGGAGATGTGACAATGGCGACGAAGGTAGTCTGAGAGAGGGCATGGATCGCCTTCTGAAGACTCTGTGTGGAAGGGTCCTCGATGGACTTGACAAGGAGCGGTATCCGGGGCGCGATGTCGTCGTTCTGAAGGAGCGTGGTGAGGCTATTCATCGTCTTGAGCGACTGTTTTGCGACCTACACAACGTTAGCTCTAAGTGTCAAGAATAGGATGTGGAAATCATACCTCGGACTTGAGATCATGCATGCCGGACTCGACAACGGGAATAAGACCCTCGAGCTTCTTACCCATTGCCTCGCGCAGGACATCTTTCTCCTTCTCTACCTCAAAGCTTTCCATGCCCATCTTCGCTTTGTCTGCCATACGGCCGATAAGCTCGAATGCGCCAACAGCGCCTTGCCATTTTCCAGACTTCTTGCCCAGGTACTTGGTCAGGACTGGCAGCAGGCCGAAGACCTTTGCTTCGGCGCTCAGGTTGTCAAAGAGTGCGTCAAGCGCATACTTGGCCGATTCCTTGACCGAGCCTGTCTTGTCTGCGAGCGCATCAAGTGCCAGCGGTACCAAAGTCTCCTCCTGTACCAAAAATATGGCCTCTGTCAACTTTTGTGCACGCGTAAGGCGCTCAAAGAAGGCGCCGAGGGCATTCATAGCGCCCTCTCTCCGCACGGCATCCTTCTTGTTGGTCGCCGCCTTCTTGATCTCGTCGATTATGCCATAGCCTTTGAGCCCGCGGAAGCCCACCGAGTTCTGCAGGACTGTTGTGAGGGCATAGGCGGCGTCTACCGAAGCGTGCGACGTTTTCGCAGTCACAATGCTGGTGATAAAGGCCGTGACATCCTCATATGAGGGCGGCGGGGCCGCGCCGGCCTTGTCGACGACAATAGCGGGAGCCATGGGGGGACTCTCCGAGTGTGGCATCGGCAGCGGAAAGGCGTCGTCTTCTCTTGCGCGAGGGAGATAATTCTTTTTTGGAGGGGGGTCCTTATCGATATGAAGGGGATTTATCGCGGGCTGATGCGTAAGCGGTGCCCAACAGCAAAGACGGTGAGGTAAAGGGTATCAAACGTGTACAGACGCCCAACAGAAGAGTGGAGAGTCTATACAATACAAAAACAAACAGCAAAGGGAGAAGAGTGCACAGAGAGTGCGTTGAGGGGTGGCGGCCTTAGTAGTCGGGCTCGGAACGAAATTATTCTGACCGCGGGTCAAAGCGCCGCTTTGATGCACGTTTTTCTTTGCCCGCACTAGGCCGCTTCTAAGAGAGCAAGGCTGAATGCCGGCCAAAGATTAATTGCAGTAGGAGATGGTGGCAAAGTGGAAAAGTGCTTTGCATGACATCCATGCTGTCCTCTATTTTTGTTTATAGAAAAAAACATATACGAGCGATCTGTGGGCATTCACATGTTCTGCGGCAACCTGCCTGATCCGGTAGGTAAGCGAAATCCATCGATTCTGCAGGCATTGAGAGCCTCAACACTTCGTTACAGAGAAGCGAAATTCAGACCAAAACATTCCAACAGATCATGGTGAACGAGTATGGGTGCTGCTATATCTATCCGAGATACACTCACTACTGAAGATATTACTTCGAGATGCGAGTTCTAAGACTCGACGAATGCGAATTCCTAGCTGGCCAATCATCCGCTTGCTATTGTATAGACGCATTATACATTGACTCTCTCTTGGTGCTCAGCAATCATCTCTTGCTTGATGTCCATGTCCATTTGCTGTCTTTGTTCATCCGTGGCGTCTGTCAGATGTACGACGACAGGTTCGCCAAAGAGTTCTGCTAGCTCTTCGAGCGACTTCCCTTTCGTCTCAGGATATAGAAAGTAGACGACTACTATCGAAACTAGAGTGAGGCATGCAAAGACTATAGGTATGCGTCAGCGAGATGCTTCAGAGAGAGACAATTCAGTTCTACGCACCAACGAAGTACTTGTACCCGATATTCGCTATTGCCGTGGCTCCAGGTGTCACGAATGTGATGCAGGAAATGAAGTACGTAGTTGTCGCCATAGCCACACCGGAAGAGCGAATGTTCGTGGGCAGAATCTCGGCGCTGTATATGAACGATGCGGCGTCGATGAATAGGCCGTAGAAAAAGACGAACATCATTACTGCAACAATAGCCACCTTTTGGCCGGCGATGCTATGTGCGGAACCTTCGATGAATCGGCCTATCATTGCTGCTTCGATGACAACACATATCATACATCCAATAAACCCTGTCAAAAGCGCCTGCTTGTGTCAGTAAAACTCGATCTCAGTGCAAATTGACTTACGAATCTTCGACCTGTCTTATCTACCGTCAGGAGCGAGAACAGATTACCCAGTGCCCCAATAAGCGTGTAAACGCAGTACATCAAGAGCGGAAGATACCCAGTCAAGCCCAGATTTGTGTAAATGATAACCGAATAGTAATTGATGACGAGGCCGCCAGTAGCATTCGCCGCATACTGAACGAAGCAGGACAGAAAGGCTCTCTTGCGATAAGAGGGCGTGCGGAGAATCGCTAGGTAGCCACCTGCATTCTGGGACTCAAGTTCAATCTGCTTCTTCATCTGATAGAACTCTTCGTGCGCTGCAATTTCATCGGCATCACTAGGGTCGTGGTGCAGTCTACTGAGGATCGCCCACGCTTCAGGAATGCGGTGTTTCGCAATGAGCCATCGTGGAGATTCTGGAACCCACAAACAACCAACAAGAAGGACCAGAGGAGGAACACATGTGAAAGCTAGTGGCCCTCGCCAACCGAAAGTGAGGTTATCCGAGAAGAAGCATCCGAAGCCAACCCAGGCCGACGTATTATATCCAGATACGAGAAAAAATCCATGAAGACCAGTTAGCATGCCTCGTTTCGAAGGCGTTGATGCTTCTGCTAGGTAGATGGGAACCAGTGTAGCCAAAGCACCTAGTCCACTACCTTGAATGATCCGAACGAGGATGAGCATGGCGACATGAACACTCCCAGCTGTCAATGCGCCGCCAATAATGGCTATAATGGAAGCAGTAATAAGACTCCATTTCCGACCAATCTTATCGGCCAACGGACCTCCCCCAAGGGCGCCTATGCAGGCCCCGAAAAAGAATAGGGCATTGACGGCGCCGAGGATGTTGTTTGTATAGTCCGAGCCGGGTCCAGTTGCTGCGAGATTGAAGTACTTGTAGAAGCCTGGCTGGCCGATACTGGTTGCAAAGGAAGCGAATCCTAGCGAAGTTTTAGTCGGAGACTCAAAAAAGAAGGCGCGGTCGAAGTACCGAATCCATATGTGAAACTCCCAACGGCCACTATGAGGCCGACGGCGACGTTATAGCCACTGGTCTTCGTCATGATAACCGGCTGATAGTTTAAGATCCAGAGCGATTAAGATATCCTAGACGAAGTATGAACAGACATATGCATGGTGATCTGCAGGACATGAGTGGCTTTATAGCCTCTTGGGGTACCTTCTAGCTGGGTCGAGTCAAGACATGGCCAGTCCGGGGGAGTGGAGACCAATGGCCTCGCAGCTAAATATCAACCCCATGGGGTAGCGTGAACTGAATAGCAATAAATTCTGGAACCTAGCGTTCTAGCATGGCCTGATTGAACAGAATAATGAGTGCCACACGGGAGACGATACCCGCAGTTGCGGAGATCAGCGTTGTTACTGAGGAGGTGCAACAACGGCAGGAGATTAATTTCCGGGAATCAGCAGAATTAATTGGTCGTGACACGCGTCAAGGAATACATCTACAATAGTAATCAAGTTTGAGAGTCGAAGGATGGTGCAGCGACAGCTTCACGACCATAGGAAGTCGTGCCCTTGGAAGGCGCTAGTGGAAAGCTTAACCCGGCGCTATCTCCACACTCCGCCACAGGGAAAGGAGATCCGCGGACAACAAAGTCTCCACGACAGTGGGTTCGGAAATCCGTCATCTTTGCTTTTGTCATATCTCAGCAATATAGGAATGTCCCATACCGCCCCTCATGTTTTGCATGATTTAAGGTTGACCAACATTCAAATAACCCAAAACCTTCGCGCAATGTTGACTGCCTCTGGCTGGTGATCAACAACAAACTTATAATCACGGCTTAGCAATTGTCAGATGGAGCAAGTTCTTAGCTTCCCTCACTTCTATCAAAGACACATGAAGAGCACGGCACAATGCCTACCACAGCCTAACTTTTGTTGACGAAGCAGAACCGTCTGACCATTGCCAAACGGCCGTGAAAGAAGATGACCCTTATCTCGACAGACTACCATGGCATTCGAGAGATCGCGACTAGGGATGGCGTTAAGCTTGGTTAAGTGGACCTCTTCAGAGACGATTAAAACGAGATTACTCACTGTTCCAAGTTCCGAATCTATGCGCATTTTTACGCGAAGGTACGAAGGAGCTCGTATGTTGTGAGTACTGTCTCCATCCCCGCGCCTACATCAACACCACTATCTCGGAGCTAAAGTACACTGTCGCCACCACACCTACTAATTAGAGTATACTTTAATAGCTATAGATTACTTATATATATATACATAGTTAAGGATTCTATTATATTATTTTGTGGTGTAGAGTTATAATTGCTGTGTGTTAAGGGAGGCTAGCACTCAAAAAATACGAGCTCCTTTGTACACACCTTAAACTGCTGACTAATTCTTCAAGACGTTCAATGCCCTCGTTGGCACCCATGGTGATGCTGAGTGAACAGGAAGTGATAACAACACAGCTGTGCACAAGATTCTGGACGGATGCACAAACCCTTTATATACTCTTAGCATCTAGCATACCTTATTTGCTTCATATATTCCTCATTAGAACGATATCCCGTCGATTAGAAATGCTCACCAAGGATTACTTAGAGTAGCTCTTAGAAGCCTGCTGACATTTAGCATAGACTCCCAACCTCGGAGTGAAATACTTCTAGGGTAACAGACTGAAGCTCTATCCGTTACTTGAAACCTCGAATCCCACTAGAAGACACATGCCGGGCTACTCAAGGCTTTGGTCTTATGTGCTAGCACAACAACGTCGCGTCATAAAGAGATGAGAAGACAATTGGACACTACTCAAATAGACTTGTCAGGGTATGTGGGTATGCCTCGCTTTAGACTATCGCTGGATGTTCTTGAAAGAAGTATTCTGAGTCCGATGCAAAGCTTCGATCCGGGTATTCCTCACATTACCTTTCACTTATTTGATGTACCTAATGAAGGATAAGAAGAGTAATGAAAGCTAACCACAAATGGCGAAATCATCGATATTTCTATCAAGTTCATAGTTCTACACCTCTACGAAGGACCCCGTTTTTTTTTAGTGCTAGCCTCTCTTAACACACAGCAATTGTGACTCTACGCTATAAGACAACGTAATAGAATCCTTACTCTGTATATATATATATAAGTATTCTATAGCTATTAATATATAGTCTAATTAGTAGGTATGGTGGCGACAGTGTACTTTAGCTCTAAGACAGTAATATTGATGCAGGCGCGGGATTGGAGCCAGTACTCAAAAGATACGAGCTCTTTCGTAGCAGTATAGTCTGTTATCAGTCGAATATATGACGTTTCACTCCAAATATGGGTGGCTGTGTTGTCCCTCTTACGCGGCCCGCAGGGTGCAGAATTGATGGTGTGGTGAATATGTTGCTCTCATTAAGCCGGTGCTTAAAACATCCCGCATTGCTTCCCGCCGTGTTTTGCTACGCGTATACGACGGTTCGGCGGATCGTGTCTAGAAGTTAGAGCTCCAGATGTCGCACTAGTAGCGTAACTGTACCACAAGCGTTCGTTCCGTTTATGTGGTAGCCTTGGAAGTGGTACAAAGTGAGGTCCGTCACATGCATTAGCTAGGTACTTGGACCCCAATACGACGAGTCGGTATACCCGTATCGCACCTCGTCAAGCCACTCAATCGCTGGTACCGAGACGCGGGTGTCCGATGAAGGGTGATCGACCTCGTATAGTGGAGACGTGAACGTCGTTCCGATCACCTTGCACTTTCAATACTTCGAGACAGTTCTGACGTAAGACAGAGATACATCAACCATTTGCGTTTGCCGGGCCGCAATCCGCTTTTACAATGCAGAGATCGCTTAGAGGGCAGGTCAGCCTTCTCGAAGTGTTTCCTCGTGAGCTAGCCAGCACAGCCAACCCACGCGATCAACGCTAGGATACGATTGTATGCAGCGATCACCCGCCGTGCAAATGCATCCAATATCCCCGAAAGCACATTGGCTGCGAATTAATTTAACACCCATAAGCCGTTTATTGCCAGCGCGCCGTTGCCGCAATATAGGCCATGCGTTGTCAGGATCAGGGTTCATGTGTACGCGCTTAGGCGAGGTGAATACAAATTGCGGACGTCATAAGCGTGGAGTGAGATCGACCTCGCGTATGCGAAGTAGATTGGGCAGGTTCTTGTGAGATACGCTGACGATAAGATTGACCGTTATTACGAGGGTCCCTCGGGAACTGGGGAGTTGGGAAATTGGCGCCAGGCGCAGCTTACTTGGAATTTTCCGCCTATTATACTGCACTGCTGTGCCGAGGAGCTGATTGTTGCCATGATGGGCTTGTGTCGAGAGTATTGTAGACTCTTGCAGCCTTGTCGTTGTTCAATTCCCAGGGTAGTGTGGCTGGTACACAGCGAGTCCTGCTAATGTCGTCATACTCTCTTGGATGCGTCCTTGGGACGGCACAGATCCTGGGGTCTTAGGTATCGTCGTCAGCATCGACACTGATACTAACGTCTTGGACAGTAGTCCATGCTTCAAGTAAGCGTGTCGTCATGCCTATCTTCGCCGGACCCTCTTCGCCGGACCCGTTGCCAAACAAATACAGTGACATTCTATAGAGTAAAGGACAGTCAGAATGTCCTACTCCCCGCACACAAGCCACGGTCAAGCAGCGCACTGTGCTTACCAACACGAGGATCAAAATACCCTTGTGTGATCCACCGCCCGCATAGGCTGCGTTGCCCACACGTACAATTCTTACTGTGAGTTGCTGAAGATTAGGTTTTCGATAAAGTGCTGCATAAGTTCGACACATCATATGGTCAGGCACTCCCGACAGCCAGGTTGCAGCGTGGGCCGTCGTCCAGTGTAACCGAGGCCAATATTGGTCTTGTGTCCCACGCTTAATGTCCACTGCATCCTCCTACTTGCCTTTTGGCGTTGACCAGTCCAATGACAATGAATACTGGAGCGGTAGCTTCGGAAAATACTGTAGCTCCTGCATAAAAGCGATACTCTAGTTTTCGAAGAGAAAAGGGACACTCTTTCCAGGGTGCTGCATCGTCCATGCTAGCCGAGGCTTGTTGCTAAAACTATATATGACGATTATGCAGGTAGGGGCGGAAAGGGATCCTGTGCGAAGTGCGTTGCTCGGACTTCACTCCCAGCTTGACACAGTTCTTCGTATTATTCCGTCACTGCAGATGAGTTCCCGCTGTCCCGGGTCTTCCGTGCAAGGACTCGAAGGCGCGGGCCTTCAAACGAATGTCGTGGCATATAGTTGATACGTCGTTACAAGGGGGACTGCAATCCTGCAACTCCTTCGCATCGCCGATGCTGAATGACCCGCAGCAAGCGTCACACGGGCATGGAGGTTGACATGTACATGAAAGCTCTTCTTCGCGAGGGCACAATCATCTCCGTGAGGGAAACGGCCGCAATTCCGCGAGCGTGGACAGCGGCAAGTAGCCGCTTGAGCCTGGTCCTGCATTCACTGTGCATCCGTGGACCTATTACGACAAAGAACCAAACAGCCTGGCAGCCCTGGTGCTGTATCCTTTCACCATGCAATCTACTCCGAGTGATGATCTACGTCGATCACCACCCTTTGATTCCTGAGGAGCATCGCATCCCTCGGGCAAAGGCAATGGTGGAAAGGTGTCGGCGAATCCAAGCGAACTGCGGTCGTCGTACGATGCTCACAGTGCGGGCTTGGGTTGCCGCGTCGAGCGCCATTAGCACCCATCCTAGCATCACATGGGTCTTAAGCATAATTGAGCTCAGTATTGAAGATAGGACCGGCGAGCTGGACCAACGGGTCCGAGAACATTCTGACCCTTGTCTGCATCTCCTTTCTCTCTATAACATTTAGGTCTACCCCTATATGCAGACTGAAAGTCAATGACAAGCACATCGGCAGGTGTTGCAGAACTCTGACCGCGATGGAGGTGTGGCCGATAGCGTCTGGATCCTACCGCGACTCCAATGTTAGTGCTCCTGTCACTCAACGGCTACGAATGAGCTTACAGGTTTTCAGCCATGCGGTGGAGACATGCTAAACGATTCCTGCAGTGACAGGGGAGAAAGGCAAGACGACGCGGACGTTGATGGGTGGGCCCGAATATTGACAAGGCTAGAAGCAGAGCAAGACCGTGTCCAGTTATTTTCTGCCGGGACAGCCACCCCACTTCTTCCAATTGACGTGGGCGCAAGATGATACTCGGTTCGTCCATTTCCAAGATTGCAAGGCATCCTCACACTAAGTGACCAAATCACGACCTTCTAAGACGTTGTTTGAGGTACAGTTGTGGAAGTGCCTTTGCGACGCCCGAGTCTTTAGCTGATGAACGGCTTGAACGACTTGCAGGAGTGGATCTCAAGGCGTGGATAAAGCTGAAACAGGGGCCTTCCACGAGTCACCTTCATAATGAGCCTCCTCTTCAATATTCCGAGCACCTCCAAACCAGGACGCTATGTTCCGAATACCGCACATGGAAGTTGTACCGAACAACATGCTTGCACGCACGGCACAATGGCGGCGATACTGTCCAGCAGCTGAATATCATAGAGATGATTTGCTTTTATCCGTCGAACACGGCGAAGGGATATGCCCTCTGTTCCGGCTGATCTGAGACTTGGCCCACACCGCATTCCAGGGGAGGGGATCTCTCTGGTCAGCCGAGCGCATCGAGACGTGTTGGCGGTCCGGATTCAAATGGATCTACGTCAGCCGTTCCAATGCCCATGTCGTGGCGTAATTGATCCGGAGAAGATGCTCAGAACGGTGAACAAGGACCAGGGCCCCGAACACCGCACTGTCCAGACACATTTCGCCGTTTAGACCATTTCGTTCTCACCAACCTTTTTCGGGCCATATGCTGTTTTGCTCCTGGCTGTAGTCCCTTTCCGGCACACAAACCCCTGCGGCACGATAAGGAATGACCTCAAATGGGACATCATGTGAGTTGATGTTGTGGCGCAGGCGTCTTAAGAGCATCAATATGCTCAAGGTATCCCTGCCGTCAATTGAGTTGACGGTAATCTTCTATTTTGCGCGTCTTGAAGACCCCAGCGGCGTGGGACCACGGTAAATTGCTGTTGAACATCAGTCGACACACGATGTGGTAATGATTCAAGCTACGAGAGCCCAGCGATGGCCAATGGAGGAGACGGCACCGTAATCTAGGAACTTTGAAACTGCCGAGTTCCGGATCTGGATATTGCAAACATTTGCGGTTGGGCAGGTTTCAGCTAAACGCAGCCAGTCGAATAGGCCGAATATGACAACGGTATGCCAGCGACACGGGATGTTGTACACTGTATGAAGCAATAGGATACTCGTAGGGCACCCTGATGGCTATGGCCGAGCAGCTGACCAGATGTGCTACGAAGATTTGTTCGGTTTAGGTGCGTACCATATCGTTCTGGTCTTGTTTAGTCCTGGTGTACTATAATCTAGCTTCCGCCGCCTCACTTTCTCCTGGGCTCATTTCGAGACGTGGAGAGATCCTAAATGTACGAGTAAGCGCTACGAAAACTGCCCGTGGACCCTGAACTCCTACTTTGAGCCCAAGGGTTGAACATATCGAACTGAGAATTAGTTGGTGAGGGTGTTAAATAAAGCATGTACCATACCATAGCATGCTCCTCCTGTTGACGGCTTAGGTTTTCAGGGCTGTCTGGATGTTGTCGCCGAAACTACCGAGTCATAGTTTACCCGTGCGACTGGTGACCGGCGCCTCACAAGCCGCAGTCCGGAGCATTCATTTTTGACATCTGCGATATGCGACTATCGTAATTCCACACTTTCTTACTACTGATAATGGTGCCGTCACGAGCGTCTTTCCAGAAGATGACCGTGGATTCAGTTCATTTCATACAGAATGATCGACAGAGTCACCGTCTAAGCGAGGACGCCAGACGGCATCCAGCAAATGTGTCTACGATGCTTTCATTTCGATATGATACGAGTTTGGCCGGAGTGGTAGATCACAAGGATGCTGATGGGCACAACAAAGACTTGAGTAAGGCGGCTTGCCCTCTTAGGACTGGTGCAGTAAAGCGCTTAAGCCTTCTTCACCCTAGGGCACAAAATTGGGCAGATGAAGCGCCCAAGCGTTGCGTTGTTGCCAAACTTGGGGGAAATAAATATCGCTCGTCAATCGTAAGGAGGGGTTGTCTTCACAACGCCTAAATTGGACAGCCAGCGAGGACGAGTGTGAGGCAGAGAAATTGGGCTTCGAGAAGCTCGCCACGTGCTGACCAGGAGCAACTTCGGAGGCGATAGTAGTGGGGATGCCGCTGCCATGCCGACTCGTGACTTTGAGACGCCGAGATGATCGCTCGGATGGCAGAAACGGAGGCTCTCCTGTGGAAGCAAGCGTGTCCCACAGATCACAGGTCACGGTACGGCCCAAGTAGCCATGTCCCTGCTAAACCCACGCACCCTGATACAAAGCGCCCCTGGCTGGTGCTCTTCCCGGAAGATCATGCACATTTCCCAGCACAGCACACCATCCGCGTAGGCGGGTTCACTGCGAGCGGACAAGATTGGTGCTCCTATTGTGCGGCAGGCTACGGTTTGTGTTGTCGGTCCATTTAGATCGTTGCTACACTGCTGTTGCATCCCTGATTCGGACAGCAATTCAGTATGTTCCGACTGGTAGGCGAATTCTATCTGCACAGGGAAGGAGGCGCAGGATCCAGGGTAGCGGTATGCGTTGCGCGATTCGCGCGACAGTCAGCCATGCCCGAGGGGTAGATTTTCCATCGACAGAAACCCCGGAGGTTCGTCTCGCACACCATCCGTGCCCTTCTCACTGCTCGGCATCCAACAAGGGTGTTGCAATCGTGCAGTGCATGCAATGAGGCATACTATTCTGCACGCGGAAATTGTGCCTTTGTTCTCGAGAACGGGGACACACGTGGTATTAAGTGACACAAAGTCCAACGACGCTGCGGGACCTGCGAAGCTTGGCTGTGGGTCGCTGTGCTTCTACGAACATCTGAGGCCTCTGGAGATCACAGGCGGAGCTTCGGTAGATGTGCAGTATCCCCTGATTGGCACTGCATGCGGGCAAACTATTGCTATACTATAGACCTACCTAAAGGATGGCACGCTGCGGTGTCATCTCACCCGCTGGCAGTGCTTCGAGAAGCCGCACCAGATTGGGCCAGAGGAACTTTGGGTGGGTAACGGGAGGTCGGCTACACAATGCGCAGTTGGTGACAGCCAACGTGGCTTCAGGGTTAGCTGCATGCGCTTGTGCTGATCGACCCGCCTCTTATTAGAGATCCTCCACAGACGAACAGAGCCAAGACATGGAATAACGCCGCCATCCCGCCCTGGCGGCGCCGAAAAGACTTCGCTTACGAGGGACGGAGACGGCTGCTGGAAAGGGGATCATCCATTCCAGCCCTCGCTCCTTGCCTTCCCGCGCTTGCCATCGTACTGAAACTGATGCAGAAATACGCAGCCTACTAACAACTAGTGGCAGGAGCTTACCGTCGAGCAAAGGTGCGGTGAGCCGTCGTGGATCGAGGGTGACCTTGGGGAGGGCGAGTCAGGCTCATCTCGTAATGCGTTTCCACGCAGCCCGTCACGGCACACCTGTGACACAGCTTCTGAACAAGGTGCGAAAGAGCGGCGATGGTCGCTCGACCGCCTCCTAATATTGCCGTCAAGACATGCCGTACGGAGTGCTTCGCTTCGCCAGCGGCTGCAGCCAGGTGCATCATTGCACGCTGACCCTCTCTAATCGATGCCGTGGACTTTTGGAATGCAAGCGCAGTGAATGGTCCACCGAGGGATCATCGGCGCCCATATGTGGTCAAGTCGCCCGCCAGCAAGCACAGCATTATACAGCTTTCGCGGACTGGGGCGCTTTGCTCGCTTGCCGATTAATGATGGTGATATTGTGCAGCGAGCTTGTTGGGTATGCAACGGCACATCATGTCCGGGCGCTGCTGCGTCGGCGATATGTGCGTGAGTGAGGGAGTGAGTGGGGTTGTCCAAAGCGCGCAAAGTGTGCAGTGTCGTCCCTGGCTCGTCTCATGTTGTCTCTTTGTGAATCCCAGCGTCTGCCGTTCCCAAGCGTTGGCCCCCCTGCGTAATCCTTCGTCAGCCTATTCCGCGCTTGTGTCGACGCCCGGTGTTGCTGTCGCTGCACGAGGCGACAAAAGGTGCCTCCCGTCAGCGGATCTCTGGCCATAACAACAGCCGCTCTGCGCACATTCTGGGACTGGGCCCGACGCTCGCCGCTTGGGAGCCAGCAGAGTGCAGCAAGTGCTCGCGAGCGCATCCCATCGCTCACCCGAGCGCCCGTGCAGACGCCCCCTAGCCTCCTGCGCTTCCCAAGTGGGTGAGGCATCGCATTCGCAGCGGGGGGCCGCTAGATAGGCACCATGCCAGTAGTAGTAGTCGGCGACAGCGTTGAGGACGGTGTGGCCGTGGTCGTGGGCTAGCAGCATCAGCAGCAGTAGCAGCAGCAGCAGGAGCGTGACTATATCCGGCGATGGTTGTTCCGGCCGGCTGGGAGGGCTGCCACTCTGGTCGGCGTCCTTTCACTCGAGCCGACCCCCGGCGCTGGCAGCTTGCTTCCGACCGCCCACGAGGATTACCCTCAGGATTCTCCTGGAACGGCCGATCTGCGGTGCATCACGGCCTGTCCTGGGATCCCGACCAGGACCCCGGCTGGGTTCTCGTCCCAAAAGCGCTGTTGCGCCGGCGCAGCGTAGATTGGGCGGCCTGGGATTTGCGTGGGCGGATCGCTCAGCCAAGGCATTGCGACGGGCGTGCGCATCTTCGCTCTAAACCGTCTTGGTCCGTCATCTGCATTGCCGTTGCAAGGGCTCAGAGCGTTCAGCTAAACTGCACTGGGCGGTGGGCTTCTTGACAACGGTCCGCCGCCTCATCGCCCGCTCAAACGCAATTTGGACAGGGAACGAGGGACCCGCTGGCGACGCTACGGTGCGCGAACGGGCTTCGTGCTGAATCTCGCCAATCCGCTGCACATTGTACTTTAACGCTGCAGGCCCGAGGTCCTGGCACATCACACCTATCTGCTTGTACCCGTCCCTCTGACGACCCTCTCCCCATCTCGTCATCACTGGGCCATACCATACCCTCACCTCTCTCTCCCACCGCGCCCGTTACGCAGACTCTGCTGTGACTGGACTCGTGACTCTCGCCTTCTCCATGGCAATGCACCTCGCCAGTATGGTACACGGCAGCGTGAGGGAACGGGACGCCCTCCAACATGCACAGCACTCGCCCTACTATCAAGCAGCACAGTCTCGAGGATATTCGGGGTCGAATGTTGCTCCCGTGTCGTACTCCACACAACCACCACCACCACAACAACAGCAGGCCGAGTACCAGTACCAGCGACAACGGCCTCAATCGCCACCCTCGCCGCCAGCAGAGGAGCAAAAGCCGTCACTGCCTTCTATCTCGCACCTGCTCGAGTTTGCCGGGGGCGAGAAAGCTGCCGCGGAAACAGGTAACTACTCGCGCTGCAGCACTTCGTCAGTGCTCTAGCTAACGCAAGTCGCAGTTGCCCAGAGCCCTCAGTCGCAGCAACAGCGACTGTCGTCATCGCCGCAATTAAGGCAGGCACAACATAGAGGGGCAGGAGCCATGCAGCAACCACAGATGCAGACGACTCGACCAGAGCAAGGCGCCGCTTATGCATCTGTTCCAGCAGTCGGTAACCCGAGGATGACACTGCCTCCAACGCCGCCCATGCACCCAGACGTTGCGCATGATGGTAATCAGTCCCCATCAGCGGCTTCGAATCACTCTGTCGCCTCGGTACCCTACTTCGTCGGCGGCTCGCTCAACAACATGGAGCCCCACCATCAACGGCAGTCCGTTTCCTCCATGCCTTCATTGAAGCGGGACTCCATACCGTCCCACACCATGTCTCCGTACAGTGCGTCAGTCTATGGCCAGTCGCCCTATGCATCATCACCTGGGGCTGCCTCTGCAACGTCATTCTATTCGCCAGAGCAGCACTCGTACAACGGTGTAGGCATGTACGCGCAACGACCCCTACCCTCCAACTTTCAGCCGCAATCCATGCCACTCCCCGTTCCGGTACCTAGCCCAGCGGCAAACAGCTCGAATCCATGGCAACACCACCACTACATCAGTACCTCCAGCCAGTCACAGTTCCCTCAATCTCAAGATCGATACATCTGCTCGACATGCAACAAGGCCTTCTCGCGGCCAAGTAGCCTCCGCATCCACAGTCACAGCCACACCGGCGAGAAGCCCTACAAGTGCCCACAAGCCGGCTGTGGCAAGGCCTTCAGCGTGCGAAGCAACATGAAACGACACGAGCGCGGCTGTCACGCAGCAACGAGCACCACCCTTACGACTTAGACGACCAAAAAGCTAGTTTCGATTGTCTCTCATCCATTGTTCTGAAACGTTCAACCTCAGTACCATTTCCTACTTGGACCAAGCGAGGCGTCATCCAATCGTTCATTTTGCCATACAGCCGCCAATGATACCATTTCCACGGCTTTTGCATCGGCGTTTCACCAGGCGTCATCCCACTTTCTTGCATTCCACTGGAGTTTTCCTTTTCTCCACCACCATCGTTATCCCTTGGTGAACTGTACGTTTACTTTGACCAGAATAGGCTCTCCTGTGAGCTAAGATCCTTTGAGGGGTCTCATATGCTCCTTACCTAGGAGTTTTACGGTGGATCAAGGGGCTTGCCTTACATATCTGTACCATATTAGGAAATCTGCAAGAGTATTCAATGCTCGGGCATATACTCACAGATCAAATTCACGTCGTTCAACAAACATCAACTTGCTCCCTATTGTGAACTATAATTGGAAACCCAGTATGCACGAGACCTGGGAACCGAAAGGAAGACCATGTACGTCTCCCGTGTTCATGCCGCACTTGTCCGCCATAATACAGGATAATATCACCATGGTGTAGAAAACAACACACTTGTTTGCCTATGCTATCCTAGATTCACCGCCTCGTGCAGCTAAGGATCACTATAAGTCTCGAACCAGTTAGCACCAAGCGCCATCCTTATCCCAGACTTATCACTCATGCTTCGCGGAGTCTAACAACAACGTTAATGCGATGGCAATAGTGCAGACAATTTGGCTTCGTCATTTTGCTCTTGGAACCACCTATCATCATACTACCTCTCTTAACGCTTCACGTCCCAGAATTCAAAATACCTCTGATCGGCGCATGGGAGATGATGATTGAGATAGACTGCGGCATTCACAAGAGAATAGGCGATATCAACTAGCATTTCCTTGTTGTACATTGAACCCCAAGCTTTGCTGTGCGTCTCATATTCAGACGTAGTGATGTGATAGAGCCGCATGTGGCTTCCACGCAAAACCTTACAATATCTCCGCGGGTGCAATTCAGCACAGCTCATGATATCTCGAGACGATATACACGCGCCACTGCTATCCAAGATCCTGGGTTGCTCATTTCACTAGAGGAGGAGGAGCTCTGAACCCCAGGTTTTCCAGGACAGGCCATCATGAGGCTACTATATAATTGAAACGGTATTACGCGGCCAAGAGGATAGCAATAGTTCGCACTCGCACTCGTACTCGCACTCAATGTAATCGCAATAACAATTTCGAAAGGAGTGTAGGACGTCAAAATTAGATTGAGCTCGAGTCCAGTTGAAAGGGTTCACTGCCGTTAAAAAGCAAGCAGAATGGTTCGATACTCACCCCTCGCTCCTGCATCCTGGGTCCATTGAGATGTTCCTTTTCCACATGATGGAGACGAGACAACGCGGAGAAGTGAGCCCCACAACTTCCAAGCAACGTGAGAAAACAAAAGACAGCGCATTCCCATCCATGTGGGAAAAGCAACGGCCAGTTCCCAATTAAAGTTTGCGCACCACGCGCATCACACGTTAGGTACACACGGCCGGCTCGGTAAGGAACTAACTTTAGGCGAGGCCAGCCACTGGAACGAAAAAGCAACTTGTGGGTTGAAAGTGATGAAGCTCCGACCTCGTTCCCAAAGTCCTCAATGCAATCCGTATTGGGGAGGCCAATCAAAGCAGCAATAACAGTGGATCTCCACGCTGCCACTTCGGCTTTGAGGACATGATCGGCGCATCGTGGGAACGGATGGTGATGAGTTATTCGATGTGTTTCAGGTTGGCGCCCTCAAATTCGCAACTAGCACTGCTTTAAAATGATTGTGCCGTGATGCTGTCACTGTGCATCGTTCATATCCAGCATCCAAGATACGATCCTGGTCGGCAGGACGAGACGTCATTTGAAATTTCCGTCGCAAGTTGCGAGGTCAAGATAACTGGTACCGAGGGCCAGGTACCTCGTAATGTCCACCAGTTAGCGCCTCTTCCAGCCATCACAGTCAGCGATCAATACGATCTCTACCACCGGGAGTGACCGGGATGTGCACATCGAGGGCTTGCCTAATGCTCAAAATAGCCTGCAAGCGTGCCTGTTAGTCCCTGATTCTCGTCTGCGAACCCGAGACCAAATTTCGCAGCCAGCGCAACTTCCAGCCTCGTGCAGATGTCATTTTATCGGGGGCGCGAACCTCAGTAACCCAGGCACGCCGTATACACAATACGGCTATCTCATGTCGCGCAACCGCCTTACGCGAAGCAGCGCCATGTTGCAGGATCCATCCCAGGAGTATCGGCTTCCAGAAGGGGGTTTGGCGGAACTATCGATACGTCGAGCGGCCCCTCTTCCACTACTCATGCAACACAGGTACAACAGGGAACGTGGGCTTCGCAGCATCCACTTCGCACGCCGTCATGTAGCAGGGACACCCTTCTTTGTCAACAGCAAATTAGTCCGGGTGCTCGTTGCAGACGGTCCAAAGAGGACGTGGGTTGAAATGCAGCAGATAACGGCACCTGCCTCAAGCGCCGCTGTACACAGGGCTTGGGAGCTGTGATCGACGCATTCACCTGTTCGGAGGAATTGTGGATTCATACTGTCCTGCTCTATGCCGCTATAGCGGTGAGTATCAACCTCCTTCATACACCACCATTTCCCCCCTGCCCCGCCCTGATCGAATCTCGCGAGACACGTGAACTGTCTGAACATCCGCACCATCCGCTCCAAAAGCCACCACCCACGACTCATTGACAAACTTGCGCAACCCAGCTGTGATCGCCCCGCTCCCCCTCTGTCAACTCAAACTTACCAGAGAAAAAGAGCACTTCACTTGCGCGAGTCACGATATTACTGGCTCTCGGCAGATGTTCCGGCCCTAAATTCCATCACATCCATGGGGTTCCTGGCTTCTGGGTGAGTTTCAGGGTCTCGCCCTGCGGCTTGGGTTTCACTAGCCAGTTCGCACTCTCGACGCAGCCACCGAGTCAGTGTAGTTTTTCCGTCTGTCTGGCCCGAAGTCATTGCACGCTCCGACGTGATCTTGACTTTCTCTGAATCGCGCGCGTACATTGATGCCTGAGAGATTGTACTAGGAATTGTGAATTCATATTCGAATCCTTCATGCATTATTGCCTGCCCCACCTCTATCGATGTCTACGAGTTATGCGGTTGTCGAGATATCCGCACTCGCAACCATAGGTATAAGAATTGTTTGGTAGATGATACTACGAACAATATACGGTCCGGAAAGAATCGACTCGGACCAACTCCAGCAGTTCAATTAGAAACAGATAAGTTCATGTGTGATCGTACTGATAAACTTTCCTACTGTAATTGCAAAGTCTCTCAACTTTCACTTAAATACCTTCTAGAGCGTGTCAAAGTAAATAGCATGCCACAGAAGCTTACCGTCTTCCAAAGAAAACAACCCGGCACAACCACAATCTCGGTTCCTTCACTACGATATCCCCAATGTATGCTCCTGTACTGGAGATACCACAGTTCAAATAAGCCTCAACATAGACGGACTTTACAAGACTCTGTTCCCGTCTTCAACACCATCCATGGGCGAAACTTTTGCACCACGTCCATTATGCGGTTTGATCTGTTCAGCCTTGAGTCCATCGCACAGCTCAACGACGAATGTGGGGATTATGGGGCGTACGATGATGCGGATCTCAGACAATGCTAAGCTGTTGAGACGTGTTAGTTGGTGATCACTCAGAGATAGTTGGGGATATCGTTACTATTTACTAGTACAATTCCCCCGAGCTAAGTCCAAAATGCCGTGCGACTTGCCTATGATCGTTCGCATACTTTGAGTTCTGTAGTCACCGAGATAGATCATAGATCTTAGATCTCAGGGTCTGACATTCTGCGAGAGCGATAGGCTAGGAAATGATATATTGCGAGCGTCATCTGAAGAGAGTGGCATTGTGTATTCCTTTCGGGTATACTAGACTTCACAAGATCATATATGAGTGAATACTTGCATCATGCGTGATAGAGAATTTCTGAACAATAGATATATTGTGGTTTCCATCTTCGCGGATTGGTTATCGGAACTGGTGGATGTATTCTCATGCTTTCGTTCAAGCCAGCCAGATTAGCATTCTCTGGAAATGTCATTAGGAGCATCATCTGCGAGAATCTGAGGAACCTCCTCGACAATTTCAGGTGTAGTGTTCGCTCGGTTTGATCTGGCGTCCTAAGCTGGGAAGATTGTTCAATCCACGGTTTTCAGTACAACAGGGCCCACAATGTTATCATATCTCTACCTCTGCTCATGGAATCTCAATTTCTTGCTAGGGTTCTACATTTTGCAGCCGAGAAGGAATCCACCACGCTGCCGGGGCTCAAGCAATGGACGGTTCCGGTCAGGGTAAGTGATTGCTCAATATTATTGGCTTCATGTCAGAATAATAACCCTTTTGGTTTAATATCAGCACACGCACGATCTCGGCACAGATTAAAGAATGCTCCAAGTTCTCATGGACATGACGTGTCTACGTCCTCAGGAAATATTGGATAAAGGAAATTGATTGCGGCACAGCGCTCACGTACATACATTCCCCTACCGTCTTAGCGCTCTACCACTAGCGCAACACTGAGCCAATCAGTGAGGTCACACTGGTCTTGAGCTTACTTCGTGGTGGCCTTCTTCACCTGGTCCAGTAGCCCCCGTCGTTGTACGGTCTTCTGGTGCTCAAGCAATTGCACGCGTCTACTGCAAGACTCCTGAAAGTCACATTTGAAGCGCTAACCATATTCCATAAGTTCCATGGCCTCGCATCTCTATGATCTAATCATCATTGGAGCTGGTACTTTGCCAACATCTGATATTAACTTTGAACAGAGCCTGCTGACCGGATCATAGGGCTTTCAGGAATTATTGCGGCACAACGCTTCCTCGACGCTCATCCGGATGCGAATATAGCGATCCTAGAGAAAGATGGTGACATTGGAGGAGTCTTCAGTAGGCGTAGGTAACAAAACCAGTTGAAGGGCAGGTCCACCCCTAACAACTTGCAGGAAGGGTATATGAAAATTTCTGGACGCAATGGAGTCACGGTCTTTCTGAATTCTCCGACCTCCCCATGACTCGTCCTCCCGAGGCAGATTGCTACCATGATTTCTACCGTGCCAAGTACACCACGGACTATTTAGAGCAGTATTGCAGTCGTAAAGATGAGAGCGGACGCACTTTGCGAGACAGAATGATCTTCAACGTAGACATCCAATCAATCAATAAGGTCAGCGGTTTGTGGAATGTTTGTGGCAAGTTCGAAGCCTTCACTGCACCTAAAGTAATGGTTGCAAGCGGTCTATGTTCGAGGCCGAATATGCCTACGCTTCCGGGCAATGAATCATTCGGCGGCCCCATAGTCCATACCGAGAGTTTCGGGGACACTATGATCATGGGAGATCCTGATATCAAGAGATTGGTAGTGCTCGGAGCAGGCAAGTCTGCGGCCGATGTCGTGTATAAGGGTGTGAAAGAAGGCAAAGAAGTACACTGGATTATCAGAAAGACGGGTACGGGACCTCCCTTTTTCGCTTCAGGAAGGGGCAAAGGACCTTTCAAGAATGCATTCGAGGCAGCACACACACGTATAGTCGCTTCTCTGGGGCCGTCAATATTCAACGGCGAGACCATGTGGACAGACTTTATTCAGCACAACTGGATAGGCCGAATGCTTGTCGGAAAATTGCTCAGAGGGCAAGATCAAAGTATTCGAAACGAAGCAGACTATCACAGGCGGGACAACTCAAAAGGCTTCGATCAGCTCGAATACGACACTGCGTACGTACTATGCCTTGCTTCAAGTGTGTGAATTGACCCTTTTCTAGATTCTTCTGGCAGAATGGGCCGGGCGGGTTACTTCATCATGATGACTTCTGGGAAACCATCTCTTCAAGCGTGTACGTGCATCGCGATCAAGTGAAGTCGGTTGACAAGAACCTCGTCCGGTTCGATAATGGTGACAAAATGGAGTGCGACGCGATTGTCTGCGGTACTGGATGGATCTCGTTTCCCCAATTCTTCGACCCTAAACAGATGGTGGAACTGGGACTTCCCCTACCGCTAGGAGATGAGCCAGCCGAAGTAGCCCAGCATTGGGAGGAACTCCTTCAGGATGCTGATCAGGCAATATGCTCCAGGTTTCCATTACTGGCGGATCCGCCAGAACACGTACATCAGAAGATTGACACAACCACCTACCGGCTATACCAAGGCATGGCACCAGTTCAGGACGATTCCATTCTGTTCATGAACCATCTGAACACGGGCAACAAGATGCTCGCTGCGGAAGCGCAAGCACTATGGGCAGTAGCATATTTCGACAAGCAAATAAGACTCCCTTCAAGAAACGACATGGAAAAGAAGATTGCAACATGGGTGGCTTTCAGCCGTAGACGCTACCTCTCGAATGGCGAGCTGGGAAACGCCATCAACTTTGAGAGTATTACGTATATTGACAATTTACTGGAGGAGATGGGCTTGTCGGCGCACAAAAAGGCATGGAAGGCACACTGGTTCGAGCCGTTTCGACCCAGCGACTTGGGTAAGGGATGGGCTGAGTATCTTCAAATGCATAGTGCGAAACAGAACATGGACCCTGATACCGACAGCTGAAGAAATCTATACAAGCGTGCAATCTAAGAGTATCGTCCACACGCTTGGAATCTGCAACATCTTTGTCTTGTTCCTGTTTGGACACTATTACTCCCTGCCCTAACAGGAGTGGTATCCAGCCTTCACAGCCCATAAACATATTGCAGAGAGTCTGTTGCTACATACACGAGTAACAATTTGTCGCAAAGCTGGCTCTCATTGTCCGGCTTACTCCCCCGTCGATCAAAGGAGGACTACGACTTGACGACTGTTTTACCATTTCCGCATGGGCGCTATCCATCACCGTCACAGGATGATGGATTCCCACGCTATACAATGGGACATACCGCTTTCCATGTTCCTTGGCACGCATGGAGTTCCTGGCGTCCGATGAATTTCGAGGGCGTTGCCCTCCACGTCTCAGCAAGCGTTAATAATCGCACTACAGCTCGAGCCAGCATAGTTTTTCTAGTGTTTCCGGCCGAAGTAATAACATTACGTCATGATATTGACCTCTCTGAATCGGCCGCAAGTTGATGCCTAAGACATTATGTAGTTCCCCTTAGACAAGGCATTCATTGGCGTGGAAATTTGGGTCGCTAGAATGGCGCATATCGCGCGTTTTGGAACAACCTCGCGTAGGTTCAATTGCCATGATGATACTCACAGATAGAGAGATCGCGCTGAGTGGTGAAGCTCGCCGGCGGTGGAAAGGACGGTACATAAAGGGAGCGGAATGTGACGCGGGTATTCGTGCTTCGAGCGGAAACTTAGTACCATGGCAGGATATGTGGTGGTATTACTGGGGGATGCTTGGTAGCTCAGGCAGTTGAACTTTTCGGAGATGATGTATATGTAGGGGGACTGTTGACGCTACCGAGAGCATGGATAGCATGTTAGCTCGAATTTATTTATGATGATTGTGATGGTCCATGGCGGAATAGATCAGTAAAGATTATTGATTATGAACTCAGGCTTGCATTAATTCTTGTCAATCTATCTCCGTATCTTCAATGTATATAGCGAACAGCCACTAATCAAATTACGAGAGACAATCTTACGCGTGGTGTTCAGTGTGAGGAGGGGAGATGGGGAAAGGAGTGCCATAAGACGCAACCCAAGGTATATGGTGGAAGGACGACATAGGATCCGAGTACGAGGGCGATGAAAAGTTCGTCGACGTCCTTGTATGATAGGCAAGGCCTCACAGCTCGAAGATGCCCTGCTCTTTCTCACCCAGTCCAAGCCACCCCTTCCAGCTACACCATCCCCCTTTCTTCTCACCAGGTAGTTTAACATTCTCAATCTCCTCAGGCGTAACGCTCTGCCACTCCTCAAGCGGGATCCAACCAATATACGCTCGGTCTCCGAATCCGCCAATCCAATAGATCTCCTCCACCACCAACCTCACCCACTTGCTCTGGTGGATGCGATTACCAGGCAGCCACCATGCGGCATCCTTGTGATACCCGACGTAGCAAGCCGCTATCCCCGCTTTCTCTACAGCATCGACATCGATATCTTCAAGACGACCGACAAGCGAGAAGCGGGGCAGCGCTGCAGGACTGCGCCACTGGTTATCCTGAGGGTGCCAGCGCAGCGATAGAGTAATGTTCGAGCCAGCGTCCACGTTTTTGAAGGAGGTCGCGATAGTGATGGCGAGAATGGTGGGGTTGCCTGTGTTGGGCTCACAGTCGCCAAAGTAGTCCATCAGGCCGATGGGTGTGCCTCCAACGTCGGAGGGGCGATGCTCGGCAGCGTGGGTGGAGGGGAAGACGGTGGAGAGCGTGCCGATGCTTTCGAGGCGGAGGATGCGTCGCGCCTGAACGGCGGACTCGTGGACCGTTGGTATCGTATATGTCACATCGTGGTTTGCGTGTGGATTCGTCAAGAGTCGTTGTCGCGATGGGACGGTCGATGCCGAGGCCAAAGAGATAAGGCCGAGCAGCGCAGATTTGATATACATCCTGGTTAAATCAAGAGCTGGATGCTCAAGAGATATGAACAAAGTATGTTGTAGTGATGTACAAGGAACACCGAGGCGTCAGTGATATAGACGAGCGGGGATGAGAAGAGGTCAAGTGAGGCAGCCAAATCGCGACATCGGATGACCAGCCAAGGTTAACATTAAGCCCATTACGGAGGATTGCGAGATATCGTACGATTATGGCACTTGGCTATCATCAGAGATTTCTGGTCAAGACGTGCATCGGGTTCTTTTCGAATTTTGGGGATGTTGCAAGGTAGTTAGCCTAACGGAGGTGATCGTACCTTTGCTGATGATCTTATTTTATCTTATCTGATTGATCTTGATGCCTTGATCTGGTGGGGCTTCGTGCAGGATGTAACATAACCACTTGGGAATCAACACTGCCTTCATGCCAAGATCAAATAATCGATCACTCCAGAAATACTATTGTACAGACTGTAATTTATAACGTAGCTTGTATATCATTCCAATGGTGCTGCGTATCAATGTTGATGTTGTGCATGTGCAAGGATGGTGCCAAGTTAGTTTGGTCATGTGATCTCGGTTAGCCATCTGGGACACAGCCATTTCGACCACCTCGCCGCCGCCAGAGTCATCGACACTTAACGACCGCACCCGCAGCCTGTACGTATCCCAAAAACCTGCACAGTCACGCTCGCGACAACTCGAAGTCTTGCACCCGCGAAATTCTCTCCGTCATCGTGTCCAGCCTGCGAAGAAGATCGCTGACCGGACTTTTGCCACACAGATACCAACACCCAGCGCTCGCCATCAAACCCATCGAACCCATCAACCGCAATCATGGGTAAGGTTCACGGATCTCTCGCTCGTGCCGGAAAGGTGAAGTCTCAGACCCGTAAGTACCATATCTCATCCGAAATGTCAAAATGATAGCTAACGAGGTGCAGCCAAGGTAAGCACTCACACCCTTCGATACACCCCGACACACGCTCGCGCTACGTCTACTCGACCGCCTAGAACAGCAGAATTTGATCGCATTGAAGCGGTGATGGATATTGAGGACAGAGGCTGACACCAGGCAACAGGTTGAGCCCCAGGAGAAGAAGAAGACCCCCAAGGGCCGCGCGAAGAAGAGGCTCACTTACACCCGCCGTTTCGTCAACGTCACCATGACCGGTGGCAAGAGGAAGGTCAGTAGATGTTGTTGGCCACGATGATGTGCACATGCTGATGCTGATTAGATGAACCCTAACCCGACCTCATAAGCAAACTAAAAAGGAAGGGGCGTTGGAATGAGCATGATGAGCTAGAGTATATGGTCATGAATTCGGTTCCTCGGGATGATATGACTCTGGATCAGAGGGAGTGGGAATCACGACATGAGGCGGACGTTGCCACGGCACGTCTTTTCGCAGCAGCAAGACCCCACACTTTGGGATGATGGGGGCATATTCATGGCGTAAATGTACATTCGGCTTTCGCGCGGCTACATCACGAAATACAGCTGCCTGTGTCTCCAATTTGGTTTCTATCCGTGTTGCTTGTCTCCCGTTGGTGCTCTGTCTCTCTCGTGCTCTCGTGTCACCTACAACAACGCATGCATGCTTGTCATCTTATTTCGGCACTTCAGTAATGTTTCCGCGTGCTTTTAACATCACTTCCCCGCCATAAATGTAAACTATGTTTAACAAAGGGCTGATTGGCTAGTTTGCGCGAGCTGCACCAGGGCAAGCACAAGCGAGCCAGCTCTACGTCACAGCCGAACCTCAATCCATCCAAGCTCCCAGGACCTCATCCGAACTTCATTCAACAAGAACCCAAGCCCCTCACAAAACCCCACTACAATCATGTTCAAGCGACTATTTGGAGAGGTATGAGAGGTTATCTAGTTCAGCGTTATTTTAATCTACTGACTTCTGTTCTAGCACGGCGCGAAGAATGTCGTAACCCTCTTCCACAAGCCCTCCAGCCAGGCCTCCACCCGCGTCCTCACCCTTCTCAAGCAGGCGCACGCGCAATCCGTCGCTCACGCCACCGAGGACCAGGCATCCTCCCATCATACGCAGGATAAGGCTGAGAGGACTGAATTCGAGCTCGATGTGACTGAGGCCCCGCCAACGACCGATCAGCTAAAGAATATATTGGAGTATTTGGGAGGCTCGAGTGCAGCTGGGAAGGTGATTAGCGGTGCGAGCAACGAGAGTGATGCGATGAGAAGGTTGAAAGCAGACGGTAATGCTTTCCAAAGGCCATTGGTAAGCTGCTCTGTCCTTATACTACACGCAATAACTGATGCTTGCAGGTGGTGGATTGGAATCAAGGGAAGGCTGGTAAGTTTCGCCCACATCTATGAGTGTTGACTATGTGGCTAATGTGCGCAGTTGCTGGGGAGTCTGAGTCTGAGATTTTGAGTCTTCTCCGCTCAATTCCGAAGGAGACCGAGAAGGTGTAAACATGATGATCTAGAATGCCGCCTGACTTCACCAGTCAGTCCTGACATGCATACCCCGGTCCCGTTAGAACAGAGTGTGATGTTCAGGAACATTAGATACAGCTTTCACCGCCCAACGGCCCACAGCACACATCTGCTGCTAAGCGACGGGTGGCTACAGGCTTGGTAGGAGACTGGTCTATTTATCTACATATGTAAAACATGTCTCTCGTAAACATCTCGTACTTCTTCAGTATATGGCCGATGGTCATCTCTTCTCCTCCCGCATTCTCTCACATCGAAAGCTACCCATGTCTTATCATACCACTGAGTAACTGTGGTCGTCTGTCACTGCCTTTGTACCCTATATTTCGCAGGGATGTAAATCCAGTGCCTATAAAGACGGTTGCGAGGGCATAGACTTGTGCGGAGGGTGATCAGGGCGTCCAGTACCAGACAGAAACACTGCGCACCGCTGCACTCACCTTCACCTCCTCCTCGTCGCCCACGGCGGGGCCGCCAAGAAGCGCTCCTTCCTTCTATAGCGCAAATGGGCTTCACGTCATTTCTCTCACCTTCCTTCGATTGTTCAAAATAAACAAACCCTCATTGTCCCTTTCTCACCGGAGTTGCGGCGTCGCACGGCTTCTTCTTTCCTTGCAAAGCCTCTACACTCACAACTTCCTTATGCAAACTCCTTCGCAACCTAGCAACTTCCGTGTTGAACAAGTATTGTTTCCAGCACTGCTCGAGCTATGTCGGACTCTCCTCCACCGCTGGCGACAACGCTTACGCCAGACGAACCGGCGACAACGAGCGCAGATCAATCGCCCAACTCACCCACTGATTCAGACAAAAAGATTGCTGCACCGATGCAGGATGCAAATGTTCACCAAGAGTTCTTACCAGCTTCTGGCGCCGCCATCTTCTCGACCGAGCTGTGCACTCAACCCCCACGCCCAAACGCAGGCCCGCCATACCCGCCTGTCATTGTGCGAGGCGGTGACAAGATCAAAGCTGTGGTAGACGCCGCACATTACTGGCAGAAGAAGTTCAAATGGCAGTGTCTATGCATCTTCCCGGGCCAGGGGTGGGAGATCCGCGATCTGTGGGACGCGGTGGATATCCACATCGAATCGGCTCCCTTCTGCGAACAGATGCTGATCTTTGTTTCACGGGATACTTACTACGCTGCAAAGCAGTTTGCTGAAGACTGGTCGCGAGCGCATCCCGACCGTTTGGATTCCGTTGCAGGTGATATGATGGGTGTGTATGATCCCGGCGATCCGTTTGCCATCGTCGACGAGGTCTTCACGTACGGCGAGAAAGAAGACTTCCCTCGCACATTTCTCTGGCATGTAACTCACATGATGCGTACAACTATTGCGGAAGTTAGTGGGGCAAAGAAGGCGGCAATGGGGGCAAGTCATGTCCAGCAGCCGGTCCTTGTGGAGCAGCAATCTGCCACGAACACACCTGTCGATGCTAAAGCAATGCGGACTGAAGCATCTACCGTGGTAAAGAGCTCCTCATCGCCAAACAACACGCTTATTGAGAGTGCACCCAGTAAGACGAATCGCAAGAAAACCCGATCGCGGCCGCGCAAGCTGACCGTGTCGACAGAGTCTTCGTCCGCTGTTAACACCTCAATCCCTACGCCAGCTGTACCGCCTGCTGCACCAAACCAGCCTGCCCCACGAAATGCCTCCAAACATGTAGCTTCACATGGGCCCCCGCAGCCTGGCCACTCGATCGAGCCAATGGGAGGTATGGCTGGGCCTACTATAATGTCTCCCAACATGCACGCCCACACTTTAAGGGTTGCTAAAGGCACGTCTCGCAACATGATGTCCCATTTTCACAGTCAGCCACTGGCTCCACAAGGATGGGCTGAGAACGTTAGCCGCGTGCCCTCCGGGCCTTACTCTCGTCATGGCTCAGGAACAATGCCCAGTATGCAATCTCCGCAATTCATTCCTGGAACGATGACAATGGGTCAGCCAGTAATGATCCCACCCAACGCGATCCCGCCCTACGCGCATGGTCCCTCGTTCATATCGCCCCATATGGCCTCAAATCAACACTTCGATCCCGCAATGCCACAGCGAGGAATGATGCCTGGTCAGCCTATGTCGATGCAAAACCCACCTGTGGGTCAAGCATACCTGCACCAGGCTCATCACGTTGTTGGTGCGCGAGGAGTATCGATGGGCAATATGACCAACAATATATACTACCCGAACAACATGCCTGTTCAGCACATGGATGCTCGCGCATCACTGCCACGCCAAGCTAGCCACTTCAACAATGGGGGCATGCTTTACGATCCTTACAACGGTGCCAATCCCAAGTTCAAGGATGCCGCGGTCTACAGCGGAGGGAAGAAGTCTGGTCAGAATGGCTTCGCGAACCAGCCTGGTCGGTCACGAAAAACCTCACACTCAGGCAATCGTCCGGGATATGTCCAACATGGTGTGGACCGTTCAGGTAACATGCCTACTAATGGAGTACGACACTCAGAGCATACCTTCAGGAAGGGACGCTCAGAAGATGATCCGGCCATTACACAGAATCGGTCGTCCGGCTGTCATGACAACTGGATCGGCCCGAAGAATGAGACCGTTACAGAGCTCTTTGTTGGCGACCTACCAGATGATGTGCAGGTCCATGAGTTAAAGTATCTATTCGAACAGCAAGTAGGCGTCAGCCCCAGCCAGGTCGATATTAAGCATGCGCCCGAACAGCACCATCGCTTACACGCGTTTATCTCGTAAGATTGATCTTTACAAGACTCGCAATTTCGCTGACATTTGTAGATTTTCCTCGGCTTCGGATGCCAAGAAGGCTCTTCAGATCCGTGATCGAAAGCCATACCTTCGGGACGGTGCAGTGCCAGTTGCTGTATCGGTTCCTAGACGCTTCTTCCAGAGGGCAGCCAATTCGGTCCGAAGGGGTTCGTTCACGTCAGGCTCTTACAATGGTCAATCACACGCTAGCCAGCCTGATGAGCAAGCTGCTCGCGGCGTCACCCACACGTCTTCACACGGCGAAGAGAGCGTAGTCACGAATCCGCAAGTAGCCAATGAGATGCCTTTGTACTCCCCTCAGGATGCTAGAAGCGACCTGCAGAAGAAGCCCGTTCGGCAGTCAGACGGTATCGACCCTACATTGAGTGGAAGCCCTAAAGCTCGCAAGTCGAAGTCTCGCCAGGATTCTCCTATAAGAGAGGTGATGATCAAGCCGGACATCCTTGCAAAAGTGGAAGTTCCTGTAGAAGTAGAGGCACCAGAAGGTGAGAAGCCTGTGGATGCTAATCACCTAAGCCTAGTCAAGCCTAAGGTGTCAACTGCGGACAGCGGGGTGCAAGCTACAGAAGAAGTAGTCAAACTTCCTGCCGAGTTTGTGAAGCCGGACGAGACCGATAACACCACTTCAAAAGAGTTGTCAACCTCGCTAATGGTCACGTCCAGTCCTGTTGGTGATACAGCAGGTGCTACACGTGAAATATCATCGAAGCCCTTCGATCACGACCAAGCCCCTGGACCCGAGCCTGACAGAGAACTGCAAACACAATCAGGTCTGGAGCCATCAACTCTTGGAACAATGACACCTGTGGTGAACATCCCAGCCAAGCCGGAGGATGGCGTTCTTAATGTTGAACAACTTCTCGCCGAAGCTGAGGGAGCCTCGGTTGAACAGCCAGAGTGTTCTGAATCAGGCTCACACCTAACACAAGCCGAGGATGCAGGTTCGGACGAAGATGTAAAGAATGATACAAGCTTTCACTCCGCTCGAGAGTCTCAGACCAATCTTGCATCTGATGAGCCGAAGTCAGACCATGGGAACGACCCGATACTTGTGAACCATGGAACCATGACTTCAGAGTTTTCTTCCATCAAAGACCCTTCTACGCCTGATACCATTCATCAATCGCAAGCTGCCATGGAAGATACTTCACTGCAAAATCCTCAGTCACCGCCTGCGGAGCCTGAGCAGAAGGCCAATACAAATTCAGAGGCAGAGACTCCACGCGAGAACGATACCGAAGTAATTGCAACACCTACAAACAACGTCGTCGCTGATTCCACGACAAAAGTTGCACCAATGGCCGCATCCTCAGCACATCTAGTCATCAAAACCTTGAAGAAGGCAGGCGCTCCGCAAATTCAGTCACTATCACCTTTTGCGAAGCCTACCAAGGCACAGCAGAAGAAAGAAAGGGAGTTAAAGAAGAAACAACTTAAAAAGGAGCAGGCCGAGAAGGAGGCAAAGACTACAGTTGAGAAGTCCAAGTCCTCTGCCAAGCATGATGGGCTCACAACCGGTGAAACAAAAGTCGAGCGGTCACAATCCACTAGCGATGCTGCACCTCAACCGCATGCTCAGATGAAGACAGCGGACCTAAAACAAGCCGCTGCAGGCAAGGCAGATAAAGTCCCCAAGTCAGTGAAGGGCAAGGGAAAACTACCCATTGGTACCGCCGCAGATGAAGGAAAGAAAGCACGGAATGAAGGCGAAGGTGAAGACCATGGTAAGATAACTGGAGGTAATGCCACCAACGTCCCCAAGGAGACCGCATCAGTAACTCATAAGCACAAAGGATCGCAGATTGTGAAGGCGGAGTCGATGACGCAGGTGTCATCGCCCGCCCACGGAGCCCCAACTGCACCGTCTCCTGAGGCTGCTGCTACCGTCGCGGTGAGCCGCCAAGATGACTTGCCGCACGTGGTTTCACCGAGCTCATCGAACTCACCAACGAAACCAAATGATTCACGGGTTTCCTCAAAGAATACGAAGCCCATCCCTGCTGTACCGATCCTCATTTTCCACCCTGATAAACTATCAACTCACGGTAAAGGTCCTGAATTGAGCACCGCTGGTGTCCCGACTCCTTCATCTTCAACCGCAACTACAACTATACTCACGGCATCCGAGCAAAGTAAGTGGACGTACATTTCCTGTAATCCTTCATTCGCTGATAAATAGTACAGACATGTCCCATCCCACAACTCCACCTGGCACTTCTTCGGATGCGAGCTCCTCAACTTTGTATCCCGAGAATCTTGCCTTGACGCCTTCCCCTACTGCATCTGACTCTGGTAACGCCTTGAAACCCCTTGTCACACCTGTTCCTACTTGTACGCATGATCCTCAAGCTAAGGTAGCTCACACCGGCGCCCTTGGAGAGGAAGCCCCCAATAAAAAGAAGAAAAAACCCAAAAAGAAATCGAAGAAACCTGCCAATGCACCTGTCGAGCCTATCAAATCCGCAGATGCTGTTCAATATGCTGAGGCAGACTCTGTAGTCAGTGTCGCTAACTCGGACACTGGCTCCGGAATTGATGAGGACTACGACTTCTATGATCCATTCTGCTCTCAATTATCGCATATCGACGCCATCAGGAGAGGTCTGAAGGACCCGAGCTCCTACTATTCTCGGGTTAGTGCAGACATGGAGGCTGATAAGAAAGCTGCAGAAGTGCATGCGGCTAAGACCAAGAAGGTATGTGTCCAATTCCTTTCTCGCTTTGAATGTTATTGATCGATGTTTCTAGCAGTCTGAATTGTCTCTCACGAGTCAAATTGAGGACTACATGAAAGAGAACCCTCTCAGGTTCACGTCAAAAGTGGAAAAGGCCTCTCAGAACGACCCCAGCTAGAATGCTCTGGATCTAGCCCTCCAGGTAAGCCTTTGGCATGACGTTGCTGTCCTTGAGGCGTGTTCAAGGGTCTTTCTGCATATGTAAGGGGGAACTATAGGCCTCGGATCGTGATTTTCTTTGGTTCGAATCTTCTTTGCTGGCTCTCATGGTGCTGGGCAGGGCAATGACGTTCTTCGTCCGGCGGTCGATGGCTAGTGGCGGTGTTGATGACGAATTTCTGTCCTCTTCATGGTTGGTGGTCAACGACTCCGTAGGGTGCGGTAAAGAAGAATAAAACCTGAGATAACCCCAACCCATGTATGTGTGCATGTGTGTCCTTCTGAACGTCTGCAATTGCGATATATCGGTTTCGGGCGGAGTTAGCATTGAGCATCGGAGTTTATGCGCAAGCTCGGCATTCGCATTCTTCGTTCGACATTGCGGGGACTTTGGCAACCTATCGCTGCGAAGATGCTGGGGAGAACTAGTCTACATGCAACAAGAACTGCATTATGACGCTGATGCAGGCTACGGATGAACTCGACGTATGAAACGACGTATGAAAATAAGTCACTGGACAGGTCTTATAAGCACGATGCAGGGAGAGAATATCACAGCTATCTTATCATTGTTAAGGTCCCTCGGGCAGCTTGGTATTTACCATCTTCAATTGTTTCTAGAAAGCCCTCAAGAATGACATCATCCCAACCATCAACTTACAAACAAGGCCACCACCGCGCCGTCACTGCGAACCACCAGATCCGCACTGCAGAGCACGATGGCGCATTCCTCCTGCCATACCTCAAGCCACACTTTAACATTCTCGACATCGGCTGTGGGCCCGGTAGCATCACTACCGGCTTCGCAAAGTACGTGCCGCAAGGCTCAGTCACCGGCGTGGACCTAACCGACGAGATCATCGACCAAGCAAACGAGCACTTGAACAGTCAAGATCCCAAGCCAGACAATGTAACATTCCAAATAGGAAATGTAGTAGACGGCGTGCAGCAATTCCAAGATGAGACCTTCGACGTAGTTTTCTGCAGTCAAACGCTAGTTCACATTCCCGAACCGATCAAAGCCCTGACAGAGATGAGGCGAGTGTGCAAGACAGGCGGCCTTGTAGCTTGTCGCGAAGGAGACTGGCCGTTTAGATACTATCCTGAACTTCCTGGCCTACAGCTTTTCCACAAGTACTTGTGGCTGCTTGTCCATGGGCCTCCCGCCGCCACCTCATCATCATCTTCTTCATCTTCAACCGCAGCGTTGTCGAAGGACGAAGCAGCATTCCTCAAAGTCGCGCCTTACCCATCGAATCACCGCTCCGGCTCACGTGTCCACGTCTGGGCGCGACAAGCTGGCTTCGACCCGGCGAAAATCACCAAGGGAGCTAGTTCACTGGTGGTCGCTTCGCCAGCGGAGAGGAAGTTCCACGCTGGTGTTATGGTTGCGCGGATTGAGGAGGCGGGACATAGGAAGAAGTTTACGGATATTGGGGCGAGTGAGGAGGAGGTTGATGAGATAGTTAAGGGGTGGAGAGAGTGGGAGGAGGATGTGGATGGGTGGTTTGGAGTCATGAATTGTGAGGTTGTTTGCTGGAAGTAGGTTGGGATGGTGCAGTACCTTGGACATGGGAAGAGACGCGTGTCCTGGAGAACTGTGCCACTGTGGTGCATGTAAAGTCGAACAAGATGCAGGCTTGCTTCAGTCAATTGTGAGCTCAAAATAGCCGTGCCCTAGAACATTGCTCGGAACACTCCGGAACACTGTCTTTGCGGCATGTTGTAATCCTGATAGAGTACAGTATGATGAAACACTTGGATAGGCAATGCGTGTATTGCAGGTTCGGTTAAGTGCATCAACAACACATGCCCACTTTTGTTTCGGATGGTACGGATGGCTTGTCCGGGCCGATCAAGAATACTCGGATGTGTGCTCCGTAGTATCCGAAATCCAGACAGCGCCTGTTGTCGCCATTGCGTCTTCCATGGAGACAGCTCATCTTTTCGGACGTCGTCGAACAACTTCTCCCAATACACCTCACTCACGTCACTGGCCGCATGACTGCTGTATCAGAACGCGCTTCGAGATAAGGTTCATTCGATGTGAGAGGATGGCGCCACGACAGGGGGTGCGTAGGGATTGGGACAACAGTTTTCGTCTCTCTGCTGTGAACGGTGAAGGGGGTCTGAGCGAAGGCTGGGTCATGCCATACAGCGAATAACGAACGAATCAGGTTGCATTCTGGCAGTCTTGAGCTATCGTGATTCGTTCGTCGACTTTCAACTACCCGTGTCCATTCCCCCTCGTGCTGAGGGGTTGGGCAACACCAACCGCATGCTTGCGGGCGAGGCGCGGGTACGTGCCGAAGAAGGGTGGAGACGGAAGAGACGGAAAGTGGTTGAGATGTGCAGCTTGCGAAAAAGCAGAGCGACACGAAGCGGCGTGGTTACTCCAAAAAGCAACAACGCGATATGAAAGGCCAAGTCGTGAGGGGGCCTTGCCCCATTGCGACTAGCTTCTCGCACTAGCACGTCGCGGAGACGAATGGTCACTTCCGCGGTACATCGCCCGTAACTTCTGCGCCTCCACCTCCGCTTCCCCCTGCAGCCTTGTCTTCGCAGCCTGGCGATCCGTCCGAATTGTGATAAACGCTTCCCTAAACGCCGCTTGTTGCATCTTTCTTACCTTCGATTCGCTCGGCCGCTGAGGCGAGCTCTGACCGCCCTGGACAACAAACGACCTTTCTTCAGCCACCATTATGCGGATCTACCGATCAGGAGGAGGACTGTTTGTATATCAACCAATTGTCTTCACTACTGATCTTTTGTCCAGGGGAACCTTCCCTGTCATTTCCGCCTATTATGCACCTGCCAAACGCCGCCATGGCATCTAGCCGCCGCCATCTGCAACATGGCCGAACGTCAAGAAGTGAGCAGTCAATTTTACGTGACGACGGTGGGGTCCGCTATGGGTTAGCCAGTGAAGGAGCTTTATCGCTTCTCGCACATTCTAGTCGTGTGGTACGACCCTTTGTGGTTTCTGTCGCGTTCGTGCATAATAGCTATTTCCCTCCCCAGCGGGGTATTGTTGCTGCATAGCGGCCTATTGAGATGCTCTTGCACCACTATTAAGCTCCTGGCAATGTTTGACCCCATTGACTGCTACTAGTAGTTCAGGCTACAATTTACGGTGCTAACCTCCAATTCTTCGTCCTACCCTTTGATGGCGACTACTGCCTCAGGATTTTGACACAACAAGCGTTTGCGTGGTACATCACGCTTTCCCTAACCCGCTCTCTTCTATATCTTAGTTTCAGGGAGTCATGGAATCTGGAGAGTCCAGAGAGTCAACACCCGCATCACGAGCAGCTAGCAAACCACGCATTCTATCGCTCTATTCAGGTGAGTCTGATCAAGAAAAATCGATCTAGCAGCCGCGTGTGGTGTATCTGACGACGAGTAGAGAGGCAAGATGCGCCCGGCACGCCCGACACCTCCTTCCACGAAGCATCCTACGCATACACGACTAAGGATGTAGCCTTTCCGCCTACGCCCTTGTCTGCCACTGGTCGCATGTCAATCCAGTGCGACAAATTTGAGGAGCTCAATCACATGAAGCGCAAAAAAGCAGCCAACCACGATGATGAAGATGCCGATGACGATGTCCCTCTCGCAAGACAATCGAAACTGAGGCGTGTTGCCACCTCTATGCTGGGTGCTTCCTTCACCGACAATTTAGCCGACCTCATCACTAGGGCAACCGCACCTATATACCACAAGCTAGACGAGCAGAAATCCGATATACGCTACTTGCGAGGAACACAGGAAGCTAGTTGCTCTGAGTTCGAGGGCGAACTTTTGGCACTGCAAGAAGCAGAAGAAAGTTGTACAAAGAAGCACGGACAGCACTCTCAAATGTTTGACGACATAGGAAAACGGGTTGAGAAGATTGAGCAAGAGGCATCCATTGTCCTTGGTCTACGCGAGAAGACAACCGAGCATACGACGATGCTAGTAAAGCTTGAACAGAGTCTCAATTCAAAAGCCCCATTAGAGGACGTAAGCAACCATATCAACAAGAGCAATGAACGTCTGGCCAACTTCACCACCCAACAAACGAGACTAGAAACCCTCGTTCAAAGTCATGCTACGCAGCTCACAGAAACAACTACGAAAGCAGAGGTTCGCAAGCTTTTGGACGATGAGAAAAGCGCCACACAAACTGCGATTCTGACATCTTCGGCAGAACTGGATCGGAAATTGAAGGCTGTCCAAGACACAGGAGCGCAGAATGCGAAAGACCTCAAGTCTGACTTCACTTTGACAATAGGAAAGCATAAAATCGATGTGGATGACAAGATAACCAAAGGCATTGATCAATGCAGGGCCTCCAGTGAAGCACTTCGAACCGATATTACTGCACTCCAGTCGACCACGGCACAGCATGAGAAGCAACTTCTCGAGCTTTCCAAAGCCCGATTTCTCTGCGCAGAGAACGTGCAAAGTGTAAAGGATCTTGAAGCTAACCACAAGAAATTGTCGGAGATTGTGGAGAAGTCCCAATCAAAAGCCATCCAAAGCGTCAAAGATGTTGAGGGTAGAGTTGACACCCTCCAGAAATATATTGACGAGAATGGCGGCCAAGCATCCTCGCAACCTAGCGAGAATCTGACCAGGTTGGAGACTCTCGAGGAGGCCGTCTTCAGGCGAGGTGATTCACGGAGTTCAGCCACTAAGAGCCCTGCTCCATCTTCGGCAGCTGCTTGTCATTCCTATGAAGAGTGGAACTGGGCGTATGATGCTGCTAAATTGCACGTCAAAGGGTTGGAACGTCACCGCGACCGGATCAAGAGTCTAGAACGTCAACACGAGATTCATGAAAAAAACATACAGGATTTGAACAAAACTTCGGTAGAGTCGCAGGCCAATTTTGGTGAGCGCATTACGAAAGTCCAGGCGCAGTTGGAGGAGAAGTTTGATAGGCGCATAAAGAAATTGCAAGAGCAACATGATGAAGAGAAAGCAGCGATTACAGCCCGCGTTAATGGAGCATTTGCCGCCATGCAAGCCATGGCGGAGACTATCGGAGCAATGAAAACCGAAAGGCAACTTCTGCCGCCCGTGGCTCCACAACGAGATTCGTCCGTGGAATATATGCGTCGCCAAAGCGCACAGGAACTTGATTCGCAGTTCGACAAGCGTTTGGATGACATCTCGAACAAGGTCCGAGCTAACAGTGTTCTTACGGACGCTAGGCTTGACAAAGCCGAACGCATAATCAATCAAGATGAGCAGCGGATCAGTCAGCTTCGGAAAGACATGGAGCATCGATTTGAGACAGCCGTGGCTGCCGCTCAAAATGAATCGGAATGCAATCGCGCCAACTGGGAACAATCTCTTATCGCTTTTCGAACCGAGACGAAAGCGCAGATCGACGAAGCAACGAGTAGACTGCCCTTGGTCGGAGAGTCTTTGGATCTTCGCATGGAGGAAAGAGCGGCAACGTTCGAGAAGAACACGGGTGCTGTGCTTGAATCAGTCAATCGACGTGTCACTGATCTCGAGAATACGGCAGATGCAACCAAGACGGCAATTGAAGTCTCATCAATAGCACTCGAAACTATGAAACAGCGCATGACTGAGCTCGCATCTTCACATGAGGCAAGCGAAAAGGGGGCCAAAACCTCTTCGTCGGCACTTGGGCTTCTGGATAGACGTGTGAGCAACCTCGAATATGCAAATGAGACAAGATCGACAAAATCTAGAGCTACTTCGGCAGCTACTGTCAACGTGGAACAACTCCGTTTCGATCTTGACACTTTGATCGCGAACCACCAGACAGACAACACTGTCATCCATAACCTTCTGCGACACATGGAGAAGGTAGGAGCTCTCGAGACGAAAGTCAACGACCTCAGCAACACTTGGTTAATGCCCGCCAATGCACAAAACGATTATGTGACTGGCCAAAATCTATCCGCCTATGAGCAATGGGTTCGGGACCAGAACTTCTGCCTAAGGGCCGACCTTCTCAACTCCATACAGGATATGGATATCCTGGCCGGCCAGAGGTGCCACGATCGAGTCGAAGGTGTAAGTAAGGAGGTTGCGGAGCTTCGCCAGTCACTGTTGAACCTCAGGGGTGCCCACAATATAGTAAGTTTTCATCTCAGTCCTATCACAATAAAGGACCTTAGCTAATGCGCAACGATTAGCTTTCCACCAATTTCAAGAGACTTAAAACTTCTCGAGCACCCGATGGTTACCCTTCGCCGCCAACCTCGAACCGAACCATGACGTCCAATCCAAAACAAAAATCTACCGTTGCCCCACCGTTCCCTGGCTTTGTTCCACCAGGTGGTTCTCCCCAACCCAACAATCTCCCTCCGACCCAGTCTAAGGCTGCTTCAGGACCACAGCAGGTCTGGCAACAGCAACCTCAACCGAGTGTACAGCTGATTCCACAACAAATGACCCGGGTACAACAATCTCCACAGTCATCCCATATTGCTCATGGAGCGATTGTTCCCAACCCTCCTGCTGGCACGGCATACGCTCCCAGTACATGCCCTCGAAGCAGCTTACCCGAGGCTTCCCTGCACAGCAGAATACCTTCGTCTGACCAGGTTCTGACGTCGTCGTCCCCTCAGGTGCCCACAACGCAATACACGGGCACGTAGCTGCGGCCTTATTTCCCTCAGGCGCCTACTGTGTATCAAACCCGAACACTGGCAACGGAATGATGCACTACTTGAATGACGAAGGGAAAGGGGAAAAGATCTGAGGGGTTTCATACTGATTAAAAGCCCGCTGAGCTGTCTGGGAAGTAGCATGATATGCTCAACAGGTCGATGTGATCGATTAGAGCGGAAAGAACGATAATTTCTTGCAGACAACGCGCTGCAATCAAAAAGGTCATAAGGCGTTAACAAAAAGTTATACAAGTTTTCTACATGTCTAAAACGGCGAAGGAGGAGGATCGCTACTGGGTATTTTAAGGTCGTGAGAAATTTCAGGCGTTGGTTGGTCGCTAGTGATACCCCTTGTTTTGCTCATAACAGTGCGAAGATACACATTAACTACAGATGCAGTATCGTTAATATAGCTTAAAAGTTTTGCGGGCTCATTCTTGTTTATATGTTTTATTGCGTACGTTTCAGATGAGTGTTTGACAAGGTTATATCCACGTGAGCGAATATTGGTCGAAGGTGTTTCAAATGCGTCATATCTCTCTCTAATGGTTTTCATAGGAACTGCAGAGACAACTTGCATATCGTGTTCAGCGTGTCCTTTTTGAAAGTGAGGAATCGCTCGCTTCATTTTTGTTTGTATACACAAATTTTTACATTTTGGCTTTTATTGCTCAGCTCCCATTTACAGCTTGGGCTGGTATTCCTTGGGAGCAATCATCAACTCTGGTCGGACGTGCTTGTCGAAGTCGGCTTCACTAATGACCTTGAGTTCCAGCGCGGCTTCCTTCAACGTAAGGCCATTCTTATGTGCGTGCTTTGCGGTTTTGCTGGCGGCATCGTAGCCGATGACGGGGTTGAGGCAAGTAACCAACATCAAACTGCATTAAAGTTAGCGAAGATTGTAGTAGAAATGAATGAATGTGACTTGCCTCTCGCTCATAATCGAGCTAATACGCTTCTCGTCTGCCTCGAGACCGGCGACCAGGTTCTTCTCAAAACTCTTCATCGCATCAGCGAGGAGACGAGAGCTGTGGAGCAGGTTGCGGATCATGACAGGCTTGAAGACGTTCAGCTCGAAGTTACCCTGGGAGCCAGCAAAGGTCGTAGCGGCCTGGTTACCGAAGACTTGTGCGCAGACCATGGTCAAGGACTCGCATTGGGTGGGGTTGACCTTTCCGGGCATGATAGAGGAACCAGGCTCGTTCTCGGGAAGCTTGAGCTCGCCAAGACCACATCGTGGGCCAGATCCGAGGAAACGAATGTCCTGGGCGATCTTGAAGAGGGACGTAGCGAGGGTGTTGAGCTGGCCATGGGCTTCTACAATGGCATCGTGAGCAGCCAATGCCTCGAACTTGTTGGGTGCGGTAATGAAGTCGTGACCAGTCATCTTGCTGACTTCCGAAGCAATGTCCTCGGCGAAGCCCTTGAATGTGTTAATACCAGTTCCAACTGCAGTTCCACCCTGAGCCAGCATCTTCAAGCGTGGGAGGGAAGTCTTTATCCGCTCAATGCCAAAGTCCAGCTGTTGCACATAGCCAGAGAACTCCTGGCCAAGTGTCAAGGGGGTAGCGTCCTGCAAATGTGTCCTGCCAATCTTGATGAGGCTCTCCCATTGTTCGCTCTTCTTCTTCAGGGCATCTCGCAGGCTCGTGAGCGCGGGGAGGAGCGACTCCTCGATGTCGAGGACGGCGGCAATGTGCATAACGGTTGGGAAGGTGTCGTTTGATGAGGCGGACATGTTGACATGGTCGTTGGGGTGGACGGGCTTCTTCGAACCCATTGTCCCACCGAGAATCTCAATGGCACGGTTAGAGATGACTTCGTTGGCGTTCATGTTCGACTGTGTGCCAGAGCCCGTCTGCCAGACGACGAGGGGGAAGTGGTCGATCAGTTTGAGAGAAGCCACCTCCTCAGCGGCCTGCTGAATAGCCTTTCCTAGCTTCGGGTCTACTTTTCGTCAGTAACCTAGCGCGAAGCATGGAAAGATGCCGTACCCAGCCCATACTTCATGTTGACCGTCGCAGCAGCGCCCTTCAAGATGCCAAAAGCACGCACAATTGGCGGTGGCATGCGGTCCTGGGGTTGGTTTATCCTGAAGTTCTCCAGCGAGCGCTCTGTCTGGGCTCCCCAGTACTTGTCCGAAGGGACTTGGATCTCGCCAAAGGCATCGCTCTCGGTTCGCGTGTTGGCCATGCTGCTGGTGAAGCTGAACTGGCGGGTTTGGAAGAAGCTCTGCGCCTTCAATGGCGTGTATCTGGTATGCTGGCGGTTTATGGTGGAGAGAGGGCGTGTACTGCGGGCACAGATGACGGAGGGGTAGGCCTTCGCATGTGCCAGTGACCGCAATCCTCCGGCCTCGGTAGGACGGAGCTTCGTTCGAGCGCTTCGGAACATGGCAGCAGGAAGGTGGTACAAATGCGAGTTGGGGAGAGATTTGGGGTACGCGCAATTGGCAGATTGAGGCACTCAATTGAATGAGCACAAGTCGAAGAAGCGCTGTGTCAAAAGTTTCGAGGTTTGAAGCTCAGAGCTCAGAGGTGCGCGAATCTCTCCACGAAAAGAAGCCGGGACCTTGATTCCGAGCTTCTCCCGGCCCTGTTTCCGCTCACCCAAAGCGCACTCAGAAGTCCATAATACTCCATGGGGAAAAAAATCCATTAGCACCTTACACTCATTTCGAAGTCGCTTGTCGCCTACTCAAGTATCCAGCACACCTCTTATCGGCCCTCGGTCCCGTATCCCTCTCCCCAGCATGAGCCCAAGGATGACCTCTGCATGCAACCTTCAGCGTTCGACTGTTCGTTTGCGTGGGTGCAGCGGTCCGCAGAGTTCCACCGCTCTGGCCGCCCACTTTGTTCGCGTCTCCCTATGATGATATCCACCCCCGCCTGGAAGTAGGCTGCATGGCTTCGGAGTCTGCTGCGCGTCGCGTCTGCGTACTGCAAGATGCTCCGAAGACATAGTGCCCATACTATGCCTGTAGATGGTGCGTTGACCACACTTCCAAACTTGGCAACAACCTTGGTGTCTTCGGCAAAGGACGCCCACCCTGTTGAGTGAAACATACCTCGTACCTAGACTGTCGTCCTTGGCCGCACTTCCGTCCGAATCGCCGTGATCGGTACGGCGTTGAGCCCAATTTATTGGTCAGTAAGCGTAGCCCTTAGCATCTTCATTCGTCGCTCTAGAGTTGAGAGGGCGTACAAAGCAGAAGCCTTGGTAAGTTGCTGCTGCACTCAGCATGACGCCCTGAAGGCATGACCCGCGGGATCAGGTTGCCGCCAGTGCGTCCGCTCCTTGCGCAGGCGTACTTGACCAGAGGGAGGCCGCTCCCGAACGAGAGGTCATGATTAGATTAATCGCAGCGAGTCAAGTGGAGAGCAGCTGACTTCGCTCGCTTTACCAGCCCGCCTCCACCCTTCTTTCGATCAATGCGTGGGCGCCATCCACGGTGCCAACGTAACATCCCGAACATCGAGCTAATCGTTTGACCCCTCACCTTTACGCGGTCCTTCTTCCACCTTCACCGACTGACTAACTAACAACCTACCCGTTGTCTTTGCTAACTAGCGACTGTCTTGCGTCTCCGGGTCATTGCTTTGGCTGTGAATCACCGGATCCAACGCTCCCACCGCCCGCACCTGCTAGGCTGCAGATAAGACTTCTACCTCTCTACGACATCTATTGAGCCTTCCTCTACAATACGAAGCTCAAAAGCGACCACTATAGCCCAAGGACCAGGGATCCATCATAGTAGCTCAACTATTGTTCTTCATCAAGCTCAACATAGACCAACCCTGAATTCACCCTTTGCTGCCCGGCCAGTAATTACCTTCAAATCGTTCGAGTCAGAGAGAGATTCGAACATCGTCTTTGAACAAAGCACATATGGCCGAGTCAGACTATAGCACGCCTTCATGGGGTTCAATTTCGACAAGCCCTGGAGCTCAAGGTTCAGAGTTGGCTGCCCCGCTTCTCTCTGCGCATGCAATTCCATTTCCACAACCCTTCCCACCTCTGTCTTACGAGGCTCCGTACGGCTCCGTCAACAGCCCTCCCATGTCTCAATTTCCAGATGCTTCAACTGCGCCATTCAGTACTCAGGCAACACCAGGACGTTCGCCATATCCGCTTGACGGTGGCCAGCAAATGTACTATTCCTCTTCCCGCATGTACCCGTACCTTCCGACACATCCACGACCACCTCCTGCTTTCCGAAATGGATCGAATTATGCACGTACAGACTTGGGTGGGCTTTCTGAAGTTGGCGACATGTACTCCAGGCCCGAGCATCCGTTGCTCCGTGGCCCTCAGCCTTTCTTTTCGTCATTCCCCGGCGGATATGAAGCTCCTTTATCACCGCCAACAGGACCTACTCCGTTTGCTCGACGGCAGCATTACTCGGTGATGGGTTTAAATCCACCTCCGCGTTACTTTGGTCAAGAACCGGGACGAGGGTCCAATGGTGGGCCCCCAGATCCGCCTCGTCATGTTCAATCCGCTGGTCGGAGAGTACCACAACAAGAACCGTACCAACCCCCCAATAGTCGATCATACGATACAACAGAACGGCGCTCGTCATTATTCCTTGCTACCCAAGGCCGTCGCTCAGATCGAAGTGTCTCTCCAAGGACCTCGAATCGCCGAAGTTTCGACAGATATTCTTTTGACCTCTCACAATCGAGCACGTCGTCTGACGCCGAGGAAGCCGCTGCTCGTGCACCACCCTCCAGCCGTATGAGGCATCGGCCGAGAGAGGTGCGCCCGCGATTCATGGGCCACCACCCACAATTTGATCCCAACATTGCCACTCCACGACAGATCCAGGAACTCAAGGACAAGCTTCCCCGCCGCCTGCCGAGCGAACTTTCAGAAGAGACATCCAAAGCTTGTGACATTTGCCAGAAGGATTACTCGATTACGCACGTGCAGCCGGCTGAGGATGAAGAAATGGCTGTAGAGCTAGCTTGTGGCCATGTCTTTGGAGAGTTTTGCATCTTTCAATGGGTTTGTGCCCCGAGATCACGATATGATTGGATATCTTCTGACCAGACACTAGTTCGACACGTGCAAAACACACAAGAACAAGGTCACCTGTCCGATGTGCCGGAAGCTGCTGATTGAACCCTCGCGATACCATCCGGCGTTGCTGAATGCAATTTCCCGTGGTGGACAGGCGTTTCAGGAGCTGCTCGCCAACGAACTTCGAGGTGACTTTTCTCACATGTAGACTTGAGATGAGAAAGCGACCGCATTTCCACAAGCGGCCCTTTCTGACGAGATATGATATAACGGCGTCTTAGCATGCATTTTCCCACACTTCAGCGTTGAGGCGGCGGCGGGGCGGCAGTCTCGAGGCTATGATATCATTGTTTAGCATGATAGCCTTATCACGGCTCATCTACGGCGTTTGGGCGGGGTTTTGGCCGTGGAGTTTCCAGGCGTGTGCACATCACGTGTCTAATATTAGGTGCATTAGCAAGCTGAGATTGGATTTGTAGATAATTATAGTCGGGATAACAGTATAAAGATATCTTAGCAGAGAGATCGGACGGGTTACTGTTGTTGAAGCTGAGAATGGACCCACTTTTACGGAAGCCTGGAATGATTCGTTGCCCGGAGCAGCCCTAGCCCAAAACACAACCACCCCGCAGATCAACACAAACTTGACAACGACTGCATCTTGCATTGCTTGAAAGCCGCTCGACTCTGCACATTGTCTCAGTCATATTGTAGGCAATTGCTTGTGCTTGTTGTTCCTGCTCTACTGCCTCGCTCTCTGTCATTATTTTTTTCGCAGCGACTGCTGCTGCCCGCAGCTGTTCCTTCCCTCTCGCGCCTAACATGAGCAACATGGCAGAGTTGAATAGAGACAGCTTTCAGCTGCCCATGCCTCCCCCACCCCTTCATACTCGCGGGAACGATATGGATCGACCAGGCACGCCTCAAGAAGGCTTCACCAGCCCACAGCAGACACCCCAGGGTAGCCCCAGTAAACACCACCAGCCGCCCGGCGCCTTCGATCTGCCCCATGTCTTCGAAAATGCTATGAAGCTATTACCGACTATCGGGTCTCCTTCCAAGACGAAACCCGGAACACCGACTTCGCCCAACAAAGCGAAGCTACAGATCGGAGATGACGCGGATTACTCCACGCAGGACCTCACAACTCTGACACCGGGTAGCCCTACACGCAAGTCAAACAAAGAGAACACGCCACCAGGTGCCCGTCCAGGACTACAAAAGGAATCTAGCTACCTTACTCATGCAGCACAATCACGACAAGAACCATATCGGACGCGCGAGGCAGATCAATCAACACGATACCTCCATGGCCCGCAGCGCCTCTCAGCAGAAGAGCTAGAGAAGGCCAGAAAGCCCGCAGTAAAACGTCTTGCCAATGTTACTCAGCTGTGTGAGTAGTCAGTTTGAATGGTACTGCTTGACATGCCTAACAATGGTGCAGATTTTCTCGATTACTACTACGATCTTCTCACTTATGTGCACTCCCGTCAGAACCGTCTTTCTCAGTTCAAGGCTCAGAATCCTCCGCCTCCCGCAACACCAGATGCAGAGTACAATGACGCCCTTACACAATACCTAGGTCGCGAGCGAGCCAACCTGCGCAAGCGTCGTACACGATTGAGGCAGGGCGATTTCCAGATTCTTACTCAAGTTGGTCAGGGAGGTTATGGACAAGTATACTTGGCTCAGAAGAAAGATACGCGCGAAGTGTGCGCTTTGAAGGTGATGAGCAAGAAGCTGTTGTTCAAGCTGGACGAGGTCCGCCACGTCTTGACCGAGCGCGATATTTTGACCACAGCGAAGAGCGAGTGGCTTGTCCGCCTGCTTTATGCGTTCCAAGATGACAAGAGTATTTACCTTGCGATGGTATGGACCTTCTGATACCTTTAGTGATTATAATACTAACCGAGCCAGGAATACGTTCCCGGTGGGGACTTTCGTACGTTGCTGAACAATACTGGCGTACTGCATAACCGACATGCGCGCTTCTACATCGCCGAGATGTTCTCCTGTGTTGACTCTTTACATCAGCTTGGATACATTCATCGTGATCTGAAGCCGGAGAACTTTCTGATTGACAGCACCGGACACGTCAAGTTGACCGACTTTGGGTTGGCAGCAGGTATACTTGCGCCCGCAAAGATTGAGTCGATGCGCATCAAGCTGGAGTCAGTCAGCGATGTTATATCGCCATTTGGACGTCCCATCGAAGAGCGGTCGGCAGCCCAGCGTCGAGAAAACTACCGTTCCCTACGCGAAAGAGACGTCAACTATGCAAAGAGTATCGTAGGGAGCCCAGACTACATGGCTCCGGAGGTGCTGAAGGGCGATGAGTATGACTTCACTGTTGATTACTGGAGTTTGGGATGCATGCTATTTGAGGCCCTTGCCGGCTACCCACCCTTCGCTGGTGCTACAGTCGACGAGACTTGGCAGAATCTGAAGCAGTGGAAGAAGGTGCTGCGGAAGCCTGTGTATGAAGATCCGTCCTACTTCCTCTCGAAACGTACTTGGGATCTTATCACACGACTTGTGGCATCCAAATCATCGCGCTTTCGCGGCATCTCTGAGATTCACGCACATCAATATTTCGCCGAGGTCGACTGGACGAAGTTGAGGGAGAATAAGGCACCGTTCGTTCCAGAGCTGGACAGCGAGACTGACGCCGGGTACTTCGATGACTTTGGCAGTGAGGCTGATATGGCCAAGTATAAGGAGGTCCACGAAAAGCAGGCTGCATTAGAGGCCATGCAAGATCGCCATGAGCAGATGGGCAAAGGCTTATTTGTCGGCTGTAAGTGCAGCGAATCCGTGTATCTCAATCTTTCGCTGATTTATATTACAGTCACCTTCCGTCACAAGAAGACGGCCGACGAGAACGGCAAGCCATCAAGTCCAAGAAAACCACTTCCGACAGTCGACGAGAGTTTCGGTACGATCTTCTAGGATAGTAAGATCCTTTCTACGCCACAGCACTGGTTGCGTTGGCGCTAGTCTTGCACTTCACACCCTGTTCGGGGATCATTTGAAGCATATGAACTTTGGGGATTTGAAACGAGTAATGAGGCAGACGAACGAAGCGACAGTTTTCAGTAACATGGCATATGATTATCGTTTTGCAATAGTTGGTAGATCGGCGTTGGTGTTAAGCATACTTTAGTCAGTTGCAAAGAGCGCGTTAGTTCGCGTTGATGAATCGCAGCCTGTATTAGTAGCAATGAAATGCACTTGATCCGCGAGATTGACGTAACGAACTGTATAGAGTGACTACATAGACTGTTATTTATTTTGGGCAGGACACAGAGGGACGATTCGCATGTCAGTGTGGCCGTGAGGGTTAAATATTGGTGTCCTCTTCACGCTAGCGCGTGCTCACATGACTGCGTCATATAGTCCGTGCTCCTCCGCGATCTTGCAGGTCGCAAGCATTCATCCCCTCTTCGAGTCGTCTACGCGGGAGCTACCGGCACCCACCGCGACGATGCCCGGCATCCTACAGAATGGGCGAAAGCGGCCTGCTCTCGCTATCAGCGACGACGAAAACGACCAGTCCGACTATCCCTCCTCCGCATCCGAAGGCAGTAAACGCGCTCGCCATGCCCGCAACGCGTCCGATAGCCCTGCCCCCACAAACGGTCACCATGGCGGTCACCATGGCAGCCACCCGCGAACACAGGTTGGCCATGCAAATGGTTTAAATGCATATGTGGAAGACGTATTCCAACCTGGTTCACTTGTAAGGGTGAAGCTTAAGAACTTTGTCACGTACACAGCTGCGGAATTCCATCTGGGCCCTAGCTTGAACATGGTGATTGGACCTAATGGGACAGGCAAGAGCACTCTCGTCTGTGCCATCTGTTTAGGCTTGGGCTGGGGTAGTGAACACCTGGGTAGAGCCAAAGAGCTCGGCGCTTTCGTCAAGCACGGCGCCTCCGAGGCCGAGATTGAGATTGAGCTGGCCGCCGGCTCAGGCATGGGCAAGAACTCGGTCGTTCAACGTATTATCCGCAAAGAAGACAACAAGTCACAATTTATTCTCAATGGGAAGCGCGTTGCCCAGAATGCAGTCACGTCAATGGCAAAGGGGTTCTCAATTCAAATTGATAATCTCTGTCAGTTTCTGCCCCAGGACCGAGTAGTAGAGTTTGCAAAAATGACCGACGTCGATCGTTTGCGTGAGACCCAGCGTGCTGCAGCACCTCCTCACATGGTGGAGTGGCACGATCAGCTAAAAGTGCTACGTTCAGAGGAGAAGGGGCTCGAGACGAAGCAACAAAATGAGAGAAATCATCTAGAAAGATTGGAGAAACAACAAAATGCGACCAGGGCCGATGTTGAACGTTGGCATCAGCGCGAAGGCTTGTTGCAGAAATCGAAGTGCTTGAAGAAGGTCAAGCCCATTATCGAGATCCGCTTGCGCAAGAACGATCTAAGCCAAGCGAAAGAGGTCTTACGAACTGCTAGACGGGAGCTTGAACAAATCAATGCCGATATAGAGCCAGTACGTCAAGCTCAGGCCGAGATTGAGACATACCGAAATCAGATCGAGCAGGTCGCGAAGCTCCGCAAGAATCGTGTAGAGATGAGCAAGATGCAGGCTGATAAGCTTGTGACGAAGATCGAAAAAGACAAGCAGGCGGTTTTGGATTTTGCAGATGAGGTTAAGGGAGAAGTGAATTCCAAGAAAGGACGTGAGCAAGATATAGTCCGCATTAATCGAGACATTACAAGACTCGAGCACCAGCGACAAGAAGAACCCGTAGACTACGATGCGGAAATTTATGAGCAGCGTAAGGCAGACCTGCGTGCCCAGATCTCCGCTGCATCGAATCGGCTCGTGGAGAAGCAAAGTGCTCAGCAAGGACTACGTGCCCGGGCGCACGAACTCAACAAAGAAAACAAAGACGTCGCAAGACAGCGACAGCAACTCGATACACAGGGTGGACAACAAGCGAGCGCGTTGGCAAAGCTGTCTCCCGATACAGCAAGGGCTTGGGACTGGATTGGGAAGAATAAGGATTCACTGTCTCTTAAAGGCAACGTCTATGGGCCACCCATCCTTGAGTGCTCCCTTACAGATCCCCGGTACGCACAGGCTGTTGAGAGCCAGTTGAGAAAGGGGGACTTCATTGCTATCACCTGCACAAACGGGGACGATCAAAAACTTTTGTCTAACCGTCTCCTGAGCAAGCAGCAGAACGGTGGGCTTGGACTTCACGACGTTCATTTGAGAACCTCACCAAAACCGCTATCCGCTTACCAGAAGCCCGTTGCACCGGAAAACTTACCACAATACGGGTTTGAGGGCTATATTCGTGACTATATCCAAGGACCTGATGCTGTCTTAGCTATGCTTTGCGACAACGCTCAGTTGAACCAAATAGCTTTCGCGTCCAAACCCATTTCTGACGAGCAGCACGCCACCGTCTCGAACAGTAGGATCAGGAAGTGGGTCAGTGGCAGGGATATCTATAAGATCACTGTGCGTAGGGAGTACAATAATGCGTCTTCGACCTCTGTCACACAACTCCGAAAGGCTCAATGGTTCATTGATCAACCAGTCAATACGGAAGAAAAGAGGAAACTGGATGAAAAACTTAGGGAACTGAAACAAGAGGGTATGGAATTACAGGAGAATCACAAGATCTCGAAGCAAGAAATAGCGGATCTTCAGCAAGAGATTCAAGAGCGCAAATCAGAAAGGGTGAGCTAGTCGTAGTCCTAGCCTGAATTTCTTTGCTAATATCTAGGTAGGACGAGGTTCAAGCAGAACAGAGTCGTATGCAAAAGGCTGTTGCTGAGTGGGCAGCTCTTCCTAGCAAGATTAGTACGTGAATAAGCCTTTAAGGTGATTCACTCTTACTAACAGCACTTAGCTCAAAAGCAAGTTCAGCTGAACTCCTTGGTGAAACAGAATGCAGAGACAAACAATCGAATACGGGCCATCAAAGCCAGATCACGGGAGGCATCTCTAAAGCTTGCTACCCTAACCCTCGACTATGCGGTAAGTAATCCGATATTAACGGCAGCCACCTTCATGCTGATTCAGGGCTAGAAAGTGGTAACGCAACTGCGCACATTTCACGAGTCGCTCGTAGAAGCCGAGATCCGCTTGATTGAAGCCAAGTCGGAGTCCAATGCACTCAAGAGCGAGAACAGCGACATCCTACAAAAACTTCATGGAAAGCAAATGGAGATTCAACAGCTGGACCAACGCAATCGGACCCTCCGACTCGAATACGAACGGATGGTGAAGCATACCCAGCAAGATATCGAGAGCTTGACGGAGGAAGAAAGGGAGATCATCCGAGAATACCGCGAGCTACCTTCTCTCGAGGCACTCGAACAAGAAGTCCAGGCCGTGAGCGCCCGGCTTGAAATGATGGCCGAGGGCAATCCTGGAGCGATCAAAGCCTATGAGAAGCGCGAGGACGAGATGAACAAGACTAAAGAGAAGCTAGAACAGCATTCCGCGAAACTTGAGGATGCAAAACAGCAGATTCTAGAAATCCGTGAGCAGTGGGAGCCCGAATTGGATGCGCTCATTAGAAAAATCAGCAATGCTTTTGCACACAACTTCCAACAGATTGGTTGTGCCGGTGAGGTCGCGGTGTACAAAGACGAGGAGGACTTTGATAATTGGTCTATCCAAATCTCAGTCCGCTTTCGGTAAGCCATTGCCCAGCTTCAGACTTCTTTCTCTTAGATATCAGCTAACGAATGCCAATAGCGAAGGGGAAACTCTCTCGGTCCTAAACTCGCACCGCCAATCCGGTGGCGAGCGCGCCGTCTCAACAATCTTCTACCTTATGGCGCTCCAAGACCTCGCACAATCACCTTTCCGCGTCGTCGACGAAATCAACCAAGGCATGGATCCGCGTAACGAACGCATGGTGCACGAACGTATGGTAGATATTGCATGCCAAGAGCGCACAAGCCAATATTTCCTGGTTACGCCGAAGCTGCTCAGTGGGCTCAAGTTTCATCCCAAGATGAAGGTACATGTTATCAACTCGGGTGAACATATTCCGGACGTGAAGACGGTGAAAGGGGGATGGGACTTGAAGAATATGGCGAAGATGGCGTTGAGGAGTCGGAAAGGAATCGAGGTGGCCTGAGAGAGTGACCGACCGAATCCATTATAATCTTGGATCATTGGTGTGGGCTTCAACTAATAATCCATCGGACGATGATCTGATTATGGTTTCATGCTTTACGAAGGATTACGCCCTCCGAATCAGCTTAGGGGGTTCCGACGGCATGGTCATTGACCAGGAGGTATACGGATAGCGAACGAAGTATGCCAACCATGGTTGAGCACCATACATCCGAATGCGACACCCTTGTCGCTCTATCAACTTCGGTTCGCCGAATTTAGCAGCCTCGTTATCGGAACCACACAGGAATATATTACTTCAGTAGGTACCCGCTCACTCAATGATTCTGTGCCAAGTGATAGTGCCATTGAGCTCCAATCATGACGTTGGGCTCGTATTTGAAAAGCACCACTCTATTCCTGCCTCGCAGTCAAAGCCATCTCTAATGCTTGGCTAGCCCGAAGATCTATTCACAGCCGGTATGTTATCGCTGGCAAGGGTATTTGGGCGCTGCACACCTACCATTTTTGCTTCTGACGGGTGGCACAGAAGAACTGGAGGATAAAGCTGGTGTAGCTGACGCTATATTAGTGCCCGTTCGTGGACGACAAGCCCTCGAAATACTTCTCAGTGCCAGCGTACGAGGGCGGACAAATGAAGAGTTGTGCTGAAGATTTTCGTGTGCTATCTTGGTAGGAAGCAGCAAAAAGGTAGTTGGGGTTACATCACTACCCTTGCAAAGGACGGGCTATCCTAGGTGACCTCTTGCACCATCTAATTACGACAGTTGGCAAGCTTCGTACACATCTTGAGCTCAGTAGGCTTTCGTCTCCTCGACTATCGAACGCTAGTACATCTTCAATCTTCGGCCCAGTGAGCGAAATCATCTACAATGATCTGCGTTCTTGCTGTGGTATCTTTCCTCTCCGCCCTCATTTCCGCCGTACCTACAGCTACCGACTCACCATTCGCATCCAATTACAACGTCCTAGCCGAACAATGGCTCATATCCCGTCTAGACATGTAAAGGTGCCAACAAATACAGATACGATATGTACGCTGACTTCGCACGCTGCTTCATAGGCACATCATGAGCGAAAGCACTGGAATTCCTGGCAACCCTCCTTGGCCCGAAAGTATGCGCTTCAATTCAACCATCGATTTCGATATCTTTGTGCCTGACCGTACAACTAACGAAGACGGAACGTCGAGAGCCCCTATATCACTCAATTGCCAGGCATCGTGGGAAAATGGCACACTACCAGAAGTGCCTGTAGAGTGCACAGGAGGTCCGTCAAACGAAATGATTTGGTTTGGGATGCGCGAATACACAGACCTAGGCCAACGTCGACCGGAATTGAGTTTCGTGCTAGATGTGACTCGGATTAGTCTGGAGGGAAACAACGTGTAATATCCTTGCCCCTCTCCCAATCTCCCATCTCTCGTCTGAGAGGAACTCTACATTCCAAATATTTCGCATGCTGACTACACCTTCCTGGCATCAGTACCGACTTTCTCAACGGCAGCATACCTATCACTGCCAACGATCCCTACGAACCTTCATCTTATCTTACCTGCCTCCTCGGCCCGCCCTACGATGGCCTGCGTTGCGCGATCAAGAGTTACATGAGCGTGGATAACGAGCTCATCATTAATGCTACGAACATTCTACAATCGGAAGACAAATTTCTAGGTACCACCAGCATTCAGGGTATGCAAAACACCCAGTCAACATGCAAGCGAGTCCACTGCGTACATTATCCCTTACGATCAGGTCTCTTTCGTTTCTGCGTGTTCATTGGTGAAGAAAGGCGCTGATTCTATGCGCAGGAATTGGAACAAGCGTTCCCGACTGTCGATTGAAGTGTAGGGTATTTCCGGTTCCGGTGTGTACGTGTGTGCCTTTGCCGATATCGTGTTGTTGATCGCGGCCGTTTCCGATTTGAAGTTACACTGCAGATGTTGTGCGTGTTTGGTGGCGGTAGGGTGATGTTTCATGTCGACACATCATCACAACAAAGCGGTAGGAGCTTGAGCGATTCTGTGGCCTTGATATGGATTCGAGCTTCTTGTATGCAACGCTCACACGGGATATTTACACCTATTTTCGAAACATGACGTTGCTTTACTCTGCAGACTTTCCAAGTACTAGATTTATGCATCCCCTCTCCAAAAACTATGTGTACAACTCAAGTGGGGAGAAGGACCTATCGAGTTTAAGAACACCCCGCGCGAAAGGAACACTGCAGGTACACTGCCGTATGCATAGCAGCCCTAATATGGTTTGTTTGTCTTCGAGCGCGACGCTACATAGATCGAGACGGTTCGCTTCTCTTCCTCTGTGATCGCTCGAGCACCTTCTTTCCACCACAACAAACCGTACATCTTCTCTCCCATCATGAGGTCAGGATTAACTACACTTTATCTCGCTATGCTCTTTTCATGCGAAATCTGGGCCGTATATGGTGTCGGTCTCGCTGTTCGAGACGCCAATGAGTCCTATTGCACAGTAAGTGATATCAGCACCGTCTCGCAGAGCATCGAATACTCATACATCCCAGCAGAGTTGCATCGATCAAACTACAGCGACGACTCGTACCTCGACCCTCCCACCACAAGCATCGCCGTTCCAGACGCCGCTATCCGCAACATGGCGTAACACATCCCTTGCACGGTCTCTCCACACAGCAACCCCACACTTCTCAGGTGAAACCCCAATGTCCTCTGCTATACAGACCCACTCGCCCAACACCATACTTCATGCAGCTCCTACCTCAGACAATGCTCATACCGATTCTTTCGCAAATCTCAGCACCGGTGCAAAAGCAGGTATCCTCGTCGGCGTATCCATTTTCTTCTTCAGCGTCTTCCTCATCCTGCTTGAATTTGGGTACCTGCGCAGGAAGCGTCGAGAGAAGGCTCTTCGACGGGCTATTGAGGAAGTTGAGCGAGGAGGGGGTATCGAGATGAGGAAGGGTGTTGTGAGTGAGGGAAGCGAGAGTAAGGAGAATATGGTGCTAGAGAGTAGGGTGGAGATCGTTGTTGTTGATGATGGGGAAGACAGTGATGAGGGTGATGATGTGTGGGACGCGGAAATGGGAGGCGATGAGAGAGTGTGGGGAAGGCAGGCAATGAGCTTGCCAAGGAGGGAGTATTGAGCTGGTGAAGTGATAACAGATGCGCGCAGACGAAAAAATGGTTGACTGGTGTAGGACGAAAGCCTTCATTGTACGAACCGTTCCTTATCTGCTCAAATGTCGCTATTAACCTTACACTTCGCTTATGAAAGTCTCCAGACTTCCTTTATTCCCGAGTCCAGGAAGTCTGAACGCGATGGCTGACTCGCGTGGTAGTTCAATCTTGATTAATCCGCCGGGTGTGTAAAAGCTGTTTGTCGACGAGAAGGTATTCATTCAATACATCCTCTCGCGGCGCGATATATAGCCAATAAATGTTGGCCTTACGCAATTGCTCCACGACTTCTGACTACGATTCCATAGAAAGTTCAAGGTCACGCGAGTGGGATGTATACTTCCGCATCTGCTAGCTCCAAAGCGTTAGCCTTATCATACGTACCATAGACATCGTTGCGATAAACGGTCGAAGGTTGATAACTCGGACTTTCGGCGAGCTTTTCGCAGGCGATAATGGGCGCCTTTAGACGCTATAAGAGCATGCGAGATGTCTTTGCATTCGCTGGACCACTCTCCCGGTAACTGTTGTCATCCAATCATCTAGTGCCATCATGCTGGCTTCTTTACTTACCATTTCCGCTGCTCTCCTCGGTGTCCAGGCCGTACCAGTAACTACCCTGCCATGACACCTTCTGCACCCTCAGTTCTAACACCACTTATGTAGTTCTCTCCCAAATTGCACAAAAACACGGCCTTGGTCGTTATTGATGTCCAGAACGACTTCATCAACGGCTCGCTCGCAAATCCTCGTGCGCCGGCTATCCTCCCCAAGCTCTACCAGTTGCTTGACGACCACCAGTGGCCCTTCATCGCTGCCTCTCAAGATTGGCATCCAGAGGGTCACGTTTCGTTCGCTTCTGCACATCCTGGAGCCAAAAGAGGAGATACTGTCAACATTACCTTTCTCGACATTGCTACTAAGACGGAGACGCAGAGCTTGACCGCAGACCATTGTGTCCCTGGTACTTGGGGCGCTGAGATAGAAGATGGGGTCAAGACACGATTACAATACCTTGAAGGCTTCCGAACGCCAGTAAACTACATCAAAAAGGCGCAGAATCACTCTGTGGATTCGTACTCGGCATTCGCGGATAATCAGTACCATCAATTCACAACGCTGAACTCAGAGTTGTCTCTTCACAGCATTGAGACGATTGTAGTGACTGGTCTAATTACCAATGCATGTGTTCGAGGGACATGCATTGACGGCATCAAGCTTGGATATGAGGTCGTGCTCATCGAGGATGCAACTGAGACTTCCTCAGCTGAACGCAAGGCTAGTGCAATTGAGGAATTGGAGGGTTGGGGTAAGTCTCTGCACACACATGCCGACTTTGTGGCTAACAATGTGAAGGTGTTCAAGTTATGAACCTTACGGACTGGGAAGCCACGAACCCCACGGGTCTAAGGAGGCGGTCAATGAGGGAGCTCTGATGAGCGACGACATGTAACGAAGTGTAATGAGCAATGTCAAAGATAGCAGGAGATTGAACCGTTGGTCCGCGAACTTGCATTCTTTGAAACTCGATTACAGGTACGCCATTTTCGTGGCTTGTTTCGACACACATCGTCCTTCCCAAACCAAACACTCGCTTCGCTCGAGGTAATCACAACACTGCATCACGTCAACTCACTAGCCAGAGCACAAGATCACGTACCTCAAACTTGCTCGGTCTCGAGCTGGCCCTATCGCGCGGCCAAGCCCCGCCGCCACAAGGCTTTCACGCGACCTGCCTAATCGTGACTAGCAATGCGTCTCCGGACCAATCAGCCATCCCGCTCACCCTTACTGTAACTAGCACGCCAAGCCCTTTCATATATTACATGGCCATCCACATCGTAGCATCTTCTTGGGATTTCTACGAAAATACTCCATCGAGCGTGCATCTCCCGCGCTTGCAGTAGATCTACTAGGAGTACGGGGGAGGTACCTGCCTATTTAATGTAATAGTTGTGATGGAGGCTTGGGCTTCGGGTGTGAGACGTGATGGGCAGGTGTGAGATTGCACAGTGCGACTACCTAAGCACCGCGAAGCATAAAAGAAAGTACCTTCCACGGTAATCACAGATGTACAACACCGCTCTCGCACAAGGTCGTTGCACACTTCATCCACGATGAAATCTATCCTTACCTCTGCGCTCCTCCTCTCTACCGCCTTTGGTACGGTTGTCCCAAGGGCTGGTAAGAAAGTCGATTACAACGGCTTTAAGGTCTTGCGTGTCTCGAGCACCGAGGACGTTAAGGCTCAGATTGAGAATTTGGCTGCCCATGTTCTCAACCCTGGAAAGTCTGCTCAGCTAGATGTTGTTGTCTCGCCAGAAAATGTCGATGCTTTGACCGCATTAGTTGCGGAGAGCCAAGTCCTCAACGAGGATGTTGGTGCTGCTTTGGCGGAAGAAGGCGAGATGAAGGCTTACGCAGGTACACTGATTACCTTGATTTTTCGAAGAACTCATACTAATCACCTTTAGTCCCGAGCGAGACCTGGTTCACCGCATACCACCCGTATGCTGACCATCTTCAGTTCCTGCGAGATCTGCAAGCTGGCTACACTGGTTTGTCGGAGATCGTCACCGTCGGAACTTCGGTTCAGGGACGAGTCCTAACTGGAATCCATATTTGGGGCAGTGGAGGGAAAGGGTCGAAGCCTGCAGTGATTATTCATGGGAACGTTCATGCAAGGGAATGGATTACTTCAATGACCACCGGTATTCCTTCCCTAAAATACAGCATGTGAGGCACATACTAACCTTATTTCAGAGTACTTCGCATGGCAGCTCCTCACGAAGTACGCGTCGGATGCCTCTGTCAAGGCGCTGGTGGATAAGTTCGACTTCTACATTACGCCCATCGTGAATCCTGATGGATTTGTTTACTCTCAGACGACTGATCGCCTCTGGCGCAAGAATCGACAGACAGTGAGCGGAAACACTTGCGTCGGTCGCGATATCAACCGAAACTGGCCTTACAAATGGGAAGTCGCCGGCGGAGCATCTACAAACCCGTGCTCCGAGACGTACAAGGGTCAAGCTGCAGGAGATGCTCCCGAGAACCGCGGCATCAGGGCTCAGGTTGACTCTCTGAAAGGAACTCGCGGTATCCGTCTTTATCTTGATGTCCAGTAAGTCCACATTGCTCAAAAAGATTCGCTTGTTGCTTACTGTAGAATAGTTCCTACGGTCAATACATCTTGTGGCCCTACGGCTACGACTGCAGCCTCCGCGCTGAGAACGACGCGCAGCACCGTTCGATCGCGACCCGTGCCCAGTCTGCCATCCGAGCTGTATCTGGAACCGCATATACCATCGGTCCTAGCTGCTCAACCCTCTACGCTACCACTGGTAGCTCGACTGACTACACAGATGTTCCTGGAAACTCCACATACTCATACACGTATGAGCTTCGCGATACCGGAAGATATGGTTTCACGCTCCCGGCAAACCAGATTCAACCTACTGTGCGAGAGACCTGGGCTGGTGTCGTATCGATGTTGAAGGATGCTTAGAGGTTACTTTGTCCTAGATGATACCTAAGTTATCTGTGAAGTTGAAAGAATGAGATGAGTAGTTATGACTTGTTACCTCCGCAATCTACACTCACTTGACTCGATGTAAACTTACAGTAGAACCTCAGAAGTATTGTTGAACAAGTAGAGTGACCGTCAATTGTTCTATTTAGAAGGAGTCGGTGCTTGGGCCACGTGATAAGAGTTCCCGAAACTAATAATTTCAAGACCATCGTCTTGACCCAACTTCTGAAATCCCAGGTACAAGTATGTTGCACCTTATCCATGGATGTACCCTGTTGTCTCTCCCGCAGACTGCTGCAGGTAATGAATCTACTTGGTCCGGCTAATAACGATATGCAAAGCGTTGTCAACACTTGCATGCGACCCCTCATGACAAAGTAGCTCAACTGCATACTTATTTTTACACTCAATGCGTCACCTTCCTAACTTTCTACCTCACAAATAGTCTTGAGACAGGGACATATGAAATAACCAATAGTCATCCGAATTAGATCTTCTGAATCTGAAAAAGTCGCCCTTTTGGGGATTAAAGCGCGCACGTTGAAGCAGTACTTCTAAATTAAATCCACCATCCCAAGACAACCCTGCATGTCCAGGGCCTTGAGATCTCCCTCCCGCACTCTCGGAGGCGTATCCGTCGCTGCAAATAGGGCTGATAGTACACGGATTGGTCGGCGCATCTTATGCCATGAAGCATTGTGCAGGTAGAAAGTACGATGCGCATATGCAAGAGCATTGTCGGGGAAGTCTTCGTCAAAGTATATTTGTAGGTCGGAGCCCTCTGGTATGATTGCCTTGGACGCACGAGCAGCAGCTTCAACGCAGAGTGTAGCTCGCGACGATGCCTCAGCTCCCAAACCGGAGACCCTGTACTCCTCAATGGCGCAACAAAGCCCTCTTTACCACACTCTTCTATTCTGCAACTCTTTTCGCACCCGTATTTCCATCCCCAACAGACACCATCTCCGGCCAGCATCTCCTCGGTTCATCCTTTGGCATACCAGGCACGAACGCAACCTTCGACTACGTAATCGTAGGCGGAGGAACAGCAGGCCTCGCTCTCGCCAACCGCCTCTCAGCATCCAGCGCACACAGCGTCGCAATCATCGAAGCAGGCAGTTTCTATGAGCTCGACAACGGCAACAACTCGCAGATCCCACGTTACGTATGGACGGGAGCAGGTCTAGGCTTCGAAGACGTAAACCCACTGGTTGACTGGGAATTTGAAACGCAGCCCGAGGAAGGCATTGGTGGCAGGAAAATCCACTATCCCAGGGGGAAAACGCTAGGTGGTAGTTCGGCGAGGAACCATATGATATACCACCGGGCGACGAAGGGGACCTACAAGAAATGGGCAGAGGATGTGGGCGATGCGACTTTTGAGTGGGAAATCTTCTCGAAATACTATGATAAGTCGACTACTTTCCATCCTGCGGATTCGACCAAGCGCTGGGCAAACTCGACTCCTCCGTATGATCCTGCAGGCGAACGAGCGACGTCCGGGCCAGTGCAGATTTCTTACGCAAATTATGTTTTGCCATTTACGAGCTGGGCTATGAGGGCAGCTGAAGCGCTGGGTATGAAGCCGATTCGGGGATATATCGACGGTGAATTAATTGGTTCTGGATGGGCGTTGCGGACTACCGACCCCAAGACGATGGTGCGAGATTCTTCGGAGACAGCATATCTCAGACCGGCTTTGAAACGACCGAACTTAGTTGTGTATCAGTCAACGATGGCGTTGAAGGTTTTGTTCAACGGCACGGAGGCTATTGGAGTTTCGTGCAGTACGCTCGGTAAACGCTTTGGGCTCACTGCTCGGAAAGAGGTGATTGTCAGTGCTGGAGCATTTCAAAGCCCGCAATTGCTCATGGTCAGCGGAATCGGTCCACGACATACACTGGAACAATTTGGTATCCCAGTACTAGTTGATGCACCCGGAGTTGGGCTTGGAATGGAGGTAAAAATACTTTCTTACTCCGCTCAGATATACACTACTAATGCCATACAGGATCATCCGGCTGTCGGAGTAACGTACAAGGTCAGAGTAACCAGCTCGACTGTCCTAGATACTCCGGCGAAGAACCAAGCCGCGATCGAGGAGTTTCTAAGCAAAGGCGCAGGCCCCTTGGCAAGTACAGGAGGCGACATTGTGGCATGGGAGAAAATCCCCCGCCGCCTCGTGTCCAACAGCACCGCAGCAGCCCTAGACACAGCGCCATCAGACTGGCCAGACCTAGAATATCTTGCTCAGTCACCTTACCCTGGCGTGCCGCCCGATCAAGACGATTATGCAGGGATCACTGCAGTCTTGGTAAATACCTTCTCACGAGGCACGATATCCATTTCCTCTGCATCCATGCTCGATCCTCCCGTGATCCACGTTGCATTCTTGACAGACCGTCGGGACCAAGAGGTCGCTATTGCAGCCATCAGACGAGCAAGAGAGTTGTTTGCTGATCCATCTCTTGCACCCGTCGTCGTTGGCGCGGAAGCTGTACCTGGGAACCAGACGGTGACAGATGCGCAAATCTTGGAATATATCCAGAAGAGCGCGCGGACGATATCACATGTTAGTTGTACATGTAAGATGGGCAAACGAGAAGATAAGCTAGCCGTGGTAGACTTCACAGGCAAGGTTTTTGGCGTCGACAAGTTACGTGTTGTGGATTTGAGCGCTGTGCCGTTCTTGCCGCCTGGTCATCCCATGGCAACGGTGTATGCGCTCGCGGAGAAGGCAGCTGAGAAGATTCTGCAAAATGAAAAGAGCGAAGTCTAGTATTAACTTTGGTGATGATTGTAATCGGTTGAGGCAGTCAAAGCCATATGTAGGTATCGTAATGGAATGTGCGCGTCGAAGCGCTGTGTATCATCGCAACCCTCCAAAGCCAAATGAGTGGATATATCATCAACACTCAAAACCTCCAAACGCCTGTCCCATGCTAAGCTAGGCTGTGTTGTGTACAATGGAAGGAAATCGTCACATGTCATGATTAATCGTCAACAAACATCACCTCTCGTACACGCGATCCCACATCGGACTTCTGGTCCGCTTGTGCCCTGAGCCCACTACGTTTTTCAACGGCCACTCCGTCTTTGAGCTCTTCCTTGGTGGCGACGGATCCGGATACCTATCAAGACTTCTGTTCCCACCATACAGACCATCCTCGACATCCAGATAGCCATTGTTTGAATACTCTGGGCCGTAGTCCTCAAGGTAGTCATATCCACCAGCGAAAGGATTCTTCGGCGCGTGGCTGGACAGCGGACTGATGGGAGAAGACGACATGTCGGAATGATACCCGTGGCCAGAGGAGTTGCTTGCGCTGCTCACCGCCATTCCACTAGAGCTGCTGCCGCTGTTATTAGGCATCGTCAACGGTGGGCGTAGCAAGGAGCGTGAGGCAGCTTCGGCAGCTGGACTGGTGGGCGTTGGGCTTGTGGGAACGGGCTTTCGCTTGATGGTCGCAACGGCTGGTACCGGCGGCATTTCCATGTCCAACGGCGTACTCAGCCGCCTAGTCTGTCTCGGTGGTGTCTGGTTTCGTCCTAGGACAGGAGATTCCATCATATCCTCATCTGGTTCCGTAAGTTCGGCAACTGAGTGCAAACTCGTGTAGCTTGTCCTCTTGCCTCGCGCACGATTCGAGCTGTGTGTATGATATAGTGCGGGCGCCATGATCGGTTTAGGGTCATGCATTGTCATTGGCGCTGCAGCTGGTGGGAAAGTACTCGCTCTCTGCGGCGCCTCCATCTCCGCCGGATCATACCCGTCGTCTTCCCATGTTGTGGCGCCAACATCTTGACTTGACTGATTGAGATCAGGGTTCAGCGGCGCGCGATGCTCAAAATGATCTGAGCTTAGAGATCTATCCTGGAACGAGAAGCGGGGTATGAAGCCGGGTGACGATGGCGGTTGGGAGCCTTCGATGTGCCTTCTCCGACGACGGCGAAGAAAGAAGCAACATCCAAATAGAAGAGCCGCAACACCTAGGAGAGCAAATGGTACGCCGACGCCGATTCCGATCTTTTGGCGTCTGGAAAGACCTGAACTGCTGGATTCTGGTGCTATAGGATCCGATGTCGTGCTCGAGGTCGGGGCTGAGCTAGCAGTCGAAGGCCCCGATCGTGAAGGGGTGGAAGCCAGCGAAGTCGAAGAACTCGTCGATGATTCTGCCGTTGAAGTCGAAGAAGTGCTACTAGTGGTCACGCTGCTAGCTTCCGACTCAGTCGCGCTGCTTGAGGCCGCATCGCTTGAGGTCGCATCGGAAGTCCACGAATTTGTTTCGGATGGCTGCCAAACACTTGTCTCTGACGCAGGGACTTCAGTCGCTGGCGGCTCAGTTGGCCATGCTGTCTGTGGCCCGAATTCATGTATCAGATAGCTCTGTATGTCCCATGGCAAATCCAGAAACCATTGCGGTTTCTTGTCATCCAAGAACTCTTCCCAGAGGATGCTAGAGACGGCTGGAACGTTGGTCGCAGCTATTAGGCGGAGCGAGAGTGGTAGTGCCGTAAGAAGCACTTGAGCAAGGGAAATACTATAGGGTTTGTTAGCTCGTTGGAGTTTGACGCTCGCATAGTGACCTTACGCATCTGGAATTTGTCTCTTTTCTAAAGACCGTATATCAACCTCAGCGGGTCGTGGTGCAGGTGTAATAGCAGGTGTTGGCAACGCCGCGCTCCTCACACAACCAATCACACTCCCAACTACCAATACATTCCATCCTCTTAACGAGTGCATGTGCAACGAATGTGGGTTTGACGAAAAACAGAAAAACAATAGGTATATGCTGGTACGCAAGGCTGTCGAATGTGTACTACGAGCGATTCATTTTGGGGTGGACAAAAGCTAAGAAAGCCTCCAACAGTTGCGGTGGCCATAGTTTTTATCACTTGTTTACACCCATGTACGCCGTGCAGGTCCTCAACGCTCGAGATTCGTCGCAGCAGCATGTCCACGTACAGAGCGGCGAAAAGCCAACGATCAACAACACAGCCCACCGGTCTCTTTGCCTCTCTCGGCAGTCTGGGGTGCAGATCAGGGTCCATCAGCGTGCTTGCAACCGGTTAAGAGGCAAGCGAAAATGCAGGTTTGCCCCTCACCAGCCACACGTCACATCGCATTCTGAACAAATCGCATGTCGGGAATTCGATAAACCTGGCGCGCCTGATTTGCGGGGACGGCTGTGAGTGGGCAAACGAGCTGGAGAGTGGCGACTCGTGGCTGTGCGAGTGCATGGTGTTCGCTTCGTTGCCGAACGGGACTGCGTGGCTGCCGGTCTAGCGAGGTGATCTGGATTTCGGATTGATTTTCGATGGTGGATTTTTAGGGAAGGAGATTGGCTGTTGTGAGCAACGTGATACTCAATTACATGCAGGCTGTTTATTTTTGGAGACGTGTCGGCAGACATATCCTCGACCAATGGAAAGGAGAGCGGTTGAAGATGTGACTGATGGGAAGCTTCCGGCTCACGCCCGCTAGGTACTCATTTGGCCATTTGAATGTTTTTAGTGGAACTGCCGCCTATCTAATGGTCTAACACTCATAGTACATGATGAAGGATTCTTGATGTAATTTGACGGTAAATGGCAAGCTTCCGGACACGACCCTCAGCATGAGGGATGAGAGCCGTCTCGGATCGGTACACGAGGCACAAGCACCAACCAACGTCCAACTAACAGAGGACGATGAAACCACACCCTAGTCTCCTATAGACTTCCTCGCCCCTCAACTTACATGCTGAGACGCATTCACAATTCTTGGACCATGCGCATCCACATCCGCCTTTCGCTCACCAACTCCTCTGAAGCTCTTCCGGCCTCTGAACGTCCAGTCCATGCCTGTAATGAACGTAACAATTGCATAGACAACGCAAACATCTACAAGGGCCGTTAGCCAAGCTCCAAGGACTCGCGTACGGTTCGAATTCTTACAATTCATGTTGCTGGCCGCTACTGGCTTCGCGTAAGGAAACGAATACATGACGAGCGTGAACAACGTCCAAGCGAGTAACACGACGTTAGCGAATAGCCCGATCTTGCCTAGCCAGAATGGTCCAGGCTTGATGTTTGAACGCCCACGAATGAGCAGGCAGATGACGGGTATGGAGTAGCTTAAGTATAAAAGAACGATGCAGGCTGTGATCATGCTGCGCTGTGTCAGACAAGCGCCGTTAGGAGCTTTGATTGACTTACGAGTTGAAGGCTGTCAGCGAAGCCAAATATAGACAACCCATGATACCCACAATAACACAACTAACAAAGTGCGCGTTGAGTGGAACGTCGAGTCTTTTGTGCACTTTCGAAAGCCACTGATGAGCAGGTAGTCCTCGATCCCGTGCAAAACTCCAGCATAATCGACTTTGCCAGGTATGTGATGCTACCAAGCAGCCCAGACCTGTCGCGATAATGAGCGCTTCAAGGACAATGGCCCCAGCTTTGTGATTTAATGCCTGATAAAACACTTCGAGAATCGGAACTCCCGTGGACGAGAGTGCGATCTCCGAGAAATCACCCACGATCGAAAAGAACATAGCCATGGAGAAAAACCAGCTGGTGACGAAACCAATGCCAACAGTGCCCATGATAGCAATCGGTACCATTTTCTCCGGCCGGTGCACCTCCTCAGCGAGGTGGGTGGCGCAGTCGAGGCAGGCGAAGCTCCAATTTGTGTTTACGAGACCAACGATGAATGCAATCCCGCCTTGCTGCCAACCGGTGTTGTTGATGAAAGTCGCGAAGACGAATTGAGCATGCTGGTGCGTAGGGGCAGCTGATGGGACAGTGATTAGGATAATGGCGAATGAGACTAGCGAGGTCCAAAGCGTGACTTGAGCAACTGTGGGTAGTGTTTTGCCGTAGCAGTTGAAGAAGAAGCAGAAAATATTGGCGAGTTGATATGTAAGAAAGACGTGCCACGGTTTGATCAGACTAGTGAACGGTCAGCTTTTGGCACCACTTGCATCCTGTTGGCCTTCCGGCCACCATATAATTTGACAGATGTCCGAAAGGGCTACTCACAAGTCTGGGTGGCTTAGCTGATAACAACCCACCATCGCGCTTCCCATCGCTAACGCAACGGATGCGCTCGTGAACATCGAGCCCCACCAAGCTAGCCAACCTGTCAAGTAGCTCGCAAGCTTTGTAAACCTCTTGGGAGCCAGCTCATTCGCCCAAAAGTACTGTCCACCCGCATTTGGGAATGCGCTAGCTAACTCGCTCAAACTTATACCAACACATGTCGAAATCAATGCTATCAGTATGATTCCGTAGATGATGAGGAGCGGTCCACCGGAGTTGATACCGGTGATCAGAGCTGCGGAAATGCCAAACCAGGAATTCGTTAAGGAGAAGCCAACACCAAGAACCGACCACACACTGAAGTTCCTGCTCATATCTTGTGTATAACCCATCTCCGCCAACTTCAATGCGTCTGGATCGACGGGCGAGATCTGTGCTGTTTCGACATCTGGAGAAACAGATGGAGTTAGATGCTTCTCTGTTGCTGAAGTCATGGTGTCCGAGCCCTCCGGTCTCTAAACTGGCGGAATACAAGACTCAGGCCGCGAACGAAGAAGTGTAGTTTTATCCAGGAGATCTCCTTGCTGATGCTGGTGTACTTGGCGCGAAGCTTAGCATAGAAACGTCGAAGCTTAAGTATGCTTGCGATAGCACCCTTGCGGGCAAACGCTCCGGGAAGAACGTGGGGAGGAGAGCATGGAAGATAAGAGATAGCAAACGATAGTATCAGGAGGCTAAACTCCATGACAGGCCGCAAACATTGGAACGTAACGGGCTGTGATTGGCGCCAGCCAGCCGTTCTTTAGATTCTCGCAAGAGGCGGTGGGCGCCGATATGCATACTACGTAGTAGGTCGTGTAGAGCCTTGCTGTCCTTGAATTTACGTTGAATCCGATTCATTCGTTTACCCGCGCATGTGAGCAAGGTGCGGAGAGTGCTGCGCGCTACGCCCGAACCAGCAATCTGAAGCTGCTCAGCGCTAGAGCGTCGGGGAGGGCGTAAGTCGAGACCACAGGAGATAACGTCTTCATTGGTGTTATCGCAACTATCGCTGAGCGATACACCTCGAATCAAGGTCGACACACAGCTGTAAGTCGATGTGGATATGGCGAATGTATAAGTGCGTTTGCGCTTCATGCGAACAATTTGGCTTGAGGAATGCTACACATGCAAGGCTGACTCGAAGAAGGAAGGTGTCCACCTGCGGGAAGGATACACCCGAATCCAAAAGCTTGGGTAGCACCTAGGAAGATAGAGTGCCTAGGAGTGGTCGAGGTTCAGCAACAGACGTCAGGTGGTGAATCTTCTCGCATGGTCAGCAGATTGTGGCTTCGATTTGCAGGTTGTGAACAGCGAATAGATGCCAGCAGGAAATAGAGCCGGCAATGCAGATGAGGGGTACGAAGCGTGATGCTTACCGCTACACGGCAGGCATGTCGTGTCCCTGCAGATGTTTAGCAACCAGTAGCCGTTCGCATCTCTGTGAGCTTCATTAGCTTAGCCCGTTGAGTCACGGGTGTGGTTATAGGTTATAGCCTTGCGAAAGGGAGCTCCGTCTTACAATTTGTCAGTACTTATAAGTCTCGTGGGTTTGAGCATGTGACTTAGTGAGATGTTGAAAGAAAGGCCGCAATAGATGAAGCTGGCACATGAGACCATATCGCTTCCTGGATAATGGTGCTCTCAAGATGCCTGTCTAGAGTCTACTTTACCATGGCACAGCCGCTTGCTCAAGTGTGGCACTTTTGTTATCCATGCAATAAGTTTAGCATCTTATGACTCGACATACTTTCAACATACTTCTAAAGTAGCAGGTGGCGCAAGCCTTCGTATGGGGCGGTTGATCCTGTACCACACAAGTGCCGCCTCGTACAACAACATGTACCAAAAACCATAGTCGCGTAGTGACACACTTGATGCTAAGATCGACGATTGTGTCCTAACGGCGTTGACTCGAAGATCTCGAAGCACCGTAGAAGGTTGCTAGTTACAATCAGTCTATTGAATATGTTGAGACTCGAGTCTATCGAGTCTTAGCTGTACTCTGCTCTGCTGGCTTCGCTGTAGTCCGAGATGCACGTCAAAGGGAGCGGTAGATTTTCTTTGGTCTTGTTCGTGTAGTCGACAGAACTATACGCCTGGAGTGTCTATCCTCTGGGGCCGCAAGAGCGGGCCAAGGAAACCCTACGTTCGGTCATGTTCGGGTTTGCGCATAAATTCATAAGCTACGTCATTGACTGCCTACGTGATGTCGGTGATTCAGGTTGGACAAAGGGAGTAGTGGGCCGTCTCGCAGTCGTCGTGCGATTCCCTTGATCGCTTGTTCCTATCTCGATGCACCCGTGCCGCAAAAAGAACCGAGTGATGCAATTTCATGCAGCCATCTCCTTTACAAAGTCTTGCATCGGCAGAGCGGCTCGTCTGGACTGTGAAAATGGGTTGTGTTCTGTGGGTCAGGCGTTCTAGAGGGTGGCAAAATGCCTCCGAATCAGGCAACTACGAAAACAGCAGTTACGCCCAGACTTGCTAAACTCACACGGAAGTAGCGGCACGCAGCAGTTGAGTTAATGTCAATTAACGTACTGTATTGTACCGATGCAGAGACAGTTGTGAGGGAATTTGAAAATACACAGTACCTCGTAGATGTGACACGAGATGATATAGATGTTGGCAGTGAGAGAAGCACGAGAGATGAAAACAAAGAAAACACCACACCACGCCGATATCCACGTAAGACGTACAATCGTCCAGTCAGACCTGCACCCGCCTGGCCCCCAATATAGCGTTTCACACGTCATATCGTCCCACAACGTTCGCTGCTATCGCATGAATGCGTACCAGTCACCTGAGCATCGCTCCTTGACTACAACGTCTTGATTACTTTTCGTCCATTATGAGGGTATCCATATCCGGTTACTATGCGCCGCCTGAAGAGAGTCCTGTTACCAAGGTACAGCAGAGGCTCGCATGTATTACGCTTAACCCAGCTTCTGATCTTGCGGATAATGGCCACCTGGATGGCGAGGCATGCCTTGCTGCGCCATTGGGTACTGGTTCGACTGCTGTTGTTGCTGGAGGTAGCTTTGGTAGTGCAGGGCAGCCTCGGGAGTCATGTATGCCTGGGGCATGGCGTTGTTGTTGGGCGGCATGCCGCGTGGCTGGCCTGGGGCAACCTGCGCATGGTTGTCCTCGGGTGACTCGACAGAGTTGTCTGCGTCGACACCGTTCGCATCGCCGCTTGAGGGCTCAGGCGCGTTCAAACATGCCTGCTAGGTGTTAGCAATGTGATGCGACAGTAAGGGACCGTGCTGCAGCGTACCTGGATGAGGTTCTTGCCCTCGGGTTTCGTCACCAGCGGTTGTAGCTTGGGCGTGGTGAAGGTGTAGACGAGACCGGTCTCGGACACGACGAGTAGAAGCACTTGGGTGCCAGTCAGGACGGATAGCTCATAAGCCTAAAGTCGAGGTGATTAGCGAGGAGCGCAGCGCAGATGTTGTTTCTCATGCGACGCGGGTAAATCGCGAGGAGAGCGCTATAGACGGGGATGCAGTGCGATGCGCGCAAAACTTGGACGACATACCTTCTTCATGATGCCAGCTTTGCGCTTCGAGAAGGTGATGTGCCGACGCGACTTGTCCTGGATGAACTTGATCTCAATCTTCCTGCGCTCGCGGCCGGGCTTGTCATCGTCATCATCGTCGTCGTCGGCAGCAGGTCGCGGACGCTTTGTGCCGCGGTTGGAGTCGCCGGCACCAAGCGTGCCATTGCCGTCGTCGTGGAGCGAGGGCGACGCGTTCTGGTCGTGGTCGGTGAGTTCTGAGGCCATGGTGGTGGTCGGGCGGTAGATTGGTTACGAGTGTTTGGCGGAAGAGGCCCTAAACTGCTTCCAGCGGGTGTTTGTGGGGAGGTGCCAGTGGTTCTTTGCAGTTGGGCGGACGCGCAGAATGTTACAGGCTGTCTGGGAAAAGTTGGGTTAGACTGAAAGATGAATGGGGAAAACGAAGCAGGCGGCAGCGCTTGGGTTGAACGAGTAAGGCCGGGCTGCGTCGACCCTTTGTGGTGGGCGGGGAGGAATGCAAGGAAGACAGTCGCGCTCGGTCACACAGCGCTGCCGGCGGCGGGCACCCCCAAATTACTCGGCGGACGGGGCAGGGAGTGGCTGGGGCGGGCGACCGAAGTGACTGACTGAGCGAGCGAGCGCGCGAGCGGGCGGACAAGCAGGTACGTACCTTTGACGCCGTTAACACGCTGTGGTCGGGTGAATAATCAGGGTGCTTGCTTTTCGCGCGCCGTTGGGGGCAGAGATGGGCCGATAGCTGGATACTGTGCCCTGCTCGAGCTTGTGGGAGCTTGGCCGCGGGTATGGCAGTGTCGACACGCAGGGCACAACTGGTGGTGCAGGTGCAAGAGAAGCTGTCTCGAGACGGAAAGAGATGAACGAGATTGGGAAAAGTTGAAACGGCGGGAGTGGTCAAGTATATTTTGCGGGCTGCTTTGGTGCAGTCAAGACGGCTGGCCATCCACTGGGTTGCAGGCGACGGGGGGCGGACGCGCTTGACTTCACACCCCGGTCTTTGCTGAATCGCAGATCGTGTCTTGCAGTCGCTGCCGTTGTGAGGAGAACTGTAATAGCCAAAGCACGCATGCACTGACGGTTGCGCTGGCGATGACGCTTCTGCAGATGCGCATGTCAAGAGCCTCAACCCAACATTTACCTGTCATTCTCTTTCGAGACTGAGCAGCAGCGGGCATACCCTCCTCAGCACAGCGCCGTTTGGTTCTCGGATTCAGGGAAAGCATCGGCGAATCATGGGACGAGCCCGATGGACGGAGTGGGGCGATCCACTTCGCGCGGGCTGTCATTGGTGGACAAGCTATGGTGCACAATGACGCTAAACCTGCTGAGATGAGACTGACGGCGCGCGGTGAATGTCCACGGTTCCGCGCTATCAGTCACGAACAAAGCAGCGGCGGCCCTGGTTTTATTTCCCAGCGGAGGTCGAACATCTTCAAGGCCTGGTGCAACTATCAGTCAGCAGCTATAACCTATCTAAAGGCATGCAGCCCTATCTCTGCAGCGTTGCACATATATGCTGAGAACAGCACGCAAAGGGAAGCCGCGGCCTGCCTTGCCTTGCCCTGCCCTGCCCTGCCCTGCAGGCGTCCTTTAGCTCCTTCCCCGTCCGGTCTCGCTTCGGGTCCAGCCTTCCTCACGCCGCAGGTGCCGCCGCTGTTGGTGGCGCCTGCGGACCACAACACAACTTGGTACTCAACACCACGTCGCGCTCGTGATGATGATAGCGCCGCCCTTCGCTTTTCTTTCGTCCGACCCTTTCTATGATGGGGACACATCGTCGCAGATGTTCGTGATCTTTCTGGCCTGCCGACAGTTGCAGCGCCAAACATCGAACGACCATGCCTACTCGCGCCTGTGATTCGCTAATGGAAATGCTCCTACACTACTGAAACCACCCACGCCTCGTCTTCGTCCAACTGCGACGCGCCCTCGCAGAGCTTCTTAATGCTCGAGGCTCCCGTCTCCTCAATGCCATGCACTTTCCGCGCGAGCGCAGTTCTTGCCACTTTCTCTTCACTTCCTTTCTCTGTATCTAATAATTTGCGTTTGCGCATTAATCGACGCACTTCTCGAGAGCACGCCGGACGGCTCCGCTGCGCTCGACTACCATTCTTTGCTTCAGGTCCTTTCATCTCAGTCTCTTCCGTTGAGCTGCGCTCCAGCGCACAAAACACCGCCACTATGCCGACCAAGTTGATGATGGTGTTCGTGGGGATGGACTTCCTCTTTGCTGGATGTGGAGGACTACTGCTGGGCTTCTCTTTGATCTCAGAGCAGTCGATGCGGGACACACCAACAGTGAACAACGTCACGCAGAACTTGCTACTCGGCCAGTGTCCGTTAACAGGTACGACCCAACGACATTATGATGAATGAGGGGGATTGCAATCGATATTGCAGCACTACTGTGGCGGCAACCCGTGGCACACATAACTCAACACCGAGGACGATAAGACTAACAGTGCTTTAGCCGGTGTTGTGAATGCAATCTTTGTCTTCGTCACATTTTTGCTGTCCCTCCCAGCGCTCTTCCTTCCCACAAATCGAGGCTGGCTCCGTACCCAGGGATGGCTAGTAGTTGTCTGCGCAACCTTTACACTTGGTCTGGGTATCGCCATCTGGGTAGAGACGTTGGAGACACGCAAAAATCTTAGCGTACTATGGGGACGCGAGACACCGCTTATTCAGAGTCTGTTGCAGCAGAAGGTGAGTGCCTTTTGAATCTGGCGTCAGCACTAGAAAGGGCCAAGCGGCGGATTCGTCCACGTGGAGAGGCTCAAGTTTATTTTTGAGCCTTCGGGGTCCCCTTCTTGTGGCGGTATGCAGTCAGATTGCTGACAAAGTATAGTTTGACTGCTGCGGGTATGTCAACGCGACCACACCTCCGTTCGTACAGGACAGCACTTGCCTCAATACCCTTGTCGCTGCCCAGAAAGGTGGTTGCATTGGCAAATTTTCCAGTTTCGCCAACACGTACCTGGACCAGATCTTTACGGCCGCTTTCGGCATCGTCGGTGTAGACTTTATTCTTGTGCTATGCGTCGCCATGGTCCTCAAGTACAGAATGGAGCAGGAACGCTACAAGCACATTGATGAGAAGAATGGATTGAGTGGATTGTAGATGGCATGAAAAAGAAATGTAAAGCGGGTTTTGGAAGAGCGGGTAAACCAAGTCAATGAACGTAACTCACAATTACGAATGCCTTTTTCTTTCCCGCACTTCTCGACTCCTGGTGGTCATAAGTAGGAAGTTAGCGGTGCTGACAGACTGGAGCGATGACCACCGTCCTACTTTCATTTCACGTTCCTCTTAATTCTGCATTTAGCGTTCTTCCATAGAGTACAATATCAGATACATCTCCATGCCAATATGCGGAGAGAAAACGAGCCTACGCAAGGAGCACCCATGAATGCCACCCGTTGCAATAACCCCAAAATAGGATTAACGAACCACATATGCGTCTAGGCACTCCAAGCAACCCAAGTTCAAGACGACCGTTGCCATAGCCACTGTCTAGACATCCCTGACCCATCCCAATAATTCCTCTAGACTACCAGAAACATCTCATCAGACCGTTCATCATCAAACAGCACGTCGTGAAACGCTTCCCAACCCGATAACCTTCCCCCAAACCGAGCAATCTCCCACAACCATCACTTCTTGCAACATGCTAAGGTAACCGAAGAACTAAAGAGTTCCCAAGTTTCGTCTCTCTTCTCGCAGCCTCATCCCGGCTCCGAAGCTCGTCCGCAACCCAAGAACAGCCAACGACCTTCACCGCCTCGAGCAGCAGCACCTCACACACACGCACGAGTCATGACATGCAGTACAGTACTTGTACATGCGCGCGCCACACTATATATTTCACTACGTATCTAATGCTAATCGATCTGAACGTGCATTCAACACGGCACATAACCAACATGCATGCATGCATGTGACAGCAAGGGGGAGAAAAAAGCCTGCCCGCCCGCCCATTAAACTTTCCTCGCACTTCCTTCTCCTTGCAGGGATATCTTGCATGCGCGCAGATACAGCACGCGTCCCTCCGTATCGTGCATTTCCTCTTCTAGACTCTCTTGGCGTTGTTGCTGAACTGTTGATAGCGCAACGGAAGGATTCGGGGGCGTCGGTGCACTGGCCGTTAGCGTGTGGAAACTTTGCTGTTGTTGGCGGTTTTTCAAGACGGACAAATTTGGGGGACACGAGTGGACGGTAGTGCCGAGTTACGCGACGCGTCTGTTCGTGTTTCTGTGCGTAGATCCCCCTGAGCGAGAGGGGAGGAGGCGTGTCGAAGATATTGTGCTGATTTTCTTACGATACGTGCGTGGGAGAATACGGATGAAGCGAGATTGCGTTAGCTTAACACAGAGAATGTATCGGTCCTCAATGAATTTGGGTGTAAGCAGAGCTTGTGGTTTGATCACGGTGTTCGTATATTCTGAAGCTTCATATAACAACCTCATGTAGAGTGTTGTACGTGTAAATTTTGTCAGAAGGTTTGATGGAGACTCATTTCATGTTTCTAGCGTATACTTGAGATCTACTCCACCGTCATCGTCTTCGTCGAAGATGCCACCTCGTTGTGCTGTAGGAGTTGCTGTCTTGTTTGTTTTCAAAAAGAATCTGTTTACCCTGAGCTGCTTATCCTCATCTTGATTGCCAAAGACATTGTGAACCTTCTTTCCTCCTATTCTGACCGCATGTTCTAGGCGTGAACACAACCTCTCAACGCAATCCTTTGCGTCTAGTATAGTCAGGTCCACTACAGCTCCTGCTTCGACAATGGAATTGCCTAAAAGCTTGATGTGCTGCGCAAGGGTATCTACTTCTTTGTTGAAGTCCTTCACTTCAGACGAAACCGGGAATGGTGCGGTGACTGGGGAAGAGCCTGCTGGAGATGGCGCATGGCTAACAAGCGGTTGATATGGAACTGAAAGTAATCCTGGGCCTATGGCGATGTCGAGGAGCGTCAAACGAGCAGCCAGAAGACCGTAGTCAGAGTCCTTATTGATCCGGAAGTTCGGTGATGTATTAAGATGCTTGTGTAATAGATCAGGTAATTTGGGATCCGCGAGTGGAACATCAACCACAGTAGGAGTAAGCAAAAATGAAAGAGCCAGATGCCGCTGGAGGTAAGCAGTCAGTGGAGAACCGGCTGGTAGTGCACATATCAGGGTTTTCTGCAGGTTAGGGTGAGTGATGCGTGAAAGCAACTGTGGGATGGCGTCGCTGAGCTGTGAGATAATTAGAGCCTGAACATGTTGCTGTGTAGAAGAGCTTCCTACGCAAGATGTCAGCCTGTGGTTGTCGGCAAAGTTGCAGACGATGGCTTCTATCGCATCTTGAACAGAGCTCAAGACGTCGGTATTTGCTGTGACACGGTCGTCTAAACAGATGTGGAAGAGTATGTACAATGCATGACTCCTATCCTTCGAGTGTAGCCTATAGATAGTAAGAAGACGCACGAAAATCTTCATCTGAGTGCTCACCATGGTGCAGCTCTGCGCAGTAATCGTGTAATCGATTTGAGTGAAGCTGGTAGGGGAGGTTTGGTGGCTGAATGATCTGTGGATAATGGTGTAACTTCTGCATCCATATCCAGACTCTTCATGTTAGCGCCAATCGAGCCGAATATAGCGTCGAGCTTGTCCGTGTCGAGTAGTGTATGAAGATGTTCATGATGTGACTGTCAGGATCAGTAAGACGACATATAGTGGCTAGCGGAGGACGCACTTCTAGAATTTCAAGGTATTTTTCATTCAAAACTTCGTTTCGACCAGTGCAGACTTTGGGAATTTAGTGGGTGGCTTCAAACAGGTCAAAGTGGTGCTCACTTGAGTCTATCATCCACGATGCCAACTCCTCTGGAAGTTTTTGTAGGCGGAATACCTGGTTTGCAAAACCAGTCAAGAAAGCCTGATCTCTCGATGTCGAATCTAGTAGATTTTAGCGATATAAGGGTGATGCCAATAGCAACACACCTTCAAAGCTGAAAGCCCACCGGTGCTTTGGTAGGCAGTTGGAAGGAAATTTGGGTTGCCTAGATAGCGAGTCTGACGAGTCCTCGAAGAAGTAGAAGACATTTTCTAATTGCGTAGCATTAGTTCTCTGCATAGCAAGGAACAGTCGATGTGCTTTATCAGGATTGTCGTCGTCATCTGGGACGACTTGACCCAAAACGTCTTCATTGATTGTGGTATTAGCCCTAACGGGTTCCTCCAAGGACTTGTCTAGATCAGCTTTACGCTCTATGATCCTCTGCTCTGTTTCCATGTTTTTCTGGGCAGTTTCAACGAGTATATTGAAAGACCGCTTGGCGCCTCTTTCTTTCTTTGTAGGCCTACGCAGATCACCGTCACCCTCTTCTGATGTGCGCTTTGGACGCGCAATTGGTGTGGTCACCTTGATGCTCATTTTAGGTTCACCCCAGTCCAGATCCGGTAGAGAGTCTGTGTCGGAGTCGGAATTGAGGACAACTTGCTCTCCATGGGAGACAACTCGCTTGCTTGCGCCAGAGTTTGCTGAATTCTGTGAGGGTTGTGGGGGTACTGTGTCAGCACCAGTTGCCATAGTGGCTGCCGGCGCGGTCGTAATCGTGGAGGTGTTCGATGCGGTAGGCGGGCTTAGGTCATTGTCGGCTACCGGTATTGGGTCTTGCAGACCCGTAGATGTGCTCGAGTTCGTCGACTGAGATGCCTGTGCATTGCTTGCATCTGAATTAGGTGCTCTTGTTAGCTTGAAGATGCGAAGGGTGGTGCAGCAGGATGGGATACTTTTGTGAGCTGGTGTTCTTGTCTGTGTTTCCTGCGAGCTTAGTGATATTGGAGAGAAGAAGTCTCGTATGCTTCTTTTCTGTGGCTTCATATTGCATCTACCGAACGCGCGCGGGAGGATGTGGTGGGGTGGAGGTGTATAGATGCTGCTTGGCGCGTCTAATTGAACTGCGACAGCGTCTACACGCTATCACGTGGCCTTGGCTTCACAGGGTACATGTACCAAAGGACACAATGACGCGTGCGGGCTAGATTCATCTCCGTCGTCACCACTCAGCGGAATGCGCTTCCGCCGGCATCCGAGCATGTGCTGGAGAAGCGCATGTCATGAGAAGCAGTACAAAATAGAGCCATACCAGTCAGTTGCACTCGGATCCGACCGTGCGCCGCCTAACGCTGCGTGGCGACGATGTTTTAAAGGTTTCGCATTGATCTCCACTGTTGCTCCTGCGTAGGGGCCGTTTCAGAGGATGCAAGATCCGTTTTCTCTACCACAGTACATTGAGAATGACAGAAGTCAATTTAGCGCTACTGGCGGAACCTTTCAGTCTACGGTGGTTTTGCCTGGCCAGGAGTAGTCTGTAGCGTGCTGATTTGGGTGACATGAAATTACGAACCACACCAAGATGATTGCACAAGACATTACGCTCGGCATCCCGGCCACTCGCTGTAATAAGGCTTCCCGTAACGAGCAGGCCCGCTGGCCAAGTACATGTCGTCCAGTCTGCGACTTGCATTGACACGTCCGCGGCGCAGTCAGTCAGCACGACGTCTAAGCACGCAGCAGCGCCGTCAGCTACTAAGCGTCCGGCGCCGTGGGTTGCTCCAGTTCGTCTGACAAGGCTGTGAGAAGTAAGTCTCCGCGAGTCTGACACTGTGGCACCAAGAAATCCGCCAGGCACCGCCAGATAATGGTTGGCGGGCCTGGATGGAGAACGAACGTGAGGCCACGCGTCGCAGAGGTGCAAACAGCGCACTGAATACTGTAGCAACCGACACGAGATTGAGATTTGCTGGGCCGGTGTTATTTTCAGAGGTGGAGCGGACCATCCGGCAAAGCCTGCGGTGGTAGCTTCGGGGAGCGTTAACACCGTAGCGGCCGAAGGGTGTCCTGTAGGCGTGTGCTTCCGCTGCCGCTGCTGGCTGCTCTCTGCTGCTTACAGCATCAAATCATCAGCCAGCCCGCGCCGTGGACGAAGAAGGGCCAGCAGCAGCGCCTCCTCCGGGCCTTCCCCTCTTGTTTCTGGTGCTCCATGCATCCATGATACCTACAAGACAATCCTCTCGCTTTTCAGCCGTATAATCTCACCCTGCTCCGCCTCGCTTTTGGTGTTGCAGGGCGCATCTTCGTATCGTCCTTGCTCGTCCGGGGTCCCTAATATCCGCCAACCGAACATTTCAAAGCGCATCTGGCCTTCGCCGTTACCCCCTACAACCAACACCACCACGACGTCGCCCACCCTCACTCCCAGCACTGCACGCGCAGCCACACTCCTTTTCGACGTGGCATCCCCAGTCACAGCCGAATTGGCCGCGTTTGCAGCGTAGAGCCCTCCCGGCTCAAGCCGGCGACTTTGGACTTCAGCGGCGTCCTCGACCCTCGACCACCGCCGAGCGACCCAACGCCTCCACCTGGCCTTGTACCTTCGCACGACGACCATGGCGTTAAAACCATACGAGGAGCCGAGCGAGCCAGAGGTGTCTAATCCCGTGAAGCGCATCAGATGGGCGACACACCGGGCGACAGGTGCCAAGGCAGAGAACAAGCGGCATTCGCTGAAGGAGCGCCTGCACCGACGCATTGGATCTGGCGGAGAGAAGCGGGACTCGTTAGGCAAAGAGGGCGGACTGCCAGGCGAGCACTCAGCCGACAGCTCAGATGCAGGCAGCGACGAGCAGGACTCTGGGCGGAGAGTCTACATCAACGTACCCTTACCGCAGTCGGAGCGCGACGAGGAGGGCCATGCAATTGCACATTACGCGCGCAACAAGATAAGAACCGCCAAATACACACCCCTCAGTTTTATACCCAAGAATTTGTGGTTCCAATTCCACAACATCGCAAACATCTACTTTCTGTTCATCATCATTCTAGGCGTACGTATCCGTCCCCGTCCTTCCAGGCCGGTCCTTTTCGCGCTAACACGCACATTCTCTAGATTTTCTCCATCTTCGGAGCCTCGAACCCCGCGCTGAACGCTGCACCTCTTATCATCATTCTTACCGTGACATCCATAAAAGACGCTATTGAGGATTGGCGGAGAACGGTATTAGACAATGAGGTGAACAATGCTCCGATCCACAGGCTAGTGGGCTTCAGCAACGTGAATACAGCCGAAGATACAGTGTCATTATGGCGAAGAATCAAGAAGGCTACCACCAAGGGCATAATCTTCACCTGGAGGGCTATCAAGAACACAACAAGCAAGAAAGGCTCCAAGGGCAAGGGCGAAGATGAGAGGGGCGGCGACGGTACGCGACCCTCAATCGGCACGCGACCCTCAATCGACACTCGACGAGCGTCAGTCGCCTCGCGTCGGGAGTCATACTTTGACAACCATGACAATCAGGGCGCCATTCAGATGACGCCTGTTCCTTCGCCACTGCCAGGCCAATCCCCAAGTCATTCCCCACCGCTGACCAATGGTCCCGGCGAGGGCGACCAGATCCGAGGAGCTCACTCCAAAGGCGTCGTGACGAAGAAATTCTGGGGCAGTGTTATTAATCCGTACAAAACAGCACCGGAAAAGGCACGATTCAAGAAAGACGCTTGGAAGAACGTACAGGTTGGCGATTTCCTCCGCTTATACAACGATGAAGAGATACCGGCTGATATCGTTGTTCTTTCCACGTCTTCTGATGATGGCGCCTGCTACGTTGAAACTAAAAATCTGGACGGTGAGACGAATTTGAAAGTGCGCAATGCGGTGCATTGTACACGTGACGTGCGCCACGCTCGACATTGCGAACGCGCCGAGTTCGTCATTGAAAGCGAGGGACCACATTCAAATCTTTATTCGTACAGTGCTGCAATCCGATGGCAACAGCACAATGCCAAGGATCCTGAGACACCGCCATATGAGATGGCAGAACCTATCTCAATCAACAACCTGCTACTTCGTGGTTGCCAGTTGCGAAATACAGAATGGGTGCTCGGTGTTGTTGTGTTCACTGGAGAAGAGACAAAGATTATGATCAACTCCGGTATAACTCCCAGCAAGCGTGCCAGGATTTCCAAGGAGCTCAACTGGAACGTCATCTACAACTTTATCATCCTGGCCTTTATGTGTCTGATCTCAGGCATCGTTTTGGGTGTGTCTTGGGCTAGAGACGATACCTCACATTCGTTCTTCGAGTACGGATCCTATGGGGGCGCTCCTGCAACCGACGGTATCATCGCCTTCTGGGCTGCCGTCATTCTCTTCCAGAATTTGGTTCCTATCTCTCTTTATATCACCTTGGAAATTATTCGCACTCTGCAGGCCGTTTTCATCTACAGTGACATACAAATGTACTACGAAAAGATCGATTATCCTTGCACGCCCAAGTCCTGGAACATCTCTGACGACGTTGGACAAGTCGAATACATCTTCTCCGACAAAACTGGTACGCTGACACAAAACGTCATGGAATTCAAGAAGTGCACAATCAATGGTGTTCCGTACGGAGAAGCTTATACGGAGGCTCAAGCTGGTATGCAACGAAGACAAGGTGTCGATGTCGAGGTTGAAGGCGCTCGCGCTCGTGAACAGATTGCTCGAGACCGTGCGCAAATGATCGAAGGCATCCGAAAGATGCACAACAATCCCTACCTGTGGGACGACGACCTGACTTTCGTCGCGCCAGATTACATTGATGATTTGGCTGGAGAATCCGGAAGGGAGCAGAAGACCGCCAATGAGGAATTCATGATCGCCTTGGCCCTCTGCCACACTGTGGTCACAGAACGAACACCCGGCGACCCACCAAGGATTGAGTTCAAGGCCCAGTCTCCAGATGAGGCCGCATTAGTAGCCACTGCACGTGACGTAGGTTTTACTTTTGTGGGACGAGAAGACGACCGTCTTGTCATCAATGCTCTTGGAGAAGAGCGCAAATACCAGGTCCTCAATACCCTCGAGTTCAACTCAACCAGGAAGCGAATGAGCGCTATCATCAGGATGCCCGATGGCAGGATTATGCTGTTCTGTAAGGGCGCCGATAGCATGATTTACTCCAGATTGATTCCTAACGAGCAACGACAACTCCGTGCTACTACAGGTGAACATCTTGAGATGTTTGCAAGAGAAGGTCTAAGAACACTGTGTATTGCTCAAAAGGAGATATCGGAAGAAGAGTATCAAGAATGGAACAAGGATTACGATATCGCTGCCAACGCCGTTGTAGGGCGTGAGGAAAAGCTAGAAGAAGTCTCTGACCGCATTGAGGACCAGTTGTGGCTGGTTGGGGGCACAGCCATCGAAGACCGACTACAAGACGGTGTCCCAGAGTCCATCTCTCTACTAGGTCAAGCTGGAATTAAGTTATGGGTATTGACTGGCGACAAAGTAGAAACGGCTATCAACATTGGTTTCTCCTGCAACCTACTTGACAACGACATGGACCTTCTCATTCTGAAGGTAACGGACGACAATGTTTCGTCAGTAGAAGCCCAACTCGACGAGAAGCTTGCTATTTTCGGCATGACAGGCTCGGAAGAAGAGCTGGCTGCCGCTCAGACCGACCACGAACCACCTCCACCCACGCATGCTATGATCATCGACGGGGACACTCTCAAACTGGCTTTAGACGACAGAATCAAGAGGAAATTTCTTCTGCTCTGTAGAAAATGTCGGTCTGTCTTGTGCTGCAGAGTCAGTCCTAGCCAGAAGGCAGCCGTCGTCAACATGGTGAAGAACGGATTGGACTGCCTTACTCTCGCCATTGGAGACGGTGCCAACGATGTCGCCATGATCCAGGAGGCCCACGTCGGTGTTGGTATTGCCGGTGTCGAAGGTCGGGCGGCTGTCATGTCGTCAGATTATGCTATTGGTCAATTCCGCTTCCTCACTCGTCTTGTCCTTGTCCACGGTCGATGGTCGTATCGAAGATTGGCAGAAACTATTGCCAATTTCTTCTATAAGGTAAGTCAAAGAGTATTCGCGCTCGATATAGGTGCTAACAGCCATACAGAACATCATCTGGACATTTTGTCTTTTCTGGTATCAGATTTACACCAACTTCGACAGCCAGTACATTTTCGACTACACTTACATTGTTTTCTTCAATCTTGCATTCACATCTCTTCCCGTTATTGTCATGGGTGTCCTAGATCAGGATGTCGATGACCGAGTCTCTCTCGCTGTCCCACAACTCTATCGTCGCGGCATCGAACGGAAGGAGTGGACTCAGCCGAAGTTCTGGTAAGTGAATCCCTCTCAAATCATACTCTCCTATTCTAACCATCTTTCAGGGCCTACATGCTCGACGGTGTTTACCAGTCCGCCGTTGCGTTTTACTTCCTATACGAGATCTTTGCTCCTGCTACATTTGCAACCGCGAGCGGTCTGGATCTTGCTGAGTACAGGCGCATGGGTATTTATGCCGCTACCACTGCTGTCTGCGCCGCCAACATCTACGTGCTTTACAACACTTATCGATGGGACTGGTTGATCGTTCTTATCGTCGTCATCAGTACCCTCCTTACCTGGTTCTGGACCGGAGTTTACACCTCGTTCACTTCAAGTGCTCAGTTTTACAAGTCCGCTGCCGAGGTGTATGGCAACCTCAATTTCTGGGCATACGTCCTTTGCTCCACTATTGCCTGCCTGCTTCCACGCTTCATCTTCAAAGTCGTGCAGAAGACATACTTCCCTCTTGACGCGGACATCATCCGGGAGCAAGTCTCGCAAGGTAAATTCGACTACCTGAAGGACAGCGCCTCCTACATTCCTCCTCCACCAGAAAAGGTCTACGTCTCAGATAGCCCGGAAGCCGATGCTGGCAAATACAAAGCCGCCAATGCTGAAGCCGTGGACGAAGACGTACGGCCCATTTACCCACCGTCCGTCGCTCCCACCGCTACAACTCATAACCCAAGAAGCCAAAATGGCAGCAACAGCACTGACTACACGTACCGCCGCTCAATGGAAGGTCTACCGCCTGTGAATCGCATGTCAACAGACTGCCGTGTACGGCCCAGCTTCGATCGCGCGCGCATGTCGATGGATCGCGTGCGCCCTAGTTTTGAAGCTAGCAATGATTTCACTTCAGCCGCTATGTTGACGCGCATGGAGTCCGCGCACAGTCGTAATAGCTATCACGGTGGAAACCAGAACACTGCGCCTCCCGTGACGAGCCGCCTGCGAAATGTATTCCGGAGAGCGACAGTGACAAGAGAGGAGGCGCCACAGGATCTTGAACAGAATGCACCCCCTATGCCTGCGCCGGGAAGCCCGCCGCGGAGCCCGCCGAAAAGTCCACCGAAACCACACGCGATATGAGCACAGTTGAGGTGTGGTTGTGAAACAACCACATCTACATTATGACGACTTGTACATAAAACCCTTTCTTATCCACGTTTCGCATCCGCAGCGACTAGTCATCACTAGCTTTTTCATTTTCAATGGCGCAATTGGGTGTTTTGGGCATGTACTTTGCGATTCCCTTTTTTTTGACAGCATTTGAGTCGAGTTTTCGATTCCCAGAGAACCTCGTATTGGGGACCAGCAGGATAGACACTGATGACTATGGATATTCTGAGCGGTTGTAGATATATAATGAGTGTGACTAGCCGTTTGGCTAGTCCTTGTTTCAAAATGAATGTTGCATTCCTCATTATTTATGCCTATTGAATGAAAGTGATGGAAAGAGACATTCTGAGAGCTCAATTCGGCTTCTTGCGGAAATTCGACTTCGTTAAGAACAATCCTACATTCGTTATAGTGCCTAGACGTTTCTTCTTAATATAGTCTGTATATTCCTATGTAATGTTTGTACAGAAGCATCATCAAACTTTGAGCTCTCGTTGTCGGTGTTGGCCGACGGAGAAGCATGTGTCAAGCGCGGGATGATCCCGCACAGACTCTCCTCTCCGCACTTGTTATCGGGATGTCCCCACCGCTCAGCACATATCATGCCATCCGTCAAGATGCTGACTTGCCCACATTTCTATTTATCGTGCCAGGTCTCTCTTACTACCACACATCGACATAATGGCTTCACCTGCAAGCAGATTCATATCAACACTTCGCATCGCAAACAGAAGATACCCTGCGCTGAGATGTGCGACACCGTCAAGAGCTAGGATTGGTCAAGATCAAGTCAGGAGCTTCTCCAATTCACCACGATGGCAGATCAAAACGAAAGAGATGAACGATGATTTGCTGAAAGATTTGAAGGTCAATCAGGGGCGGCTAATGGAGGACATCCATTACACATGTCAATGGGGTACTGGAGAACGATGGGGGGAGTATGTTGATATGCCACCCAATAGCAGATGTAATAAAGTCACTAACTTTAGCAGCGCTCCCACAGAAACTGGAATGTCTCGTCTGGCACTTTCGGACGCCGACAAAGCCGCACGTGACTGGTTTGTGCAAACCACAGAGGCCCTTGGCTGCAAAGTCACCATAGATGCCATGGGCAATATATTCGCAGTCCGCCCAGGACTGCGGAACGACAAACCGCCAACCTTTGTAGGAAGCCATCTAGACACTCAACCCACAGGCGGTCGATATGATGGTATTCTTGGCGTCACTGCCGGTGTAGAGATGCTGAAAGTGTTTGCTGATAACTGGGTCGAGACGGAGTATCCTGTAGGCGTAGTCAACTGGACAAACGAAGAAGGCGCGCGGTTCCCCAAATCCATGGTGTCTTCGGGCGTCTGGGCAGGAGATATACCCGTAGAGGATGCGCACAACCTCCGTGAAGTCCATCCCGGAACCGCAACGATGGCCTCCGAGCTCGCGCGCATCGGATATCTAGGAAGAATCCCAGCGAGTCATGAAGCCACGCCGATGGCTGCCCACTTTGAGTTACACATTGAGCAAGGCCCCTTGCTAGAGATGGCGAACAAGAAGATTGGCGTTGTAACGGGCGTTCAGGCGTATAAATGGTTTACAGTGAATGTCAAAGGCAGAGACACGCACACTGGAACTACGGATTTGAAAAGCAGAGCGGACGCACTGTTAACAGCCAGCAAGATGATATTGCATTCGCACCGCCTCGCAACCGCTAACTCGGCACTGGCATCAACCGGGATCCTAAACCTGAAGCCTGGATCCACAAACACGGTGCCCGGTCAAGTCTCTTTCAGTCTCGACATCCGCGCACCAAAGGACTCGACAGTCGCAACGATGAAGGAGCTGGTCCTCCGCGACTTCCCGCGCATCGCAGCAGGCGAGGACGTAGACGGTTCTAACATTGGGTGTACATCCGGCTTACCACTCTCTGTCGAAATAGTAGAAGACTTCAACAGCCCCGCAACAGTCTTCCACTCTGACTGCATAACGTCCGTCAATCAAGCCGCTCATCACATCCTCGGCCCAAATTCTCACAACCTGATCATGGATATGACGTCCGGTGCTGGTCATGATTCGGTGTACGCGTCCAAGCGCTGCCCGACGAGCATGATTTTCGTGCCGTGCAGAGAAGGGGTTAGCCATAATCCGCGGGAGTTTTGTAAGGAAGCGGATTGTGCGTTGGGTACGCAGGTTTTGTTGGAGAGCGTTGTGAGGTTTGATCGGATGAGGGATGAGAGGAGGGTGAGTTGGAAGCAGGAACCATGGACGATGTGAAGACGTAGAGAACAAGTTGGTCAGGTTTTGGTATGATCATGGTGCTTCAATGCACGTAGTGTATGGAAATGGAGTATTGGTGTTAATCGAATTGGGTATCTAATCAAACGAAATTGAAGGCTACCTGAAACGCCTGAACATGCGGACAATAATTAATACAATGTCACTTGAACCCTTGTGCTTTTGTGCGGACAGATTTAAGCCATCTTTGCCTTTCCCTTGCCCTCGAATTCTGGCTGCTTGGCGTCCTCTTCTGACACGTCTTCCTCCTCGTCACTATCGCTCATGAACTCGTCATCCTCATCATCCCATCCAAACATGGCCCGTTGCTGAGCTGGCTTTGACGCAGAAGCAGCAGGCTTGCCTTCTTCCTCGTCGTCTTCCTCTGAGCTCTCCCTCTGTGCCATCAACATCTTCTCAATAGCTTCTCTCGTCTTATTCTCTGCATCCTCCTTATCCTCCACCCATTTGCCATCAAGTCGTGCTGTGCCTCTACTATTCAGCAATTCATCCTGCTTCCGCTCTGTGCTAGCAACGATATCCTCCCACTTCTTCCGTCGCTCCTCCTTCTCCCGCTGCTCCATTTCCGGCTTGATGGCTAGATATTCAGCGAGCGCTTTAGCTTCCGCGACAGTGCGTAGCCTGCGCCCATCCAGGTTTCGGGACGATCCGTTTACGTCGCCCTGCTTCTTCTTGCGCGAGGACATGCGACCGCCCTGTGCACGCAGGATTGATCCGAAACCACCCTTGCCACCACATAGTGGCACTGTGAGACGGAGGGAGAGAAACGTATCGGCTGGTGAGGAGAGAAGCGATGAGATGGGCGCTGTGCCATGGCTGACTGCGCGGCGCGAGTTGGTCGTCAAGATGTAGGATGAATTCTGGATCCATGGCGCGCGGTCGTAGAGTGTGTCGTAGAGCGATGTAAGAGGAGCATCTTTTGCCGCGGGGAAGGCGATGTCCTGCCCCTTGATGCTATTGACGATGATAGTGATCGGGGACTGGGTGGCGGACTCCATGGTTGTTGCTCGTGTAGGATCGAGTTAACGCCGGGTCGAAGTAGAACAGTAGTGTATTGAGAGGCAAGAATATTCGTGGCTGGCAGCCGGGTTTTATTAGCAGATTATTGCGTGTAGCGACTATCTTTTTTCTGGCGGTGGGTTGCATGCGGCCAATGTGCATTGGTGATGGAAGACTGGAGTCGAGGTGGTCCAAGCGCCCTCGCTTACGCTAGGCGCTAGGCGCCGTCCTGCGCACTTGTCCATCCATCGAAATCGCAATCCGAACTTCTTCTCCATCGACCACCACAACTAATCGCAGCATCACCCAGACTCCTCGCAACAGTCAAGATGCTTATTCCCAAGGCCGATCGCAAGGCGATTCACGAGTTAGTCCACCCGTACACCAGTCAACGTAACAGCGCAATTGAGCTGTGGGCATTCGCACGAAATATCCCACTTGATCTCGAGCTTCACTTGACCCTTCTGCAACATCCGTCTGAACATCTGCTAACGATAATTTCACAGGTACCTCTTCCGAGGTTAGTATTCTCCGCATCCGGGCCATGGCTATGGCACAAATTTATACATTTTCGCGGCTTTGCTGCATATAAGGACAGGCTGACACACGGTCACCACAGAGGGCGTTCTCGTCGCAAAGAAGGACTTCAACCTTCCCAAGCATGGCGACATTGACACCAAGAACCTTTATGTCATCAAGGCTTGTCAGTGCCCTGATCCTCTAATATCATGCTCGAATCTAATATATCTTCAGGCCAGTCTTTGACCTCCCGCGGCTACCTCAAGACCCGTTTCTCGTGGCAGTACTACTACTACACCCTCACCCCCGAGGGTCTCGACTACCTCCGTGAATGGCTCCACCTTCCCGCCGAGATTGTGCCCCAGACGCACATCAAGCAGGCCCGCTCTGCTCCTCCCCGAGGCATGCTCGGCGGTGACGACCGCGAGAGGCGCGGTGGCGGCCGTGGTGGACGTGGCGGTGACCGTGGTGGTGATCGTGACAGCTACCGCCGCCGTGACCAGGGCGAGAAGGGCGAGGGCGGTGCTCCTGGCGAGTTCAAGCCTGAGTTCCGTGGTGGCTTCGGACGTGGCCGCGGTGCTGCTCCTGCTTCTTAAGCGGTTGAGACTTGCTTGAGGAGTACAAGGATAGATACGGCTCATCTTCATGTCGAACTTTTACTGCATCACAAAATGGGATCGGTTATGGTGGCATACGGCGAAATGAAGGATGATACTACGAATGTATTGCTCGCTCTGAGTTGCGGCTTCGCAATCTTAGGCGATTATGTTCCCAATGATACCCAATTTGCTCAGTGAACGTCCATTGAGTGATTTGCATTACGTGCTGTTGATGGTTCCCTGAGCTTCACTCTCTTTTTGCCTTGTCTCACGTCCAATTTGATCCCCATGCGACTCAATCAAGCATTGCTAGTGACCTCCCTTCCCGGGTTTCAACAGCCCACCACCATTCTTCATCCACGTACGCCAAACCTGCTCAATCGTCGTTGCACCTCCCATTTCCTTCGCCACCAATTCTCTCACGAACTCCAATTTTCCCTCAAGGGACCTCTTTTCATCACCACCACTCCCACTTCCCCTCCCCAAAACCGCAATATTCCTCGTTGACGGAATCCGTAGATGTTCCTTCTCAACCGTATACCCCACCTCTTCCGTTAAATGACTGACCCAACTACACAAACTAGCATACGCAGACGGCTGTTTGTTCTTCGTTGACGTCGAAGACGGGTCTGTTTGGAGATACTTTGTGTGCACCGGCGCGCGGAAGCGTGTCCCTCCGAAGTCGTGGGAACAGCATGGTATGGCTATGAAGGGGGAGGAGGAAAGATATGCGAGTAAGGGGGTCCAGGGCGTGAGTTCGTCGGCGTGATTGCTGATTATGAATGTATTTTTAGGGAAGATGCCGTCGTGGGCGGGTGGTGCGTTGGTCAAGGATAGGTTGTCAGGGTTATCGTTAGAATGGAGGATGCCAGGGATAAGCAGATGTTCTTTGAGCTTCGAGCTGTGCTCTGGAGGAAACGTATCCCACGTCTTGCGTTTCCGGGCGTCGAAACCCCAGCCGTGCCAGCCTTCAGCATTGAGGATGTAGACGACGAGACCGTTGCCGCAGCCTATGTCTACAAAGCCTGGGAATCTGGACTTTGCCTCCCGCGCTCTCTTCTCTGCCTCATCTTCCCTATTGTCCCCCGACCCCTCCTGTTCAGTGATCTTCTTCTCCTCAGATGTTGCACCGCCGTACATGTCAATCCACAACTCCATCAGAAATGCTGTGATGCCCAGATCTTCAAAGACATGCTTTTCCGGTGGCGTTTGTTCAACCCACCTTTCAATCAACTGCTTTGCGTATTTGCCCTTCAAGTACGCATATGTATCTTGAAATCTCTTCTGTGGAATGATCTGATCGTGGTGCACACGCTTCTTGTACCCTGCTGATAGGCCGCGTGAATGCTTGTGGATGATCTCGAGGAGTTTAAGACCTGTGCGAGAGAGTCTATGGTCGATAGGATGGGATGAAAAGAGGTTATAGTATACTGATAAGACGCCGGGTGTGGCAAGCGACGATGAAGAAGACTCGTGTTCAGGAAAATACGTGTACAATATCGCTAGCCTCCGGACTTTGGGGTGGTAAAATGGTATAGCATCGGGAGAATCAACGTGTGGGATGTAGATGACCAGATACCGCTCTGCCTTGATCGTCGCTATCTCGCCGTTCGGACTTGTGATCGTGACATCCTGCTGAGAGGTGAATAGATGACATGTCTGCATCAGCGCATCGTCGAGTTTTGGATTCCGTGGGATCAGTTTCCTGACTACTGTCCATTCTAGGTCGTACCCTTCAAAGCCGCCTTCGACAAGTTGCGGTCGACATTCAGACTTGAGATGCTTGATGATGCTTGCCAATTCTTCTGAAATCCTGGCCTTTGGGTTGAATGTCGCATCCGCGAAGCTTTGATAGGATAGCTCTGCGCGGGCGAGGTACGAGGCTGTCAGGTTGGGGTTTTCGAGCAACTGGCGGCTGACCTCAAGGAAGAACTGTGGTGCGAAGTTGGCAGCCGCGGATTGTACTATAGTCCAGAGTTCCGGTGGGAGACTGGAAGAAATGATGGGTGCATTGGTATCGTCGTATGGCGAGAACTTGTCAGGGTTTGCGTTTGGCGATGTAGCTGGGCTGTGATGGCTCCCCGGGATTGCGGACAGCTTGTTGGTATCTTGCGATGTGCGTTTATCCCCTTTTTCAAGAGTCTCTACCTGAGCCATGACGGCCAATAACTAGCTCTTCAACCTCCTGGTGTTGCACATCGATGCCGGTCAAAACTGAACCCAAGAACTTACCCGCCTTTTGTCCCTATCCCTATATAACTAGCATGCAGACTGTCATGAAGGTGCTGGGCTAAATCGCGGTTGCGCACATATTTGCTCGGCAGTGCGAATGGCGCAGAATTGTTGTTGGTGTTGAGGGCAAATGGTGAGCTACTGATGGTGGAGTCGAAGCGAAGAAACATCAATGTTCAGTTTTGCGAGTTCATGGCAAAGAGCAAACCACGTCTGCTCGTCACATTGGCACCATATTCACTACGCATATCTCGGAGTTCGTTCATATTAAGTAAAAGAGATAAAACCATTAAAATTATATGAACTGCATCACAGTCAATTAGGAAACGCTAGCGATGAGTGTTGTTCAAAGTTTGTGGATACGAGACGGCAACAGTGAATTTTCAAACAGACTGCGCGGCAAGAGTATTATTGCACGTATACCTTCGACCATCTTGACTCAGCCCTCTATATTGTATTCCTGCTAGACCATCAGTCGCGGCCTCTATCACATAAACGCCTCCAAATGCATTCACAGCTTATTTCTAGCCCAGATTCAGCCTACTCATTCCCATATACAACATTCAGCTTACCGTCCATAATAATGCGCCATCTCGAGACCTGCCCGCTTAAACCCACACTTAACATAGAAGCCCTCGTTCGCTTCTGAGCAATCGAGAATAGTCTGTTCTATCGTCAGCATTTGCGCAGCCCAACTTCACGCAACGCTCAGCCCAGTTTCATGTCTAGCCTCACTCTCACACGCACTCTCTCTGTGTCTCTCTCGCATTGTAGCTCGTTCACATACCTTATAACACCCCACCTTCTCCGCGACAAAGTCCAACGCCTGTATAATCCTCAGCCCCAACTTCTTCCCCTGCTGATCCTTCGCAACAGCAATATCCTCAATATGCCCGACCAACCCCAACTGATGAATAAACTTCCTTTCCACAATCAGCGCCCCCGTACCGACGATAGCGTTGGCTGAGTCGAGGATGCAGAGGAGGAAGTATTCGTCGTTACGCCGTGACATCCACTCGTAGCGCTCGTTCCATTGTGCTTCGCTGATGTCGCCGACTGTGGTGAGCACGCGAAGCACGTCTAGGAAGTTGTTGTGGTAGTCTGCTTTTTCGAGCGGGCGGCAGGTGTAGCCTTCTGGGAGAGCGGCGAGGACTTCGGGGGAGATGAGGGAGGGGCTGAAGAGCGGGCCTGAGGAGCCGTGAGAGGACATTGTAATGTGTTGTGGAATTGGAGACGTGTCTTCGAAGCCAGGGATAGTGTAGGTGAGACTGCGGAGCTTGTGGGAGGGTTTATCCTAGCAACTGAGTGCGTCTCGAAATGTAGCTCGCAGAGTGCTGGGATGTGTCGCTAGTTATCGATAAGATGGCGGTGAGAAGTCTTGAAAGCTGAGGAGGAAGGTCGGGTAACGATCAATTGGAACAGATCTACGGGAGTAGGCGTGGGTGAAAATAGGAGAAAGTATTTCAGCTACCCGAAGAATGCTGCTCGAGGCTTTTAGCTAGCTATCTACTGCTGACAGCTGAAAGCTGCCGCCAAGCATCCAGGAACCAAACTCTAAATTTAGATCACTGGCGCAGAGACGTCATGATCGTCAAGGCAAATCCTCGTGTTGCTACTCTCATACAATTCGCGAAACATTGAGTCGAATAATTGCGAAGATTGAAAGTGTTGGCTACGTTTGTCTCATTGCTATCGGCTGGCCGTTCAAGAATACTAAAAAGCACAAACAATCCGCCTCCCATGGTATCGTCCTTCATTCCTTATCCTGACTCCCTTTGCATCATTATATCATATTCGTCTTACTCCCTACTTGGCATCCTCGAGATCTTGATTTGTCTAAAAGCTTTCAATACATCCTCACTCTTCAAATCGCCGTCCTCAAGCTCTAACCCCACAATCTTTGCAAGCGCATCGGTAAGCTCCGTGTTCTGTCGCTGCAGCAACACCATTCTGCTTTGAAGTTGGGTCATCTTGTTAGCTGGACTATCCTCATCGATACCATGATCGTCGTGTGAGCCATCCACAGAAGAATTGTTGATCAGTTCCGGTGTTTGAGCCGGTGTTGGTAGTGCTCCGCCAACGGCGTCAGCGTGTTGCTCCATTTGAGTATAAGAGGGCAAGGGTTTTCGCTTGATATGCTGGAGGTCTCGGAGCTTGCGAGCACGTGTCTGCTCCTCTCGTGATGCGAGTGGGTCGTCGCTCACTGAGACTGGAACACGCTTCGGCGACTTAGGGCATCTTTTCGGACTGCGCGGCGACTTGGGAATTGGCTCCGTGAACGATCGTTCCACAGGAGTCTGAAACTCTGAGAGCATACGCTCAACCTTGGGACTCGCTAGAGGGTTTAACATCTCTTCAGTGAAAGTGATGGAAACATGTCTCGAGCGACGTTGGGTGCCTGACTGCGATACTGGAAGTGCGATCATTTGATTTCCGGACATCCTGTCGGTTGGTATGATGATCTTGAGATGCCTCGCTCCAGCCGAAGTCGTCATTTCTCTTGCACACGCTGGGACTGGGGCCTTCTTGCGTGCTCGTTGCGGAGATCCTTCCACTGAACCGACACGTGCAGCGAGGCTCTTTCTCTGTTGAGCTTTGAATATCTTCACGCCCTTCTTTTTTCGCTGTCTTATAGCTGGTTGAGAGTCGGTTGGGGGTCCAGTATGTTTGAGATAGTAGCTGAGGTCGTTCAGGCCCAAGTCACTGCTCGCGGTAAGCGCGTCATGACCGAGAATTGGTGGTGCCATGCGCCCAAGGTTTGACGAGCCAACCCAGGCGGCTTGTCCCACATCGATGCGCTTCGGTGCCCGCTTCTTTGGTATGTGAAGAACATCGTCTTTCTTGTCGTATGGTGAGTACTGTCCTTCGGCCGCGAAGGCGAAGTCACTACTCATGGACATTGTCGTCTTCACGTGAATTGGGAAAGCTGGATTGGTGAGCCGCTTTGGGCTACGCTCTGGTACGGCTGGTGGCTCGTCCGGAAGATCCAATTCATCGATAGGATAGATGGCAATAGGCTCTTTGAATGGCCTGTGAAGGGATGGCTCGGGAGAAACTGGCAATGGGATGTTTGGTGGGTCTTGAGAGCAAGCGTGGCAAAGAATCTTCGGTGACAAGACTGGGCCTCCTGTTTGACTATCGAAGTATCTCTGTATCACTCCAAAAGTACCCATCTCTTCTAGTTCCCCAGTCTCCGACTGGAGAGGCATATCACTGATAGTATCAGTGCTAGCCTTACGTCGATGTTCGGCAACCAAAGGCTCCAGTGGTGCATGTCGGGCGGCATTTGTCACCTTTGGAACTGCGATCTTGAAAGGGGTTTGTCGTCGCTGCCGTTTCTTCTCTTGTGGCTTTTGGCTCGGATTGCTAACGCTTCGAACGTTGACCTCCTTTCCATAATGAACTGCGGAGGCAGTCAAGCTGGGCTGATATGTAACTATGCTGCTCATGGGGACAGATGCTGATCGGCGGTGTATAGCTGTTGATGGCTTATAGACCTCTGGAGACGAAGAAGACGTTACTTCTGTGGCATCGAGTTCAATAGGAGAGCCAGGATTGATTGTCAGCCGCTTCTCCGCAAAATGTGAATCCACAAGTTGAGAGTCCGCCGATGAACTGAAAGTATGTTGACTTGTAGACGCTTGACTAGTACTGGTCGAGTTTGCTTGAAAAGAGGCTCGTGGACGAGAGTAATTCTCGTTAGAAGCTCTAGACGGCCGATACACCTCGACCGTCTTGGAGGTCCGCATCTCGAAGTTCCTCGGCGTGTGATTTACAAAAGTACCTCTACGCCGTTGCTGACAGCCAAATTCATCTATGAAGTGGACAGGTGAGGGGAGTTCGGACTCAGCAGGCGATTTTGTCCCTGCAGTTGTTAGGGGAATTGTGTTTTCGTCCTGCGCCGATGTCGTAGATTTGCGTTTGAGTGTTTCCGATGTCACGCTTGTGTTCCTCTTACGCGTTGCCTCGACGCAACCAGCGTACTCCAGCGCAGAGATACCAGGATGACCAAACATTGGGAAAGAGTTTATGAGGGTTTCAGTGGACGTGGAAGAGAACATGTTTACAACTGGCTGACAGGCAACCTAAAAGCAGGAGCCTGGACGCAGGCGACGCCCCGTTCGACACGAAAGCGCGAGCTGTGAGGCCGGATCAGGACTGTTTGGCAGGGAATGGAGCTCGAGAACGTGGCACAACCAGGAGACTGGTAGCTCAGCAGATGCAGTGGTGTTGTATCTCTCGAAGACCACCGGACTCTGATTGTAACCTCGGGCAGGGGTTGTGGCGACTGGCAGAAAGAGGTGCGTCCAAAGCTCCGTGCAACGAAGAGAATCTTTCGAGTCTGAAGGGAGGGTTGTGCATGCAGTGTAACACAGGCCGGTTTTTGAGGTAGGGATCAGTTTTCGAGCTTATGAAAGCGAGACGTGATGCGATGTGACACTGCAGCGTATTGATAGCGAGATAGGTGGTTGGTAATAATAGCCTTGACAAGATGAAGTGTCTGGGAAGTGGGTCTTGTGGTGAAGGCTAGGACAGAACATGAAGGGTAGTCCGAATGTCGGGTGAAGCATGGTATGAGATTGTGAGAGCAGGCGATGCATTCGCACAGAACGGACCATATTGCGACTTCACTACGATCTGGGAACTCGATCTGGGGGATGTGGCTGCTTGCCGATGCCCATGATTGGTGGTCAGGAACGTAGTACAGGAGTACGAGCGGGACTGGCGCTGGACATGTATGGTAGGACGAGGAAAGCGCGAGCGCTGTGGAACTTGCTTCTTCCGGCAACGGGAGGGAGACTCTTCTCAATGTTATGCTTCGCGCGAGCTAAGAGCTGACAGATGAGAAAGGACAAGGAAGACCGTTGGACGTGTTATGTAAACCTTTTTATCGATGCCTTTGAAGAGCACATTACATAACAAACCGACGTTGCGATGCGCGATGCTCACTGTTGATGTTCTCCGGTGTAGTGATCGATTAAATGGGTGGGCGAGGAAGTCGCGAGCATGACTTCCCTCCGCGAAAGCCACACACCAAATCGCAAACCTCGCCAAAAGCTCATCATCACTGACAGACGAGTAGCTACGCACAAATTGTTCACGATCGGGAAGCTCGAGGAGTGCAGAGGCACGGAGTGTCGCCAACATCACTTTTCAGGACATGGCAGGCGTGCACTGGCGGTCGATCACTGCCCGTCGGATTCCAGCCACGAGCGCCGGTTCAGCTCAATAACCGATCTTGTCTCCGCACCAAGGAACTACAGCCTCCAAGAAAGCAGACCTCTAACTAGCTAGAACAAATAAGAAGAATGCAAAACGTGCCTACTGACGGCGGATTCAAGTAGGACACGAACGCCATGCAAATGCTGAGTCCACTAGCCCTGGACCGATAACGCCCTTACTGGTAGGGTCAGCGATATCACTGACCTCTAGCAGTATGCAAAGAAGGAAATATTACTACACTCCCCAAATCACCTTGCCATTCAGCCAATCTTTGGCTTCTTCTGTTTGATAAATGGATTGGGCGGTTCACGCGGCCGCCTTCGAATCTTCGGCTTCGTCATTCCACCCATCACGTTGCCCGGAGCGGCAGAAGCGTCAGTACCATTCGTCCCGTTGTTCGCTTCCATACTAGGCGTAGCGCTCTTTCGCGGCGCATCTGAGAACGCTGCTGGTGTTGAGCGACCACTGCCTCCATTGACTGTGTTGGACGCCGATTCCGATGGCGCATCTTCCATCTCGACGTCGCTACTCTCGTTCTTAACGTCGTCAAGGCCATTACTGTCGTGCTCGAATTTGCGTTTACTGTGGTGGACTAATACTGGCTCGTTCTTGATCTCCTGCTTGACTTCCTGCTTGCTGAGGTTTCGATTAGAGTCGGACGATCCATTTGACTGATTACTTCCCGACCGACTCATAGGCTCCGGCTTGATTTCCGGCGTTGGGCGGTGCGGCTGTACGTATCCCTCCTTGGGCGCTGGGAACTTGCTAGAGTGTTGATTCAACATTTTGTGTACGTCGCCGTCGGTGTATCGCTTTCTATCCTTCGCATTAACGACCAATTTCTTCCAGAATTCTCCTCGGATAAGTGACTGTGAGTTGCCCAGTACCCATAACGATGACTTTGCACGAGTGAGACCAACGTTCATTCGGCGGATATCTTGTAAGAAACCAATACCGCCTGCGGGAGACGCTCGCACACAGGAAAAGATGATGACTTCGCTTTCTCGGCCTTGGAAGGCATCAGTGGTATTGAAGTCAATGTCCTCGATGATCGAAGCACCATATGCAGTCGTAAAGCGTGACTTGAGCTCTCGCAGTTGACTCTTGTATGGTGTAATGATACCAATTTTGCCCTTGAAGTCATAGTCAGGATAGTCGGAGGTAAGACGCTTGTATAATTGCATCGCGACATTGATCTCCGCAATATTGACAAGCGAGTGTCCTTTCGGTGCAGCTTGATGTTGACCTTGAACGTCGAAGAAGCGATATGGTCCAAGCAGCATGCTTTGATGCCAGGGTCGCTTGCGTAGACCAGCCATGTCACCGCCGTCCAAAAGCCTGCCGTCGTAGAACGTCTGACTGGGAAATAGACTGATCTCTGGATGCATACGGTACTGTGTATCCAGAAGATGTACGTCATCAGGATGATTCTTCTGCATCCGAACAAACAAACTCTGTTCATACTGGAAGCGTGCAGCTTCCTTCGAGAACACAGTTGGAGGCAGTTGTTTGGGATCACCAACTAGGATACACTTCGCGCAACCGTATTTTAGAGGGATGAGTGCGCTCATCTCAACACACTGTGCGGCTTCGTCAACGATGACCGTCTCAAATTCGATGCTTATACCCTGAAACATCTCATGTCCGGATCCGCTCAAGGTTGCACAAATGATATGAGCGTCGTTCAAGACTGCTTCTTGGGCTCTCCGTCGGTTCAAATCCGCGTTTCGACTTGCCAGCTTCTCGTCGTCTTTCACATTGTCGATCTTGGTTCCAAGTGCGGTCTTCTGCCTCCGCAAGGCATTGATGTCATCCGCGAGTTTTGACGCAGCCTCTCCCTTTACCTCACCGCTATCCCTTTGCTCGTAGGCCTGTTTGAGCTGGTCGGAAATCTGCTTGTGATCCTGGAAAAGTTTCCGCGTCGCCTCTGAATCTTTGCCATTCTCAGAATTTACGCCGAGTCGCTTGTTGACCAGCTCTTCCAGGGTTACATCCTGTACGTTGGCTTTGATAGCATCACTGCGACCTAAACGCACAATGTTGACTTTGCGCTCTTCGCCGTTAATTGTCTTGATGCCGTCTTTGAAACGCATAACCAGCTCGTCGACGGCAGCATTACTAGGTGCACAAACAAGCAGCTTCTTCGAGGCTGCATCTGAACGCTGTTGGCCGGGAATGGCAATTGTGGTACCACGATTGCGAAAGCTGTCTGTAAGGATCGCTCCGACGATAGCAGTAATAGTCTTGGTCTTTCCCGAACCAGGCGGTCTGTGACACCATTAGCATTCTCTTCCATAAGACGTGATATAGCGGCCTACCCTTGGATCAAAGTGAAGGCATCATTGTCGATAGCGGACTTGATAGCTTTCGCCTGCGCCTTGTTCACATTGTAAGTCGAGATCAGCGGTTGGATCTGACTATCCTTGTAGGCCAGAAGAGGGGAAGGCTTCGCCCGTATAATCTCATCACACAGATCGTAGTATTGTAAGCCCTTGAGCGCACCATACTCGCGCTCCAGAGGTGTGATAGATTGGAGTTTAGTACCGAGAAGCGTATTTTTCGGCTGCAGCGCGGATGACAGAGGGTTGCCCGGTACGACGCGGTATGACACCTCGATGTGTTGCTGCTTTCTCTTCACGCGGAACACTCTCGCAAGGCATGTCGGCTCGTCAGCGGAGGGGGACATGGACTGCGACAGAAGTATGATGTCTCCCTCAGAAATTAAAACCTCCTTGTTCTCGACGTGTGTCATGGTGCTGCCCACCTCCTGGAAAGCGTCCACACTGGCTCGAGACGTGATCCGGACTTCGTAAGGTTTGGCTTGGTTCTCTTCGCGGGCTTTGACAAATCCTTGCCATGCTTCAAGAGTCAAGAGGGGCTCGAAAGTTGACTGATAATCGTTCGGAGTACGGAAGGTGCTTGGCACTTTGGAGTATATATCTGGTCTTGACTTAGGCGGGAAATCTCCATCGTGGAAGTAGTCCCAGCCAAGAATAGTGCGGTGTAGAGACGACAGATCAGGAGCTAAACGAGCGCGCATATCCTTGATGGATCGCTGAACCCTCTTCTTCTTAACCGGCATCTGGACCTTGACCTCATTGATAATGTTGGTTTTCGACCCGGTCTTCGTCTTGATTTTCTTGATGCCAAAGAGGTCTTCGTCAATGTCGCCGTCTTCGTCATCAGACTCATCGGAGGAATGCATCAATCCCTCGCCCTTTGCAGCTTGATCCTTGCCTAAGACACCCAGCCCTTCCAGACCGGAGCCGGCTTCAGCAGTCTGTGTAGAGATGCCCCTTGCTGCTTTCGCTTTGGCAATTGCTGCAGCCTTCTCCTTCTCCCGCTTCTGCAGCTCCAGTTGACGCTTCTTTCTAAATTCTGCTTGCTGGGCATTCTTCTGGTCATCGATAGCTTTCTGCTTCGCGGCCTTAGTCTCCGAAGCTTTCATCTGTTCCCGTCGCTCCTGGAAAGCACTAGATCCTGAGGTTAAACTAGCCAGCAATTTCGCTTTCGCGTCTGAAGGTGACGATATTGCACCAGCGGACATCCATTTGCTTATCGAAGCTTGCTTTGGCTTAATAGGTTCTTCTTCCTTAGCAAGAGACCGACCTAAATGCGTTTCAAGAGCTTGTTGCAGCTCAGCTTGTTGCGTTACACTAAGCTTTGCACGAACGTCGCCGGATAATACCCTCTCCATGTAGAAGAGCGCGTCTGGATCAATCTCGATAGACACCCGGTGAAGCCGAACGAGTAGCTTGCTGATCAAAGTAACAGACTTGCTGGACAAGAATTCATCGCGAAGACGCAGCCACTTGGCTAAGCCTTCCATGGCGTTTGCAGGCAGAGCCAAAAGCTCCTTTAGTAGCTCAGTCTTGGATGCACTCTCCTCCTCATCATTCGAAGATCCTTTCAAAGCAGTAGCAAAGATGCTACATTGATCAAATAGCATATCAGCGAACTGCATAGTGTCACGACAGAAGTTCATCATCATGAGTTTATCATAGAACCCTAAATTGCTCCAGGCTTCGGTGGTGGCGAATATCATCGTGAGCGAATCCCACAGATTTTTCCAGAGGTTCATGGTCGCTCCAGCATCTCCAGGGTCAAAATCTCTGGCTCTCAGTATACCATCTTGAGAGTTGCACATGACATCGATAATATCCGAGCAGGTCTTGATCATGCTCGGTGCGGGAGCAAATGCCTTCTTATGCCGGACTTGCCGAACTGAATCCGAGATGCCCAAAACCACGTTCTTGTAATGGGCTCGAAGGATGTGTTGCAATGCATTTCGTCGTTCGTCTTCCAAGCTGATGACCTTCAAGAGCTCGACGGCAGAGTTCCTTGTATCTTCTGTTGATGAAAACAAAAGTGAAACAATGGCACTAGCTGCAGCTGGTTTTCCAAAGAGGGCCTGAAGCTGTGTAGGATCAAACTCCGACAGGCGATCGACGACATCGGTGATGGACTGAGAGAGCAGCTTGAAGCGATCGTTGAAGTGCCGCACCGTGGCAGGCACCTTATCGACCCCAGACTTCATCTGCAACGGCTCAAGACCGATCAGCCCTCGGCCGGCAATGAGGAGATGTGTGGCAAGTTCCAGACTTTCTGAGTCTATAGCCTTAAGTACGGTTTTCCATATCGGACTGGACGGTGGTGTCTCGGTAGGTGATGGCTGCTTGGCGGAGATCAACTGTCTTTCGATGATTAAAGATTGCGCTTCTAGCTGGAAAGCATGCTGAATCACTGAAAGGGCCAGCTGTAGATCTTCATGATGTTCTTTACTGCCCTTGAAGCGCTTTAAGCTTGTGACAAGCAGCTGTATGTGTGTTGAAAGCATATCAAGCATGCCATTCACCGTTGGCTGCCCTACGAACTTGTCGATGGTCTTGCCTTCCCCAAGTTTGCGAAATGTGTAGTCTAATACTTTCAAACCCTCTTTTAAGGAATGCATGCGAGCCATCCGCGAATACTGGTCTGACTGAAAGCGGCCGAAAAGCGCGTGGGTAAAGGGTCTCACAGCTGGGCCGAGATTCGCTTCTTTGATGGAGTTAAGAAAGGGCGGAATCCAGCTAAATGCTGCGTGAAGGTTGTCCGTACTTTGCTCATCTGCTTCTGTTGCCGCAAGGAGAATCTGGTTCAGGACGGGGCTGTTGAAAATCTGCTCCACAACGGTGGCGATTGATGGAGTTACAGCATTCATGCCGTCCCAGAAATCGACCGGAGACTTTTCCAGCAACTGCTTCATGGTTGCGATCAGATCAAGGAAGCCTTCTGATTTCAGCGAGAGGTGATCCAGCATCAATCGGTAGAAGTCCCCATCAAGGCCCCGAATGGATTCTGTAATCAGTTCCCTATCCATTCTGCCGATGATGAGGCGAGCACCGTTCCAGAACAGAGGAACGAGAGAAAGATCCAGATTGGTCATCTGAACTTTCATCATGACGTCCACAAAGTGATCCCGCACAGCCCAGTCGAATTCTGACTTCAGTAGGTTGCGCTTGAAGGTGGACCACGATTCCACTGCCCACTTTTGACGTCTTTCGTTTCTGCTGAACAGGAAACGGGTCATAGCTGGGAGAAACGTCTGGACCTTTAAACGCTTCTTTGTCTGAACCATCTCGAACGGCGAGTCGAAGTATCGCTGGAGGAGGTCTTCGTTTCGTATTAGGACGTCACAGCTCAAGGCCTCGAAGAACCCGTAGGTACTTTCGCTCGGTAACAGTCGGACTGAGCGAGCCTTCGGTTCAGCGTTGCTTAGTATGGTGTTTGCCTCGTCCAAGCCCTTCTGTATGCGACCTAGACATTGCTCGTCTACCACCTGCAAGAAGTCGCCGATGTTCTCTTCATCGTAAGAATCGATCAGGCGGGTCCTCCACTCCGCCCTGGACTGATGGAACACCCTTACGCAGACATCGCAGCTCTGCATAAGGTGATTGAGCTGACTTATCAACCATTCTTTGTGTGGTGCTGCCTCGTCCCCATCGAATGCTAATATCTCGGTCGCTTTCAGCGCTGTCCATTTTCGATCCTCAGCTTCGCGTAGCTTCAGCTTGCGGTCCTCGAGCTCGGCGGGGTCGGTTTCGGGAGGGTACGCTGCAATATCTTCGTCATAGTATACGGATCCATCGTCGCCAATTCGAGGGCAGAAGAGGTGCTGTTCTTCGGGTAGTTCACGGAGCTCACTAAAACAGGTAAGTTGGTCAGACATTGTTTGGGAGTAGTCTAGGGGTAAGAGAAGGGATCGGCAAGATGAGTCGTGTGCCTCCGTGAAGGTAAGGGCGATGGGTCGGAGTGTGAAGTTATCAAGGCACTTACTTTATCTTCTCAAGTATTTCTGCCATAGTCCGTTACCACAGATCTTGGGCGGACTGATCACAGCCGAATTCCTGCTCAGAGATAACCGACAGCAGTCGGACATAGCCCACTCTCAGTACCTCTCCACGAGTACGTATAGTACCTCTTTGTTTATTTAGAGAAGTACACTATCTACGATGCCCAAAGCTGGCTCCGCCCTGTCTGTGCCTGGCCCAAGTGTTGACGGTAGAGAGAATGGGGTGAACGAACGATAGGCGTCTCAAGTAGGCGACAAAAAGAGCCTGGTGGAGAAGCCGGCTGTGGTTGAGGAAGCGTGAAGGTGGACGGTGTAGTTCCGGGAATTGAGTTGCACTGAAGGTACGTAAAGAACGTCGGGTACATCAGAATCCGCAAACGCGACGCGGATCGCTAGCGCCCCACTTGCGCGTTCCCGTGCCAAGCCCATTATCCTTCCATATCCATCACCTAGGAAACTTTTCAGAACTTCTCTCACTCCGCACCACCTTCCAGAGATTACGGATTCGCACCTGCGGGCATGTAGAGTATGAAATCAAGGATACACAAGAGTATAGACCGCGAACTGTCCTCCTTGACAAATGATGCTCTATACGTCGTTTTATGATCCCTGTTAGGATAACCATCCTCTCAGGTGTTTGATACAGGAGCTCATATGTCGCCATTTATCCATCTTTCCAGGAGAATACCAACCTCTGTAGTCAGATACTCAGTGACATGGCCATGAAGGTTAAAGGTAAAGTATTAAATCTACGTGCTCTCATACCCCAAAAGATTGTCTTCCAGTCGGCTCTAGCCCTAGCTAAATCGTTGACATTTCCAATAAGCTTAAACAACGCTTCCATGTCGAGGCGAATCAGATGTACTTAGAACAAGATGAGAGCGCCTCGTCCTCTGCCCTTTTGACGCCTTCTCCCTGCATGAGGCCATTGACGAAAGCGTCACCGAGGATATGCCATTTGTCGGTCTCTTCGGCTCGTCGAAGTACACAAGGCACACTCATGCCATGAAGAATAACGACTGCATCCCCCGTACTCACAGCTTCCAGAACAAGGGCGAATCGACCGCTTTGGAGAATTACCACTTTTCTTCCCCTAATCTGGCAATACCTTCTCCATGAGTCTATGATGAACAGTGTTGAAGGTGCTGTCTCCTAAATTGTCATACGCAACATCATCTTCTCCTCAAAGTGAAAGGGATGTGAAGATCGCATAGTAGGATTGGTCTAAAGAGGCCGAGCCCAGCCGGATTGGAGCAATATCCGCATGGTCGTGACAGAGAATGGTGTCAATAACATCTCGACTGAAGCGAACAGGCCACGCTTGTACGCTACCTGCTTGGTACATGTTGTCGTCGTGTTCCAGTAGGCAGTATCGGTGGCTCGCATAAATCGAACATCGACGACATATTTCGCGGAAGTTAAAATAGCGAACCGGGTCCTTGGCGGATAGATAGGAGTTAGCCTAAAATACCGTGGTAACATTAGCTGTCACGACAGTGTCTACAATCCTGCCTCGCATATCGAGAGTGTCATCTTTTTTTGCTGCCGATGGCACATGCATACGTCCTCGATATGCTACGTAAGCGTACTCTACAGTTCGATCAGCCTAACCTAAACCTGTAATGAGACCTTCGCTTCCCAGCTTATTATTGAAATAACGTACGAAACTACAAAACCACCATACAGCACAAAATTGATTCATGCAGTGACTTACTGGGCTTCGGCGAACCGTCGGCGTTAGGAGTTCTCGAGAATAGAGTCCATGGCGGTTGCTCTACAGATGTGGGTTCATAGGACGTTAAATACTTCAATCAATCAATCTATCTATCTACAGATGTGGGTAGATTGTCCGGTAGTTCTGGAGATGGAGACCAATCTTTCCACTCTCCGTCGCATGTAAGCTCCGGAAGATGAGGATATCGAGCTGGCGTTGCCGCAGCTACAAGGAATGAGACCAAAATTTCAGAGCTATTTGAAGATAACGGTCGTTGGTTGGTCATACTTAGATGTATTCTTTGAAGAGTCAATGGCGAACTATGCCAGTGGCAGGCATATCGGGGGAAGTCATAAGGTGTGTTCAACGGCTGTAGAATCTCTTATGCGTATCAGCTTTGAGGCGGAGTCGCCGTAACCACCCTTGCCAATGAAATCATTGGAAAAACGAACAGTATAATTGCCTCAGCCTTGTGACAATATCTGAGCAAATATGCTAGGTAACAGTCATTTATCGGTGACTACACTTCGACAGAAACATAGCATATCGTATGTTTATACACGCAACATCTCTGGGACTCATTCAGCTTGTAGAGTTATCGGCAAGCATCTTTGTCAGCCTCGCCCTCAACCTTACTTTCAACTCGTCCAGCGTGCCGAGCAAGTCAATGCCATACCTCAAACATACCATCTGAACATTTCCTCTCTTGTAGAATCCTTCTGGACAGCAAACGATAGCCTTCCCTGTCCCCGCATACATACCCAATTCCAAGAGCGTAACCGGCGTCAAAGTGCCAGGCGCAAAATAGAAAACAATGACATCAGCTACCTGCGCATAGTCCATTTCCCACTCTACCTGCTCCTTGAACTTAGGAAAGGCGATGTCTTCGACCCAGCTACTATCCCAGTCATCGCGGCGAGGATTGAGGATGGCGATAGGTAGATCGGAGAGTGCTATTGCGAGGCTGGCTTGCCAATCCTTTGCCGGGTCGCCCTGGATTGCCCCGTATAAAATCACGGAAGGCTTGCCGACATTTGGTCTGACTGGAGGCTTGTGAATGATGGCTTTGGACAACTGCGGTAGGGACATTTTGGTTATGGTGATGGATGTTCACCACATGGTGCGGGACGGCAATTGCCCCACCTCACATTACCTTGCACACTAGTACGAACGTAGGCTACCACCTGGCTACCTAACTAAGTCCATCGAGCGCTCGCTCGCTTTCTCAGCAATCATTGTTATCGCGGCCGCCAGTTTGGAAATCACATTCTTGGGAGACGTCACTTTGTGCGAAGTTGTTTGGCGGAAACCCGCGCAAAGACACTGGGTATGGAGTCATACTATCATCAGCTAATCGCGAATTAGTTATGCTCAAGTCATTAAGATAAGATGACGGCTTGGAATACCTTTGATGTGCCGAATTCTTACAGGTCTAAGTTGGAGGTAGTAGATTATTGGACGGATTCAATCTTGCCTCTCTGCGGCACCCACCGATAATCTCAGCCCTACCGTCCAAGTACTACCTTCAGCATGGTTGCATGTTACACTCTTCAATTAAGCTTCGAAAACCCTGACTATCCGCACGCTAGGACATGCATTATCATATAAGTTCCCCATGCATGCTATTGCCGTAAACTTGGTTGCGGACCTGTGCTGAAGGCAACATTTCCGCTTACTGTGATACTGCAGGCTGCGGTATCTAGTGCCTGAAGGGCTTGATACGATGTTCATCAGCTGGTCAATATGGAACTGTTACCAAGGGCAAGCGAGCAGGCTCATAAGAGGTTACCGTGTTCAGCGGGCAATCTAGTCAGCTGTCCACAGTTTGTTGGTAATCCTTGTGTGACATGGTGTGATTATAACTCACCGTCACAAGTATCGACGTGCAGCAAGTATATCTTCTCTTTCTAATTGGCAATATATCGATTTGAGGGTTTAAGAGACTGTTGGGCCGGCGTCTCTAATATCAAGGGTATCAGACCTATACCGCTTTTTTGCAGTATACACTTTCGTGGCCGGTTCAGCTTGGATACTCGGGGTCGTAGAAGGGTATAAATATGTCTATGAAATCGAGAGGTTGATTGAGCATCAATTCAAATCTTAAACCCCTCAAACAGTAAACTATCATCATATTCCTTACAGATAACTTTGTCCAATTATCAACATGGTCTCCGCCATCTTTTCTGCGAGTATCATCTTTATGATGACCGCTGTTTCAGCCTCTGCCATTCCAGCCATTGCCATCCCTTCCAACTGTGAGTATACGCTGGCAGTCACTATATGGAAACAGGCTGACCCTATGCAGGCCTAGCAACGTATACTGTAAAGCCCGATGAAAACTGTGGTACCATCGTGAACCGCTTCAACAATTTCACTGCTACTGATCTCTATAGATGGAACCCGTACGTTCCTTTTCCCACCTGGCCCTCAAGTCTAGTGCTGATAGCGCAATGAAGTGAAATTGGCACAAGCTGCTATGGCCTAGTCGCCCACCGCCTCGTCTGCATCAACGTTCCAGGCTATGTCTTCCAGGGCCCAGTCGTAGCTGGCGCTATCTATACTCGAGATCAGACACCCGTGCCTGTGCAGCCTGAGATTGTAGCAGCCTGCACCAAATTTGAGTATACCGATAGCGAGGGAGAGCCTGGTTTCGCAGCGATCTTTCACCAGAATCGTATTACGAAGACTCAGTGGAACCAGTGGAATTGGCCTCGTGGTGATCCATCGCAAGATCAAGCACTCTTTGCAGGGTTTTTCTCATGCGTGGGGGTCTAAGACTCAATATTGAGAAAGGTCTTCCAGAAAGGTCATCGTCGTGTTTTCGATGTGGAAGTTAAAGCTATCGTGAAAAATCCACTCCTAATGTATCGCGCGCGGGCGGAGAGTTTAGTGCCGAAGAAGCTCCTCTCCTGTGGTAGACTGAAGTCAAATTCAACTGCGCCACTATATGCAGGGATAAATTCTTACGAAGAAGTACTTTAGTGCTATCGCTAGATCCATCAACTGAATAGTTGTAACGAAACCCTTTTTAATAGGCCGCCGGCGCCGATTTCCTATTGCTAAGAGACAGACGCTTTCATGATTGTGACAGAAAACAGCCTGCTTCTATATATGAAAAGGTCACATCACAAATAGCTACACGTACCATGTCGACATGATTTATATGAAAAAAAAAGCTCTTCTCTAACTAGTTTTTAAGGAGTCCAGGTTAAATCTCCACTATAATCTAAAACACAAGCGAGAGAGTTCTAATGAGGAGTAATACTACACATATTAAGATCAGGCAAGTTCTCCCATAGGTCACAGCTGCTTCCATAAGATTTCCCGATTCCTCACCCTCGCGGTCTGTGAGAATGGATATTGATGCCTTAGTCTGGGCAGACTCCATTTTCTCGCCGTATTTTTTCCCCTGATCGCGCTCAAGGTCGTCGTGAACTCGGCGTTGGATCCTTTGTTGCTCTAGCTTATCGATGTCGGATGACGCTGGTTGCTGAACCGGTTCTATCCCCGTTCGAGATGTATTTTCAACATTCCGCGAAGTTAAGTTCTTCTTCCCCGAGAGGTCATGTCCGATCTTATCGAATGCGTTGCGAAGTCCACTTTTCGAGAGTCCCGTACTCATCTGGGGAGACGTGTCGTCTAATTTCCTTTTGCGGATTTCATGACTGATTTGTGAAGTGGAATTGGGTCCATGTATAAGATCCTTTGGAGTTCGGGAAAATGTTTCATTATCCCAGTCTTGTGACGAATCCCCTGTACGCAAGGTAAATGTGTAACCTGATTCTGCAAGCTTCTTCTTCATCCACTTAATGTCAGAAGACATATATCGACCTGATTTCTCAATTGCTGTAGAGCATAGGGCCTCCCACGACAATCGCCACAGAGTTATTGGGATGAGCGCCATATTTTGGGATGACTGGGTGTGTAGAGCTTGGCTGGCTTTCTGTATATGTCTGTAGACCAGGTCCGGAAAGTCAGACAGACCATTGGGTTTCGTGATTAAATATAAAGCGTGTAGAGCTCTGATGTTCATTCCCAGCTTTTGCACTATCTTCACCAGAGTCTCCATACAGATGTGAATTGTGTTATCCAGGACTGGAGGGGTTTGTTCCAATACTTCGACGACAGCCTCTTCGAAACTATCGTGACTATCTCCTTCGTCTAAAGGGTCGATATGGTATCTGGCTTCAACGTTGGAACCCAATTTTCGCGCGACATGTTCCAGTTTCTCTAACAGCCGCTTGATGGGATCGTCCGCCCGTTCAGTAATGGTCTTCATACTATAAATACCATTGACTTGTGTGGGCATGTCTAAGTAAAATTCGAGAGCACTTTTCAACGCCGACTGAGACCGGTAAATAATCAAAGACACCTTGCAGGCTTGATCTAACATGACCGAATTAAGCATCTGAACATGTCTGCTGGAAAGACCAAAGAAGGTGAAATGGAACCTGTCTGAAGAGTGAAAGACTCTACTTTCACCCTCTGCGCACAGAAGACGTCCGTCTGCCTCTTGAGTGTAAGAGTTTCGAGCCTTCGCGACTGGCAAGTCTTCGAGCACTGATCTAGCGTTTTCGGGGTCGCTATGACGTTGCATGTACGCTGCCAGCAGCTCAGCTCTTTGTATTCGAATGCCTTCATCCCTGTCTTCCAAAGGTTCTGGGAGTAAGTTGCTTCGCATGAGCATTACGAGGGTTGGTGAAATGATACCCAAATTGTGAAACTCCGTATAAGCCTTCGTAGTCCTCTCTCCAGTTCTGCGATCAACCGAGTAGCTGACAGGTCCTTCATGTATGCTGAAGGCATTTTCTGTAAGGATAAACTCGTCGCTTGGATTCGATGGCGTACATAGCGCAAGGTACATGGTTCGAATGACAATGGTCACCCATTCAGCGTCTCCAGGATATATACGTTCAGGTAACTCCATGACCCATTTCCCCTCTGGATCGATGGTCATATCCATTATTTCACTGATATTATGGTACCAGACATCTAATGGCCGTCGATATTTTTTCTTGCGCATGTATTCGATAAACTGGGGCTTGTCGTCTGCCTTGTAATCTCCTACATTCTGGTGGTTGTAGCGTTTAAAGAACATTGGACTTCGATATTTCATCACGAAAAAGAACTTACGCAAAAGATCTTTTTCTGTTCGAGACGTTGAGATTTCTTTTTTGCCATGCTTGTGGGCTTTGACAATTTTTCGTATAACATGGCTTGTCGCCGATTCGAGGCGACTGAGCTTCTTCTCTACATGCAACTGTTCTTCGCGAGTGAATTTGGAATCGTCCTTGTACATGTCGAGTTCGGCAAACGTATATTTTACGGGAACTTCGACTAGCTCTGGAGGAATTGCATCAAGATCAACGCCACGGAGCATCGGGTCGCCTGGATACAGTTGTCTTTGTGTTTTTGTTTTCTTCCATTCCCGATTTTGAAATGAGAAATTGCGAAGCAGAAACTGTGGGATGTAGTGCTGATATTGGGCTTTTGAGTTCCAATCCATCCTTAACCTTGCGACTTGCCCTTGTGTTGGATGAATTACTAGAGTAAAGAGCAGGCTTGTGCAAAGACGAATGTTAAGCTTGTGATCTTCTTATTTCCTCATAAAAAAAATAAAGGACGAAGGCACTGAAGAGATGCAGACGAACATCTGTCGGCTGGAGTGGACGTTATGAATTCCTGTTCAGCCCCGCTTCATGCCGTCACGCATGCATTCCGTTCAACCTTAAGCATATCGGTTTGACATCATGTTGCAATGCATTATTCACAGTACACAAGATCTGAGGAGCGCTGAAGTCGAGCGCGCGCACAAGTACAGGAGTTTAAAGCAGTTTTACTATTTCTGTATTGATTAGGCAGCATAGTTACAAGGATGGTAGAAGCTACATAACTTGAAGTGGCGATTAACAGCGTTAACGAAACTATTAATAGAATGACTACATCGTGACTACTCTTATAAAAGACTAACATATTAGGGACTAAAATATATAGATTTAAATTATACTAATTATAGCTTCGCAAACTTACGATTGAGAGATTCCGGAGGACTGAAGCGTAGTCCTGTCTCGCAACATCCTATGTCTCTTGACGCAGTGATACACCTTAGTACTCATATGATCTAATCGTGCACGTAGTAGCATTATATTAGATACATCTAGACATTCTATGATATAATGCTAATGCTCATGTCCAGGTACTCAAGAGTGGAAGTCATGCCTTTGATAGTCGATCAAACTTTGACATGGACACTACATAGGGAGGTGTATCACGAAGGCGGCGGACCTTAGTCCTACCTTCATAGCTTGTTATCCCTCAAATTTCCGCTCTTCCATTTAGCGCCACACCTCAGCTTGCACTACATGTACATTACCTCGTTCTCTAACCCTCTCGAGACACTACTCTGCTTTCACCCCGCTCTTTGCAATTGCAATCTGTCCATCAATCATTGGAACGACATTCTTAACCAGAAGCTCTGATGTTATACGTGCATTACTATTCGTCGCCCACAACGCAGAGTACTGAAGATTCAATGATGAGCTATATGGCTTGTAATTGCGCGAAACCCCTGGAAGATCGTATAGGGTTTTGTACTCCTCTGCAGAAGCGTTGAGTGGACGGTACACAGTCGGGCGTCGACTTCGCCAGTAGGTAGAACGCTAAGGGTCTTCGTCATGGGGGTTGGGGAGGTTCATACCCAGTGCATGCCTCCGTACCAAGACAGCCTGTTTTGATTTAGTAGGGTAGACGCCCAGCGCGAATGATTGTATAGTCGCTCCAAGGCTCCATATATCTGCAGAGGGTCGAATAGGTGCACTCTGTTCGTGAAGAGGGGGTGCAAACTCTGGTGTACCCCTCCAGCCACAGGGATTGCCTTTCGGTGGTGTAGGAAACAGAGTCATGGTAGCGAAGTCGGTTATCTTGAAGATCGGCTCGACTGGTATACCATCAGCTTCATTCCAGTCTTTGGGACGAGTTACGAGAATGTTACCCGGCTTGAAATCATTGTGGACGTAGCAAGTTCCAAGCCCGTTGTGGATATGATCAAGGCCGAGACTCATATCCTTCAGCAGCTTCCAGATTGTGACTTCCGAGGGCTGTTCCGGCTTTCCTTTTGCTTGCTCCTGATTACACCACTGTCTGCGATAAGAGTTCAGGTTACCGAGGTCGCATATGTCGAGAAATATGGCTGGTCGAAGCAGTGCATGATTCTCGCTGTATGTCAGCATCGCTACAATATGGTCGTGCCTACCTAAGAGCTTGAAATTCTCAATCTCTTGCTTGAACTGTTCAATAGTTATGCGTTTCCCGTCTACTGGCACCTTGACTGCGACTATGACTTTTGATAACGAGTGTTCATACGAGTAGACTACGCCGTAGCCACCCACTCCAAGCTCCATCTTTTTGACGAAAAATTTGTTAAAGCTTTCGTAATTCTCTAAATCCTCAATAGGAGCTTCGGTATTTGACTCGTTCGTGTTAGTGATAGTTGTCTTGCCTTCCAAATGGGTTGGCATCTTGGGAGACTTGTTCTTGGTCGTAATTTGGACAAAGTGACAGGTAGGTGAGGCTTGCTAGTATGGCGGGAGGAAGATCTTCGAGCCAGGAAATATCAGTATCAGTAGTTAGGTACATAAGAGAGATAAACATTGTGTAAACATGATCATTTTACCATGAGGGCATTGTTATGTGTAAGTTTCATTCCACAATGATTGACTACACAATGCACGCAGACAATTGCAAGAAACACACGCATAGCACGTACACTCAGTCGTATTGTACATGAGTTTGCTGAGCATACATGCCATGCGTAACGACAGTGAGATCTGAGAGACAAAATAACATTGTGTAGGAAACTTCGAGTGCAAATGAATGCATGGTAAGCAGAGCTGTTGATCATTTGTATAACTCGATTGCATCGATGAAGGAGTATGAATCAAGGCAGAATGGCATAAAGCATTAAACATCCTTGAGCATTGAAGGACAGCGCCTCACGTCAACTTTCAAGGGCTTTGGGAGCGGATGAGAGCATCGTCGATCCGCGGCTTTGAGGGCGCTGGAGCAGAGTGAATACTCTAGGCGTGCACTTGCCAACTACGAACAATCCACAACCCGCAAGCCGTCATCGGCCCTGACTTGGTGGTATCCTGATGAGGATAGACAACCCCAACCTTGCACTATCAACCTGCGGTCTGCCGATTCTTCCCGGTATAGAATATAAACAGCCAATTCAAGGTCTCAACCAATACGATAATCAGCGAGAAAATGAAATTTTTCAATACCCCAACTGGACATGGCGGAAGGTCTACCTCAAAGAGGTCATGAACTTAGGACTTGATATCAGAATGGGTTATGGAAACCGCACGGGTCCGAGTTCAACATCTCGCCTCAACTGTCAGGCGCGATGTAGCATGGGACTTCCCGACAAACGCCGCATATCCTGCACCGGCTTTTGTTTCAGATACCGCCCCGGCATTCAAGCTAGGCGTGCAGTCTAATGAACTACCGATACTGAGGAGTCTCCAGCCTTTACATATCGGTTGCGAACCTTGTGCAGCACGCCACTCCCGCTTGCTATCTTAAGCTTATCGTAACCTCGAATCTGGGATCCTTATATAAAGTTCACCATCATACACATGTCTAAATGCGAGATGCTCACAACGACAGGACCTCACGCATCGCTAGATCGGTAAGAATGTCGGAAAGAAATCTGATCGTTACCAGAGCCGCAAGTGGGCCGCTAGAAGCTTCTTTTGCAGTCAAGCTCCACCAAGGCTTCGGCCCGATGCTTATGTTCTCCACCCAACTTTGCTATGATCGTCCAATTCGCGATAAGTCTGCGACAACCGGCCACGCACTTGTATGTATGGATTGCGCAAGGACCAAGTTCTTAGGCTTGGGAGGTCAAAATTTGCGGAAGGCGTGCCATGGAGACTCCACGCCTACGTCACACTTTGAGGTGAGGAGCGCCATGGGGATAATCTCCATGGATGTGGGTGTCTCCACTGGGGATTTAAAAGGGCGGAGATGTATCCGGTGAGCGAGCATATGGGATAGTATCACCGTTTGTCTCTTCTCCTTTCCCTATCTATCTCAACCCTTCGTTCATCGTTGCCCACCATGGACGAGAAGGATACCAAAGTCGTAGCGCCAGAAGCTGCACTGCATTCAGAAGTTGCGTCAGTGCCACAGGAACCGCGCGGTGAGATCCAAGTCGCTCCACCCCCCGACTACTCTGCCCCAAAGGCAAAGACAGAACAACTTGAAGATGCGCGAGGATGGGAGTCAGAGAACCTGATTCAGGACTTGGAGAAGGAACTGGAGCAGGCTGGCTACAAGAAGGGCTTCTTTGATATTGAGTTCAAGAACCCGAAGCACTTCACGTGGATGCTGGTGGCTTTTGCTTCCATGGGCGGTCTTCTTTCCGGATTGGATCAGTCACTCATTTCTGGTGCAAACCTGGCTTTACCCAAAGACCTCGGTCTCACAGATCAGCAGAACTCCTTGGTCAACTCTGGAATGCCGCTTGGAGGTGAGTCTTTGAGAATTGTAAATTAGTGGCAGTCACACTGACTTCGATCTAGCTGTCGCTGGCGCTTTCTTGATCTCGCCATGCAACGAATATTTCGGACGTCGCTGGGCTATCATCATCTCCTGTATCTTGTACACCATTGGTGGTGCTCTTGAAGCAGGCAGTGTGAACTATGGAATGATCGTTGCCGCACGTGTTATTCTAGGTGCAGGAGTTGGCCTAGAGGGGGGAACTGTCCCGGTTTACGTCGCGGAGACCGTCGAAAGCAGGCTTCGTGGTAATTTGGTATCGCTATATCAGTTCATGATTGCGCTTGGTGAGGTCCTTGGTTACGCTGTCGCTGCCATGTTAGTACTATCCCTGTATAAACTTCATGAGAACAATTACTGACTTCTTACCTCAACATTAGGTTCATCACAGTACCCGGCAATTGGCGTTATATTCTTGGAAGCTCGCTTGTCTTCTCCACGATAATGGGCGTCGGTATTCTCTTCATGCCAGAGAGTCCGCGTTACCTGATGCACAAAGGAAAGCCGCTTGAGGCATTCAAGGTCTGGCGCCGTATCCGAGGAATTGCGACCCACGAGTCGCGTGAAGAGTTCTTCGTCATGAAAGTCAGCACCGAAATGGAGGAAGCTGAGGTCGCAGCTGGACGAACCAACCGATTCCCGTGGATGGACTTCTTCACCAAACCACGTGCTCGCCGCGCCATCATCTATGCCAATATTATGATCTTCCTAGGGCAGTTTACGGGGATCAACGCAATCTTATATTACATGTCAGTCTTAATGTCGCAAGTCGGCTTTGACACATACGATGCGACGTACATGTCGTTAGTCGGTGGCGGCTCGCTACTAATTGGAACTATCCCTGCGATATTCCTGATGGAGACCTGTGGTCGACGATTCTGGGCTATCGCCATGTTACCAGGCTTCTTCATCGGCCTGGTTCTCGTAGGCGTGAGCTACCAGATCTCATCTGTTAGCGCAACTCTTGGTGTCTATCTGACCGGCCTCATCATCTACGAGCTCTTCTTTGGTTCGTACGCCGCGCTCACATGGGTTATTCCCTCTGAAGTATACCCTACATACCTTCGTTCGTACGGCATGACGACCTCAACTGGCTGGCTGTTCCTATCATCCTTTATTGTTACCTACAATTTCACCGAAATGCAGAACGCTTTTACTCGAACTGGTTTATCGCTGGGCTTCTATGGCGGCATTGCGGTCGTCGGCTGGTTCTACCAGATCTTCTTCATGCCGGAGACGAAAGATAAGACGCTGGAAGAAATTGACCAGCTGTTCCAACAGCCCACAAGACAGCTGGTCAAGGAAAACGCGAAGAATGCGTATGAGGTCACGAGCGATTTGATGCACTTTAGGTTCAGGAAGGTTTTTATCGAGAACAACCAGAGGCGTCATGAGTAAGACGTGTAAAGGACATCGGGCTACTGCTGCCAACTTCACCTTGGAGTAGATGTATGGCAGGTAGTGGGTGAAACTTGGAAGACTAAGGAAGCTCCGTACGAGTTGCTGTTGGTATTTATATGAGAGCGATTAGATTATACCTCAGCGGACTTGGTCTGCACGTCTTGTTAAACAAATAATATCATAGCGAGTTTTGAGCATGGATCTGGTTTGGATTTCCCATCTTGAGCTTCATGATTTTCTTGAATACACAGACAGACAGGTCGCAGCTGATGTGAGAAATATACAAATATTGTGACGTATATTAAATGGTGAAAGATGCCTACGAGGTGCTGCAGGTTGATTATCGTGCAATATAACAGATCAAGTGCAGCCGCGCTGCGTAGTCGATAACACTCGCGCCCCGAAGCAGATCTCTGTGAACGTCTACGGATGCGCCATGATAGCATCATACCGGTAGAAAGACGGCAACAAATTATGGAGCTTCTTTGAGGTGTCAACCACCTGGCTATCCAATTATGGTTTCCCATGACGTTCATACGGACTGTAACGATTACTATTTGGCAGTGGCAGGCGTAAGATATTCTGAAATGTCGTCCATCCAGGACCGAACAAAACTTGGAGCGTATCGTCTAACAACCTGCGCGTGGGGTTGCTTCTTTACTCGAAGTGTGTCGTAGGCATGGGCCTTGAAAAGCGATGAGCCACGCTGGGTGGTATAGGGGTGGACAATTCTCTGCCCTCTCTCTCGCGTCTGAAATCTGCTGTAATCCCCCGGTTATGCCGTTGTGCCTGCATACACTTCTTGCCGAGGCTGGCAATCGTTGGCTTTCGTGTAAGGTCATGGTCTACCCTCAGTATGGATATCCCCGTGAATAAGGCGTTTCGAATAGCGCGTACGATATGGGAGCGTTGATGTGATCGTAAATTGTTTTTCAACGCTTCATTTTGGTTCCGATCCTCCTTGCTCCTTCGACCGACTACGTTCCGCAAACGTCGCTATCTTCCTTTCCATCTCATTCTTCTTTAGGACAAGATCGGCGCGTGCGGATTCGAGTTGAGCAATCATTTCTTCCGGGGTGGCTTCGAGTATTTGTTTCTTCTTCTGCGAGGGCGTCAGTATATGTGTGCTGTGACAATTAAGTGCATGAAGAAAACTAGAGAAACAACCGGTGTAATATTACTCATTCTGCTGCGTGTGGGATATAGATTGGGGAAGAGGAATGATTGTAACGCACCTGTTTAACTTCCTGGTCTCCTTTCAGTCCTGCTCCGTAAATGGTTCCGGTAATGGTAATAGCAGCGACAGCACCCGTCAGGATCCATCGACGAACAGCTTGTTGAGTCGCCATAGCCAGTCTGTAGAATGATACTCGGTAGAGAAATAGTGAATAGTCAATAGCAATATTCAACCATATCGTGGTCCATCAATGAAGTCGAGATGGAAAAAGTTCGAGAGTGGAGGAAGCCGGACCGCCAAGCTCCTTTCGCCGCGGGAGTCTCTCGACGCGTGCCCCACGCTCTGCTCCCAAACAACAATCCGATCAACGAACTCACGAACACCACACAACTACTCCCCCTGCCCAGCTCTGCCGAATATCCTACGAACAATTTGTACGGCGGTTTCTCGATCAGATTTTTCGCGATGTCGAATCCTCCCCGCACCCAGCCCTCGTCACGCCTCAGCACCGTCCCCTCGCAGAAACCACGTCAACTCTCACACCTTCAGGCGCAGCTCGCGCAATTGACGGCGAACATGGCAGATCTGGAGAGTTTGATGCGAATGACGGCAGGGCAGGCACAGGATATGCGCGGACTGGGTGGCTATGCGGGCGCAATGTAAGGAATCAACAAATACCTCGATTACCTCGGGAATCTAGGGTAGGAGATATATGGTGATAAGCTCCAGGGGCTAATGATTGTCCAATAGGTTCATGGCAGCGAGTAAAGTTCTAGGAGAAGAGACGGTCAAAGGAGGGGGCAGTGGTGACGATAAGGCGAAGGAGGATGCCGGGGAAGGAGATAAGTGAGGCTGCAGAAGCGATGCGAGACGTATTTGCTTTGCGAGTGAGGGTTCGCGGAGCCCACGAGCGACGACGATGCCATGTCGTATCAGTACCTTCCTACTGAGGCAAGATGTGAATGCAGATAGGCATCAGGAAGTGCTGGCACCTGGACGTTGTTTCAACAAGAACGGAGCACGATTGCAGGCCGGGCGAGGTCTACGACGATAGCACACAAGAACGCAAAGTGCCGAGGTTATCGGCATGTGTTGGAGAGCATAGTAGACGGACCTGGCCGATTGTCACGATACAGCGTTCTCTGTGGAGAGGAGTATCTAGATAGGGATTCAACAGTATGGTATCGCGCGTAGTATCTGCAGGCACTAAGACTTATCTACGGCTCAGTGGGGGGCAAAGCAATGTATACTTGGCTCGCCATATCACACCTCTCCAATTGAAGTATGTATATGCCTCCAAGGTGGCCGTCGGCCATTTGAGCACTGTTGTAAATGTTGCAAACAGTTGCACAGTCCCAAAAAGCATCAAAGCATCGCATCTACCAGATTGCCCGTGAACCAATCTGATTCGCTAACTGTGGCTCTGGTCTCCATTGCTGCGCCTGCGCTTGATACTCCCCGCACAGCCGCGAGCCTTAGATAAGCTATCGAGTTATCTTTGTTTCACTGCTCCGCGATAGGAAGCTCAACCCCAAAGCAGGATACAACGCCCTGCCATTGGTGAACCTGGGGATGTGCGTAAAGATTATGATGCCGGAAGGGGGGACGTGTGCTCAACGTGACGACCACTAAGAATGTCGTTATCAATCGCGCAATGATAACCGATAATGGTCTCACCGCAAATGCGCCTACGCGGCTGTGGTATAAGTATATGGGCTGTTCCGCTCGTAGATTGATGAGGTGTTGATGGTCCCGTACCGAAATACTCGATTCGATCCGCGCTTGTCCTCTCCGCTCCGCCGTTGTTCTTGTTGGGCCTTTCCGCCATGGACGCCAAGACTGGACATGACGATTACGACTCACCTACTTTGGACGATTGATGGGTGGTGGGATGCTGAGAAGGGTTCATGAGGGTTGCTTCAATGAGTTGATGTTGGGTTGCACTCATGTTGTCGGCCTGTTGTACCATGGGTACATCCTTCATCAAGGGCACGCTCGGACTTCACTATCCAGGCAAATATGGAAGGCCCGTCTAGTATCAGTACTGCACCGCGGAGGATTGGGGTTGCCAGGAAATCCTCGGAGTGACATCCTCGCTGACCAAGGCTGACCAACAACTACGAACGGATCTGGAACCAAAGCACGCGAGCCTCCACATCAGCGCACGCAGAGAAGCACACGAGCAGACCCTCTCCCGCGCTCTTGCCCACGGCGGCGTCCGTCGATAGTCAACCCACTTCGAACCCACCCGTTGATCGGTGAAGAAGGCGGTGTCGAAGCGACCAAGGATCTCGTGTGCGTTTGATGATATACGACGCCTAAATGAATCACGTACTTTACCCCCACGGCATCCCGCGCTTGTATCAAGGGTCTGACGTTCAAACGGTCCCCACAGTTGTTCCGGGTCGCTGAATGGAGACAGGCATTCGTATGCTGCTGGGGTTTGGATGATTAGCTCTGCAGTTCCGGCGGTTTAATACTCCCTCAAATTTAGGATGCAGCATTGTCCGGACATTGCGCACTCCACCAGGTTTTTCCGCGGTTTCAAGGCAGGGTGAAGATTATGCGAAGTCGGAGGTTGCTGATGGTGTTGCTACGAAATCAGGATTTCTTGAAGGCAACACGAAAAATCACCGCAGATGCAGCGTATTGGAACGACTTCTGCATGCGTAGCGTGTGAACGTCAGCAATACGGCGGAGACATCTCATGAACTGAGGTTAGAGCGGATTGTGTCGGGTTAGCAGTCGATCTAGGCTTCAAACCCCTGCTGGCACATGCAAGTCAGATGCAAGTGGCTTGCGAGGCTTGCATGGGTAAGGATGCACATGAGCCACTTGTTCCCAATAGGAAAGGGGTGTGGGGGCTTGCTGCTCCCAATATCCGGCAAACCATGTCGTTGCATGCTCTATTGGAGATGCCTTTGTACAACCAGTAGGCAGTCAGCGAAAGCCTCTGGCATTTGCACTGTCTTGAGGTAAATCGTAGTGCGTCTGCACTACTGTAAGTCAAAGCCATTCTCTTTGTTTTGGAGCTTGACTTTCACATGTGAAACTCCACTGGGCCGGTCGGCAAGGGTTAGGCGATCGTCCCAAGCTAGCGGATTCACGACGTCGAACGCCAGCGTTGTCGCAGCGAAATGAGTCGTGCCCTGAATAATACCACCGTTTTGACTGGTTGCAGAATGAATATATCATTGGATCTTTACCTGCGTCGTCGATGAAAGCAAGTTACTGCATGCATGATTTCACAAATTGCCGAGTATCCTTACTCCTTATGCTATATAATTTGTCGCGATTAAACTTATCGTTCGGTGAAAGCGATGTTGAGATGCTAGAGGAGCCCGCGTATGGCATCGTTCTCCACTGTGTTATGGACCCTATGCAGAAGGGAAGAAGCTTGTGCACGGAGGCAGTCAGAGATCGTGTTAGTAGAGTATTAGTAGAGGAAAGGAGACCGAGATCGTGGCGGCGATAGATTTCCCTACCATGTCCTGGAGACTCGTGGTTAACGAACCGTTTCTAGCTAGATGGCGCGTATGTGTCCAAAAGCAGGGGTTCAGCCGCGTGTGGAGTTGCGTGGGTATCGCGTGGTACCTTTCGACTTCATTTGAAGTGAACATATCGAATGCCTGCTATTATCGGCGACATGCTCTAGATTTGATGACGCAGTAATGGATACTAAACTCAGATTTATCGAGTCGTGAAACTAGTATTCGCAGTTCCTTGGCCGTCGTGAAGATGGCTCTGCTCGTGGAGAAAGCCTCTGAATTCTGGTTCCTGGGAGCATTCCGTCGAATTGGAATACTTGCCTTGCACGTTCCTGTTGAATGCGCCAGTCCCGTCAGTCCAGGACAATGCGAACGACAGGGCGCTGTTGGATTAGACTAGAACCTTGGGTCGCTCCAACCACGTGTTGTACGCCATGGGTGGTGGAGAAGCAGCTCAGGCTAAGCTGTGGAGCCTCCTAAATAAGACCCTGAGATGGCTTGGCGCCTCGGGTTATGTAGGAAGGCCGCAAGGAGCTTTCCGGTACTACTCGGAAAAGGTACTCTAAGCTCGGGTAAATGAAGGAGATATCTTGGATTTGGCGTGTCCTTTGTTGACGGCATTCCCGTAGTGGTTCGTCGCATGTCTGTTGCCACCCAGACTATGTACTTTGCTGACAGATGACTCGCTGCGGCTTTTGGGCGAGGCGCATTTACCTTGTACAGTATTGAAAGGTACAATGCCTGTGTGTACCTAGCCATAGGAAGAAGGGAGATGATGAAGATGAGCGTTGGCGTACTGGTTTGGCTTGATGGGGTTGGCGCAGTATGGCATTCCGGCCAATAGGAAAGGGCAGGCCCGCTGTTCACTATTACCGAGAGGGTGAGCCGGCTGCTGTTGGTGGATCTCAGTTGGTGCAGTAGAACAGGTCCAAGGCTGGGAAGGCGAAGCGCGCCAGATCGCGCCGTCAGTGGGAGGTGACGTCCAGGGATCTGCGGCATTGCAGGCCCTGGTTCTTTGTGAGCAGCTCGACTGCCGTCTGGGTCCTCCTGGGTCCTCTTCGGGTGGTGGGTGCGTGAAGAGTCGTCAGCACCGCGAGCTACAGTACGACGACGATGACCCGACGCAGCACACACGAGTCCAGGCCGAGAAACTTTCCAGCAAAATTTCCTCAGAGCAGCGCCTCGTCGAGGTCTGCGCAGGGTTCCAAATTGTCCTGGCTGCACGGTTCAGGCGGTCTTGAAATGGACCAGGGCCTGCATGTTAAGCGGCAGGGCAAGCATTCTCCCATTCAGCCCACCTCGCGGTCCGTGACCCTCAACCTCAACCGCCGCGGCGCCACCTCTGGGTTGCTGCGCACGACGAGGCCCCGGGTCGAGCAGAAGCGCATCCGTGGTGTCGTGTGCGCACGGAGAGGTTGCTTTTTCGAGTTGCGCGTTGGACGTTGTGGTGGAGAGCAGCGGGCGCAATTCGAGCGTGCAGAACGCCCCAAACAGCGCGCTCGGCTGCACTCCCAGGCATGCTCCTGGGATTCTGCGTTAGCCGCCCCCCTGATTGGCGCAGCGGCGTGAATGGGTGGGGGTCTGCGTGGGCGCCGAACTGCGTCTTCGACCGTCACGACTCACGACCCGCCTAGTGCCACCGGCTGTGCTCGCATGCTGGAGCTTGGGACGTGCAATTGAATTATTGCGCCGCTCACTGGCGGTCCACAGCAGCGACGGTGCGAGGCCCTACCCCGTGGAGCAGGGCAGAAGCAATTCCAGGCAGCCCAGCATTCACACAGACCCGCAGTCGCCGCGCCAAAGGCCGCAAACGACCTGCCTGCTGTACCGCGCCCGCTTGTGGAAGCACTACTCCGGCGCTGCAGCACTACTCTGGGCCTTCTTCGGCTGTGGTTGCAGGTAAGGTCCGCCTACGTGGGGTACGCCCATCCGACATTGTTCAGAGCACGCGCCGGCCCAGCAGCTACTACATCATCGCCGTCCCCAGGGCACGCATTCTATCCCCCAACGACTGAGGGCAGTACGCCGCTGCAACCCATGGACTTCTCTGTGCCAGAGGGCGCAATGGACCTGTCTCCTCCCGACGACGCCGCCCGCCGCGGCGTGCTCGACGAGGCCATCTTCCCGGCCTTTGGCAACGATGTGGGCAGCCCCAGTGTCGAGTCGCCAGAGGAAATGCAGAAGAACGACCCGCTGGGCACGCAGATATGGAAGCTCTACTCTCGCGCAAAGACGCAGCTGCCCAATGCAGAGCGCATGGAGAACCTGACCTGGCGAATGATGGCCATGAACATGCGACGGGCCGGGCTCGATCGCAATAAAGGGTACGGATGCCGCCATGTCGCTCCTGTCCCTGCTTACCGTGTCCGCGCACCTTCGTCGTGAGCGTTGCTAACACACAATTGCCTCTAGACATGCCCAGTCCAGCCAGAGCAGCGAACTGATGCCGCCGCCCTCTGCTGCGAGCGCAAGGCCGCCGCCCCGGACTGCCCCGAGCGGAATCGCGCAGCAGTTGAGGAAGTCGGCCGACCAGCAGGCCCAGGTACAGCCGCCGCCGCCAGACGCGATGAATCTGGACGATTTTATATTTCCGTCGTCGGTCGGGAGTCCCGCAGGCCTGTCGCCAGAAGCGTCGAATGAGGGCTCGGCTCCATTTAATGCAACAGCCCCAGCGATACCGATAAGAAAGCCTAATCAGGCCAACGACCACCACCTCGCCCTCGCCCGCGCATCTGCCCCCTCAGTCCCGCCTGCAGTCAACAGAGAGAATGAATTTGGCTACGTTCCTCGACACGTCCGCAAGACCAGCATTGACGAGCGACGAGTGAGTCCCTTATCTCCGTGCCCATCATGTCCCTCTGCGCCCTCACTAACGCCTTATCAGCCACCCAAGCGGCGAGCAGAAGCCTCCCCCCAGGTGCCTCCGGTCAACAGCACCATGATACCCACCGACGCCCAAGCAGAGGCCGATCTTCACCAGTATTCGCTCGACCACACCATGCAACCCCCCACCTTCCCGGCCTCGCAGGCCCAGGTCCCCTTCTCCATAGACACGTTCCAGATGCACGAAGAACCCATCATCAACTCCGCTGGGCCCTTCCAGCAGAGCTTTGCCTTCTCCCCCGTGGGCTCCCCCATGATGAACCACAACGCCTTCAACAACAACATGTTCAATCCCAACTCCATGGCCTCTTCCCTTAACTCCACCGACTACTACTCTCCACCCAGCTCCGCCTTCCCCTCCGCCGTCTCGACGCCGCAGCCTATGACTGAGGACAGCCAGATGTACTTTGATCGTAGCGGCATGGATATCCGTAGCACGCAAAGCGGTGCCTCGTACGGACCTCATCGACCTTCCAACTTATCAAACTCGATGCAAACTCAATTCATTTTCAATCCCGGTGTAGGTGGTTCAGAGTCGGTTTTCAGTCCTGTAACGAGCGCCGGTTCATCGCTGCCATTTTCAGCACCCTCATTTGGGCATTCGGGTCACGTTGATCCGTCCCATGTACTGCACAACAACCTTCCCCTTCGACAGCAACACGAAATGCAAATGCCACGGCATGAGAACATGTTCACTTTTGGTGCTGATTCGGATGTGGAGGACGAGGAAGGAGGCGCATTTGCGGATCGCACCATGCCAACGCAGGACTTCTCACCCATGGAAGAGGGACCGCTAGATTTCACCTCAGGCTTTCAATGGGAGACGAACCTTTCGAACCAGTTCAACCCAATGCAGGCGCGGTATCCGGCTGGGCCGCCTCGAAAGACGGTCACCATTGGCCCAACCGAAATGGTGCACTCACCGCAAGATCACTGGAGTCCAGGGGGTAGCCTTGGCCGGACGCATGGCTCAGCGGCCTCCGTTAGCGACATACGCAATCGTGGGAGCGACCCCCGACGCCAGAAGATACCCCGCACTAGCTCGACGCCGAACGCAGCGGGATTGGTGCATCAAGGCATGCATGGCCTATCGCAGTCATCCCCAAATTCACCTCCAGAGTCAGGCTTCAATTCCGCAGCACCTTCGCGACCTCAAAGTCCCGGTGGCACCAAGCAGGGCGAAGGCAGTGCTCCCACAACCTGCACCAACTGCTTCACCCAGACCACACCCTTGTGGCGCCGTAACCCAGAAGGTCACCCATTGTGCAACGCATGCGGTCTATTCTTGAAGCTGCATGGTGTGGTCAGGCCACTATCGCTAAAGACTGATGTTATTAAGAAACGCAATCGAGGCAGTGGTAACGCGCCCGTCAGCGCGGCATCCACACGGTCATCGAAGAAATCCTCTCGTAAGAACTCGATCGCGCACACCCCGGTCACGACGCCGACTTCGAATAAAGCGGCAGACTCCGAGTCTCCAAATTCTACAGGGTCTAGCGGCGGCGGACCGTCTGGCGCCAATTTTGCATCAGCCGCGACACCAACCTCGAAGACTAACGGCGTTGTTCCGATTGCTCCTGGTCCGCCAAAATCGAACAGCTCTTCAGTCACCCCAACTCAGTCTCGTGGAGTCAACGTGGCACCCAGACGAGCGCGTGGTCAGAGTAGAAGTGAACCTCAAGAGCTAGAGATGGCTGACGCTGATGACACGAATGGGAAGGCACCTTTGCGAAGGAAGGACACAGCCATCGCAAGCCCAAGTGCATTCCCAAGTCAAAATCTTGGCGCTCTTCCTATGGGAGCTATGGGCCAGGGCTTACAGTCATCTGGTCCTGCTGAATGGGTAAGAACATCTCCCTCATTGAAGGTATATTGCCTACTAACGCGGATCTCGCAGGAATGGCTGACTATGAGTTTGTAATCGCTCTTCGCGATTCTCATCCACTCCGTTCCGGGTGTGACTTTGCAACTAAATGCTAATGACACCGTTCGTGAGTCATACAACACACAAATTGCACAACTGTGCTCTCTACTATCATGTTCGGCGCTAGGAGTTTCGAATATTTGCGGTTGTTTGGACTGCTACGACCTCTTATCCTCGTCCTTTACCGGTTTTTCCATTGGCTCCGATACCTCAACTTTCTGCGATGCGATGTGATGCGCCTTACAAGGATTCAACGATAGACATGGACCGGTTTTTTGTTTTCGGCATACACCTTCGATTGATTTTCTGGCAGTGTAATGGAGGAGGCAGGCGCTCCATCAAACTGCTAGCCGCTCTAATATTGTTCTTAAAAGGGACCTTTTAGGATCCGAACTCAGTCGCCTGGCTGGCTTCTATCTTGAAAGAACTTCCTTTGAGCGGCTCATTTCCTTGCATGAGCTTACGAGAGATATCCTGGGGTTTTGCAATGCATAGATGGGTGGCTGCGCGTTTGCACAGTCTTGCGTTGGCGCAGTTTGGCTTTGGCGCCTGATGTTCGGCGCTCTCTAATATGATACGAATCTGGATGGTGGAGTTGATGTTTGGAAGCACACGCATAGGTGTACATAGGCGATTGTGCAGTGATTTAGTGATATCCTCGGTGCGACGTGGCTGGAGTCTTGAATGAGCAAATGCCATCTATTACGATTTCAAACCTACGAGACTTCGTCTTTAGCTTTGCAATGTCTTCCAATGTCTTCAAAGGCCTTCTGTGTCTCAAGGTCAATCATACACGATATTTCGTTCTATGGGCCTGGTTGAAGTAGAGGCTCTCGAACGAAAGGCACTTCCATCGATTACAAAGGTTTTGCGCGAATCGGAAGGAAGCATAGTTGCGGAGGTCGTGTTCCGCGTTGCTTTTTCTTCCCACTCATGGTTGGCAGACCCTGGCGCCTTCCTTCCCCACAATTGCTCAGGCCACGCTACGTCACAGCCGTTCAATCGTTAAACAACCTCAACTACTTCCCCAGCAGCCGTCAAACTAATTCTCTTCGTCAACTGCTTGCCTTGGAAACAATTGTCTTTCCTCTTCTGTACTACAACTAATCTGCACAATCAGAATAATCATAAACCGTCACAGCCAAGATGCCGAAAGCTTTGATCTTAGTTGCAGATGGCTCTGAGGAGATCGAGTTTGTCACTCCATATGATGGTAAGACCTTCCCTCGATCGTTTTATAGGGCCGCAATATTGCTTGTGGTAGGTTATCAACTTGCTAATGAACGTTCAGTCCTGACTCGAGCCGGTTTCGAGGTCAAGTCAGCGGGCGTACAGTTGAAGAATGAAGGATATGCACAGTGCGTTCTTTTATGCTAGAATCTCCTTCATGACTTACTTCAATGCTTACCCTCGATTTAGTATGACACGCAACATCCGCATCGTCCCCGACCACGCCACTCTCCAAGCCGTCCCTTCTCAAAATGCGCATGAGAACTTCGACATTCTGATCCTCCCCGGCGGTGGCCCTGGCGCAAAAACCTTCTCTACAACTGACACCGTCCTCGAGATGATCAACAGTTTTCGAAAGGCAGGGAAGTGGGTTGCCGCGATCTGTGCGGGCACAACGGCGCTAGTTGCAGCAGAGAGGGAGCTTGGGGGTGAGACGGTAACAGTGACGAGCCATCCGAGCGTAGCGGAAGAAATCAGGGGAGCAGGATGGAAATATAGTGATGATAGGGTTGTGGTGGACGGGAAGGTTCTTACTAGCCGAGGGTAAGCTGAGACGACTTCGGCCATGGATGAAGGAAAGGCAAGTGTGCTAATTCAGACGATAGGCCTGGCACTGCGCTGCTATTTGCGCTCACAATTGTTGAAGTCATCTCTGGGAAGGAGAAGAGGGATGAGGTTGCTGGACCAATGATCGTTGCTGAGACTCTGTGAGTTACATTGTTGCGAGCAACTAAACGTGAATGAGGTGCAGGACTACGCAAAGAGACAGCTTAGGGTGAAGCCAGTTCTCAACGGGAAACTTAGGGTTGAAGTTTCCGGGAAGCAAACTAGCCATTTGTCTTATTCGAGTCGGCTCCGAGACCATGAGCATCACATAAAAATACTGCGATCGACTGTACCTTAAATCGACAAAATCCATCTTAGACTTCTTCCAATCAGTCAACGCGGCATGTATACAGCGTATACGTACAGGGTTCGTGCACTGTCATCGTCACGGTCTAGCTCCCGTCAGGAAGATTTGGGGCCCGTCCATAGAATACTCCGTTGAGCTATTCCGTCATTGACAAGGTACTCAGTTACACGAAAGTAACACATACGGACGAGATTGCAATGTGTACATCTTCGAAACCCGACACGATGGGAGCGCCCAGAGGCTTTCGCAGCTCTATTATGTTTCAGTGGTAGGACGAGGCTCTGCGTACTACATCGCGCACACACGTCGTAATACACGAGGTCTTTGGTAGCCTTCCTTACACATGACCTTTCTAGGTTCGACGTCGAGTTACGCACGTTTCAATGGCAGACACTAGAACATGATCTTATTACTAGGATGATGCGAATTCCTTGGATTGCACTGCACCATCCCCAAGTGGTACGTACCGGGAATGACTTTGAAATCGTGCGTGCTAAAGTCTCATCTCATCCATTTTTACAACCTCTACTTTCTTATAACGCTACTCCGCTAAAGATGTCGCGAAATAAGAGTTTGCTATCCACTGAGAGTGTGATCTGCAATTCACAGATGATAACCGCGAAATTGATGCTCTCTGAAGGATACCGCATGATCGATTGTCGTCAACCTATCGATCATTATCAGAGGGCATTGGGCGTGAATTAGCCGAAATGAGCGGAGCGGAAGGGGCGTCAGCCGTGACGCAGGGTCTCGAAATCTTCCGAACCACATCCTGTCACATAGCCCCCATTGCATTCGCACAATTCTATATGGTTGCACGAAAACGCTCGCATCCGTTACCGAGAAGAAGTGGTGTCACTCTCTTGGAATGCACCCCTGAGCCGTCTGCATTTGCCGGCCCGATGAGCAATCTAAGGGAACAGGAGAAAAGTCATCCAGGCCATCAGCACATCACTTCCGGATATGACGCCAGCTTCATTCGCATTCAGACCGACTCTATTGGACTGGTATCTGCGCGGATCAATCTGAGGATCCTCATGGGCCCTTGTCCAAATGTATGGCCTAACGATCTGCGGGCACTATACCCTTCGGCTGCTACATCGCTAGCCGCCACATTGCTTGTTTCCCAAGACCGTACACCGTATTGCCCATATTGAGCACACCGTATCGACCGTATGATGCACATCATCACATGTAAGACCCTGGTATTCTGTTGTGTTGACGGTGAGGATGATGATGGTGGCTGTGTTCACGGAAATATTTACTCTCTGCTACCTCCACTGCACCTTTAGCTAGATTGAGTGACGTGAGTCCACCTACTTGAGAGTGCCTTCTTAAATCCACCTACTAGACCTCGCCATCTCATCCTGGCTTGCTCAACTGTCCCACACCACGCCAGTCATGGAGTTCCAAACGCTCGCGGGACTGTCGCATACACTACAGACAACGGTAGTAGCTATCTTAATCTTTGCTGGATGCGCCTACCTCCCGAAACTCAATTATAGGTCACAGCTGGCGAAACTGCCGGTTCTTGGAGGGTCCACTACAGGAGAGAAGCAGCGTCAAACCTATCTCTCATCTGCAAAGAAGATGTACGATGAGGGATACACAAAAGTAAATCGAACGTATCTATCAAACCAAACGCTGCTAAAAGGCTCTTAGTTCAGAGATTGTGTCTACAGAATGGCAACCTCGGATGGTATGCGTTCCACCTCTACTAAATCCTCGCGTTCACACTCGCTCATCGAAACCAGGAGAGGACAATGTGGTAGTACCTTTGAGTCTACTTCCAGAGCTACGGAAACTTCCAGATGATGTCCTTAGCTTTCCTAAAGCCATCGATAAAGTCAGTATGCTGATGCTTACACCAAGCCCTTAGCACTAAATGATGATAGGCTATGGAGGTCAAGTACACTAAGATCGAGACAGACGCGAAGCTGGTGGTGCACTCTGTCAAATCAGATCTCACGCCAGCGCTTTGTGAGTACCCGATGAACTGACTGTCAACCGTCAATCTAATCTATATTCAGCCCGCTTGAATCCTACTATCTGTGCCGAAGTCGACTCCTCGCTGCAAGAATATCTGCCGCCATGCCAGGAATGGACAGAAGTATTCATAAACAAGAAGTTGGTGGATATTGTGGCTAAGATTTCAGGCCGTGTCTTCGTAGGGCCTGAGCTCTGTCAAGACCCTGAGTACCTCGATAGCGGCAGCAACTACACCGTAGATTTGATGAAAGCCGTTCAAGCCATCAAGAGAACCCGACCTTGGCTGAGACCTTTCTTGGTTCCTCGCCTCCCAGAGATTCGCCGGCTCCGAGAGCGCGAAAGGAGGGCAGCGGAGTACTTGGAACCAATCGTTCGGGAGCGTATGGAGGCCCAGAAGAATGATCCTGAATGGCAGCAACCGGATGATATGATGCAATGGATGATGAACAGGAGCCAGGGTGTCAACTCAGTGGCCGAGATTGCGAAGATGCAATTAGGTCTCATCTTCGCTGCGATCCACACAACAACAATGACTACCACCAATATCTTGTACACTCTAGCCGTCACACCTGAATATATCCAGCCACTTCGCGAGGAAATCCGGAGTGTCATCGCAGAAAACGGCGGTACCATCACGGCACGCGCACTACAGCAGATGGAGAAGTTGGACAGCTACATGAAAGAAGTCATGCGCTTCTACCCACCAGGCGTCAGTATGTATTTATCCCTTCCCCCAAAGTAAGCCGTACCCTCACACTCTCTAGCCTCCTTCGGCCGCCGCGTCCTAAAAGGCATCACCCTCTCCAACGGCCAATACATCCCGCCGGGCGTCGTCATCGAAGTCCCCTCAACGGCTATCTACGCCGACCCAACACACTACCCGGACAGCACCACCTTCGACGGCTTCCGCCACTACAAATTGCGGCGCAGCGGCTCTTCAATCGCCCACGCGCGCAACCAGTTCGTCACGACCAACGAGACGAATCTGGCGTTTGGTTACGGTAGACATGCGTGTCCTGGACGCTTCTTCGCGGCAAATGAGATCAAGATGATTCTGGCGCGCTTGATTTTGCGATATGATATTAAGATGCCCGGCGGGGAGACGGAGAGGCATAAGCAGATTGAGATTGGGAGGCAGAGTATGCCGAATCCGGGGAAGACGCTGATGTTTAAGAAGGTAGAAGTTTGAGGGTGACGGTGATGGGAAAACAATGAGTGCAGGTTAGGCGAAGGATGAACTTGATTTGCGTGACGACAATTGGTCTATATGTATCTTGTCTCCCGTCCTCTGCCCTTCGTCCTTTTTCCAATCGTCTATATCATCTACGTATCCTTCGCCCACATCCCAGATTCACCTACAATAACCCCCACCCCCTTTACCCTTCCGTAAGCTATCAAGCACTTTCACCGACGTTCCAATTGAACACTCAACCCATATATATTAATTCCATCTTCTAACTTGTTTTAGTGAAGATAGTCCTCCTTCCTAAACCGGCAACTCCTCGGAGCCAAAAGGTGTAGATTACGTCGCTAAAATCTCACGCAGATCGTTTAACGTAATTGTGTGATGCTGGCCCAATGAATGACAGTGCGTGAGTAGCTTGATCTTGATCGAGGACGGGCCGATCGATGTCCATCCATGGGTTTGTTTAAGCGTCGAACTAACTCTGAGTGTGTTGCGCACCAATGAGAAAAGGTACATGGGGTTTCTTGAAAGTTCATCGTGACATACCCCAGGATTGAAAGGGGAAAAGGTGGTTCATTTTACAGCTCGGCAAGATTTGATAGGTAGTCATCTCACAGCTGTATATTGGGCACGCAATGATGTTTTGAACTTTTTTTTACTTGAATAGCTTTCCAGATGTCTGAGTCCAGATATCTGAGTATTATGCTCCGTATCTTGCTTCCCTCATGCTCCATCCGCACCGACTTTTCCACACAAGCGGCTCTGCTCTTCTCTCCCTTCCTCCCTTCCCACCCTACACGGAACATTAAAACGCCCAATAATTTCAAGTACGCAGTCGTCATCATGCCAGACCGTTCTGCTCCAATAACCCCAGGGCCCATCGCTTGCTGTCATTTGGCCAACAACCAAAAGGGAAACAACGCGGGGGGATAGAAATGCATTATAAGGGCGATCCACGCCCAAGCTCCACTGTACCCAAAACAGAAAAAGACACGAGGTCTTGAGAAGTCCAAAATGCTTTATACAAGCGATGCATAGAAGAACAGATGCCGGGATATACAAGGGCGCCGTCTATGTGAAATGGAAGAGTCGACGCCGCCAAAATAACCAACTGTGTCAGATAAAAACCTTGGTGTCGCTGAAACAACGGGATATTGTGCGCAAGACGCGAGCCGCGAAGTAGGATATGGGTATCGGTCCTAGGCTTCCGCGTTGCTTGATTGCCACTCCGTCTCCAGAAGAATATTGGCGGCAAGAAAATCCGTATATAAAAGGGCCAAATAACGCCACACCTCGGGCTCCGTTGCAAATGCTGATTGCGTACAATGCCATGAACAAGGTCCCAAATAAGGAAACGTCTATAATTAACGTACTTTTGCAGTAGTTGATTTTGCGGGTATTTTCGTTTGCCGTGGCCACATAAGGTAGTCGACATAAGGAAACAGGAACCGGAACCGGCGGCTCCTTTGAAGAGGAGAGGTTAAATATTGTGAATCGTTCGAAGCTTATGACTTGCAGTCATCCATGAAGGAATTCTTTGGCCAGTCGAATCCTGTTGATTTCCTGTTGATTGTTAGTAGAGCGTAGGTCCATTCGTGCTTTCACACTTACCAATCAGTGAGATTGGGATTCGCGTAGGGCTCCGGATGCTTCTCAATGTAATCTGTGGTGGGATATCCGTCAGGATCACAGGTTACGATCTGGTTATCCTCAGGCTGGTATATACGGATGTAGTCGATCCGCATGACTGCGGGCAAATCTTTGTGAATATCCGCGAGATTGATTGCCGCAAAACTGTTCGACATGCCAAAATTGGCAATAACAGCCATAGGTTCTTCAGGGATGACTCTCGTGCCAACGTTGCCGTTGGGTCGTGTCGCTGGGGCCTTGAACGTCCATGTTTTGTCCTTGCCAACATACCAAGTGATAAAACCGTCGCTACCAGTCTTGTATTCAAACGAGTACGTCTGGTATTGCTTGCCGTTATACCAGTCAGTATTCAGATTGGTCAGACCTGAGATAGCCTGCTGGAAAGGTCCACCCTTGTAGGCGTTCATTCCGGTTATCTGGGTGTTATAAACTTCTAGGTAGTCTAGCCAATTTTAGCTAGGAACTCGAAAATAAGACACTGGGAAGCTCACCATAGTCAGGTTGATACCAGATATCGAACGGCGCTGCCTGAAAAGATTGTGAGACGACGCCGACAGCGTTGGTTTCACCAGGGCCTAGAAAGTGGACTGAGCCCTCCAAGGCATCAATTTCCGGAGCGCTTCGAGATTTGCCAGGACTGGGGTGGTCTTCGCCTTTACATGTGCATGCAGGCAATCGCATTCCAGGTAGATAACTGAGGCCATCATATGAGCTTTGATTAGGCGTGATGCCCATGTCGCACTCGTCATGATAACTGTACGGCCAAAGGCCTTCGGTCGAGCCAAGATAGCCAGGACGGGCGAGGTTGCCCATAGTCCAGAAACCCGGCCAGAAACCACTAACATCACCTCGACCAGGTAACGAAATACTGGCTTCCAGATGTCCGCCCTTGTAGCATAGCTTGTTCCATGACTGAACCATGCCTGATCGGTAATTCAGTCCATGGTTCTTAAATAGGTCAAACTTGAAGTTAAGCGTGCCGTTTTCAGTGTATGCTGCATCAGGATCATACCACTGCGGAGAGTTAGTGCTTTTCAATGAAGTGACGCACTGATGGAACTGACCTCCAAGTCCTGCGTAGCGCCGTACCAAATGTCCACGGCTTGAAAGTAGGGATCATCGCCATCGTAAAATGTGCGCCCGTCTGTGTTGAACTCGTCCGAGAAGACGAGAACCTGTTTTGTTCCATCATATGATGTCCGCGACATGGCGCTCTCTGGGGTATCGGGGTCAATGAGACCGGTGCGCAGATTCTTCAACAATGGCTCATTCTCCTTGCCCTTTATGCACAACGGGTTGTCTGTGCAAGGACCTCTTTCGGGTGCTGTTAATTTATCGACAAAGGTGCTGCGTCCAAGTTAGTATGACGCGGTCATCAGGCGAGATGTTAGAGGTACGTACAGCACAGGATAGCCAATGAACAACACAAGAATACCAAGTGAAAGTAAGCCCAGACCGCCAACGTTAACGAGACCTCTCCTGTTCCAGATGTTGCACTCCCGCTTGTCCTTGTCGTTTGGATCTGGGTTGTGCAGATAGTCATCCTTCTCCACATCTTCAGGAAACAATAACAGCCCTGCAGATGGCAGGATGTTGAACTTCTCGGATACCGTCTGTGTGTTCAAGTCTTCCTCGCTCCCGGCTCGCGAAGGTGCTCTCGAGTCGTCGAATGGCGAGGCAAAGGGTCCTCTCGAGTCGCGTGTTGCATCTGAGCTCCAACTTGTTCTCCGCGAGGACATGGCAGACGGCGATCGGATGGGCGACTCGTCGCGGTACTGCCGAGTCCTCAACTTCCTGGGTGGGAGCAGCATCTCGGCAGACTCGGCGACGCCCGCATTTCTGTAGAGCGAGGGTACTGTTGGCGACCGCAGAGCTGGACTTGGTGCGGTGCCGGGGCGGATTGGCTGTGTCAAAGAGCGCGCAGAGCTGGTGTGAGCGGTGCCCGGTCGCACAGCAGGCGGCGAGTTATCGTCGGTACGGGCCTCTTGGGTGCCGGAGTTGAGGCGAATATGTGGAGGGCCGTTGCCCCTGGGAGACTGCGGCGGCGACATGGCGAGCGAGCGTATGGGGTGAGTGTGCTAACAGAGAGATCTGCTATGACGGCGCCAGGGCGGACGGGTATAGTCGCTAAACGAGTGTTGTTGTAGGCTGTGGCACGCAATTGGGGAAAATTGCAAAGAAGGGAGCGATGCGTGCAGGCAGGTGACGGGGCAACCAGCGTCGCAATGCGGAGAACGGTCGAAATGCTCTCCTCCCCTCCTAAGGTGGCGCCTCTGGAAGCCGACGGGCGAAAAGCTGCTGGGTATCGCTGCTGGTGTGGGAGAGCAGGAGGAGGTCGCAACGTGGAGCAGGGCTCGAGGCTTCAAAGGAGATGTCAGTCGCTCCTGGCCCAAACGGGGGCGTCCAGGGTGGCCCAAGTCAGCAGGAGCAGGAACGCGCGCTGCGCAATAACTTGGCACTTTCAACGTGCCTGCGGGCGGGAAGGAAGCAGCGATGCACTCGACCACTCGGCAGGCTAATTGGAGATGTGATGCGCAGGTAGAGAAGACGTCGCAAAAGGCTCGTGTCAAAGAGAGAGAGAGAGGGCGATCGTGTGTGCAGAGCGAAGATGTGATGTGATGCGAGGCGAGCAAACAGGTCCTGTGCTGTCTGTCGGTGTCCTTCCTTGGTGCTGTCGCATGTGGCAATGGTTGGGAGCTGGGGGCTGCGGTCCCTGGCTGGCTGGTCCACAGAGCCTTCAGGGCGACGAAGATCTCGAAGCTCGACTCAGGAGCAGCCAATGACGCCCGGACGAGGCGCTTGCATGCGGCGACTCTTGGAGGTGCCGCTTACGCACTGCTAGGGGGGTGCCTTGCTAAATTTACGCTCCGTCAATCGCTGCATGCCATTATTCAAGCGGTCGCTTTGCAACAATTTGAAAGCCCTCTCCCTTATGCTCGCTCTCCTATGGTGGAGCCTGGGTTGTCACCACCACCACCGCCGCCGAGATTGCGCACCGTTATGCTTGGCTTCAACTATACAGCGCTGTCATGCACCGCGGGCTGGCAGCTACGCCCCTAACTGCGTCTTGGGAAGATCATCGCCTGTTGCGCTGTGACCGACATCTTGATTCTTTGCAGCCTCGTCATCCGTCATGCAGCTGGCAGCTTGTTTCTGTAGAAACATCTGCAGCCCACGTTTAGCTCTGCATGCCACTCCGCACGCACACACGACATCTAAACATAGTCGCTGCTATCATCATGAACCCCCTCTGGGGCTTGCAAACATGGCTAGTTTCTACCCTCCTCATCTCTATGGATGACGCGTCGCACCACATATAATCCCCCAGCGACCGAGCTTCCAAAACAGGAGCATTTTCACCACAGCTACCCTGCCCTAGTCGCAACGGTTGTGGCCTTTGCGATCTTATCTCGTGTTCACAAGTCACCATCGTATCGCGGGCGCATGGCGTGGCGATCTGCTCGTACCCTTTTGATCCTTCGTCATGCTTGTCGCCCGTGTCAAACCTGCCATTTCTTATCATGACCGCGGTTCGGCAACCTTCACAGCCGAGTTTCCTCTCGTCTCATCTGTGCCAGGGCTTCCAACAGGATATACCACAGCAACATGGAGCAGGATGGAGCAGGATAAATGTTACCTTCGCAAAACCGGTTGCCTCCGACGCCTGCTTTGCCCGCCAAGCGCTAGGAAACACCCGAAATTGAAGCGGAAGGCGTAATTCTAGACTTTCCTGCAGGCCCTGCCGACGCTGCCCCGTGATTGGGCCATTGCTCATCTTCAGCCAGCAAATCAGCGTGAAGCCTCCGTCTTTGGCAGGGCTGAGGCTCGCCCATGTAGCGAGAGTCAAGGTACGAGTGGAAAGCTGATGCTGGTGCTGAAGAGCCATGTATGAAGCTGAACGGCAAGGCTTCGGCCAACCACCCTCAAGACGTAGTATCCCTGATGTTTCAGAGGTTTCAGAAGGTTGATCTCAATGAGCTATGCCGCAGCTTACGATAGAGCTCCACTCTATGTGAGCACGGCGGGTACTTCTCCATAATTGCCCGGCTTGCAGCAACGAACGATTATCCTACTGTCTTTCTGAATTTTGATATTTGTCCAAAACATGTTTCTAGTATGCCAGAATATATGCCGGTCATAGCTTAAACGTGCTATATGCTCACTTCCAGGGCCTAACTTAGCACGAGTATTACGACTCAACGCTGAGAGCCTTCAATCCAACGACTCTACCCTCCTGCTCATCCACGGTTACAACATAGTACTCCGCCCTTGTGCTGCTGAGTTCTACTCTGAAGATCTTCACCGCCCCGTGCCCTGCCTGTTTCACCGCATCGATGACCGTCTTGTACTGGCTCTCGAAGCTCGTCTGCTTGACCTCTTCGACCTTCTTGTCCCCTCCTATGAGTTTCTTTAGATCATCTAGACGTGTATTAGCCTCGAATACAGCGTATCCAGAACTCATCAAGGGGTTCTGCATGTGGAGTGTACGGCGTGCCTACCTGCGCTCACACTACTCCCATTAAACTTCAGCGCAACCGGTTCAAATGGTTCGTCCGCGTCACTTGTATAGTACTCCTCTACCTGTTCTAGTGCCTTGGGTACAACAGTATTCACACTCTTTGTACCATAACTTTTCTTCGATGAGCTCTGTTGTTCTACAGCCCCAGTATCTTGGTTCGCCTTATCAAGGAACGAGGCATAGTCTGCGTCTGAGGACATATTTCGCGCTGGCGGAAGAGCTCCTTTTGTAAGTAGAGAGGCCGTGTAGGTGTTTGATCTCGAAACGCGTGAGAGTCGAGGGTGAATGAGGTGTGGAATACGGCGCGTCCTTGTCTGTCGATGAGGGCGTGTAAAGGCCGTGGAAAAGGCGTTGCTGCCGAATATGTCTTGGCTTGTACAGAAGGTAGCCGAAGGACTCGTAGTAGTGGGTACGCGGTATGTAATTCGAAGAGTTCTGCAAAGAAGCTGCTGAAGTACTCTACCCATGGTTTCGCGCCGTGATGACGCAACAGCCGAAATGCAGGAGTGCAGCAGGTGCGCAGCCCCACCACTGCGACCTTGCCAATCCCCTAGCCCAGATTTACAATTCGGAATGCAAACTATGCAAGCGCAAACTTCGTAAGACGAACCAGAAGCTATCATATTGATAATCATATTGCTATTTCTTTTTCATGAATAATAACAGGAACATACAGTCACTGCTAGAGTGTCAATAACCACCACCCGTCCCAGGTCGTCTGGGAGATCATCTCCGTCAAGTCAACGCTCCAGATTGCATGGATATCTTGCCTTCAACTCCACCTAGCTGGGATAAATTCCAAAAGCGCCAGTGTTCCGGAGCCCAAAACACTGGAGTAGACCCAAAACCCGACCCCTCTCTACTAATGCGTAGTGCGAACAAAAGAGAAACAAATGAAGGCAATCTCATGTAGAAAACATAGGAAGATCGTAATCCCTTTCCTTTGCCCATAAAAATACGAAAATCTCTGAAACAAGAATGTACAGACACTGAACCACGCTGCAGCGCAACATGATCAGCATGCTGAGGACCAGTTGATTAAGTCCTCCTACGACTTCTGCTCAACTGGCGTCGGGGCATGTGAGACGCCATTGGTAGAAGCGTTTCGCGGGCTTCCACGTTCAGACTTGGACTGGTTTGGCTTCGCATCCTCACCTTCGTCATCGTAGTTTTCATCCACGTCCATATGGCGGGCGGCCGGCTCATGATGCTCCGGTCGCTCCTGCTTCGGTGTTTCCGACATGCGAGGAAGTGGCGGTGCAGCTCCCATGGGCGGTAGTGTAGGGTGATGGGCAGCGTCAGAGGGGTGGTAGCCGTCATTGAACTGGCGAGGATCTGGTCTATCCTGAGGACTGTGGCGTGGCACCTGCGGCGACGACATGCGATGCGGGGGAGTAGGACGGCGACTGTGCGGTTCCTCGAGTTTCTGCCGCTTCTCATCGTTGGCAGGAGGCTTAGCATTCATATGGTCATTCTCTTCCCACTCTCGATGACGCTTTGGAGGCGCAGTGGGAGGACGTTCGTCACGGTCTCGGGCCGCTGCTTCAGCTGCAGCCAAAGCAGAAGCTGGGGGAGGAGCGCCACTAGCGATGCCGCCGCTGGCAGAAGGATCGGCATGGTGCTGATATGGCCCCTGGTATCCGTTGCGCGGCGATCCTGCCCGATTCTCGACAATAGGTCGGACCTCAGGAGGTGGGCTGGCGGGACGGCCATAAGGTGGCATAGGTCCTTGACTCGGACCTTGACTTGCCGAGACCCCGAGGCCAGTAGGCGGAGGTGGTGGTGGAGGCGGAACACTGGTAGCATGAGGACCGTAGTTAGGATTCGAGATGCGATTGGGCTGCGGCGGCTGCTGTTGTTGATGCAACGGAGTCTGCGGCTGCGCCTGTGAGGGCTGGGGTGTAAGCTGGGGCGGCGGAGGGTGATACGGGCTAGGAGCGACATGGTGCGTCTTTGGCGAAGGCGACATGCCACGACGCATAGGTCCAGGGCCGGGAGGTGGAGGTCCACCTGGTCCTTGAGGGCCTGGGCCATTTGTAGGAGGTCGTGAAGGCTCTGCGTACGACCTTGGAGGTTCCTGCCTCGGGCTTACAGGTCGCTGAGGAGCATGCTGAGTAGGCGGCCGAATGCCCTCACGCTGCTCATAGGGATTCAGCTGTTGGGGAGGAAGACCGGGATCGCGGATTTGAGCTAGAGGTCGGTCCCATCCAGAACCTGCCAAAGCTGGAGGTGCAGGACCTTGAGGCGCTTGCTGAGGTTGAGGAGCACCCCACTGTGGTGCAGCAGGTCCATGGACGGAGGCAGGTTGATAGGCCTGTGGATGCACGTCTTGAGGTACGGGGGCATTCCCCTGGTTTGGCGCACCAGCCGATGTTTGGCCGTTCTGCAAGAGCTGGAGACGAGCCTTGATGTGGACATTGGACGGATCAAGATCAGCAGCACGTTGATAAGCGTCCAACGCATCAGCAGTTTGGTTGTTGCAAGACTCATACTGCGCCATTGTTAGGATGCTGATCGATGTGGAAGGAGGCGAGGGTACATACCAGTGTGCCAAGATCGTACCAAACCTCTGAGATATTTGGGTTCAGTCGGATCGCTCGAGAGTATGCATCAAGCGCATCGCGGTACTGGTTAATCTGGTAATACAGCACGCCAATGCTGCACCAGAACGTTGGGTTCCTCCCATCACGATACACTGCTTGCTGATAGGCCTCGTACGCCTTGGGGTATTTCTGCTGTGACATGTAACAACGCCCTAGCAGGTACCAGCTTTGTGCATCGGTTTGATCTAGAGTCAGAGTTAGATGAGAGGAATGATTGTATATGGACGCACAGGACTTACCGGAAGCTACCGACTTCTCAAGGTACTCGATGGCCTGTTCCTGGCTTGCATAATTGGTGCTCTGTTGATGGTGCAACCAGCCCAGCTGCTGAAGCACCTTGGCGTGGTTGGGATCACGCTCAAGAACCCGGCGGTAGGCGCCCTTCGCGGCTTCAAACTACGCTGCGTGTTAGCAACGGACGCGACGTCTCGTCAGGCGGACAAACCTCTTTCTGCTGTTCGTACACATGACCAATCTGGAACCAGATATCCTCTTCAGTCAAGGGTCGAGGCGGGTTGGTGACGATGTATTTGAAGCACTATTGCATGATGAGCGAATGTTGTGGCCCATATCGTGTTTGTACTTACGTCCAAGCTTTGGTTGAACTTCTGTTGTTGCTTGTATATTATACCAAGCCTAAAGTAGATCTCGTTCGCCTTCTCGAAGGTAGGCTCCATGCGCATGACCTGTGAGAAAGCCTCCTCGGCGTGCTCAAGGGAGCCATAACGGTCGTACAAGATACCTATGCCGTACCAAAGTTTGGGTTCCTGGCCCTAGTTAGCAGCTGCACATCCGGAAGTGCTCCAGATGACATACCTTGGGATCGGACAGGTGATACAGTGCTTGTTGGTAGGCCGAGTAAGCTTGCTGCAGATCATCCATCATCAAGTAACAGTGACCTAGTGCTGTCAGCGAACTTGCTTTATAATAGCAGAATTGTACAATAGCAGAAGTGGAGCTTACCAAGGCTGCCCCAAACATCACCGTTGGCAGGATCGACCTTCAAAATTGTGCGCAGATACTCGACAGCCGCTGGGAAAGCGTCTTTGGTGCGCAGGATGCATGCAATGCCCTGCATAGCGGGCACAGACCATTGGTTGTACTTCAAGGCCTGCTCGTAGCATTGCATAGCACCGTCGAAGTCTTGCATTTGCTCAGATAGCGATCCTGCGAAGTGTTAGCAGGTGAGTAACAGCCGTACTAGCTTGCTACATACCCATTTGGGTCCACACGGCCTCGGTCAACTGTCCCAAGTACTGCGACGGTGTCTTGGGCTGGTTTGCGTGCGGTGCATGGCCGTTCACCTGCGCATGCGCTGGGTGCTGGGCAACATGATGCGGGGGTATGCCCGTGGTGGGCGAGGGCTGCTGGTGTGTGGCCATGAAGGCGTCTTGCGATGAATAGGCCAGCAATGCGATGCCCGCGCTATTCGAGCTCGGTGGTGACGGGATGGTTGGGCGGTGAATAATTCAGGACAAGAGGCAGCTGCTATGTCGCCAAGAAGTCTGTCTGCGGCGGATATGAGATACTGCAGGATGGATTGGAAGGAGGAGGATACTCACCGACAGCCGTGGGTGCGCGTCTCGCAAGCGTACCGACGGGAGCGAGTCGAAGCGCGGAGAGGCTGGCGCGGAGAACGACAGCAGCGCGGCGAGGAACACGGACGGTGTGGACCCCAGCTCGAACAACGGAGTGATAATGATGCAGCAAAGCTGGGAGGCCTGCTGCGACGGCGTGTTGGGGTGCGAGGTGCGAGGCGCAGGAGGAAGCCTGGTGAGGAAGGAACGAAGAGTGAGGAAGCAGCCAGGCGAGCGAAGCAGGAAGGGGCAGGGCGGTCCAACGCTCTTTCCCTAAAGATGCCGCGAGAAACCCTAACCCAGATGCTGGGTGTGGTGAAAGCCTTTGTGGATCCATGGGTCAACATCCCTGTCGACGCAACCCCGACTAGCGCAAGCCACACCGGGGCCCGCCAACACTCTTGCACGACCTGTTAACAGCAAATTGCGTGCGTGCCCAGCATCTCGCTCGACGCGCTGCCTATCCGCCGCCGCATGCCGCTCCTGGGGCTTCTGCGTGGGCTCCTCCGCCTACCCTTGCCCCGAGTGACGGACAACGCAGCCGCTTTCTCGTCGGACTCGATGCGAGCAGCAGCCGGGGACTCTTCAGATCGCACCTCGGAAATTGTGCGGTGCGGGCCTGTCACGGAACGAACCAACATGGCGATTCGGCACCGTTCGTCCCAGGTTCTGCGTCGGCTCCGCTCCTCGGTTACGATGGGTCATGGCATGGGTGCTTCCGCCTCGTCCAGCTGAGGACAGATCAACCGCCCATTGTCGCCGACGCCTGCTCTGCTATGCTTCAAATGCCAGGGCATGCAATGCTGCAGCGAACTATCCAACGTGCAAACAATGCCATCTATCATAATGCGTACGGCGGGCTGCGAATCATGCGCGTTCACACATGGTTTGTCGGTTTGCACGCGATTACGTCGAGGCAAGGCAAGCCGAGATGATCAGAACATTCCATGCTGGCGACATGCCTTCTTTGTCCTGAGACTGGCTGATGGCGCTGCGGGGCTTCATTACGCTGATGAGAGGCGCTGCGAGAAACGCGCTCCCAGCCACTCAGCATCCCAAGGCCGCCCTATGAGGCGGAATGCTCAGCCTGCGGTGCCGGCTCGACCAACGTCAATACCTGCCTCTCCCAATAACCACCAGGAACAAACAACCGTGGATGAATACACGGCCCCCGCGATAGGGGTGTTGTGCAGCAATGAACGCGAAGAGCTACAACCACGGTGCAGCTCCTCCAGTGCTGGCTTGGAGGGTTGCTTGTATGACTTCGGAGCGCTCTGCTGGGCGGGTCTGCTGCAGCACAGGGTAGGCTGGAGTAGGCACCGTCTCCACGCGCTGCAGCTAGACGACGCAGCGCTGCAGCGCTGACGGAGACGGTCAAAAAGGCTTGGCCCAAGGCAAGCGGCGCCTTGCAGGCTTGACGGGACACAGCAGGCCGCAGGCGGTGGTGGTTGCATGGGGGCGCACGAGGGACAGGGAGCACTGATTAACGATGGATGATCGCCAAGCAGCTCACGTCTCTCCACACAAGCTCGCATCGCTGAAGCTTCCGGTCGTCTACTTAGCGTCGCTTGGCGCATCCGTGCTGTGACGCAGTTGTCCTCCGCTCCCGCGCTTTCGGCAGAAAAGCTCGTGTTACACCCAATCCAACCCTGCCGCAGCCTGCAATCTGACAAGAGCCCGCCATTTGCTGGCGCATGAGCACCCAGCCGGGATTGTGCTGCCTCAGCCTGCACCGGAGCGCAACGTACCTGGCCCTTGGTGTCTGCCACCTCGCAGTCGGACGACGATTGCGTCGAATCCATTTGGCCCTTCTGCAGCCCGCCGGGGAGGGATGTGACCAGAGGCGCATCTGTCGATTCCCTTTCGGGCCATGGCGTTCGACGGAGCAGCGTGACCGAAAAAGAACAGCAGCCGCCGCTAGAGAAGCCACACAGCTTCTGGGCGTGCTGGGGAGTCGACCGCAAGAACCGCCACGTGAAACCACAGTGGTCCACCGCCACACGAGTGGGCCCAGCAGGCCTGCGCGTCATTGCCAGCCGTGCCGGGAAGCGAGCCTGACCAAAAGGGACCCGTCCATGACTAAAGCGGAAGGTCTAGGGACAAAGACGGTTACGCTTCGCTTCGTGGACTATCGCAATCATGAGCTTCTCCTCGAGAGTAACTCACGTGTGCAAGCTGCTGAGGCTGGCTGCCTTTCAGATTGGTATGCTGGCCCTGCTGACAGCAGGCATCGGGTAGGATCCGGTATGCGCACCCACGGCAACTCGCATAAGGGCGAAACGCACCAGCGCGTCGTTTCATCTGCCAGTGTGTTTTGAGCAGGTCGATGCCTAGATCTGGAGCAATCCCGTCTGCCCGCTGAATCGACTTTATCCCCGTGCGCAGGGTTCGCCGCTCTGATGTCTCTTTACAATCACATAGATCTGTTTTCGCAGTTCTAGTGACATCCTCGACGTGCTTGTGCCTCGCTTCCTCATGCAATGAAGCATAGGGCGGCGTGAATATCATGCGCTGTAGAGCTGTTATTCACGGGGGAACTCATCGGGTATAACAAAAATAGAGCCTCCTCCTGACACGGTCCGGAAAGGGCAGCTGCCTGCTCGGGAGTTTTGCATATGGCTTTTTTTATTGTTTGGTTGAACCAACAACTATACAGCGATCCTTCGTCAGCAAGCGGGCCCTAATAAGCGTTCTTGGGCGTGGCGCTGCCGCTGCTTGTGCAACCATCCTCCGTATCACTTCACGCAAGCAACCGCGCTCCCACACCAGCTAGCTTCGAATACGAGACTCGTCTATCAATAATCATCTGTCTGCGACCCGCACACCCCCATATTGGCGCACAGCTGGTCCTCGAGTCCCCTATTTAGCCAGCACTCCTCTTCCGAGATTCTGGGAAGTCGATGACTACACCCCCCTACTATCCGGCTTCTCCTCGCTAGCCCCTCACATAGGATATACCCGAACGTTACGCTGCGCTTGAATGCTTGTGCTCACCTGCATGCTGCGACGGGCAATCTGCGACTGGCTGGGCAATATGTAGTACACCGGGGAGAGACAGGTGCCATTCATATAATGCAATAATAAAGGCTCGTCTCACGCCCAACATCTGGAACATGCTTCGGGGCTTTGCTTTTTCCCTTACGCGACATACTCCCGGGGTCTACATGTCGCTAATGCGGCCGATCGATGGGTCCCGCGTGGGTGTTGATTCGATTTGTGACTAGCACCCGCCGTTGGCTGTTGGCTGACAGGTTGCGCATGACGCTGTGGTGAGGTAGTTGTCTTTCCGGTCTGGCTGATCAACAGCCGCAATTACTGCTTAAGCAACACAAGCATCACGATAACTGGTAATGACTCCACTGTTCCCTCGATTGTCGAAGCAAACGGGGGCACATGCGACTGGCTACTCGCCAGCATCGCAGAACGGGAAGGTGCATGATGCATTGTGCCATCTGCATTCCAGCAAATATCCGAATTCCCCGCCCTCGCTTTACGCTGCCATGGTCGTCGGTCCCGTGCCATTGTTGTCTACCTATTGAGCTCCACGGTCTCAAGAGAAATATTCGTGTGCAATGCATGGTCGCAATGCTCGCCTACCGCGGATCCGCGGGGTGGACCATGACTTGCGGTGCGACCAAAAGTGGACCACGTCGTTGTGGCGGACGCATAAACAGTCTCGGAGCATGCAGTCCCACCTCAGAGAGTCAAAAAGGCAATCACAAAATCCAAACCCTTGTTCCTGACTTACTCCAGGTGAGATGTGCGGATCAATATGCACCTCCTAATTGTGTACTCGCGACCTACAGAGCCGTAGATGCAGCTGTAGAATTCTTTGGTTGATGCTAATTGTGTTCATCGTCCTCCACCCTTGACTGATCACTAAAAGCAGCGACCGGTTCTACATGCAACCTCAAAACAATCTGATGCTCCGCCATCGCATGTTCTTATAAACGTTCCGCGATCAGCAACGCCAGCTCAAGGCTTTCATGTGCAGCCCATCATCTTTCTGCCAGATATTCTTTCATGAGTTACAATTGTAGCATGCCTCAAGAGGACCACTGCGGCGGCGGCAGACGTGAACGTAGCTCATCGATGACCGCTAAGCAGCACTTGTAGCCTGCCCAGTTTATCAGCAGCTGCTCATGAAAGTTCAGTCGTTCGCGTCTCTCAACGCAATTCAGTACGCGCCCATCGACGTTTCATGGCTGCCTGAACGAACGCCCTAATTGGGCCACTCTCAATCACACGATATAAACAAGCACCGCAGTCCAGTGCAGAATAGAATCACATTGTTATTGTCTTCATAGTGAAAGGCACCATATCGTTCTCTACTCCCACTCCTATTCCCAACCACAGCATCCAACCCCTCACAAGCACCGACATACCCACACTCGCTGCCTTCGTCCGAGCATCAAAACAACAACTTGCTATCAGCTGCTTCCTTATCAAGAACTGGGCCGAATAAGGCAGCTCAACAAGAACACAATCTGCAAGCTGTCACGGCGAATTTCGACAACCCAGCTGTGACTAGAGTTAAAGTCGTGAATAACACGACGGGAGCGATGGTTGCACATCTTATCCTGACCAGGCTAAAGAAAGAGAAAAAGGAAGAATCAACCAACGATAGTGACAATGACAAGATATCAGAAATACCGCATGCAATGAACCCTGAGGTGTTCAATGCCGTCATGCAAGCGATGAAGTACATCAACGAAGAAGTGCAAGGCATCGATCGCATTGGTAGGCCACCCCTATCCGCTTCCTCCTCTAGAACTACTCCATTCTTCTTCTTCCCTCGCCAGCGTTAATAACCAATTCTCAGAGCTCACACACATCTATGTTACTCCTCAAAGTCGTGGCCAGGGCATCGGCTCGCACCTCGTTGGTCTCGCTGCTCAACTAGCACAGGAAAAAAATCTACCGCTCAACATGGCTGCGGAGCCGCAAGCACATGGCCTTTTTCTAAAGCAAGGGCTACTCGATATGAGGCATTTTGATATTGATCTAAGTAGATGGGCGGCTGAGTATTGCGGGTTCGGAGTGTTTAGGCTTTAGGGGATGAAGTTAGGATGAGAGAAGGGGGTCTGAGATTCTTCGTCATTTGTATGGCATCTTATAATTTTCAGTATTAAGCCTCGTGGGAGAGGACCCTACTAAGTTCCTAAACAAATATGTCCTAGAAGGGCTTGAGGACGTGAATAGACGACAACGGATCTAAGATGAGTTCCAAAGTGTGGCACTGATGACGAAGGCATGGCCATCTAGGCCATCTAGGCCAGCATGGAGGATCGCCTTGGTTGGGGAAAGTCGTCTGTGGAGAGCGAAAATATATAACTCCTGGATGGTCCGTGTGGGACCCGTCATGGGTATTGTATTGGCTGGTCAGTTCTCGAGCCGATAATATCAGCTGGTTCTACTCTACCGCCTTTTATCTTCACCGCTCAACACGAACCGTCCATTTGCAGCCCTTATCACTGACAGTATTGCGAACGAGGTAGGCCTATTGGAGAAGCGACGCAACTTGAAACCAGCCTAGTCGCCGTAATGATTACTTCATGGTTATCGAAGAACGAAGTTCACGTCTTCGGCTTTCCATCAATCAAAGGTCCTCCTGCTCTACCACAATAGAACGTAAAGCAACTCTTTCACGATCAGAAGTCCGTCTTCAAACAGCAACCACAACTTCAGGCATTTGGGAAAATCCACCATGATGTCTGTATCAGCGTTCTACTTGTCAGAACTCCGGTGCATAATATGGCTGATTCTCTTGTATGCATCGATCGTTTCGCGTTGCAAGTGTTTTTGCTTATATATTGACAATCTGGGGTCAATTGGTCTTCCCATTGGAGTATCGAGAAAGATGAATAAGGCCAGGAATGAATACTTATTCTGCAGCATATAGTCAACGCCAATATAGTGTCAAACGTCTCGTACAGCATTTTGGAACCAAGCAGCAGGATTCATGTGTATATTCCTTTTCTCTATGAAGCGCGCACCTTTGATGAGCGTGGTCAAGCGGTCACCCATCTGTTCTTTTTGTTTATGCTTTCTTTAACCCTTTTGTCGCGATGGTTAGCAATGCTGACGACTTATGCAGTCGATTTGCTGAACTGGATCAGCCTCTTAACTCCAACCTGTTTCGTAATTAGCATTGTAACCTATAACTTGAAATGGTTTCGAGAACTCACCATCCAGTTGCTCCCCTCATCCGTCTTGTTCGTCATCAAATCCGAGAAGATCGCAACAGCCGCGTCATATTGTCTAGCCTGGATATTGCTCGCTAATTCATTCATCTGCTGGATAGTATCTGGCTTGAGCAGATCCTCATTGTTAAGATGATCGAAGAGAATATTGAGTCGCTTCTCAGTATCAGCAACATGCTGCTTGTACTGCGCGGGAGCTTTGGATTTTATGCGCTGCATATCTGCCTCGAGAATCTCGTAAATAGGGCGAGAGGCATCAGGAATGTGTGATCGGTCACCAGGAGCTATTGTGTATTAGCAAGGACGTCGCGTTGATGAGGTGATCGTGACTTACGATACTTGGGTGCAGTGTGCGGCGAAGCGTTTTGTGACTGCGCGGTGCCGGGTCGGGAGTCTGGCCTTGGAGGTCCACCTTGAGGAGGACCGCCCCGTGGCGGGCCTTGAGGCGGACCTCTTGGCGGCGGTGCGGCTGCCGAAGGAGGCGCTTGCTGAGCTGGCGAAGGCGCGTACGGCGATGGGATAGGCGAGAATTGACTCGGTGGTGGTGCAATGTTCCGAGGCGGTGGCATACCCCCATGTGGTGGCGCGGATGGTTGTGAGCCTGGCGCGGGAGCATAGCGATTCGAAGGCGGCGCAGAGGAAGAGGGAGGCCGATATGGAGACGCTCCGCGTTGTACTGGAGCTTGCGGTGGAGGCGCGAAACCACTAGGCTGCGGCGGGGCATATGCGTTTGCTGCTGGCGAAGGGGCATACGGGTTCGGAGTTCCGGTTTGTGGTGGCCCTGTTGGCGGGGAAGTCATTCGAGGAGGCCCTTGAGGCGGACCCTTCGGGGGCGGGGGTGGAGTTGATCTTGCTCCTGGTGAGAATGGACCTTGTGGAGGACCAGCAAGCGGCTGCTGCTGGTTGGGAAACGGAGACGCTACAGTGTTAAGTGGAGTCCCGCGGCGCGAAGACGGCTTTGGCGGACCAAAGTCTGGTGTATCGTTCCATGCCGGAATATTAGGTCGATTCGCCGCTGGCACAATAGACGGCGAACCTGCAAAGTTGCGTGGTGGAGGTGCAATTGGATGCTGCTGCTGTGCCTGATAACCGTAGCCCGACTGAGGGATCGATGGCTGTGAGGCCGGCTGGTAACCCGCTGGAGTGTACGCGTTCCGGGCCTGTGCCTGCGATGCAAGAGGATTGGCAGGAGCATAAGGCGAGGCGCCTTGTTGCGATTGTGCTTGAAGAGGATTGACAGGAGCATAAGGTGAGGCCGTCTGCTGTACCGGCGTTGATTGTAGAGCCGGCACACCTCCATAAGATGGAACCACTCGCTGACCTCGATGGGCAACAGCAGGCTGAGCTGATCTCTGGGCAGCCGCTCCTTGCGGTGCGCCCTTCCTCGTGGCTTGCTTGACCCGGTTTCTGGCCACTTCTGCTGCTGGATACTTTGGAGGAAGCAGATCCAGGTACTTCTCCGCAATCGCTAGTTGTCCATGGGAGGATGCAATGTCAGCATACTCGACATACTTCGCGTATAGCGGCTCCAGTTTCCAGTCAGCATCCTTCTGCTGCTCTGCATCCTTGAACGCAGTCACCTTCCGGAATACGGTGACCTTTTCAATGAAGTCCTGCAGTGACCGTGCATGGATCGAGAAGCTGTTGTCTCCACTCGATTGCTCCACGCCGGCAGCTTCGTTCTCCTGAAGCTCCTGCGCCCAGTTTACCACGACCTTCTCCAGCTTGGAACCAGCCAGGTAGCAGAAGGACGCATCCTTTCGGAAGGAGCCGGCCTCCCCTGAGATGGCCTCTTCTAGGCGATCACCGAGAGCCTCGCAGAGATCGGGGAATTCTGACTGATCAGCAAAGGTGCAGATGGTAGCCATAACCTCCTTCCAGTCCTTAAGATCGGCGTTATATACAACATCCCAGAGATTTTTTCCTACCACAGAAGCGAGCAGCCGTAGGTAGTTCGGGGCGTCCGACTGCCTCTTGAAATACGCAGCTTGCGCTTTAGCAATGCACTTTTCTCCGCCACATATTGCAATCATGAATGCATCTGACAATCGGTTCTCCTTTAGGCAAACATCCAATGCCACATTGAAGTTTCCTAGCATGAGAGCGCGGGTAATCTTCGTATCGGCCTCGGATTCTGATCCAGTGTACACCTGGAATGGGTTATTTGTCTTCGCCCCTTTTGAAGCTGCAAGATCAGATAGGAAGTTCCCTTCATCGGTCGCGTTATCGAAGAATGAGGCGCCCTCATCAGCATCGCCGTTGGTCTGAGTCTCCTTCTTTACTTCCACGGGCTCTTCCTCTTTAGTGTCTGCAAATCCAAGATACTCCACAAGCTTGCTACGTGGGTTGTCCGAAGTCAGGGTTTCGATGACCGTCCAGTCCGCCTTCTCCTCCTCGTTGGCTGCCTTGGCAATCTTGGACTCACAGATCGAAGTGAGGTCACCCTTTTCCAAAGCCTTGTCAAACTCCTCACTAGCAGTGCTGACGTCCGAATCGACCGCAAATGTAGATATTGTGACTTTCGATTTGGAGTCAACGATGCCGAACCGTACGAGTTTTCCACCAAAGCCGAAAGCCACACCAGCTCTTCTTTTTAGCCACTTCGGTGGTGTCTTTAGCGTGAAAGATGCGCCCTGGGGTTCGGCATGCGTCTGGGCAAAGAAGTCCTCGCCTTCAGGCGCTTGATCAGTGGACTTGTTCTGGTCTGCTGCGGCGCCAGTATTCTGCAGGGTCTGAATCGCAATTTTGCCATCGAACGACGCGGTAGCGAGGAGGTTCGGGTTTGAAGGGTTGAACCTCGTCTGAAAGGTCCAATTGGTCACGACTGGAAACTCGCCCAATTGTTCGCCGCTATGCGGGTTCCAGGCAATTGTCCGGTTGTCCTTGCCACAAGACAATAAGATATTGCTATCTTGCGCGCACCATGAGAGCGACAGCACACCCTGGTCATGCGCTTGAAGCGTCTTTTCGGGTGCATTGGTGTTGCGGAGGTCCCATACTAGCACAAGCGGATTCTGATCGGTCGGGATAGCAGTCACCAGCCTAGTGGGGACATCAGGATCCCATGAAACAGCACTGACTGTTTTCCGTCCAAAATGATTCAATGTGAGATTCTCCTTCTTGCCCTTGACGTCCCAGACGGTGACAAAGCCCCCGCTGCTTCCCGTTGCAAGAATGTGCGCAACCTTCTTGTTCCAGTCCAAGGTTGTGTATTCGTCAGGGTTCGCGCCGGGCTTGCCTAAGCGGAAGGACTTCGACTCGTCATCGAGATCGTGAATAAAAAGCTCGCCTTTAGCGCCTGCGGAGGCGAGGATGAAGGGTCTAAATGGATTGAATTGTATGGCTTGGATGGGACCGGTGTGCTTGTCGATTTGCTCAATCTGGGCGTCACTGTCTGAAATTAGCATTCCTGTCAAGTATCCCGTTAGAAGTAGGCGCTGACCTGGCACCTGTTCGCAGCTTGTCCGCATCCCAGAGTACTAATGCGCCGCTGTCCAGTGCGCCAGCTATTACTCCTCGTGGGTATTGCTCTGTGGGCTGACTCCAGGCGATATCGTTGAACCTATACTACTGTCATTCCTTTGTCTAGATATACGTAACGCGATTGGTTTTGTACCTTGACTCTACATTTACGGTGGCTACAGGCTGGAGTTCGACGCCCTGCTCACTCTCGTCGAGCTTGAGCTCCCAGAGCTCCAATTGTGTTTCATTTGAGAAGTCAGCATCGACAGCGCCGGCCTTGGTCCCCGTAGCTATCAATGGCTGCGTAGAGCCTGGCGACCAGGCAAATGTGGCCGTCCTGGGGATTTCTCGCAGGCGGACCATGGTAGGCGTGATCGCACCGATGTGTCAGATTAGCGAATTGTGTACAGAGATAAGATCGAATTTGACAAGTAGTGCGATGGCCTTTAAGAACTCGTAGAGAGGTGTACGTGTAAGGTTTTGTGTCCGCAATGTGTCAATACGCGGACTTAATGGTAAAGGCAACGACGTGCTTCACCATCAACATCCACCTGTCCTTGCCTGGTCATCGCGGGCCAGCCAAAGTGGGTCCCGCTAACCCACGTGATATCGAATTTCTAGCCCAACATCCAATTCCTAGCTATACCAAAACGCAGTGCTCGCCGCCACGTAACTCATCAACAATGTCAAATCTTTCAGATACATCACGGTTAAAGGCCACAATATTCGTCGGCGGCCTCGACCAAGCTGTAACACAGCAAACCCTCTTCCACGCCTTTCTACCCTTTGGCGACATCGTCGAAGTCAATCTGCCCAAGCCGGAACTGCCAAATTCCAATGAGCAGCATCGAGGATTTGGCTACGTGGAATTCGAAGCTGCTTCGGATGCGACAGATGCTATTGATAATATGGACCGAAGCGAGCTGTATGGATCTGTTATCAAGGTAGCACCTGCTAAGCCGCAGAAAGACGCGAATGAGGGGCTGGGAAGTAAGACGGCGATCTGGGAGCAGGTATGTGCGCGCTGTACTTTAATGGATGGGCATTATTCACTAACCTTGCGCAGGAGGGTTGGTTGGCTAAGCATGCTGTGAGCGAGGAGGACAAGCAGGCTGGTGAAGAGGTCCAGGAATCAAATGGACCCATGGATCCAATGCAAGGTTTAGAAGGCCTTGACGAGGCCGGACCGAAACCGGCGTAATGTTGTTTCTAGGGCATTAATGGGTGAGGTATTCATAGGAAAGTAAGGCGTTCGGGCGAATGGGAAAAGGGGATTTGATACCACATCTTTCAGCAACGAAGTATTCTCTTTCACTTGATCGGCAAAATGAACGAGGCTTGGATGGACTACTTGATCTTCTGCATTGGTAAATATGCGTGTTAGAAGCAGTAGTGAATTGCAAGACAAATGAAAAGGTCGCTCACGCATAGTCACGCATGCACAAGTACAGCTCTGCTCGAGACGCTATGATGCGGAGCATAAAGGAAACTTGATGTTTGATTCTGAAATTGGCAGGAACGTTGTCCTTTTGTATACACAGGGCTTTCTGAGCCGCACCACAACCATCCTCCCCCATTCGCAATCTTATGATGATACAAGCATTTATTCGAGCTTGCCCTGTCGCTTCAAGCGGAGAGTCCTGTCAACGACGAGTTTCCGGCCGAGCGAGAAGACGGCGGCTCCGACGGCGACGCTGTAGATATATCAGACCACCTAATTCATACCCCACTCAAGGTGCATGAAAGACTTACCCGAGAACCACGACTACAATATATGTTAGCTGAAAGAATCTTGAAGAGTAGGAGAGGAAGAGTAACGTACTAAGAGGCCAAATCTCAGTTGGGATGTTCTTGAGCTGGCGCAGACGCTGGGAGACGGTGTGAGCTGTATATGGTCAATCCAGGCACCTACAATGTTCCTGGATCAGTCAATTGGCTTACCGCCCTGCTCCTCTTTCTGTACCTTCTTGTTAGCATGTATTCTGGAGCTTCCTGAGAGGTGGGCATGCGTACCGGCACAGGAGAGCGCATCCGCATCGTCTGCCTCATGAACAGCTGCGGGCTCTGGCGCATCATCATCATTCGTGTCGGCTGCATAGCCATGGCCCTCGTAACCTTGAACATTGTGGATTTGAGTGGAGATTTGAGATCGAGTATGGGGTCACTGGTGTCGCGGTGCTGGGTAATTGGGGCTTCGTCACAGGAACGCAAGTTGGAGCTCGCGGAGCTTGCTAGCCCGGAAAACGCCGAGCGAATTGTGTGGTGGACAAAGCGCAGCACTCGGGTCAGACCATCGCAACCCTCGCAACTTCACTTCGTCACCATCCGACTCTGCCACTTGCCATTGCCGCCACACCAACGCGCTAGACACACGAATAATAATCGCAATCATGTCTGACAACGAGAACGGCGATGAGCTCGTAACGAAGCCCTTCAAGTTCGTCACTGGTGAGCTTTCCCTGCGCTTCCCGCCATGTTTCGAGATCGGTAGCTAACTTCTCACTCTACAGCTGGTATGCTGCAATCAAAGCTCTTATAACCCCCAAAATCGCGTGCAACATATTTATTCCATGCTTCGGCAGTGCGAGATAAGGTACTGACGAGTTTCGGTGCTCTCTAGGCTTCGATGCCCGCTTCCCGAACCAGAACCAGACCAAGCACTGCTGGCAGAACTATGTCGACTACCACAAATGCATCATCGCCAAGGGCGAGGATTTTGCTCCCTGCCGCCAGGTGCGTTAGCTCCCAGAATATGTCGAGACGTGGATGAGAACTAATGGGGGTAGTTTATGTTGGCCTACAAATCCCTCTGCCCAAGTGGCTGGACAGCGCGATGGGACGACCAGCGTGGTTAGTATTCGTTATTTTCTTTTCCAGGTGTCGGGAATCACACTCGATCTCCGCATGTTACTGCGAGCACCTCCAAGTCTGGATGCAGTCAGAACGACAGCTGACGAGTACTACAGAGGCGGGCATCTTCCCCGTCAAGCTCGACCAGTAAACAGCTCGCCACGGCGTCACTTAGCATGCAACGATTTACTAGAGTACGAGGGATTTGGATCAGAGTATGGTATGCGCAACTTAGAGCACTTGTATCATAGCGATCGATATCAGCAATGCAGCTCTGGTTCATGTATATGGCCACTTCACCGAAATAGGGTTCGTGATGTCATTGACTGTGCCCTCGAATATTCGCATCTATGCGAAGATCTCCCTTGTATGTCAGAAGTAGGGTGAGGCCTATACTACCTTGGCACGATCACATCGTAATCCATGGATTTGAACCAGCCTTCGAATAATAGCAAAATCAAACTAGCTCGACATCCTTTCTATGGATAATTTATAGCCCCATTCGGTACTGCTAAGAAACGCCATTCTCGAAGGGTAAATATGTAGGATTTGATCTTCAATAAGCTACCCGTCTGCGCAGACCAAGTCCATCAAACTTGGCTAAGAGATTACTATTGTAAACCAAAAACACCATGCTCGAAGCCATCCGCTGGATATAATGAATTTACAGGTTCGTAGATGTCGTAAATGCGCCCAGATCGCTAAAATGAAGTGGTTCCTAAATCCGATGGTTCGCACTCCATCAACTCGGCCTTGCATTCCTTGCGGCCTGGCCAACGTAAGTCGGTCTGCTGCATCTCAAAGTCGGATGTCTGCTTGTTAGTGCATACACTTCGAGTATCGGTACAAACGACTGATAAGGCCTCGTCCCAATCAATGGCTCGGATAGCCTTTGATATCGCTTCAACGCCCAATTTGGATCTTCGCTTCTCGCTATTCCTATCTCCTCCTCCTCTTCTGGTACGGCCGCCATGCCTGCATCATCACTCATAGCACTGTCCTTCCGCTCATGCTTTGATTGCTCGATGACCTCCCCTATGCTGGAGAGGGATGGCGCAGCAGCACGTGCACGGTAATTTACGTCGTAGGCTTGGCGTGCATCTGGATCCCTTAGCACATCGAAAGCAGTTGTTAATGCTTTGTACTTTGTCGCATCGCTTTGAAAGTAAACTACGCGGAGGCGGCGGAAAGCAGAAGTGATGTCTTCTGCCGAGGCGTGGGGCTCCAGTTCCAGGATTGCGTAGTGGTCGATAAAGTCCGGGGTTTCACTGCCTGGCGACAGTAAGGCGTCGTGCGAGGAAGTGGGTGAAACGATAGGCGTCCTTTGCGCGAGGATAATGGATGCGTCGGAGACATAGATGGAAGCTCTCTTGCTGTGCTGCATGGTCGGATAACTTGCGACACTGATGGGCCGTGGACGCTGAATGGTTTCTGAGCCGTGCCTTTCGTGGTCTCCGCGCCTTCTGCTCCTCAGAGGACTGACGCTGATCGGACACATTTGCGGGTCGGGAAGGGAGGAATAAGACAGCATATTGAGTGTATTTGAGTACTGGCTATTACACTAGACAAAGGCGTATGGATGTGGCTGGTTGTTCTGGGAGTGTCAAAGGGGAATGCTGCTGTTGTCTGAGCAATCGTGGAAAAACATTGAACGAGCAGGCTGTCTAAGACAGGGTCCCGTGGCGCAGATTGCAGCTGCAGGGGAGCGCTGCAATAGCCAGGGGGAGGCATGAGTGGGACAAGGGCGCGGGATGAGAAATGAACATTATTCTGTGCTTTCATAGGAGGATGACGGCTGAAACACGACCAAGTTGCTTGTCTGGCGTTGTGACGATTCAGACGCCAGTGGGTCTTTTGGCAGGCCTGTGGCTGCAACTGCGTAACTCTTATGCAGAGCACGTGCCGACGTGTAATGCGCTAGGTGTTTGTGGGGAGTTCTGTCGCCAAAATTTCCGATGACTTGCAGTCGTTGGATGCCATCACCCGCCGCACTCTCGACGACACGTCATTCCGCAAAGAATGGCCGACAGCTCGAAGAAGAGGAAACAAACCTCTGACACTGCCCCAAACGCAAAACGCGCTCGCTTCCCACAGCGCCCACAGCACCAAATCCCCGCAACGCCAACCAAGACCGCGTACCCCAATGGCGAGATCAACGTCAAGAACTTTCTCAAGTCGCATGAAAATGAGATCAAGTCGCTGGAACATGCGATGAGAGCGGCGAAAACGGGCCTGGCGAGACGTGCTTTTCAAGATGTGCCCAGAGAATTGCGAAGGAGGACGGCAAGTCATAATCCGCACCGCGTGCCGCAGAGGCTTAGAGTGAGAGCACGGCAGGAGGCGAAGGAAGACAATACGCCAATAAGCAGAGGAACAAGTGGGAGTGGAGTTGGGAAGGGCAAGAAGAAGTTTCTGAGGAAGCAGGGGAGGGAGAAGAGTAGGCAGACATGGGAGCAGAGAGTGAAAAAGAGAAAAGCGAACGGCAATACCGAGACTACTGGTAAAGTGGACAAGGACAGAGATACAGAAGTGGCAGATTCCACACGAAAGCCTGACAAACCAACTGCTCGACCAAAGACAAAGCGCAACTTTCCAGCCCTAGCTACGCCCTCTACCCCACCGTCACGATTCCGCAGACGTCAACGAGGCAAGACATGGTTACCGACACACATATGGCACACAAAGCGAGCACATATAACAGATCCCAAGGAGCCTCTTTGGCGTTTTGCAATACCACTGCAGCCTGTCGCCAAGGCATACCGTCTCACCCATCGAGCTGCAACTGAGCGCGGAGCGGTTGCGTGGGATATGAGCTACATGTCTACGGTCAGTCTCGAAGGTTTGGATGCTAGTATTGCCCAATTATTGAAAGGTTTGCATTTTGGCATCGAGGGTGTAGAAGACCCATGGCAAGAGAGGGGCAGGGCAAAGAAGTGGAGACATGGCACGAGGACTTGGGAAGGATGGATATGTGAACGAGAAGCCAAGCCTCCGAAGAAGATTGCCCAGGTCACTGTCATCTGGTGTGTGCCTGAAACGGACAGCAACAAGAGAAAGGCTTTCATTCGAGTACACCCTGCGGCATTCCTGCAGCTTTGGGACGAGATCGTTAGGGTTGCAAAAGTGCAGAAACCAGCTGTGACAGTCCGTGACCTTCGTTTCGAGATTGGTTCTATTGAGATTATGGGACCTGCTTCGGCTGAATGCCTCTGCTCTATCCTTCGCCCTGTTTCATTTGTTAGCGAAGACCCGGATGCTCCTCCGTCATTATGGTCGATGCTTGCTTCTGTCACAGACGCTGCTTCGCTGCCCGGAGGTGCTTTGCTAGCATTTGACGTCTCTGATCCTCGCTTCCGCGATCCTCCCGCAACTGCACCATCAGCACAAGATCATTACTCGTTAAGCTCTCTGACTGCGACTCTTGCAAGGTGGCCGGTTGATAGCACGCAAACTTCGGCATCAGTCTTCGACACTAACGCTAGGTTGGCTGCAGCGCGAGCAATGCCGTCACAAAAATCTATCAATCGTCGCAAAAGCGCATGTACTCTGGGTGAAGATCCTGAGGTCAGATCAACAGACCCAAAGATTCCCATACTTGTCTATGTTTCACGCACTACTAAATCCTGGACAATACTGCTACCTTGGAAATATGTCATGCCTGTGTGGCGTGGCGCTATGCGTTACCCGGTATCTACTGGCGGTACTCCAAGATTCGGTGGACTGAAAGAGAGGCGTCAGGTTAGCTTTGAGCGATCAGTACCTCAATTCCCGTATGATCACCCTGGAACCGATGCTGGTTGGGCATGGGAGTTGCAGCAACGCGAGGCAAGGAAGCACGAGTGGACGAGGCGGCCGAAGGGGAAAAGGGTCGAATGGTCGACGATCAACCTTGGGAATGGTAGGAAGGGTGAGGTTGGCGACCCTTGGGCGTCTGAGTGGGAACGATTGTGGTCAGATCTCGAAAAAGAGGGGGATGGATATAAAGAACAAGTTGAGAACTCTCGCCCACGGCCTCGACAGCTTTCATCTACCAAGGCGACTGACTTAGTCGCGGGGCGTGCTGTCATCGCCGATATTATGCAGGCTCCATACATCTTCACTGTCAAGTTATTCATGGCACAACGCGGTTGGCCGACGGACTGCGCTCGCATCTACCGACTTCCAATAAACAACGCTGAACTACGCAGCAAATGGTTATCGCTATTACCAGTACCCGGTTCCAAGCATACGCCCAAGAAGCAGCAAAACCACATCGCTACAAGCGTACCTAATCATATACATCGTAAGAAGCTCGCAAGGGCTCTATTGGAGCCAGCGAAGCTTGGGGATGGGCCACCTAAAGCAGGAGAGGATGACTATCCTCTGGTGCCTGACGAAGGAGACCTGATTGGATTCGTAACGACGGGCAACCTCAACCTATCCGAGGGCATACCGACTGCTGTTGCCAATCTGGTTGTCCACAGGATTGCCAGTGCTATACATGAAGGAGAGGGTATACCAAACGAGGATCGCGTGTGCATTGTGAGGCAAGCTGGGAGCACGATCGGCAGATTGGCAAGGTGGTCAGTAGTTTGAGACTCCATAGATACCTAAGCACCGAAACATCAAGGCTCTACGCAGCCATAAAGATGACATTACTATGTACTGGGAAACCCTCGCGCTCCACAGCAAAGTGGGAGAAGACCGCGGGAGTGTGCTATTCGTGTCGTGTGTGGGGTAAGTTAGTCAGCCCTGCATGGGTGATGCGTGGCGCTAAACGGCCCCGGGCAGGGATAGTATCGATATCTCCCGAAATTGCGCTAACGTCTCAGCACATGTGCAGGGCCAACACCCGTTCTTCCACGCCCTGAACGCAATCGTGGAGGGCCAACAGCATGTCTGAGGACCGGCCGGCAGACGACCCAGGCGAAGGCGTCGAGTCTGCCGTTGATCTGTCGAGAGATGTCCTGGCTGAACTGGTAGGGCTGACCGTGCACCCCCCCGACGTTGAAATTGCCATTGCTAAGCATACATTGAATGTGTAGACTAGAGATATACTCGAGGACTTGCTGAGCAATCTTGTCTTCAGCACCGCGCTGTCATGTCATCGATCGGAAAAGCGGCTTCGCATGCAGTCCGCCGCCACGCAAGCCGAGTCCATCGCTCTCGCAAATCTCGAACCCCAGCCGCAGAAACAGAACACAAATGGGTCGACGATACCAATAGCTGAGACGTCAGCAGCTAAGTACGAAAACGGGCGTGTCTTCCTGAAGGGCAACCCGCTCAAGACTACACCTGAGATTATATGTCCACACTGCAAGCTCCCGCGGCTCATGCACCCCATCATGGGCAAAGGGATGCAGAATCCCGACTTGACCAAAGAGTACTGCATGTTATATCCATGGGTTCAAAGATCAGGCCACGATGTCTACGGCAACCCGTTCCCAACAGATATGGCGAAGAGCAAGAAGGAGCGTGAGCTCATCAAGCAGCAGCAGAAGAACGCCGAGAAAGAGAGCGTTGGCACACCGGGGTCTCAGGACACCGACATGGCCGGCGGCGATACCAAGGAGATCAAATTAAACACTGGTGGGAAACCGGCTTCGTATATACCGTGGCATACATGTCCCAACTGTAAGCGCAGCTTACTCATAACACGATTCGCGCAGCATCTGGAGAAGTGCCTGGGGATCAGTGGCAGGCAGAGCTCACGAAACGCGATGGCGAAGCTTGCAGGTCAGAATGGTACGGGCTCGGGTCTCGGTACCACGCCACTAGGAAGCAGAATGGGCACGCCTGCACCAGGCTCGCAAGACGCCACTTCGGTGCCAATGTCAAAGAGCAAGTCTAAGGGCATATCTCCCGTCAAGAAGCTTTCCGCCGCCGACGATGCTGACGCCGACGAGCTCGGCGCCGATGATACTCCTGATCGCAAGAAGATCAAGAAGAAGAGCTCGTATATTAAGAAGGCGGATCGCGAGAAAACCAGTAGTAGTGGTGGGACACTGAAAGTCAAACTCAAGACGAGTGGGAGGCCTGAATTAGAGAGGAGGCAAAGCGAGATGAGTGAGCGCAGCGACGGGAAGCGGGATAGAGAAGGCGATGAGGGCGGGGATGGGGCGCCGCAGAAGAAGAAGATAAAGCTGAGTCTTGGAAAAGGGGAGAATGGGAGGGGAAGGGAGAGCACTGAGCCTGCATCTGCGCAGGAATAGGCATCAAGTCACTCATCCAGGCTGATGATGCTCGATTGAGATGGACCGATGTTGCTACGCATCGGGTCGACAATGGTTGTGAGGCGTACATGTACAACGACAAAGCTGCATCAGGAGGCGTTCTGGCATTTCAGGGACGGGCAATACCACAACACAGGAAGGCAGTCGATCGTATCGATTAGAGGCGTTCTCGGGGCTTTCGTTGTATTGCGGCATTTGGTCTTTTTGTATTTCTTTCTTCTCACTCTGTACATCATCAGGCATTGCGACGGGGACGAAAAGTAGATGCATCTACCATATTGATCGATTGTTCATTGCAATAGTTAAATTCCTTGTGCCTATTTCCGTATGCTTTGCCTGCATGCTGATTTATATTTAATGTTGGTCGAATCTGCGTGGCGTTCGTAACCGGGAAAGCTTTTGCAGAGTTCAAAAACCTCGGCTAAACCTGACTCTTCTACTCGGAAAAATTGGGCCTAGTTCTCCCCACGCATTCTGTTTTCGCACGTCATCTGAAGCTGTCTCTCTGTACGTGGTTCTTCTCTCCAGAATTTGACTTTGTAAATCATGAACTATGTATATTTGGCAAATTTCATAGTTTCATAATTAATCAATCCTTTGATTCTGATTGGCTCGGTGGTGTAGTTGGTCATCACGTCAGTCTAACATTCAAACGTTGCACACTGAAGGTCCCGAGTTCAAGCCTCGGCTGAGTCATTTTTGCTTTTTGCGGCTCTTTTCGTTTTATACAGTATACGGGCAAAAAGGCCTTTGTGGATGTGGATGGAGTCACTTTTTGAACTGGTCGAGGGCAACAAGTGTCAGGTTGAAAGTGTATGCTGCCTGCCAACCAATCCTATCAAGAAACCCAGAGGCAGAGAACATCCCTTCTCTATCCTTGACTTACTTACTAGGGAATCAATACTGTTTGCTGCTTGGTTCGACATCTGCGCGCCCACCATTCTGACAACCTCCTCGCCTCCTTTTGACACAGTTGCTCACTGATGTTCTGTTACTAGTATGCAATCGAGCTCTACATTTCTAGCTCGAAAGCTTCTCGAGGCTTGCCCGAGGATGGACCGTTCAATAGCGCAGCTTCAGGGATGACTCTCGCTGATCACAATCAGAAACCTTGCAACCGCGAAGACACTTTCTGCTTGATTCGAGAACAACTCAAAACGGAAAAGCGAGCTCGATGAGCTGTGGCGTCTGGGAAGTCTTGGTATTCTATTTCGTGTTTCATCGCCGAGCTTTGCCTTCCTTTTCGAGCGACATGCGACATACCATGAAGGAACCTGTAACGCATGAACGAGACATCTCACGAGAGCAGTCTGTAGCCGTCCTCTGTTCATGAGCGATGATCATAAATTCACGACTCCTAATTAATCCCGTTGAAAGAAAAGTTGGGTTGTTGAAAATACAAGTAACCTTCAACACCATGACTTAGGCCCAGCCACTACAGTACTAGTACTACAACGCTACTGTCGCAAACTACGCGCCGGGAGATCTAGGCAATACTGAGACCCACAAGCCGCTTAGCATTGCATTAAGACCGGGGAACTGCAGCATACATCCCTCGAGCACCTTATTCGGCGCTCCTCATGCACTCGGAAAACCTTTTGTACTAGTACGGTCTGTAAAAGTGCATTCTTGGGATCGTTACTTGATCTACTCTTCGCGCTCTAAGGGAAAACCCATCATTACAACGTACCAGGTTGACGCCAAAGAGGAGGAAACAAACCCGACGATCCTCGAGACGCGACCTTGAAATCTTGAAGGTGATAGTCGATCCGCCTGCCGGCAAAGGCGCAATAACCCTTGTCCCGTCCACGCGTCCCTCAAAATCGCACTCGTCGTTTTCGTTCATCTCTCCTCCAAAGGAGCGATGCTCACCTTCCGCACGCTCATCTGCCTTCCGACCATCCTCTCGACTCACCTAATTGCCTACGCCATCGCCCGCCCAAATGGAGTTATCGGCGAGGATAAAGGCACCGCCGAAGCCGTATACGCAACCACCTTAACAGGCGGCGAGGGCTGCTCGGTTTCCGACCTGGACAGCATCCGCTCCGGCTTCGCAGAAATGACTACCCTCTTCGCCGCTACTATCCCCTTCGACTCTACCTCCCAGCCTAGCGTCGAATTCTTTGGTCCACCTCTTCAGATATCAAACTACACCGACATGATCAGTGGGAACTTGCAACGAGCAGCGAACTACGCGAAAGTGGAAGGCGAAGAGGGAGTCGCGAATGCGGATATTCATGTTCGATGCGATGATCCAATGGGTGTGTGCAAATTTGGGAATAAGAGGGAGGGGAGCCATGCAGCCTATTGCATAGGAAACGACCCGCATGTGAACTTCTGCAATGACTACTTCAAGATGGATGGATTGGAGAGGAAAGTTGACAAAAAAGCCGATAACCAAATGGAGAAGGATAGACTCATGGAATACTATAATCGAGGTATGGAATCCCAAGGAGTGGCGCCAGAAAGGAGCAAGTATGCTGACTAGAACGCAGCGACTCTGTGGGCGAGAATGGTGATGCACTTCTCGGATATCGGGAAAGCTGTAGTGCAGCGAGCAATTCCTGGTGGACCAAATTCTACGATAGAGTGGACGATGAGTGTTTCCCTAGGGGCAATGAACACCTCTGTTCTTGCTGGGGTAATGAACGAGCGACCGGATACTGATGGACCGAACAATATCCAAACCTTAAAGTACGCATACGGTGTGACGCGATCTAAGCTGCTCGCAGTGCTGTCGACCCAGATGCCATATGATGCAGCAAATAATGCAGAGAATTACGCGCTTTATGCACAAGCGCGCTACATCATGGCGAAGAAAAACTTTTACCCAAACGTCCCTATTATGGACTTTCCAAATGAGGCAACTGTGTTGACGAATGAAAATCTTCAGGTAAGAAGTCAATTGTGCGATATGCGTGCTGGGTATAGACTGACTTCGTTTCTCCTTTTTATAGGATGGCGAACGAATGAAGTACGCGTTTTTTGATATGTCGGATGTTATGTGAGTATTCCGGTGATTTTGAAGAAGTTTTCCAAAGTGCTGACGGCTGTATAGGGCTCGTCCTGCAGGCATGGAACTCAAGGGAAAGCCACTCCCTTCGTCAGCTTCTATTCTCTCTGCCAAGCCTCTTGTGCAATTGGGATTGACATTTATGGCCATGGCGTACTGTTATAGGCTCTCGTCATTTGGATGAGTCTGTCCTTAATAGATGAGAATGGCCATCAAATCACGAACTCCTACCGCCGGTCCGCCGGAAATACATGGACCCAGTATCAGTTCAGCGCAAATCGGCCGCCTCTATGGAGACCCAAATTGTGGAGTATTCTTCAGAGAAAGCATAGCGACCTGCTCCTTGAAGTGACTTGTCAAAGCGTTGAAGGTACTGACGGTCCATCATGATGTCAAAAGATCAGATGAAACAAGATGATAAAGCCGGCACGAAGTAAATGACAACAAGATTTAAGAGAGTTTTGCTGGTAGTAACATAACGCATGGCAATGTTGACTGAGGAATGAGAAGACCAAGCTAGCGAATGCCCGAAGGGCGAACGAAGTGAGAACAGTGCAGTTGAAATAGGAAAAGAAATTGAGCTAGCCTAGCAATGTTTGACGGTGTGGAAATGCGAAAAGAAGCGAATGTCGACACATCTATCCTACGCCAATTGAAATGATGGGTGATGAATATAAGTACTCCGCAGGAGCAATGACCATAAAAGAAACGACCAAGGACATGTCAAGGAGAAATGAACGTGAGAAAGGAAATGTAGAGCCAGGAACTCTCAAAAATGCACGGTGACTCGACGATTAGATCAACGGCGATCAACGCCATCCAACTCTGAATCCTGTAATCTTGTCGTAATCTCATTGGGTTGGTGGCTGCTCCCAATGGCGCAACATCTGGCTCAGCGCCCAATTCCATTCGGCCACGAAGGCGTTGGTGAGCTGGGTGATCTGCTCGGAGGAAGGGGTATGACCAGCCCACATGGCCGGTAGCGAAGCTTGATACCGCGCATAGTATGGAATGAGTTGACTAAATAATGTTAGAAACATATTCAACAGAAGTTGAAGGATCGCAAGTTTATGTACTCTTTCTGGATTTTGCTTAGTACCAGCCAGCATAGGTTCCATGAGCGGTTGCTCGCGGGATCAGAGAAGACGCGCCTTTTCGCTTCGTCCAGGCAGTCGGAACTATTATAGGGCCCCAGTCAGCTGACGAAATACTGCCATAAATGAGATAACATCGAAACTTACCTAAATGGATAGTTTCTTGTCAGTCCGCGAAGCTCAGTAAGCAGACCGTGTGAGTCGACGTAATACGACCCTAGCAACACGTTAGTCTCAGATCTGGCCCACCCCGCCGGTACCCGCTTACACGCCGATGTCATGGGCTCACTACAATCCGGAGTGCCGAGGACTGCAAACGCTTTCTCGATGCGTCGGAGCTCGACTAATGTGTTGATCTGGTGGGTCCGCAATGCCTGGATGTATTGGGCCTTTTCAGCCTGCATATTGTTAGAATTAATCAAACCTTAGTACCTATCGGATTTGACTGTAGGACTTACTGCAGATATCTTCCGACATGAGGACATCTTGTTCGAAAAATCAGGAAGGCGATACCTTCGTGCTGGTGGATTGCTATATTCACTGTGTTCGGTATCGAGCGATGATGATGAATATACCGACATGTACAATTGATCGGAAAGTGGGTTCGGCGGAGTTGGTAGAACCTGCGAGGTACGAGGACCGGTCGGCGTATTGCGTCGTAATGGGACGATTATTTGACGTCTAGGCTCGGAGGCAAGACTTTGATTCGCATAGACTTGGATATTCAACTCGTCGTGGTCGAAAGCAGATGGTCCAGGCAGTGAAATTAGTGGCTTTGAAGGTCTGGTATGAGGAACCGTTAAGTAACTAGAGGGAGGTATATCGAGGCTAGTTGACGTAGCTGTGGATGATTCAGGTGAGGAGAGGAGATTATCTTCCTGCTGTGGTGAATCCATTTAGCGTTGAGAGGCAAACAGGCCGTTATATACACATGTTCCAGGTCCACACTTGATACAACGGGCAAGCCTGTCGAGCTATGGCCTTGTTACGTAGGGTGAACGGCAAGTAGTAAATCAGCCAAATGCAGACAGCGCAGAAGGCTGCTGTCAATCCAGATCCAGGAACAGATAGTACTCCGAAGCCACAATGTCATGAAGCCTTGTGGTAGCACAGTTGATGGGACCAAGGAGGGGTTGGAGTCCAGCTGTATGGGGTTGCAGACAGGGGTATAAGGTAAGATTCTGAGCTCTAAAGAGACTTGAAGCATCAGCCTCATCGTGTTGGAGAATCCCGTGCGTTCAAGATTCGGACTAGAAGGTTGGTTCTTGCATCTTGATAGGCAACTTGGCTTGCATCAACGGATCCCCCGCCTGTCAAGCTCGAGTGACATGGTCAGATCATAAGCTGTAAACAGGGGCTCTATGACTTGATCTTGGGTCTGGCGGCCCGGTAGATCTGAACTGGGCACCATAGTGAATGTGCTTTGAAATTGGCAGCCACAGGCTCGATGCCGAGAAGCTAGGCATGTGATATCATTCGTTGTCTGGGAGTCGTAACCCGGCATTTTGTGAGCATAAGTGGGTCGTGAGCGCCCATTATGGCTTTCGACAGGATATTATCGCCGTTCAACAGCTCGGACTCCCAGATTTTTCGAGTAAGTGACATCGTAGGGTGCAGTGCGCAGCATACAGCTAAGCATGCAACTGTGAGGATGTGTAGCTGTAGTGGAAGGCGCAATGGGAGCAAAGTCTGCGACTGAGTGTTCGGAAAGTCTGTTTCCGGTGTATATCAGGAAATGTCGATGTGCCCAGTTGTAACTAAGCAGAAGAGGTCGATTGAGGCTGATTGCTGATGTCGAATGCTGACGGATGGAGGTCAAGGGCATCGGAGCATTCATCGGGTTTACCGTGCGGTGGCTAGTTTAGCGCGGGCTGAGCCACTCCCAAGGCCACTTCAACTCAGACTTCACCGCTGTTCCTCACACAGTTCACACTCTCACAGCTCTCAAGGCTTCAGTCCGGATAGCTTTGATTCCGAGAGGTACAAGTAAATAGGTGCGATCAATGAGCAAATTCATGGTTTGCACCTTGAAGTTCGGAGATGTCCTTGGACCCCACCAAACGCATCCTTCCATCGTTCACCTTTAATCTCACTAGCCACAAAATCGATTAGAACACCTTGTTGAATCCTTGCGGCGATGCATTTCTCGTCCAGCCACAATCACATCGATCCTTCGTTACATTTGGGGCTCCTTTCGAGGCTTCTCAATGGTTCACACCCTGTCCTCTGCCACGTTCGTTTATGAGGCTGAAAGTGGGCCCGTCAGCAACCACGCGCTACCCAACGTCGGGTCCGTCTTGCGTCCAACCCTACACCAGTACTGTGGATCTACCCATGACCCGGTCTTGCCAGCTCACGTTGTTGTTTGGAAGAGTAATTGGCGCAGATTGGATACAGCAATACCAAGCATTCAACGATCGTCCGCTAGTTGGATATGCTTATTACATCTCACATAATATCACCAGACACCAGCGGAGTTGTTGCCAGTCCTGAACAACTGAGACGAAGTCCGACCAGTGACAATGTGACCTGACGCCAAGTTTGAGATGTCGCCCATCCTGCACATTCCAATCTTTTGGTAAATCAGCTTAAGGTTGATATGAAGGTTGCATTAGTGCACATGCAGACCCTCAGATTACCAGTGCATCTTGCGGCTTCATTACAGTGTTTGGATCATATCATTGTGTCGTTTTCCTGTCCGACCCATTTCGACCGCGCGCTTTCGGACTACAGAGTGACCAATAGGCATCCGGAAATCCTGATCAGCTGTCACTCTTTGTGGTTGCTTTTGAATAAGCTTGATAATTTTCTCTATTTTCTCCCACCTCCAAAGCATTTTTGGTAGGTTATAACAGATTCGAGACCAGCGCCGTGTGTCCACGAATTTTCGACATCAATATTCATTAAGTAACCAAGATAATCGTATTAACGGCTGGAAGACGAGCAATCATCAAAGAATATTGCTTAACAACCCAAAACGAGCTTGAAAGTCTGAACACGCATATATTGCCCTCCCGTGGCTCTTCAGCTGCTCTGAAAGATGGCGACTGCTAAGAAACTCCGTGAGCATAAATGATACTCTGTATACGCCTGGCTCTATACCACTACAATTAGATCCTTATCCTTAAGTCTTAGTATATCTTGGTAGCATTCAGTCAAACTGCATGGAGACCTCTTATATCACTGATTGATATATACTAGCTTACAGCTTCGCCAAAAGTAAATCGCACTATGGAGAGAACTGCCACAAGAGTCGAGATCTACGAGACTTGGAAAAAAGCCAAGGCTCTCATCGGCACGCATAATATACCTAGGTTTGTAAATATCTGTCTAATTCAATTCGTGGAACTCGAACAACCCAAGTGTTCGATCGTCCACTGGGCAGCACGTGATCCACAGCGCACGTGTGAATTCGCTTGATGTCCCGATTCATAGATCCCTACCCCTGCTCCACCGAGACCGACCGCCTCCACTCCAAACATCGTGCCATCGTGCCCATCTTACCGCTCACGCAGCACGCAACCACAGCTATCAAGACTCCCAAGCACAACTAACCAGTCCTTCAACGATCAGGATCCGTCGCAACTATGTGGATTCTCGATTGGTAAGTCTCATTTTGCCAAATTTTGTTACCTCGTTGTTGATCTTACAACAGGTGTAAGTTCACTCCACTTTCCCATCATTAGCACTCTCCATACGCAGAGCGCCCTGATCGCCCGTGCGAGCATGATATCGCTTTCGAATATGCGACATATCCATGCACTTGTACAAATCACGAAGCGGATTAAAACAAGCACCCGAGCCCTCGGCGCTCGGGGCTTATCGCTTCGTAGCCACACCGTTCCTACCACTGTTATAATCGTAGGCGCACGACATGAGATGGCTGGCATGCAATTAGAGAGAATACGGGGCTGATGTGTCGTAACAGTTTGGGACGTTCTGTCCTCGCTTGGTCTGATGAACAAGGTAATCGGGAGCACTGAAGGGAGTTGGAAGGCAAAGCTAATTGCAGCGTTGTAGCATGCCAAACTTTTGTTCCTTGGACTGTACGTATTGTATACCTTTGGCCGATCGTGATCCCAATGTATTGACAGGTTGCAGTGACAATGCCGGAAAGACCACGTATGGCCACCTATTTCGTATGGTAGTACACAATTAATAGAACCAGGCTTCTTCACATGCTCAAGAACGACAGAGTGGCAGTTCTGTAAGTAGTACAGCTTGCATTATTATCTGCCACGACTAACACAGTATTCTAAGCCAACCGACGCTGCATCCGACATCAGAAGAGCTCTCGATAGGCAACGTCAAGTTCACAACCTTCGATCTCGGAGGTCACGCACAAGCACGACGACTATGGCGTGACTATTGTATGTGCTCTTTCCTTCTTTTCTCCCCTTTCTTACTCTCACTTCTATTCCGCCAACACTCATCCACTAACCTCATCCAGTCCCCGAAGTCTCCGGTATAGTCTTCCTTGTCGACGCAAAAGACCACGAGCGTCTCAATGAATCGAAAGCCGAGCTTGATGCCCTTCTCGCTATGGACGAGCTCAAGTCCACTCCCTTCGTCATCCTTGGCAACAAGATCGATCATCCAGACGCTATCTCGGAGGATCAATTGCGCGGCGCGCTGGGTCTCTACCAGACCACGGGCAAGGGCAAGGTGCCGCTAGAGGGAATTAGACCAGTGGAAGTATTCATGTGTAGTGTGGTTATGAGGCAGGGTTATGGAGAGGGAATTAGGTGGTTGAGTCAGTATGTTTAGAGCCCACCTAGTGGGGCCAGTGGTGACACGGCGGATCAGACCCTAGAGCTCGAAGACGGCACTGGTGGAGGTTGCGGCGCAGGATGGATGATATGATGCATGACAATCTAACGCACACTAGACACACTAAAGGGCGTCGGCGTTGCAATTTAGGAATGACATTACATACTACTGGCTACGAAAACTGTATTCGTGACAATATGTTACTTATTTAACTCAAGTACATCGCTAGCGCTCTATATGTAGATACGCTGAGATTATGGGGAATCTCAAAGAAACTTCAGTTTATGACTGACTGTGAGTATGCAATGCACCAAACGCCGCCCAATGCTTCCGCAACTACTCTGCGACTCTTCAAGGCTCTCTCCTACTCTCTGCCTCATCAATCATCATACTCCGCATCCTTGACCCCACAGAAATCTGAGCCCAGACACGAGTCCACCATGTACCATACCCTCCAATACAAACTCGCACTCTTCTCATCAAATGTCCCATCTTCTTTCCTCGGAACTTGATCACCAATTATACCCTGGCCTGAGCCGATGACCCAGCCTATGATAGGCAGTGAGCCAAAGGTTTGTTGCCAGCGGGGAGGCGAAGGGAGAAAGGCTTTTTCTTGGGGTAGAAAGACTGCAGGTTTAACATTTGCCCCTTTGAGGCGGAGGGTTGCCCGTTGGGAGCGCGGATTGAGTGCTGTGGATATTGAACTCGCGGAGGCTTGGGGCTGGAGTTGATTTTGTGATTGGGTTTGCGGCGCTGGAGCTGCGTAGAGGTCGTCCAAGTGACTAGGGAAGGCTCCACTAGCGCGTACGAGCGATGGTTCTGTAACAGATCGTGATAGTAAGCCTTGCGACGCTGGTATCGAAGCGGTCGCCGTAGCTGACGACACAGTTGTCGACGACTGGCTCGCATCTCTTGCTCCTACGGTACCAGACGAAACAGTATTCGGCGAAGCAGTCTGTGACACTCCTCCCGCTTCAGCGCGAATTGCCTTGTCTCCCCCTGTTGGCCCTGTTCCCCTATATGGCTCTGCGTACACGATCCAGCCTTGTATACTCTTCGGACTATAATGGCACGCCCTCTCTGCCGCCTCCGCCGAGTCAAAGGTGACTTTGATCCAATGGTCACCCCCAACGTACTCATTAACCTTCCTCAACGCCGATTTCGTCAGCGACTTGTAGTGGAGAGAGCGCTGGGAAGCAAAGGAGTACCCGAACTTGGGATTGTATGGCTCGCGATCGTATTCCTCGTATATGAGGCTGCCGGACACCTTCTCGTAGTGCGATATTGCGGCCCATTGTGCGTCAGTGCCGTAGCCGTAGAGTATTACTTCTTTGGGCTCTTTGATTGCGCCATTCGATGGTGCACCGCTGGCCTGGAACGATGCAGTGAGACCGCCCGCGTCTATAAGATTCGGCGCCGATGCGGAGGGCGGTAGTACTGCTACTGGTCGTGCGGATAGCGAGCGCTTCTTGTCCTCATCTACTTTGAAGCGGCCAAAGATGTCGTCAATCGCGCGGAGATTTTCGAGCTTTGCTTCGTCCGCCGCGCTCTTAGTTGTTGGTGTCTTTGCTCGTGAGGTTCCGCGTTTGCGTGCTTTACCGAAAGGACCTTTCTCTTCGGGTAAGCGCCGCTGGTTCTGATCTGAGCTGGAGTCCGACATTGTCAGTTATATCTGCGGGTTGTGGTAGAGCATCGACTTGAGAGTGAGACCCAACTCCAGCGCTGAAGAAAGAAAATATGTTCACACGCTGATCGCGAATACACTTTCACTCTTCAGGATTCTCTCATCCTCCTTGAGACCCCAAGCTAGAAATATACTGGAATAGCAACTTACTCCGCAAACTCAAATGCCCAAGGCAGTTTCCTCCCCGTGGAATCGAATGCGCGCTCTGAGTCGGGTACAGCGTGGACCTGCATCTTTAATTATTGTTTCGAAGCGCGTGTAGCAGTACGTATAGCACTGCGAGCTCGTGCGAATAATCGTCGTTTTCTATTGTTTATGCTCTTGGAGTCCAACGGAAACACGAGGTTAGCCCCAGAAACGGCCGCGGTAAAGCCACACTTGGTCCGTGCAGATGAGGCGTCCCATTAGATCTTCACTGCGGTGACACGAATGCACCTTTCCCGATTTACACATATTGTCTGCAGGCGCAGGGCTGGATAATTCTGTTGCCTGGTTACGACGGCTGCATAAAGCCAATGGATCTCACACCTATCAGGATACGAGGCAAGAAACGGAAACATACTGCTCTCCTCGCCGGGAAATACCAATCTTCTCAAGATTCCTCGCAATCTTCCGCTCGAACTTCGCCCCAAGATCATCGCCCACGAAAACGTAGAGTCAAAGAGAAAACAATTTCATCCGCTATGCCGAGCCTCCAAGGCCTCCCGCAGGAACTCCTGGAGATTATCTTTCTGTATAGCATGAACATCTCCCTCGCACGCTGTTCACCGTCCCTAGGCCGCAAACTTTCCTCCCGCCATGTGACCATGGAGTTCACCATGCGCTCATTCTTTCACACCGTGGACCATAGATTCAACCACCGAGACCGAAAAAGGACTTCAGATCCCCAGCTACAATCCGATATACTATCCTGCCGCTTTTACACTTACGAATTCTTTTTAAGTTACGTTCAGAGGGCACACGACGCAATGATCAGACTTCGCGGCAAAGCATGGGAGAAAACTGGGGTACCCGTACTAGGTGTACAAGAGTTTGAGGGACTGTGGGTTTTCAGATTTACAAAAATTCCCTATCTCTCTTTCGCAGAAGGCTTCCACATACCCGAGAAACTGCTCCACGGACCATTCACCGAAGACAAAGCATCCCTCCTCTATGTCTTGGTCTCACTGGGTGGGGAAATCGACTGGACAGGCAGTATGGCGGGCGAAGCAGCGAAGACGGGGATCAAAGAAGCTATCAAAGAGAGTAATGAACATGCGGTCGCTGCATTGGCAGTATTGTTGGGTGTACCGAAGGCGATCACCACGGATGTATTACGCTACGCGGTCATAAACTGCGGATGTGAGATCAACATCCTCCGACATCTTCTCTTTAATGCGCAAATTCTAGGCCACGAGAGCTCAAGAGACACCCTTGACTTTTATGACCCTAAACTTTGGGCATGGGAGGCGAATGGCGACCGAGGAGACGTCTTGAAGGATATGCTAAAGAAGGCGGATGCTTTTGATCTGGAGTTCTACTTCGAGGAAGATGCCGACTGGACGAAGATTGTAGGGTTCCCGTACGGGGGGAGTAGGTTCGATATTAGGACGGCATTTAATGGCGTAGTGAGGGAGATGTTGGCGAATCTTTACAGAAATTATGGCAGGAAGATTACTAGGAAGAGACGGCGCATAAGCGAACAGCTGTTTGTAGAGGAAGTATAGAACAGATATGTGCTGCTAGGCCCAAATGTATACTATAAATTTGCTACGCTACAAACACCTAACTTACCTGCGAGTGACGTACCTCTCAACGTTATGCTCCAGACCAGTCCACAACATACGCCGACAGGTCCTTCAGTGAGTAGCTACGAAAGTTGCCTGGAAACTTGTCAGCTATACGTCGTTCGAGTAGACTAGGCTAAGAAGCAGGTGGTGGTGTTGTTCCTCAGTGATCTTGGTGTAAAGAAGTAATCATAGAAATCATTTACTATCTATGCAAGTTTTAATCATTGGAAGGGGCGAGTGATGCAACGTAAGATATCAGGCTGAATTTACCTCTGAATTATCGCTGTGCTTTGTCGAAACCAGCTGTTTGATGTCGCGCGTGGACACATTGCACAAGGCAATGCACCTCAGCGCACACTGACATTGGACACCGCCTTGTCAAATAGCTTGGGGTCTGTTCCAGGTAAGTCTAGGTCTGAGCCAAGGCGCAAAGACACAAACGCTTGGTGCGTAAAGAAAGCTCAGAATATGTAAGAATTGAATGTCATCGGTTCAACGCCGTTGAGAGACCCCGGCGAGGGTCTCCGACGAAAAACTCAATCGCAAATTATTTCATCCTAGGATGGAACAAAAAGGTTGCAGCGAGGGTAGACTTACCAGTTGATATCTGGCAACAAATCGCGAGCTGTCCGTCAGCGAATTTCAATCATGTTAATCGCCTTCGCCGTAAGTCTACTGTCGCCATCATAGTGCACATTCCTGTTGACTTTCTGCAGGCAATGTCAAGTGCCAGCGCTGGTGAGGCCCTATTTGTGAGAGAGGTGATGATGGAAGGTGGTATGTTGGCGAAGTCGCGATTTTCATGTCGCGCCAAGTCTGCGCACGGGGCAGCCTCATTCGCTCGCTTAGCTTGTGGGTGAGCCACTTCGCATTTCGAAAACATCGATCCTGCCCATCTCCCGACAAGAACATCAACACCGACTCCTATTTCCGACCGGTACGCTTTCGACAGTGCCCTCATACAGTACTATTCGATCTAACATTCAATTGCAGCACATACCGACGAAATGGGTGACGCCGATATCACAACCAGCGCCTGGAGGCAGGTCGAGGTCGGCCGTGTGGTCCTCTTCAACGAAGGCCAGTACGAGGGCCGGTTAGCCACTATCGTCGAGATCATCGATCACAAGCGTGTACGGATTTCCCGCGATTTAGTTGCGGTCCAGCGGCTCACAGAGACAGGTGCTCATCGATGGTCCCTCCGAGAAGGCCCCCGTTCCCCGACAAGAAGTTGCGCTCGCGAAACTCTCTCTCACCCCGATCGTCATCCCTAAGCTGCCCCGCGCTACGGGTGTCGGCCACGTTGCGAAGAAGTGGGAAGAGGCCAAGGTCCAGCAGAAGTTCGATGAGAGCGCCTGGGCAAAGAAGCGTGCGGCAGTTCAGAAGAGGCGGGGATTGAACGACTTTGAGCGTTTCAAGGTCATGAAGCTAAGGAAGCAGGTAGGTCTACTCTCCAGCATATCCCTGCTCTTCGAAACACCTATTGATTACGCCTATAATCTATGGCATGCGATTATTGGACATGATGGCTAATGAAACACGCAGGCTCGCTTTGAGGTCCAGAAGACCTTTGCCAAGCTCCGCGCCAGTGCGAAGGCATAGGTATTCTAGATTCTGTTGGGAGACAGGGAGTGGTGGTGGTCGCTGCATGCAGGTGCTGGTGAGGCATGATGTGCATTTTCATGAGCATTCCGAAGGCGACCCAAAGGCATTCAAAAATTCAAGACCTGGATTCGGGTGAATAAGTCCAATGTTTGGCATGGTGCAATTCGGATGGGAAGGTTTACTCGGCTCTCGCATGCATATCACATGTAGCAAGAGAGTCCAATCCACAACAATTTCATGAAACCACACAGACCGCAACTAGAATTGCCAATTCGATACCCTTTTGAAATGACCAAATCTGTGAAATATGCTGTTGCAAGTGCACTTTGTCGTGATGGTCGTCATTCCGAGCTCCTTCCTCGCTAGACCGCACAAACTCGCTAAAATCAACCTTAGAAGCTCCGACCCAACTCCGCATATTTGCAGCAACACCACAACCCGTTTCACCGTTAACGACATCATGGCCAACCCACGCATTGAAGAGCTCCCCGATGAGCCTGAGAAGAAGAACGTTCAGATCGAGGAGGACGAGTCCAGTGACGAGTCTGAGGGCGAAGAGGGTGGTGAGGCCAACATCCCGGCGGGCGCCTCAGTCGCAGTCCACTCGCGCAACGAGAAGAAGGCTCGCAAGGCCATTGCGAAGCTTGGATTGAAGCACATCGATGGCATCACACGCGTCACTCTCCGTCGACCGAAGAACGTAAGTGCTTACCGAGCAATTCGAGGATGGGGAGCTGGATCATGACACACCGGCCGAACCTCTCGTACATCGAGAAGTCGAGCTAACAGACATATCAGATCCTCTTCGTCATCAACCAGCCGGATGTCTACAAGTCCCCTTCAAGCAACACCTGGATGTAAGTTTGACTCGCTTCAATTGCACCACTGTCACACTAACCCCGCACCAGTATCTTTGGTGAGGCTAAGATTGAGGACTTGAACTCCCAGGCCCAGGCCTCCGCCGCCCAGCAGCTCGCTCAAGCCGAAGCCGCCTCGCACGACCACTCCGGCCATGATCACGACCACGACCACGACCATGACCACGGCAAGGGCAAGGGCAAGGCTGTCGAGGACAAGAAGGAGGAGGAGGATGAGGATGACGGCGAGGAGGTCGATGACTCCGGGCTTGAGGCCAAGGACATCGAACTCGTCATGCAGCAGGCCAGTGTCTCAAGGAAGAAGGCCGTCAAGGCTCTCAAAGAGAACGACAATGATATCGTAAACTCCATCATGGCGCTGAGCATATAGGCTATCGCAGTCTAGGTGTCTGAGTCTGGGAGAAAAGGATGGCTTTCTGAGCTTTGCGGAGTCGTAGAGATTTCTGCCCGCTCATGTATAAGAATCATGTGAATGGATCTTTCAAAAGTCACGTCTTCGAAACTATCAATTGGTGCTTATGTGATGAACGGTGACTTGAGCATGCATTACATTACGTTCGACAATTTTTACAAGTTACTGGCCAGCATCCAGCCGAGGCTTCAATCCACGGTATATCGAGAAGGCTTAATTGTTCGTCACATGTCCAATATACGGTAGATGTAGTTCGTTTTCGTTGTTCTCAAGCAATATCTCTAACGGCTACGACCGACTACCGACGCATCTGTAGCTTACATAATGACGGTCTTGGCACGCAGAACTTCCGGAAGCGCGAGGACCTCAATCTCACGATTCCATCCCCACACCCCCATCTCAACCATCACAATGGCCGTCGGAGTATGTTCTTTCCCTTCCTCTCTGCTTTTGGGAGCTAGAGAATGCTTAATTGCAGCTCCCGCAGAGCCCCTTCCTACGCAATGGCAGTCTCAATCTTAGAACAAGAAAACTAACAACCTCTTCCCCCACAGCGCAGCGCCGCCCTCAAGCTCGACTGGACAAAGCTCGGCACGCAGCTAGGCCTGAAAGGCCAAACTGCCGCTGCCCTCGCATCTTTCAAGAAGCGTAACGATGACGCGCGCCGCAAATTGGTTGTCCTTTCCGAGCAACCCCAAACCGTCGACTTCAGCCACTACCGCAGCATCCTCAAGAACCAGGCCATCGTCGACGACATCGAGAAGCAATTCAATGCCTTCAAGCCCCAGACGTACGATGTGAACAGGCAGATTAAGGCGATCGAGGCGTTTGAGAGCCAGGCCATTAAGAGTGCAGAGGAGACGAAGGCAGTGGTGGACAAGGAGTTGAGCGATTTGAACAAGACGCTGAAGAATATCGAGGATGCGAGACCTTTTGCTGATCTCACTGTGGTGTGTACACGACGCCTCATTAGATCAGAGATGGGTAAGCTAACGAATACCGTAGGATGAGGTCGCTGCCGCTCAGCCGGATATCGACAAGCGCACCGAGCAGCTCGTAGCGAAGGGCCGCTGGGCTGTTCCTGGCTATAAGGCAAGTTCTATGCAACACCACAATATCGGAAATGGCCACTAACACCCGCATAGGAGAAGTTCGGCGATCTGTCCGTGCTCTAAACATCCCCTTCTGTATAGCCAAAATGTACCCGGCCTGGGTTGTATTACCTACGTATTGTGAATAGTTTCGATGGGCAACAATGCATCCTAGATCTTGACCAGTTTTGGCATCACAGTTTCTCGCTTTCTTTCTCGTTTTGTACGCTCTCCGTACCTTTAACTTGATTTACCCCCCTTGGCTTCATGGATCATGTCCGCATCTTTGACTAATCTGAGCATCTGAGCCGTGACCCGCACGCATATTGAGGTTTTGGCTACCTGTGTCGTTGCGAGGGCTCTGGTAAATATAGTGCGTATGGTACATGCATTTCTCTCCGAAACGATTCCAATAAGGTGAATCTCTCTTTAATCGTCCTTAAGCCTTGCTCAAAATTGCATTTATACAAACGAAACCGCCTCATACAAGATGAGGTGTCTATGGACACTCGTTGATCCGGGTTTATGCTCACGTTCAAGGAAATCTCGGTCTCATACGTGTCATTGACGCCTTTCAAATACCACGAACACTGGCCCTTACTGCACTCATCTATGCAACTATCTAGGAGAAGTCGTCGCCTGCCTCCTCAATTGTGTTCTTGACTCGTAAAAGCAGAGTCGTCTTCCATTTATCGAGCTTACTCAACTGGTCGTATTGGAACAACTGCCGCATGTCAGTTCCACATGATACGTATCCGAGGGAAGGAGAACGCGTACCTTATCAGCAAATGCTTCTTGATCCCTGTCTTCTACAGCGGCCGCGAGATCGGTGAGCAACTGATGCTCACGCTGCTGGACAAAACTTGGATCTAGTTCTCTGTATCTATCGAGGGCGTTTTTCACGCCAACTTGATCGTCTGTGCAGAGCTGGCAGATACCAGCCTTGAGCAGGTACTCTTTGACGGACCAGCGCATGAGGTTGTTTTGGATGGATGTCTTGGCGACTTTTTCATACAGCTCAATGGCCTTGTAGTAGTCCTTGCCTTCCAGCGCTACGAGATCAGCAGTCTTTAGCCACAGCTTGTTGGCGAGAGCCTGTTTCGGTGAGTTAGTTGTGTGCCAAAATATTGATGAGACCTGGGGTGATTTTACTTCGGCATTGTCCTACTTCCTTGTTAGCGTTTTTATTCTTAAAAAATTTAAGAGCGAAAGTCAGATAAAGATGCTAAAAACTCACGCTTTCATACCAGCCAGCAGCCTCTTCATACGCAGCTGCTGCGCGGGTGTTATCGCCTAGCTCGACTTCGTATAGTTCGGCAAGGTTCTGCTTGTGAGTGGCTGCGCGGCGAAAGTTGCCTTTGCTGCAGTAGTGTGCGATGGCTTTGTCTAAACACCGCGCTGCTGCCTCCGGATCGTCTTTTCGGTAGGCCTCTGAGTCCACATTAGTAACATGTGGGTCTGGATGTCGGAAGTCAAACGTACTGAAGGCTTCCGTGAGTGTGTTTGCCTCGTCGTCGGGCTCATTTAGCTGTTGGCGCTGAACAGAGGCTGCTTTCTCGAATGCCTCGCCAGCTTCCTTGCCTGTACATTTGTTAGAAAGAACGAGCATGCTATGTTGTTCTTGACAAATTCCTCGAGTACTCTCTAGGATGTCTTCCACATACCCATCTTCTGCATTCGAAACGCATTTGCTGCGGCGATGAACTGGTCTGCAGCTGCCTCGTCTGTCACGTGCGTTAATTGATATGCGCTTTGGGCCTCTCCTTCTCTGCATACACTTGTCTTGTCGTCCTCCAAAGAAACTGAATCCTCCAGAAGCTTTCTGTAAGGACGTTTCTGCCTGTTGTAGCACCTCCATATCAGTTATCTGGTTTGTGGCTGAGTTCCAAAGGCAAGCCCCACCTGACGCAGCAAAGCTCGCGGATCGCCGGCCATATCTGCTCGGTTTGATATATCCTTTGGTGTGTATTGATGAGGAAGTATAGGAAGAAGAAAGGAACGTGTAGGCAAATGTGGATCTTCGATGTATAGTCGAGACAGGTGGCTGCAGTAGCTGTCTCAATGGCGATGACGACCCAGTGCGGCCCGTGCGACTGAGAGCTGACTTCGGCCGCTTTACTGGATCCGTGCTAGTGCTTTTCGGTGAACTTACGCTCGACCTCACGACGTTGTATGAGCGCAAACAACATTATTCTTCGTCTGCTGTATGTAGCGCAGACTCCTAGAGCTACTAAACGCACAAAAACACAAAAGCCATAGACGAGGACCGCCAACCCTATTTCAGAAGTGGCGTTTCACAACTTTATACATTGATCTCACTATGGCCTCGCGTCGCGCGTTCCTCTGCTCGAAACCCCTCCTCAGACCAGTACGATACTCACAGATTTATACCTTTGCGAGCACACCGCTACCTGCACGCGAAATACCCCCTGGTACAGCTCCGGTTGTACCTGAAAACAGAGGAATCCATCCGGACGAGCTTGAGCAGCTTCTTGCAGAACCAACATGGTCTGTCGAATCCCTCCTACCACCGAAAACCCGTGCTCCCGATGCTCCACAAGTTACATCTCAGCAACTACATCATCTACTACGACTCTCCGCTCTCCCACCCCCTGAGACTCCCGAACAAGAACAGAAAATGCTGGACACACTGGCAGCACAGTTACATTTCGTGGGCAAGATACAGCAGGTCGATACAACAGGCGTGAGACCATTACGAGCGATACGCGATGAGACAGCGGCAGCGGAAGAGGAGCAGACAATCACGTTGGAGACGCTAAAGGAGGCGCTAAGCAAAGAGAAGGTCGTCGGGCATCATTACAGGCGTATACAAAGAGAGACTACGCCAGCGGACGCAAAAGACGTCGAAGATTGGGATGTCTTGGGCTCAGCGGAGCAGAAGATTGGGAAGTACTTTGTTGTGGAGAGTGAACGGCCACAAGAATGAGGTGCTTCCACTGTTCCGTTGCATCTCGAGCCTACATTATATTGAACGGCTTCAAACAATTGAGCAATGTAAGTATATGTCGGATTATATTCGTAATACCATTGTCTTACATTTGAGATAAGGTCGCTCGTCGTTCAGAGGAACCAAAAGCTTCACGCCAAATCAACGCCCAAAGGAGAAGTACATGCCGTGGTCTCCGTGATAACGCCCTTCAAGGACGGAAGATGATCGCCTAAACTCCAGAAACAGCTACCGAGTTATCAAGGCTAACCATAAGCTATACGCTATACTTGAAAAGGCAATACGCTATATTGTGAAAGTTGTCATCCCCCAAAGACCGCTCGGGCGTGAAGACAATGAAAAGAGAAGGATGGTGCCCTAGGAATTAACCCAGCCTAAAACGAGCGAAATACAGCTTCCTTCTTGCACGACGGACAGAGCTTGATGATCTGTGCTTCAACACCGCAGGCGCAGAAAGGTGCTGCATCAAGATCGGACAGGTCAGGTGTCGGCAGCCGTTCCAGTCTCGGAGTCGGAGGCGGCGTCAGAATCGAGGACTTATGAAGAGATGGCTTCATTGTATCTGGCCTTAGTCCTACGGACTGTCGCACATCAACGATAATGGTTGATTTTGGACTGACACTGGATGAACGCTTGGCAGGAGTCACGTGTTTTGCCAAGCTGGTCGTTCCAGAAGACACCGAAGAGGGGTGATGCGGCGCAGCATCGACTGAGCGACTATGAGGAGGTGACGGTTCATCTTTCGTCGGGTATAGAACCCAGTCATGGTACGCGGTTGTTGCTTGTTCGGATTTACTAGCCATTCGGGAGCGACGACGAGACTCAGCGATGTGACGGCCTGCACCACTATGATAAATAGTTTGGCGATACCTCTCAAGATCGTGCAGCTGAACTACAGGCCTAGATTCCTGTAGGACTCGAGGTTTTGACGGCGACGACGGCATGGTGAAGGGCTTTGACCAGCAAGCTCAACCACCAGCATGGAATATCAAGAAAGACTCAAGAGCGCTGCTGAAGGCTTGGCAAGCGATGCTATTTGGATCGGAGATGATGAGGCGGTATTGTGTGATGAGTGTGTGGTGGGGTCAGTGGAGAGAAGGAATGAAGGTGCGGGAGGTGGGCGGTGCGAGGTATATATCAGTGCGAAGGTCAGCCCGCCAAGCCCACACCCTCCCTGACGCATCGCTTCCCTGCCCTGACCACCATATGCCTCGGGGACTCTATTCTTCCGTCACATTCGACCTCAGCGTCCTCTATCTCAGCCCAGAGATCGAAATCTACCCGAGAGAGGCGGGTAGGCACGATCTGTACGGTTCCGGCGCAATTTGGCATGCCTCCGGCATGGAGCATTGACAATCTCCAGACCAAGTCACTATCGAGATCGTACCGCTATATATGAAGAGGTCTTGCGCTTAAAAGATATTACAACTGTTTGTCTACATTCGATGCATCCTATTTTGGTCAATCCCAGTCTTCGACCTCACCGTCGCCAACATAGAGAGCCATTCCAACGTTACTTGGGCCATACCAACCTCCTAGAACGTCTCCATGAGCATATCCGCTCCCTCTAGAGGCCGTTTGACATCGTTTCGACATCTCGTTATGTTAGTTGTGCCATGCTTGAGTATACCACAACGTGGGGATGTTGACCGTAGCGCGCCAAGTCTGTCAAACCGTGAGTGCTTGCCCACGCCCTGGATCTTCATCTTCAGATGGTTCATGACGTTTCCGGTACCATAACTAGAAGGTATCTTAGACTGTCGAGGTATTGTATCTAGCCTGAATGAGCTCTATTCCGCCCGCCCTTGAAGGTTGACATTTGACCAGGCGATGCAATATCACGTGATGTCACTTCACTTGCAATCATCATGTTTTTCCTCTTTCAAAAGGAATTGCATTGCCATCTATGAGTACTGAAACACTCAGTGATCAAATTTCAACCTCTTAACATTACCAACTGCTGTTCAATACTTTCCTGAGACGTCATTAGATGTCAGGTTTGCTCGGCCTGAGATTTGGTGTTCTCATCAATCACAAGGCATCCATCAGGACTATTTACCCCGCCATAACCCCAGTTCGCTATCCACATTCTTCTGTAGCTGTCGATTCTATCTTCTATTGTCTAAATCTTCTATTGTCTAAATCCCGTCGTTGCATAATTCTCAAGTCTCACGCTTCCGCTTTATTAATCAGGCCCGAATCAAACAGTGTACTGGTCGAGCAAGCCAGATGGGAGCCTAACATTGCAGGCTTACGGTTAGACAGCAGAAGGTGAACATCTTGCATAGTCGTTCGAGGCTGTGGCGTGGTCCTGACCTGGCTTAATCTAATCCTAGCCTCACCACAAGTGTCACCCCGGACGATTCGTCTAATCAGGGGGTGGATACGAATCGGTCTTGACTGCATCCATGTCTGCATGTGTAAGAAGATACAAAACGGAAAGGTGCAAGATGGTGCGACGTTGGAAGATTGATCTCGTTCAGCGCAAGCGGGGGCGGCTTGTGTGAAATGAAGCGGATTGTGCCCAACACCAACCAATGAAGATGACCGAAGCACCCTGAACGTATGTCGGATCGAAAATGGCATCCCAAAGTCGTATCAATTACTTCTGTAGTCTTAATGAGCTTTGCGAGAAACACTTCGGAGACCTTCGCCAATCTTGCGTTGTCGCTGTAGTCTCAAGGTACCGAGGCCAAGACCCCCACGGGGCACTCCCACTAGGATCAAGAAGCAACCAACGTTGAGGCAAACTCTCTCAGTGTCGAAGAATAGATCGCAACGGACCATGACATAGACATTTACTAGAGTACGGCCGACTTGGTAGCGTCTATGGCGCATTGCGCCGCCATTTCCGGCTTGGCCAAGTCTTGACCTGGACCCAAGATATCTGCCAACAGAACCACGCTCCACACCCCAGAACTATCGACATCCCGAGTTTTATTCGTGAAAGCTCGTCACTGGCTAGGCATTACTGGATGTGGTATGCCCAGTCTTCACTTGATGTCACCTCAGCTGCTCCGCTCACTGACTACGTCTTGGTCGCTGATACCGTTTAGAACCTCAACGGTCTCGTGGCTTGGACAGAAGACACTAAGCCTGCGTGCCGGGATACTAAAGCAAGTCAGAATATGATCTTCTCTGTGCCAACCTCTGCTGAGCTTTCTCGTGCGTGCAACAGCTTTCCGTCTTCCAAGATGCGGATGCATCTGGGGTTTCATCGGGGCCGTGTGGGGAAGCTAGGGAGGTTGATATAAAGCCGTAGACCAGCCATGTTAGCATCAGCACGCCTGTGTCATTCAAGTGTTGCTTCTTGCGATTAACTTGGCTGCGATCATCATGGCGAACCACAAAGCGGTCGATGCCGCTGTTGGCAAGGAGTCTACTATCCACGGTAGCACTATGGGCTCTGCCGCGCCCGAAATCGACACAGAGAAAAACAATGACCCCGATTTGCTCGAAACGGTGCCGACAAACCAGACCGACATCCCAAAGGAAACTATGAAGCAAGACCTAGTAGCCTCGCTCGGTATAACCGATTGGCAGGCGAAGGAGAGAAAAATTGTGAGGACACTAGACATGACGTTGCTTCCGCAACTTTGGATTCTGTACATGTTCAATTATCTGAATCGTACGAACATTGCGTGGGTATTGATACATGTTGGATAGGGCAAGAAGACTGATTTTCGTATATCAGGCAAGCAAGACTAGACGACGATTTCGAAGCCACTTTAAATCTCGGGAATACGGATTACTCCACTGCTGTAGCGCTTCTTACTGTCGGGTCAGTGCAAGCTGTTGGACCACAAGATGAGTGTTCGTACTGACTAGAAGAAGTTACATGTTGGCACAGCTCCCGTCCAATATGCTTATCACTAGGGTGCGGCCTGCGCTCTATCTACCGATCTGTGCGATTCTATGGTCTGGGGTCTCCGCTGCAACTGCAGGCGTTAAGAATCCAGGCGAGCTCTTTGCTGTTCAGTTTATCCTAGGTATAATTGAGGCCCCACTATTCCCTGGCGTAAGTCAACATTCGTTCTATGTCAATGTACGAAACTGAGATATGTCAGGCTGTCTACCTGATGTCATGCTGGTACACGCGCCGTGAACTCGCCCTTCGCACTGCGCTCTTGTACTCCGGTCTGGTCCTTGCTCAAGCCTTCTCTGGCCTAATCGCTGCCGGCGTCTTCTCTGGCATGTCTGGAGCCGCTGGCGTCGCAGGATGGCAGTGGCTGTTCATCTTGGAAGCGGCTCTCAGCGCATTCTTCGCTCTTACTGCATTCTTTATACTACCCAACTATCCACATTCGAAGAACGGATCAGCCATGTGGTCGATGACTGAGGACATGCGACGCATTGCAGTGGCTCGTATCCAGGCTGATCGCGTTGAGCAGTCTTCCGACTCGACGGTATGGCAGGGTCTACGTCTTGCCTTGACTGATATCAAGACATACATATTTGTACGTCACCCTCCCACAAAATGGGCCGTGCATAAACTCACCTATGTTCACAGATCTTCATGAACATTTTCATGACATCTTCCTACGGCTTCAATAATTTCTTCCCCACCATGGTCCGCGGCTTCGGTCTAGGCTCTAGCACTATAGCCCTGCTCCTCACCGCGCCGCCTTATCTTCTCGGCACAGTCATCTCCTTCTGCGTCGCCTGGTCATCCGACCGTAAGAAGGAACGCGGATACCACATCATGGTCAATAACTGCATCTCAATAGTCGGCTTCATCATCTCCGTCGCTACTTTGAACACTGCTGCACGTTACACCGCCGCGTTCCTCTATACCACGGGTAGCTTCTCAGCGAACGCGCTAGTGTACACGTGGGCTGTAAGTTCGTTAAGTCAGACGCCGGAGAAAAGAGCGGCAGGTGGAGCGATAGTAAATATTTGTGGACATCTGGGTAATGTGAGTAAAACTTGATGGGCCGGCTCTTGTGCGAGACACGTACTGATCCCACACCCACTTTAGGTGATGAGTCCGTACTTCTTCCCGGATAGCGATAGTCCGAGGTACACGATGGCTATGATTCTTCAGATTGTTTTTGCGGGGTTAACGTTCTGCACGGCGTTCACAAGCAAGACATATTTGAAGAGGCAGAATAGGAAGCTTAAAGATTTTGCTGATGAGACGGGTGGGTTTTATAATCCATTTACAACGTGAGACGGTGGACGGATGTTGTCGAGGAGTAGTTATGAGGATTCGATCATTAGACTCACGAGTGGAGAAGAACGGTCGTGGCTGAAGTATTCATTCGCTATAAAAGATTATACACGTGCTAGAGTAAAGCGCTCTCTATGCTAGCTGAGAGGTAGGTGTCGTTTACAAACAAATCATAAAGATGGTAAATAGCCTTAGTGGCTGTGTTGGAATTTCTATCCCGTGTCGGCAACCACGTCGCTCAACGTTCTTCACTCTTGATATTGAGATTGTTGATAAGTTCGTGAAGGTGTCCTACAACTCGATGTTCTCTTCAACGAAAGGTTGAAGGCGCTCCTTAATCTCCTCGACGCTCATCTCCTCACCCTCCCAGAATACCTGCTCGCCATTGGCATTCTTGGGCGGAATCAGGACATTTGACACGACCTGGATAACACCATCGCTGGCTACACCATCATGAACAGTAACGCTCGAAAAGCCGTTGATCTTGATAGATACGAAGGGTCCGTAGCGGGTAACGTCAACAGCCAAGTACTTGCCGTGAAGCACCGTTGGCAAATCGTAGTGGTAATATGGTGGGCGATTAGCAGTCTTCTCTTCATCATCGTTGCTCGAGTCGTAGAAAGCATCGGAGTAGAGCGTTTGATTGACGACGATATGGTACTCAAGGAGAGCACGGAGGTACTTTTCGCCGTACTTGCTGAAGAGAAAGGCGTTGACCTTGGGGCCAAGTTTCTGGAAGGCAAAGTTTGATGGAGCGAATACCGTGCCTCCCTCATGCGGGTAGTCGGTGCTATTCAGCTTGTTGAAAAGGCCTGTCTTAACGAGGGCAAGCTCGAGAGTGCTGAACTCGCCAGGGAGTAGGTCGATAATGGAAGCAACATTAGGGGGAGGGATAAGAATGGAGTCGACGCCGTGGATCACACCGTTGGTACCGAAGATGTTGGCGGCTACTATTTTGGAGTAGAAGTTGATCGCAGGTCCCTTAAGAGATACTCGAACAGTGAGGCGCTGCTTATTTCCAAGCTTCTCCGGCTCAAACAAGGTCGGGATGGTGTAACTGTGGAGGACGCGGCCGGCGGGGTAGAAGTCGTCGCTGACGTGATAGAGGAGGATGTCCTTCAGAACTTCCTTTGATGGCTTCTTTCCATGATGGGGGATCTTCTCAAAAGCTTCATCCGTTGGTGCAAAGATAGTGTAGTTGGCCTTGGTACCATTCAGGACTTCGACCAAATCATCATACTCGTTGATCAGCTTGGCGAGCTTGGTCGTGTACTTGCTCTCGTTGATGAGTTCGTACACTGTCCTGTTCGGCTTCTTCTCGTGAGGAGGGTGGCGAGGTTTGCCGTGGTGTGGAGATCCATGGTGAGGTGTCTGAGGAGGACGATGTGGGTCTTCCTTGAAGTCAACAACGCTGTCATCAAAGGTTGAGCCCTCAAGCCAAGATTCAACATCGTATCCAGTCTGGTGAACCTTGCTGTATATATCCTTTGCATCCTCCTTTACTTTGCCGAAAGCGTCATCAAGAACATTCTGGGCGTTGTCGAACACGTGTTGAGCATCATGGATCAGTCGCTTCCCCGACTTCTCAAGGTTCTGGAAGACCTCCGCCTCTGTGATGACAAGTGCAGAGGCTAATGGAAGGAGTGGTACGATGCGTGTGAACCGCATGATGCCTAGTAAGCAATTGTAACGAACAAATGGAGAGTGATACCGTGGTTGAAGGGTGAAGGAAGAAGTATGTCTCAGTGACTAAAGTGTAAGACGAGTCGATTATAGCACTACTGCGTGGCGATATTATTGGCACGGTCTTAGGAACGTCCCGCTTCTGGTGAGAGCGGACAAGTACACGGACGAAGTAGCTAAATAGCACACACCGTACACAGAATGTATTCAACAGGAGTAGATGAAGATAGATTCGAATACCTTGCGGGAATCACGATACCCTATTGTTCTCCACCTGAGCGCCGACGCCAGGCAGCCGACAAGTGCGAGCTGGACGCGTAAGTCTGAGACGCGGGGCAAGCTACTGGGATAAGCACGCAACTGGTGACGCAATGCTTTGAATCGAAGACGTGCAGTGGCACCCAAGCGACGGGCAGAACGTAGGGCCGACAGTATATATGTCATCTGAGCATGCGTTGACTCGGGCTGGATTGAATAAAAACATTATGTATGTTCCCGCGCGTTTTTCCATGGAGTTTTGAGCTGCACATTCAAAGTCACGTGCAGGCGCGGCAACTGAGGTCGAGTTCGCCGAGCTCGATCTCCCCACCATGTCTGTCGTCATCGAACCACCTTCAGTAGGCAATACGAGCGGCTTGTGTCTGGTTCCACCGTCATTCGGCGTAATCTCGTTGGCCTGCTCCTGACCAGGGAAGACCCATTCGAACCGCGCTGAACCATGCGTAGCTGCTTCTGAGGCAATGGACCTGCAGCAGGCTGTGCCTAAACGCTGGTAGCCATGTTGTTCATTGGCAGCAGGTTGCTCCCCAGGGACCACTTAATGAGCAAAACAAGCTTTTCCCAAGCATTTGTCAAGCTTTCACAACCTGTACCGCATTCCGGACGGATGCAAGTGGGGACGCGAGGAATGGACGTAATGCGTCGTCCTGCTTCGTGGCTTTACTCCAAGTATAACCACTGCTAATCCTCCACTTACCCTTCTACCAACTCTTCATCAGCAATCGAACGCGAACTAATCCGACCTTCCATATCAAACGTCAGTCGCAATGCCACTCGCCAGACACGTGGATCCCGAAGAGCTGGCCCAGACTCTCCGCGACCACCCGGCTCACAAGGCTAGACGTCACGGCAGCGACCGAGCAGTCTCGCACACTACTCCATACTCGAGTCGCTATGCTGCCAGTTCTGAGCTCTCCAAGTTCAGAATCCCTCATGATGGTGCACCAGCCGATGTCGTGCACCAGCTGCTTAAAGACGAGCTCGATCTGGACGGAAGACCTAGTCTGAACTTGGCCTCCTTTGTGGGAACATATATGGAGAAAGAAGCTGAGCAGCTGATGATCGAGAATCTTTCCAAGAACATGCCAGATGCCGATGAGTATCCTGCAATGATGGATATGCACGCTCGCTGTGTATCGATCATTGCCAATCTCTGGGGTGTTCAGAAGGGGGAGAAAGCAATTGGATCAGCAACCACTGGCTCCAGCGAAGCCATCCATCTCGGCGGACTGGCTATGAAGAGAAGATGGCAAGAAAAGCGCACAGCAGAGGGCAAGGACACATCGAAGCCAAACATCATCATGGGAGCGAATGCCCAAGTGGCCCTTGAAAAGTTCGCTCGTTATTTCGAGGTTGAGGCTCGCATCCTGCCTGTCAGCGAACAATCATCCTACCGTCTGGACCCAGAGCTAGTAAAGAAGAACATTGATGAAAACACTATTGGCGTCTTCGTCATTCTCGGTTCAACATACACGGGTCATTACGAGCCCGTAGAGGAGATCTCCGATATTCTGGATGACTTCGAGAAGAAGACAGGCAACGACATCCCGATCCACGTCGATGCGGCTTCTGGAGGCTTTATAGCTCCATTTACTCATGCAAAGGCTGGTAAAAAGTGGAACTTCGAACTCGCGCGAGTAAAGTCAATCAACACCAGTGGGCATAAGTTCGGTTTGGTATATGCAGGAGTTGGTTGGATCATCTGGAGAGATGAGAGCTATCTTCCCAAGCATCTCATCTTCGAACTACATTACCTAGGTGGGACAGAAGAGTCATACACTCTCAACTTTTCGCGGCCAGGTGCGCAAATCATTGCACAGTATTACAACTTGATTCATCTGGGCTTCTCCGGCTATCAAAATATCATGGAGAATACATTGGCCAATGCACGCTTGTTAAGTAGAGCGCTTGAATATACTGGTTGGTACCGATGCGTAAGTCAACCAAAGTTGTTCAGGAGGAACTGAATTAATGAAGCTAATTTCCGCCTAGGTCAGTGATATTCACAGGAAGAAAGGCGACCTCAAGTTTGAAGAGGGAAAAAAGCAGTACGATGAGGGTGATACCAGCGCGGATTACAACGCTGGTCTGCCCGTGGTAGCATTCTCGCTCACGGACAGCTTCAAGAAGGATTATCCCCACGTAAAGCAGGAGTCAATCAGCAATCTCTTGCGAGCGAAGCAATACATCATACCGAGTAAGTGAAATATGACCTGTAACGTACCCTAGCTAACCCCTGTAGATTATCCACTGCCGCCCAACGAGGATAAGACGGAAATCCTTAGGGTCGTTGTACGCGAGAGCTTGTCCTTGGATATGATTGATCGCTTGATCACCGATATCTGTTCAGTAACTGAGATGTTGATGAAGACGGATGCAGTCGATCTGGCAGCTTTCCAGCCCTCAACGCCGAGTAGCGAGAAATCGCACGCGAGTAAGGGTTTGAAAGCTGAACACAGGCATAAAGCTGAGCATCCGATGTCTGACGGAGTGCATAGAGCCGTATGCTAATGGCTGATTATTGGACCGTTAAGACTAGTTATATCAAATAATCGGATCAATTTCTTCTTATATGAAAACGCGAACCCCACTCTAAAAATCAAACAAAGTACACTCCACGGCATTCTATTACTCTCATCCCCTCAGACACCCGCATTTCTTATCAAGTCATACCTAGTCTTACAGAACAAAGCATGTTACCTCAGCTTCCATCACCTCAGATTTCATGTCCAAGTTTACCCCTGATGTGAAGGATGATTGGGGCAGATCGGATTCGTCTTAACATGTCCCTCCTGTCCGCAAGAGATGCAACTTCTTCTTGGTGTAACGGTGCGATCTGGTGAAGGGGCACGGGCTTTAGGTGCCTTCTTACTCGCCTTGCTCGAAGCACCCATCTTGGCAACGGCGCTGGCTGTGCGCTGCTTACCTGCCTTTTTGGCCTGAGTGGCGGGGGCTTTGCGTGGTTGCTTACCTGCCTTTTTTACGGCAGCCTTCGACGCAGGGGCGCTGGTTTTGTGTGCTTTTATTCGTGCCTTTTTGGCGGCATTGTTCGCTGGTAGGGTGCCGGATTTCTTAATGGTTCTTTTGGCGGTAGTACTCGCCGTAGGGGCGCGAGCTGTCTGCCTTCTAGACCTACTTAGCCTACTGGGTGGTCCTTCGTAATAGTTCACATTATATCTCGTGGCAACGCGACGGGGCCGGCTTCCTGCTGCGGTGGCGGCGGAGGCAGGTTTGGTCTTGGGCGGCATAATGTTGTTGAGAATAATGAAGGAATTTTTAGGTTTAGGCGTTCGTTGGGAAGTGATGAATGGATTGTTTTGTATTTAGAGTATCAGGAGCGAGGGCTAAAAGACTGAGAACAATAAGATCCCGTCTGACTCGATTTGGCAACATCAAAGAACAAAGAGAGCTAGATCGTGACACATGGCTTGTTGCTCGAGGCCCAAAGAGCCATTACTTTGGAGGAAAGTGTAGTTGCGCTACTGACATTACATTCACTCAAGCTGCTCTCCATATTGTAACAAAGAGGCCAAGGGTAGTTCGACTACTTGAGAGGCACATCACTTTCCATCTGCCTACAGAGTCAAAGACTCGGTTAATTAGCGAGTAGGTTGTATCTTATGAGCTCTCTAGTCACCACCTTTGCATCCGCTCTGCTTCGCTAATTCTGGTTGTGGGCGAAGCGAGTCTTGTGGCTAAGCGTCCTCTCTTCTCTCTAGCTTTGTTCACCCATCTTTTGACTGCGAAGTGATATTATGATTCCGTTCTCAAAGAACCTCAAAGACTCGCAACAAGAGCTCAACATGGCAACTCAAGTTTTAAGGCCTTGTTCTTTGTTATGATCTCCTTCTCGTACCGCGGTTTCTGTCAACGCTTGGTCTAAATGTCTCGCTAGAGATTCACTCTGGGGTGTCGGTAGATCAGCGAGGAACACAGCGTGATTTGGCATCTGCAGAGATATGCAAATAGCACAGCTCTGGATGTTGTGACAGGTGGGACACTTCTCGCATGCTCCTGGCGGAACGAGTGAATTTGCCACGTGTCACGCATTTCGTGAGCCGTAGCCTCATTCGGCTCGTATTCACGTGCGTTGCACACGATTCTCGTTCTTAGTCGACGAGACCTGAGATCAAATATGCTGCCAGATTGTCGATCCGCGACCCCTGCCATCGCGCACTAGGCGCCTGGAGATCTAGATTCGTCGTCTACCCTAACCATGAATGGCAAGGCGCATCGGTGTAAAACCAATGACCCGATCATCGCCAGCAACAAACTTTCCACAGGAACTCGGGCCGTCCCCAATTCGCTCATTCCGGCGTCCCTGCAGCTGACACTGGCCAATGACGTTTGTGCACCAATGCGACGCCGACGTCATGCTCCTGGTCAAAGATGTTGCAGGATGCATCACCAACCTTGCGCCGGATCTCCTCAATCCCAAGAATCTGCATCTGTACTGTGGAGACAGCCTGATTTGGCTGACAGATGACATGCTAGGAACCTTCCTAGTGTCTAGCGGTCTTGTGCTCTAGATTATTCGGGTCAATATAGCTCCATTGTCGCCTCGGGGTCATGACGTCCCATAGGTCGTGAGCTTCTTTTTGCCTGTAGTACCGCAATGCTTTTGAGTGCTCTAGTACCTGGTGCTGTATAATCATTTGTCTTTCATGTTACGACGCAGCATTTCCTGGCCTCCGTGCAATGCTTGCGACCTATCTCATTGCTCGTGTTGTTCTCTACACAGGTCCAGCACCCCGAGCGAAAAATCTTCGATTATGTCAAACGAGCACCCACGCATCCTGCTCTACATACTTCGCCGCGATATTCGCCTCTCCGATAACCCCATCTTCCACTTTGCCTCACGCCAGGTAAATCAATCAAAACCCGCAAGATCACCTTCAATTTCCGATACACGAGATTGCGATGACCTTCTGACCTCAGAACACGACAACGCAAAGTTTACACATCTGTTGCCTGTATACATATTCTCCGCAAACCAAGTCGAAGTATCAGGCTTTCTTTCTTCCTCATCTGACAAATGTCCCTACCCCGAGGCGCGCAGTCAGGTTGCGGGGGTATGGCGCACAGGACCACATCGAGCGAAATTCATAGCAGAAGGTGTCTGGGATTTGAAGCGAAGACTCGAAAATCTAGGTTGCGGAGCTGGTCTGGAGATGAGAGTAGGAAGGGTTGGTGACGTGGTTTCGGACATACTCGATTGGTATTCAAAGAGTGATGACGAAAATCAGGGGAAAGCTCAAGTCACTGGTATCTACATGACCGATGAAGATGGTACAGAGGAAAAGGACGACATTCGCATGGTCAAGAAGATTGCAGAAGAACACAATGTGGACTTTGAGGCATGGGAGGATGGGAAGTATTTCATAGACGAGTGCGTTATATCCATTGCCGCTTTACCTCAAAGGCGACTGGCGAAAACTAGTCCTTGCTAAGTTGTTACAGCCGCGATTTGCCCTACAAGGAGATATCAGATCTCCCAAACGTATACACAACCTATCGCAAATCGCTCGAACCTCTTCGCGATCGTCCCCGAAAATCCTTGCATACCCCGACACAGCTACCGCCACTACCGTCAGAGATACCTCCACAACCAGATCCATTCATGATTCCCTCAAGTTTGGATGAACTAAAGAAAGCGCTATTGGCTCCACTCGAGAAAGACCCAACATATACCCTTACACATCCGCCCACATGGCCGATCGATGTCAAGTCAGCACATCCATTCGATGGAGGAGAAACCGTCGGCTTGGACCGCATCTCACATCTTATTTCTAGTGGAGCAATGAGTTCTTATAAAGCAACAAGAAATGGCATGTTAGGATTGGACTTCAGTACAAAACTTTCTGCCTTCCTCGCGCAAGGCCACATCACAGCACGACAAGTCCATTGGGCAATGGTTGATTTCGAAGAAGGCAGAGGTGCCGGGAAAGACTTAGAAGGCTATGGCAAGGGCGAGAACGAGGGAACAGCAGCTGTCAGATTCGAACTTTTATGGAGAGACTACATGCGCTTGTGCATGCAGAAGTTCGGGCACCGGATGTTTTCCCTCTACGGTATCCAAGATCACAAAGGAAAAGGCGAACAACAACTTCCCCGCTGGAAGCGATGGAAAATGCTAAAAGGATCCAATGGCGCGGGTGACGGCCTTGAGAAGACCCTGGAAGCATTCACGCGCTTTCGATCTGGTCGCACGGGGATAGGTCTAATTGACGCGTCGAATCGCGAGCTGTTCGTTACAGGCTACACGTCGAATCGAGCTCGACAGAATGTTGCTTCCTTTCTATCTTCGCATCTGGACATTGATTGGCGCATTGGAGCCGAGTGGTACGAGTGTTTCCTTATAGATTACGACTGCGCGAGCAATTGGGGAAATTGGCAGTATGTGGCTGGCGTTGGCAACGATCCTAGGCAAGGGCGGGTATTCAATCCGGTGAAACAGGCCCTCGATTACGACCCACATGGCGACTATATAAAAGCATGGGTCCCGGAGCTGAGAGGCATCAAGTTGACGCGGAATATCGGCCCCGGGAGAGAAGAGGTGGATCAACAGCGATTAATGTACCTGTATCAGGTTTGGAAATTAAGTGATTGGGAGAAGAGCAGTTTGGGTCTTAAAGGTATTGAGTGGGTGGAGCAGCCACTTACTAAGATCCAGTTCTCGGTAGGGCGGGGACGAGGTGGTCCGGGTGATGGAAAGTCAAAACGTGGTGGAGGTGGAGGAGGATCCTGGCGAGGACGAGGGCGAGGCCAAGATCGGAATTTTAGGAGGATGGGGAATGAGGACAAGGCTGCGAGGAACGAGGAAGGCCCGATTATTGTGAGCAGCGAGCGTGTGTAGATGATTCCATAGTGGCCTTCCATTCTGCTTCCCGAGCAATAGAGATTTTTATTGGCTATTCCCTGTGTAGAAGATGCATTCAGATGGTGCGGCAGTATCCATTTTAATGGAGTAACAACCAACACCCTAAGATCACATGAAATGGGTACTGTGTGGAATAATGTAGATGCTGAGATGAAAATGTTACACCTTGGTGATGACAATTTGTCTACAACCATTTGGAGACGCCACACATCAGCTTCCGCTCAAGAAATACATGGTTCTAAGATATTATTACTATCAACAGTTATTACCTCTATGCAATCTATGCAATCTTGCGAAAGGAGTGACCAAGTGACCAATGAGTACAAAACTGGCAAAAGGAATAACAACCTGAACACCAGTAAATGGAAGACAAACCTAAATAACTCCATCGCTCAATGCATCCTGATACTATCTCCTCCTACCAAGGTTCAGCAGTTGTAGGTCATGGTGAATCCAGCTTCTTGCGTATCGGCGAAAGCCACACGGCCGGCCTCGGTCTCACTAGCGATCTCAATCTTATACGTCATCAACGGGGTGCAAGTCGCCGAATTGATAACAAACTTCGTTGGCGCAACAGGGCTGCTCTGCAGTGTAACTGTGCCAAAAAGTGTCTCACTTTCGCCGGAGGTAGAGTAAATGTTGACGGCGCTGGCGCCAGACGAGGTGATCGGGTAGCCGGCCGGGAAATTGACTTCGAGCTGGCAACCGTAGGAACCTGCAGGCACGTTGTTGAAAGTCAAGAAGTTGGAGACGGAGTTGGCGCCGCCCGCGTCTTGGTGGATGTCGAAGTTGATGGGGAATCCTATGCTTCGCGGATAGGCAACGGAACAGGCGCGGCGCTCAAGGGGTGCGGATGAGGCAGTTGGTGCGGCGCTGGCGAGGAGAGAGGTGCTCAGGAGAGCGGCAACCATGGTGAACTGCATGTTGATAGTGTGGGTATGGAGAGTTGTTGGTTTGGTTGAGGCTGGCTTGTGGTGTTTTGGAACTGGTAGTGAAGAGTGTAGTTGTTGAAGCTGATAATGATATATTCTTGAAGGCAGACGAGTTGTTTTATACCTTTTCGTTGGATTTTTTCCACGATGGCACTGCTATTTCTGTTCACATCAGCACCTGCTTTGCGTTCGTATCTTCGCCCAGCTCCGGGCGGTACACCATGGATCTCGTGATCATCCGAAATAGCAGTCTATCACGAGCTCACTGCAACGGTCGTAGCATCGATGAATAATGCCTGTTCTGGTGCCGCTCGATTACTGTTCCCATACATCCTGGGGTGCATCGTGCCAGCCGCACCCAAGCTTTTCTGTGGTCGATCGCCCGTTGTGGATGGCGCTGATGACTGCGCCTCAGACAACCGTAAAGCTTACTGAGCTGAAAACGGCCAACCATTGGCGAGGCTTATGCGAATGAAATGTAACATTCGTTTTCTTGACGTCGGTTTGGTAGACAGCTGATCTTGATGATGGAAGGAATAGACGGTGCAGGTGCACTTGTCGTGGCGCAGTCTTTGGGGGACCGTGATGGTTTCCGATAGACTGGCGCACGTGCACTAAGTGCTCGAGCAGGGAGTGATGGAAGATAAATCTTGTCTCGGTTCAGCTGCGGTGGTAAGCAGCAATGCCAGTCGGCGCGCAAAGTCGACGGCATGTGTACGGTGCCGACAAAGCTGTTGGCAAAACCAGCTGGTTGTCGCTTGTCTATTTGTCGTAGTTGACATTATCAACATGGCCCAGGCAATATCACTACTACAATAGTGTAGATACTAAAATTGAGTATGCGGAGAATGGTTGCCTGCGTGTATTGCGTGGTTGTCCGGGAGCTGCGGGGGTTCCTGAGAAAGGTTTGACATCAGATCAGAGTCTCTTCGTAGCGCAGACATGATGGCAACGGCATTCGATGGGACTGAAGACGGCGACATTAGATGACTACACCACAGTTGCTGAGCTATGTGGAGAGATTGGAAGATGGGCTTGAGTTTGCGGCTCCCTGATCGCCTTGCGCTTTGCCTGATGCGAGCTAGTCATCAAACATCCGGTTATGGAGAGTCATCTTTTCACAAGCACACTTTCATCCCCCACCTCATGGATGTGCAACCAGGAATAATTAGAGTCGATTCTGTCTATTGTGACTCTTTAGATGGTATTTCCATTCGTTTACTTCGCTTTTCACAGCCGGAAAATGGAGTGTTTGTCGGTAAGCTCCAAACGTTCCGATTGGCGAACGCTCCCCATTTCCTGACAGCGAGCTATGTCTGGGGCGAGAAAGCGTACACGAAAACTACTATTCATTTAAACACTGGCCCGTTGCCGGTGCTGAATAGTCTTGTACCTTTCCTCAACATGGTCACGTCCCATGCAGACTTCGACGACAAGGATTGGTGGTGGATCGACAGTCTCTGCATCAACCTTGAGGATGGACATGAGCGAGAGGAACAAGTACGGATCATGGCAGAGATTTACAAAAGAGCAAGGAGGGCCATCGTATGGTTGGGCGAGGAGATCGAGGAGGGTAGCAACTGTACTGGTGCGATTGAGTTTCTACATTATCTTGCTAGCTTGCAAATTGCATTTAGTGGTGACGATTACGCGATGCGCAGAAATTTGGAGGATCCAGACTTTACATCGAAATGCGATGCAGTAAGCAATCTACTGTTTAGACCCTGGTGGACAAGAGTTTGGACACTTCAGGAGTTCGTACTTCCGAAGGAAGCGAAACTGTACTGCGGCAAGAAGAGCATTACCCGTGGGAAGTTCAAAAGTGCGATATACAGTATATTCCTTTGCAGCACAATTAGCCAAGATTTCGAGCACCAGCTTGTACCACGGAAAGCTTTTGACGGGGCCTTCAACCGGAGAAGAATACATCAGTGGTATACAAACCAAAATTCCCGAGGCATAAGCCTTATCTCTATCATGGCATATCTAGGCAATCATTCGGCAACCGACAGCAGAGATCGCATCTTCTCCGTTCTTGGTTTAATTACCTCACGGGACCGTGAGCTTATTGGTCCACCTGAATACACATCCAGCACCGAGCTCCAATTTGCGAAGCTCGTGCGATCCTTCTGGAACACGTATGGAAGCCTCGATATCATCTGTTTCGTACATATCTTCAGCCGCTATTCTGTTCCTAAAGATCCCGGCGCGGAAAATGCTGTCCCTTGGTGGGTTCCTGACTGGCGAGCCATGATCGACTTTGCATCGCCTGTACCACTGATGGCGAGTCAAAGTGCAAGCCAGCATATTGGCAACTTTAGGCCCTTGCGCTCTAATACCTGGAAGGCAAACTACGATGCCCCTGGATCTCAGCTGAGCAAAAAAGCGAATGTACGCTTCTCTGATAATCTGAAGGAACTGTGGTGTGATGGTGTCGTATTAGACACCATTCACGGACTAGGCGGACTCGACGACCGCGAGCTAAGGTGCCAAAGCTTCATCTGCGCGGAGTCGGGTCATGCAATGCTTCAATCTATAGGAGCTCAAGAAAGAGCCCCAAGATCCAATATGCTACCTATGGACTGGTTAGAGGCCATCGCCCGATCTCTCGTCCTCGACCGTCAGGACAAATACCTCTGCTTCCACGCGCCAACACACTATATCACTGACTTTCTGCACCTGTGTCGTGCCTGTATAGATGATGAACCGGTTGATTGGAGCTTCGCGAGTTGGTTCGATCAGAACAAGGGTTTACGATTCGGCAGTCAAACTCTGGAAGAGTTGATCTCCACGATTCCTACCCAAACGTCTTCCTCCCCACCACCACTTCATCGCCCTCCGTCATATCCAGCGCATCAACGTAACGACCCTGACTCCGATAAGCTTGACACATTCTTGTCAAGGTTTCATGACACAGTGCGTAAGAAGGCTCGGAGATTGATTGTCACCAGCGAAGGGCTCGTCGGAATGGGACCTTGCCGCGCACGAGAGGGCGATGTTGTTGCGGTGCTTTTTGGATGCAGCATTCCTCTTATCCTGAGAAACAGGGGAGAGCGAGAGGCGTGGCAAGTCATTGGTGAAGGATATGCGCACGGCTATATGAATGGAGAGGCTGCAGGCCTGCTCAAGAGAGGCAAGAAGAGTACGCATCGATTTCGACTAGTCTGATTGTTATACAATTCTTATCCGAGCCATGAAGGCGTTCACCAAGCGCTCCCTACCAGCGACGTGTAAAACCCAGGATGATCTAGCGTCCTTATGTCGCCGATGTTCGCACTCTCAAAACCCTTGCCTAGGGAACAAATTTAGGACCAATACCAAACCAGTCGGGCTCACGATCATGAACCCACATCCCGTGACCAATGGCCGAACTAGACCACTTCTCAGAGCTCACTCCGATTGCAAACACTGTCCAGGAACACCCGACGAATCTCCAGAACAAAGACTCTTTCAATCTTAACCCCTTGCCAAAGTCAATGACATGGTCCTCAACCATGATAATGATTGCTTGGCCAATGAAGAACGAGAATGCTGCATCATCGTCGAACGAGCGAAGAGTAAGCATAGAAGCTCCACCGTGCACGATACCTGAAATGCCGAACCCAATGAAGAGTTGAAGGTACTTCGAGGCGAAGGATCCTTTCGGGAGACGCAGAACATCACGGGCAAGGACGACTCCAGACGTAGAGCATATGCGGCGGCATTGTTGGTGCCAAACAGATCTACAGATTCAATCAGCCATTGATGCCTCCTTTACTCGGGGATTTCTGGCTCACGACCACGCTTTCCTCACGCTGACCAGTTCCGTAAGGTTCCCAAAGGCACTGGGGCAGTCCTTCGGATTTGCTAACCCTGTCACCACACTCACGACGCCATACGCGGAGTTGAACAATTCCAGGCTCACGTACGTCAAGACGATATGCACCCAAGAGTACCAAAAGCGGTGCCAAAATGGATACGAGGCGAAGCTAACTGCGGGTTTGAGTGTGGCGATGTCCATCCAGGAGCCGTGCGGGGAGGCTGCAGTGTATGCGTAGAGGATGTCTTTCAAGAAGTAGAAGAGTACAGCTCGAAGGGTTTTGCGAGCGATGAAGAGCCTTGCGATATGTAAGAATGAAAATGAGAAACGAGCGGGAAAAATGCGGCGTACATTCGCGGATAATCCGCATCGACTTCCACAGGCACATTCTTGACCTGACACGACCACCCAACATATCTATTCGTCGTCGCAAGTCGAACGCCCCACCACCATCTGCTCAGAAACCCAACGGGTACAAGGTCCTCGTCTCTTTTCTTCGCCACCCCGTTTAACTTTCCGTTGCCTATCTCTCTTCCAGTAGCTGCCTGCTTCTTATTGTACTGGATCTTATACCACGCTTCTTTATCAGGACTAGATAAAAGTATCCAATCTACGTAGACGAACACGGTGCTCAACACCAGGCAATTCATCGCATAGTGGTTGCCCCAAGGTCCTTCCCATTTCCGGTACAGACTCTGGCCGACTAGGAGAACTAATATTGGCAGACTGGTCGAGACGCGGAGGAGGTGATGTCTAGGCCCAATGGCGAGTGCGACGATGGTATTTAGATATAGAAGTGGAATCTGAAGATGAGCAAAAATAGGTGGTAATGCTAGTGATACCGCCATCTTTGGTAGATCGAGTGCGCGAAGAGACTGATCTCCATTTTGACTTTAGGCACCATGTGCTAGCTTTATAATAATTAGATATTGCTTACGGCGTGTTGTTGTAAATGGTGTAGTCTGTTGGGGCTCTTAGACCCACATGAAGGATGAAGCTGACTCGGGCCAATGGCAGTCGATTGTGTACGTGAGCGCAAAAGATCCTGGAGACATAATTCGGTCTTGCTGAAAAGGGTAAGCAGGGAGTCTTCAGTGTGCAATCTTAGACAGGAGGCCTTTCTTTACGCATCCCAAGCTTTTGTTCTTTCTACTCCTGTGGGGCTTAACCGCCTCCCGAGTGGAATGCGGTATGAGGGTGACGATGTCACGCTTCAAGCCCTCCGATATTTGGCTTCAGATAACTCTTCTTGCCGAAGTTACGCAGAGTGGGCAAGATCTATGGCAAAAGGCATTCAGATGACGATTCATCGCATAATTGGATTCCAAGTTTAACACCTCCAACCCCGTGCAATGCCTCAAAGGTATATCCGCTCAAGCCAAAATCCCCAATTCATGGTGCTATTATAGATCCACCTCCTGGAAGCTACCTCCATCATCATCGTCTTCAACGGATGCTTGCCCCGGCTTTGGCCTATTTGGTAAGCCAGCTTCTAGCGCCTTCTCATTATGTGACTCAGGTTCAGACTCATCCTCGTCGCTGTGCTCATCTTGCTCCTGCTCCTTCTCCTTCTCCTGCTGCGGTTTCAGGTCCTCCGTCCTAACTTTCTGCTCTTCCGCCTGGCTCTTCGGCTCTGGTGTCGTGGGCTCGCTCTTCTCGCTAATACTGTCCTTCGGGGGTGGAGGTGGAGGCGCACTATCTGTTTCGCGATCATGCGTCGGTCGTTCTGGAGTTGGTGGCGTAATCTCCGTTCTGGGACTCTGTATCGGACTCCTGACTTGCTGCTGCTGCTGCTGCTGCTGCTGCTGGTGTTGTGGTTGTGCATGCTGCGGCTGTTGTTGCGACGTTCCTGGTCCAACATTTCGTAATCTTGGGTCTGCGTTCAAGTAGTACCCTCGCACACCGACAATCCTGCCTTCCCTCTCACACCCTATGACCCAATCTGGCACCACGACGGGGATGTTGTTCTCAACCGCCTTTTCCCACGCTGGTCCTCTGCCCTCAGTGCATACAAAGTGTGTGGTATCAATGCGCACATTGTCCGCAATCTTGGCGCCAATTCTCTCAACAGATCGCTGCAGCGACTCGCGCAGAGCAGCGGGCATATGGCCGGGGGTTATGGTTATGCCAGAGAGATCCGTCATCTTGTGTGTTTGCACCTTCAACTTTTCACTGCTGAATGTGCCTGCGCTGGTCTTGAGCACCAGATGGAAGGTGTATTCCGTATCCACCGCCAGGCCACTCAACTTGGTGCTGTGTACCTCGCTCGGCTTGGGAATCGTGCCTGCCTTGCTACCATTGCGGTACAAGGTGAGGCTGCGTAGCTCGGCCGTGGCTACATCGATGGAATCCCACTCAAGGACTACCGAAGTTTGCGTAGCATTGCGACAGCGGATGGCAGGCGCTGAAGGTGTGCGCTGGCCAAATGTACGGAAGATCTCAGACTGAAGCTCGTGGAAGGCCTTGGCGGCGTCGGACTCGGCTTTGTAGTTTCGCCCAACGTCGATGTCGACTATGCTCCCCGATGAGATATCGGGAGGCAGTAGTATACTCGGGAACTCAATCTACAGTATGGTTAGTTGTTGGTGATTTGCAGGGATGCGCTTGTGCCTGGTGGAACTCCTGAGGCATTGGATTCTAAGGGGAGCGTACGAGGCGTTTGTCTTCGGTCAAGAGGACGGCAACGCCGGCATCGACCTTGCCGACTGTGAGAGAGACGAGCATGTTGTGTGTGCGGGTGAGCGAGTAAGGTTGAAGTATGGCGACGTATGTTTATGGGTAAAGCTGAAGCTCCCACGTTCCTGACTATCGACGGCGGCCCGAAGAACCGCCGATGGCAGGAGCTGTTCTTTCCTTCCCTCCCTCTAGGCATCCATCGTCGCTCCTCTTTCAAACTTCAACAACCTTTCAACCTCCTGAAAATGCCACGAAGCGCTGCACAGAGGGCTATCCGTCGCTTGAGACGGCAAATGGGGCATATATTTCCATTTACAAAGCTGCCAGCGGAGCTGCAATTGCTCGTCCGACTCACCAACTCGTACTGTAGTCCTAAGGTAAGTGCTGACTCTGAACACTAGATCCTCTGTAAGTGCGACCTCGTTTCTGTTGGGAGACTATTACGATTGAGCCCATACGTCAGAGGTTTGTTCCTTCGCTATCCAGAGACTGCATTGCGAGATATACTAGCGCACATACCGCCACCTATCGCGAGTCTTCTGCGCGTCTCCTGGGCCCTACATAATGTTAGCAACGAAGATTTCGACTCTATGAAGACACTAGATCTTCTACAGAGCATAGATCTTCTGCACTGGCCTTTCATATACCCACGCATTCTGACCAACAACGATGACCCCCTGGAGACCATCCATGCATTCATTGACCTTTCCACGGAGGTAAATGTAGGAGCTGGTTTGGTCGCACAAGGTTTGAATGCCGCCATGGAGGCTTTCGTGAACCCTCACGTAGTAGCGGCGCCTGTCGTCCTTTCATCCACCGAACACACCCGGGTTACCAGCAGCCTTTTCATTCTCAAGATTTACTATCAACTCCAGCTGAAGTTCAAGCACGGTGGCCACGACTGGTCAAGTGAATTTCCTGCCATGTCCATAAGAGCCCTTAAACCGTGGCAGGTCGAGCAGACCGCGTCTGTAGAACAGTTCCTTCAAGCATGTAAGAAATCGTACGATTATACCGTCTATAATTTGGTCGATAAAAGGTACACGTGCCAGCAATGCCTTTCTGAGAAGTCACTGTACTTTCGGAATTACTTCGAAACTGTTACCGGTGATACTCCCTTCACAGGTCCCATGATCTTCTCAAGAGCTACAACGATGTTCCACCGTCGTCATCGAGCTCAGCCCCCGTGGATGAGAGAGCCCGGTGACTTGGGTCATCCTTCGAGAGTCTCGCAGATTTCTACGCAGCTTAGGAATCATGGTTGGATGATCTACACTTCGTTCCCCGAAACCGGCAGGATGTCCCGCTACAAGTATCACCAATTGTTATTAAGCGTCGGACTTCTTTTCTGGGACCATGATCGACTAGTAGAATGGGGCATTTTGGATCAGGACGATGTTACGACCACCTACGAAGATTACGAACGTCGCCTTCGACGAGATCCAACTAATCGGAACCAACCACACAATTGGAGCCGCTATCGCTTTCGCGATCCAGTGTGTATAGAGAAGACGAAAGCTCGACAGGTTGTTGAATGGACGCGCTGCCAGGTTCAATGTACGTTAGAGGAATGGTTGTATCAGAAGACGGCCCTGGTAAGAATTAAGGAAGGTCGTCCGCCACTGCTGAGTAAGTACATTGAACCCGGTCTTGTTTGTCATACCTGTGGGCTGGATGGTCACCATGGATCTAAATGCGACGAGGGGAGCTGGTCTGATGATGATTCACCTGTGGCAGTAGAAAGCTGAAGGCGAGGGGACCAAAGGTATTTTCCACTGATTATCATTTTCGTACTGTCTTGCTTGCGTTCCATGAATGGATGTTCCTACCAAATAAAACTCCGCTTAAAAATTCGGGCAAGTCTCGATATATCATGAACGCCATAATTCCATTCTGCGAGTGACCATGCTGCTGAAAAGAGACCCAATGCTCACTCCCCAATCTATGCGCTATGCACAAACCTCATCTGCTAGAGTCAAGGTCCTCAAGCCAGATGACAAGACACTGGCTTTAGGATGCGAGATATATATCATTTAAAACGAATTTCTGGTCGCACGTCTCTTCTGTTATCAGCATACCTCCAGAATATAGCCCACAACCATCTCATGCGAAAGCTCGCTACAAAAGTTCATCATCGACCCACGCCCCTGGCGGTGCCTTCTGCACCGGGGCCGGCCCCTGAATCACCCCCTGAACCTCTTTGCCTTTCTTCGCCTGATACACATGCTCGACTGGCTCGTCAATATCCATAGGCGTCGCAGGGAGCACATCCTCCTCTTCACTAGACGAAGAGGCGCGACCTTCCGCTTGTTCGAGGCCGAGAAGGCTAGCATTTTCTTGGAGCTCCTCTAAAGTGGCGTTAAGAGAATTGAAGGTTCCATAGAGCCCGGAAGGATTATACGCATTGCTCATTGGCGTGAAAGGCTCGTTCTCGTTGAAGTCATCAATTATACGCTCGTGTGAGTTGGAGCCGGAGTGTGGTACGTTTGAGTCAACTTCAGCGCCTTTGGAGCGGGCTGACGTGGGATGAGGCGCGTTGAAGGGTTGGTCGTCTTGTAGGCTTCGGTCGTGAAGGGTACGGTGTGGATCATCCATTTCCTCATCTGAATCGTCCAACATGTTGTACACAGCGGCGATATCTTCTTGAATCTGATCACTAGCAGGTTGAGCTTCTTCAAGCCCCAGCTCGGGGACAAGGGCATGGGCAAGCCGGTCATCAGCAAAGTCCTCACCTTGCTGACCCTCTCCATCGTCGAAGTGACCTGCATTATTTTGCGGGTCGCGGTTCTCCTGGTCTTCGGCATTGGCACCTTGTGTGCCCTCCACTTCGATATCATCCGCGCCAGCTATCTGGTGACGGGGCTGCCCTTGATTGAAGATTATGCCCCGCGTTTCCATAAGCTCGATTCGATGCTGATCCAGAGCGTCTCCACGAGCCTCACCTTGGAGTACATTGATCGCTATCCGCTGCTCGGGAGCCAAGTGCTGCAGCACATCCCAGTCGGGGTCCTCAACTTCCTCGTCGTCGTCCTCGTTGTCCTCATCTGCCTCAGCACGAGCGCGAGTCAAACCATCACGGTTGAGGCCTGTGTCACGGTGGAACCCGTGTTGGTTGTAGCCGTCTTCATCATACGTTGCAGGGCCGTAATGTGGACAGCCGTGTAAACCAGGCCAATCTTTGCCGCAGATATAGCAGAAGTCATGCCCGCATTCGCATCTAAATGTAGTGAGCACAAATATGATGGTTTAGAAGCAAACGGGAGACTTACGTGATGTGGTTACAAGCCTCTGCTAACTCCACAGTCGCGCCGCAGACAAAGCACTCTTTGTAACCCTTCTCAGCCACAGTCTGCTTAAACTTCTTCTCATCCTCGTTTTGCTGGCATGTGTGGTTCTGCGTCCCGTGATCAAGCAACGTCTTGCAAGAACAACATGTCAACTTGCCACAGTCTTCACTCTCGCAAATGGCGTACGTGATTTTCGTTCCAGGATCTTCGACGTGCGATGTAGGATGCAGGAACTTTGCACAAGGTGGGTTGGCGCAGTAAACGCGGAACCTGCAGTCGTCAGCACTGAAGATAAGAATTTGTGTGGGTATACTTACTTTGCTAGGATCGCATATTCGCCCTGCTCCTTGACCTGATATGCCCAGGCTGTCTCGAACGAAACATAGTCTTCGTACTCATGGAGCATGAACATTTGGCCACAACATTTTGGCGGAAATAAGCTCTCACTTGCTGTAGCGCGCTCGAAGAAACTCGAAATATCATCTGCGCAGATCCAGTGACGTCCGCATGGCGCTTCTACGAGCAGTTCGCCTTCGGTCTCATCGCCGCCGCAGATCAAGCAGCTCTTAGACATCTTGTTATGATCGCTATATAGGTATTGCTTCGGTATTCTGTTTCAGGTTAGTAGTCGTAACTAAGCATGGAGTAGCAGGGTACATGTGAAGGTTGAGTTGAAATACGGAGCTTGGTTCGTTAGGCGGTTATAGCAGATGGAGAGTACTAGGAACAACTTTTGTACCTACCGGGTATGAGAATGTGACGCAATTGGTGTAGGCGAAGAAGGGGCAACTTTCACTATCACGACAGATTCGTGCTGTGAATACCAGATGGCCTGAGCTTAAGTCGTATCGGCGCTTTCGCCCAGAAATCTATCGGACGCGCAGGCTGCGGAGAACTATTGAAGTTCCCCCATGTGCTTGGATACGTGGGTATAGTCGTAGAGAGGTGTCCGAAATGTCAGCGGAATATCCTCACAACGAGCACATTCACGCTGGATACTGCTCAAAAACTCTCCAATAGTACGTGTACTTTATATATGCTCCTTAAGTCAATATAAAAGCCCCGTGTGCAAAAGCCGTTGCCGTTGCCAGTGCACCAAGCGAAAAGTCAAAACGAAGGTAGCTCTAGAACTAGGAATATAAAAGACCGACCAACAAACAACAAATTGCGGTCCGCTCTGTCCAGGAAAGTAAGAGGCAAGTGAAATGAAAGCGCTGAGTGAAAGCTTGAGGTATCTGAAATGCTCGGCGCAAAGTACATCAGGCTGACGGACATGTAGGCAGCCATCTGTGAAAATTCAAGCCTAACCTAAGACATCCTCACTGCAGCCTGCTCGCCAGCACAAGCTGAAATAGTAGGTGCTTAAAGATGCACAGAGATTCAGAGCGCACGCGTGCAATTGTCTGCATCTTGACATGTAGCGAGTTGCTTCACGGTGAGTGGTGGTCGCTGAGCTCACATTGTGGAAGGTTTAGCCGACAGCATCCTCGACTAGCTCACCTTACCAGCAACCCAGCAAGTCGATGCTGTAGCGATTCTAGTGACAGGAGGAGGGTACGAATATTCGTATCACCAATTTTCATTTATATTCAGGGTATGGACGGATCCATTTGGCGGACTAGCTTCTACCGCTGTTCACCTATTTATACCGCAATGCCGATGGACTCGAGAATATTTACAAATTAGCTACTTGGCCTATACATCTATGGTACATACCTTGACACGATACCCAAACACCAAAACACCAGCGCATTGGAATGCCCAATGCCACACTTCTACCTTCCGTCCAACCACCTCCCACCACCGGCGCCTCCTGGTCTTATACCAGCTTTCTTCTCACTACCCGCAAACTTCTGCTCATCTTCTTCCCATTTCTTTCTCTCCATCCGCCTCCTAGCTGAGTATGCCCTAGCAAACTTCCATGCTTCAGTGTCAGCTGGATTCCATTGCTCCACCGCTTCCACAACGGTCTTCATGTTCCGGTCTTTACTTTTGATCGCATCTCTTGCCCTTCTTAATCGCTCTTCTTCCCTCTTAATCCACTTCTCGTCCGGTTTTTGTTGGCCTTCAATAGGATCCGGCTGTGCAGGGCGTGGGAAAATGATTAGTTCGGACGTGTCGCTCGGTGAACTCGGTTCGCTAGTGGTGGAAGCAATCTGAGGCAGATCGAAGCCAAAGATCCAGTCCAGATCGCGTTGGGTGATGCGCTCGGCAGTGAGCCACAATGTGTGTGCCGGTGCCGCAGCTACAAGTTCCTTGAACTGCAGTACACGGTATGATTCTGTATGTTCTTCTGGTATTGATTTACGAGTCAATTCCTTAATCCATAGGTCGCGCTTCGCATTGTTGCGAAGGAAATTGCTGTCTAAAGTGTCCCGGGTGTAATGCAAAGAGGTGATCGTGTATGGATGCGGAACGGTTCCAATTGTGAATAACTTGGTCGTGTTAACGAATTCAGGAAACTCTTGAAGCTTCATCGCTTTGTTCGCATCACACGGTTTGCACTTCGGTCGATTCGGTGGGCAAGACTTTGGCATTGGTGAAGTTGGGCACTGAGTCAGGTTGCGCGCGATTTCGGTAGCTTCGTACATTAATGCGGTCGTGTGTTCGGGGAGCGGTTTAACGACTACAACGCCCTCAGGGTGTTGCTCCTGAAACGTCAAGTGGAGATGCGAGTTGATTAGATTTACGAGAAGGTCAAGACCTTCAGCTTGTGTCGTATTGGTGAGCTTATCGGCGACCGTCTTATACTTGCTAGAGATGGTGTCCATAGTATATGATGCGACGCCATTTGCCTTTGCATCGACCGCAATATCTTTTGAAGCCAGGAGGTTGACGACTGCTCCACCTTCCTTCTTTGCCAGCTGTGTGATCTTGTCCTCATTGGCGGTTACATTCTTCAGAAGCTGGTTGGTCATGACTTTCTTGAGTGCATCATCTACAGCAGTGCCTTCCCCAAAGAAGACAGCATTGTCGAGAGACTGGATTCTTGACAATTTGGGATACTCGTTTCGCCGTAGGAAGCCGAGCATTGGGTTCTCGTACTCTGCCATAGGAAGCGCTAGCCAATTGGCAAGGACGCCGCCGCCCATATGCCCCCAAGCTAGCCAACGCATGATCTCAAGCTCGACCTTCGGTCCCAGCTTCATGCGCTGGAAGAACTGGTATTGTGGGTGCTGTATAGCTTCGGCGCGGGATAGCACTTGCGGTTTGAAGCCCTGGGCCCACCAAGCACGTCTCCAAGCCAAAATCAGTCTATTCTCCGCCTCGGAGATCTCCTTATCCTGCTTCTTTGGCACATCATAGTAGGTATAGATGGGCGGTCGTTCGCGGAGAGGAGGGAGCACGACGCGATTTTCGTCCAGGGCTATAGACGAGGAGAAGGGGTTGCGCCACTTGAAATCGCTAAGCCATTCGATTGCGCGGTATGCACTCGTGCTGGTGCTGTTGGGCTGTATAGGAGGTTTATGCGCCGAGGGTCCGAATGGGTTGGGTACAGCGGGGAGCTCGCCCAGGTCAGGCACATGTGGGTGCTTGACTGCATCTGCTACCTCTTCGTAGGTCGGCAGGCTTTCACGCGAGGGAGGTCCGTAGAAAGTCAAGTTAACTACGATGAAGACTATCAGAACGATGAGTGCCTGGAATCTCCGTGGTGGCATCTGAAGCGTGAGCGGCCGGCCGAAGAGGGTCCGTTGCACGGGCATTTCGAAATCGAGGGGAGGATGTAGAAAGGAGCGGAGAAGGGGCTATCGCGCCATTGAGGTATGAGGTTGCAGGGAGAGGGAGCCGATATCCGTGGTAAGCCTCAGGACAAGCCTTTAGGAGACGTGGGCACCGGTGGAGCGGACTGTGGGCCAAGAAAGTGACCGAATGTGGTCGACACGAGACCGTGAACGAGCGACAAGAAGGTACAGAAAGCCAGTGGTCGCAATGAATGCACCCTCTCCTAGTGACGCGTCGCACAAGGGCAGAGGTTTGGCGGAGGTGCATGCTTAGCATAGGGCTGAGGATCCCACACGTCGCTAGTGGGGGTCAAAGTCCCCGGCCCCGATGTCGCATGAGTCGAACAAATTCACCCTATGCGTCATTCCTCAATTTACCCTTTGCTACCGGTCCTCTTCCCTTCAAGTCTCCTAGAGGGATGAGTTTCGACTACCTGTAACATCACTCCTTTCCCTCCGTAGACGACGCATGAATTGAGCCATCGCGAACTATTTTCCCACACGCGCACAATCGCAGTGACCGCACGAAACATTTCCCCGCGACACTTCCACGACCCATTGAACGCAACAATGGCCTCTCTTACCAAAGGAGAGATCCCCGATCCTACAGCAGACCTCCATTGGTCTGACTTCAAGGGCCCAATTCACGAAATATTTGCTGCAAATGCTCGCAAGCATCCAGAGCGACCATGCGTAGTGGAGACGGCCACGAGCAGAATACCAGAGCGCAAGTTCACCTATAAGCAAATTTCAGAAGCGACCTCGATACTAGCGCACCATCTCGTGCAAAATGGCATACAGAGAGGGGAGGTTGTTATGATCTTCGCCCACCGAGGAGTGGATCTCGTGGTAGCTATTATGGCTGTGCTGGCGGCAGGAGCGACCTTTTCAGTGCTGGACCCATTGTGCGTCTATCACGTCCGCTGATCATGCGAAGTACTAATTGAACGCCAGATATCCACCAGACCGCCAGTGCATCTACCTCGAAGTTTCCCAGCCGCGCGCCCTCGTGGTCATTGACAAGGCCACTCGAGAAGCCGGGCCTCTCTCTGACCAGGTGCGCAACTACGTCAAGGAAAACTTGCAGCTGAGAACGGAGATACCAGCACTCGAGCTTAGGGATGATGGGACACTAGTCGGAGGATCCGTGGACGGCAAAGATGTTTTGGAGCAGCAGCAGAAGCTCAAGGCAGAGCTACCGGGAGTATTGGTCGGCCCTGACTCGACGCCGACGCTTTCATTCACATCGGGCTCAGAAGGAAAGCCTAAGGGTGTCAAGGGGCGACACTTTTCGCTGACTCATTACTTCCCTTGGATGGCAGAAACATTTGGACTGTCTGAAAACGACAAGTTCACCATGCTTTCCGGCATCGCCCACGATCCCATCCAACGAGATATCTTCACTCCACTATTTCTCGGCGCACAGTTGCTTGTACCAAGCAAAGAAGATATTCAGCATGAGAAACTTGCTGAGTGGATGCGCAAGTACGGTGCGACGGTCACACATCTTACACCTGCCATGGGCCAAATTTTGGTCGGAGGCGCTTCGGCGATATTTCCCACTCTGCATCACTCTTTCTTTGTCGGGGATCTACTTATCAAGAGAGACTGCAGGAGACTACAGAATCTAGCGCCCAATGTCCGAATCGTCAACATGTACGGCACGACCGAGACACAGCGAGCAGTCAGTTATTATGAGCTACCGAGCTGTACAGAAGCCCCTGAGTTCCTTGACACTATTGGCGAAGTCATTCCAGCAGGTCGGGGAATGAACAACGTCCAGCTGCTGGTAGTGGATCGCGAAGATCGAAACAAGATCTGCGAGCCCGGTCAGAGTGGCGAAATCTACGTGCGAGCTGGCGGTTTGGCCGAGGAATACCTGGGTCTACCAGAGATGACCAGTACTAAGTTCGTCGACAATTGGTTTGTAGACAACCAGAAATGGGTAGAGCAAGATAAAAAGGCGGTGGAGAGCCAGGGAGTGGCTGAGCCATGGAGAGACTTTTACAGGGGCCCACGCGATAGACTTTATCGGTCTGGAGATTTGGGTCACTATGGTCCGGATGGAAACGTCCACTGCACTGGACGCGTCGATTCACAAGTCAAGATCCGAGGTTTCCGCATCGAACTCGGTGAAATTGACTCACATCTCTCTGCACATCCTCTGGTTCGCGAGAATGTCACGCTGCTCAAGCGCGATGCCTACGAGGAGCCAACCCTTGTCAGTAAGTATCAAGTTGCCCTAGTCACCTACTATCGGCTAACGTGCTAGGCTACATCGTTCCTGAAATGAAGCGATGGTACGACTGGCTGGAGGAGCGTGGCGCGAAAGACCATGACACTGTGGAAGACACCAGCCTGGTCACACTGCTGAAACGGTTCAAGTACCTTCGAGATGACGTGCGCGAACATCTCAAGAAGAAATTGCCTGCTTATGCGGTGCCATCGGTTATCGTCCCGCTGATTCGATTCCCGTTGAACCCGAACGGCAAGGTCGACCGACCAGCACTGCCATTCCCCGAGCCAGCCGAACTAGCTGCAGCAGGCGCCAGACGTCCCTCACAGCTCGGTGCGGCTCTGACGCCCACTGAGAAGACCATGGCTGGCATTTGGGCAGGACTTCTAGGTGATCGAGGCGTGACAGCTGATAGCATTAGCGGCAGCGACTCGTTCTTCGACCTTGGGGGACATAGTATTATTGCTCAACAGCTCCTCTTCAAGATCCGCCAAGAATGGAAGGACATTGACGTGCCAATGACTACTATCTTTCAGTATCCAACACTACGCGGCTTCTCAGCCAACATCGACCAGGCCATGGACCCTATTGGTTTACGTCTCGATACGGCTGAAGCGATTGAGGACGACCCAGAAGACGAAGCGTACTCAGCAGATGCAAGAGACTTGGCCACACAACTAAGTGACTTCAAGACAAGGGAACCTTTGAAGCCGGGTGAGGAAGTGCACACCTTTTTGACCGGCGCTACCGGTTTCTTGGGAGCCTACATTCTCCGAGACATTCTGTCAAGGCCAGGTAAGGTCACTGTCCTGGTCCGAGCGCAGAATATCGACGCAGCGCTCAGTCGTGTACGTCAAACATGCCAGGCATACGGTATCTGGGAGGATGCTTGGGAGTCTCGTCTTGAGCCCCTTGTCGGCGACCTGGAGAAAGCAAACTTCGGCCTCGCTGTAGACACTTGGAACAAGCTCGCAGATTCCGTCGACGTGGTTATCCACAACGGTGCGCTTGTGCATTGGGTGTTACCATACTCTCGTCTCCGCGGTGCTAACGTGGTATCGACCATGACTGCCCTCGCCATGTGCGCGGTCGGCAAGTCCAAGAACTTCGGTCTCGTCAGCTCGACCTCTGTTCTAGACACAGAGTACTTCGTGAAGCTATCTGAGAAAAGCCTTGCTGAAGGCGGCACAGGCGTTCCAGAGGCGGATGACCTAGAAGGCGCCCGCAAAGGTTTGGGAACTGGTTACGGTCAATCCAAGTGGGCCGCGGAGTATCTCACTCGACAAGCCGGTAAAAAGGGCCTCAGTGGCTGCGTGATCCGTCCTGGCTACGTCCTCGGCGACCCTGAATATGGCACCACCAATACCGATGACTTCCTTGTACGCATACTCAAAGGCTGTGTCCAACTCAAGTCCCGGCCCGACATCACAAACACCATCAACATGGTCCCTGTAACACACGTTGCCCGCGTCGTTGTGGCATCCTCCTTTAATCCACCCATCTCACCCCTCGGCGTTGCACAAATAACCTCGCACCCCCGCATCACATTCAATGAATTCCTCGGCAGCCTCGAGAAATTCGGCTACAACGTGCCGCAGGTGCCTTATGCGGAGTGGAAAAAGAACATGGAAACTTACGTGGCAGATCGATCCGGAACGAAGGAAGAAAGCGCACTTCTGCCACTCTACCACTTTGTGACAGGAGATCTTCCTGCTGATACCAAGGCACCCGAATTGGATGACAGAAATGCGGCGGAGGCGTTGAAGAGGGATAAAGCATGGACTGGTCAAGATTGGAGCGCGGGTGGTGCAGTCACAGAGGATACAGTGGGTGTATACATCAGCTACCTCATCGAGCTCGGCTTTATGCCTAAGCCTGAAGCAAGGGGTGTTAAGGAGTTGCTCATGAGCAAGATGACGGATGTTATGAGAGAAGGAATGAAATTAGTCGGTGGACGGAGAGGTGTATAGATGGCACAACCAAAAAGGGAATATGGTGGAAGTCTGCTTTTGCGACAAGGGTAGACAAAAGGTGCAGGATTGTCTTCAGCGTACTCTAAACGGGTGCCCCTTGCCCCTTGGGTATATCTTGTCGAGGTTAATCTCATTCATTCATCCAGTACCACCAGCCCGATTCCCCATTAACTCTCCCACATCTCTCCTTACCTCATCAACCAACCACTTCACCACAAGCTCATTGTCCTGCTCATTCCTCCTATCATAATCCCTCTCCTTCTCCCAATCTCCATCCCTGTACTTATTATTATACACTCCCCTCTCCATCACCCTATTCCCATTCACAAACACCATCCACCAAATCCGTCCACTCACAGCCTCCCTCCTACTCCCATCTCCACCCACGAGCTCACCAACCACTTTATAAACAGCGAAACAGCCAGCTTCACTAGAGAAAGCGCCATCGGGCTCGATTTTGGTGGTCCAGCCTTCCATCCAGGACTGTGACGATAAAGATGAGTGGAGGGTCTTGAGGACTGTAGTAGCGCCTTCTTGGGAGTGGAAGACGAAGACCGGGCGGCTGGTGAGAGGGCGTTTGAAGAGGTCTTTGGCGCTGGCGTTAGTGATGGTGGCGGTGCAGAGGATCCATTCTCCGGTTGGAATGTAGTGGGTAGACGGCATTGCTGGTGATGGGTTTCGAATTGGGCATCTTGGAGACTATAAGATGAAAGTTAGGATAAGAGGTGTTTAGTGTCAAGCATTAGTCGATTGTTATATGCGTTTGATGCTTGATTGCTCTAGGTTTGCTGATGGCTTGTAACTGAATTTTCTCATTTTGGGCTGGGATTTCAGGAGGATCGAGGAGGAATATGCATAAGGACAATCAGTTGGTAAAGGTTATAGAATAATGAACTAGGATCTTCTTCGTTCACCACACTCTGTGACTTCAGAAACTGATTCCAGGGCGCCGCGTATTATTAATTCTGTGTAGTACCTATTGCTGCTTCTTCCACATGAATGTCCCGAAGTCACTCTAGATGACCATCAGGTTCATTCTTGAGAAGGATGCCATATTGGGTTAGTCCTTGCTGATGGCTTGGCAGCTGTAGCGCTTCCTTGTTTCCTTGCAGCCTCAGACCTCACCTCATCTTTACTCTAAAAACCTCAGTACCTTCCTCCAGGCTTCGAGGCTAAGCTCTGGTTCAATACACCCTGACTTTATCAATGTTGCCTCCGCTATGCGACAGACACTCGGTTCGACTTAGGCGAGGTCTTGAACGATGAGAACGCCACCATGCGGGATCTCAATACGAGGACAAAATTGTCCGTTGAGTCAGGCGGCGCAGACTCCCATTGTGGTATCAACCACCCGGCGATCATCTAGACCTCGCAGAATCGAGTTCCGCTTCCCTTTGAGAGCGTTCAACAAGCAATCTTCAAGACCCAGCCAATCGGGTATATTTGCTTCCCTTTTGGTCGAAGTATTGGATTAGTCGAACCGAATACGGTGATTCACCGGGTCCTTGCAGATGCGCTTTCGACCATTCAAGCGCCACGTGCTCCGAGCTTTTCAGAAAATCCAGCGCGGTGTTACCCGAGATGCGGTGTGAATAGTTGCAGCTGAAGGGGCGGCGTAGTTCGTTGGGGAGTGCGACAATAGCCGAGATGAGACCTGGTCGGCGTGGGGGAGGCGGAGAGTGAGACATTGGAGGAACCTTAAAAGTCAACCATCGCAAGAGGAAGGAGCGCAGGCGGAGGCAGCAATAGGTAAAACCGTCCTGCTTACCAAAAGTGACATTCATTGTACCAGGTCAACACCCGCGATTGCCGAATTGCGGGGAGCGATACTACGTTGCGTGGAAACTGTGGGGAAAGCGTACCGATGGGATGACAGGGGCAGACTACGAAGTGCGTCAAAGCAAAATCGGACATCTGGTAGGTCGGAACGACATTGGAAGGTGGTAGCGCTGGCTGTTTGGACCATCTAAAGCCACAACTCCGGGTGCCAATTCAGTACAAGCCGCCGACCCCTGCGTGGCAACGGGCCATGTGCAGCATGATGGTTCATGTTCTCGGCTTGGAATATCAAAACCAGTTTAATTTCTCCTTGCGGCCGGACTAAAAGGGACCCCTCTTTTCCAGTATCGGTCAGATACAATTACCTGGGCATCGCGCGGAATCCCTTGCTAATAAACCATGCCCTTTGGTCTTTGCACCGACATCACCTCTCCCATCACGCAATGACGCCGAACTACTTTCACAATCTCGCTCTTTCCTTCGAACTGTTCGTGGTCCTCGCACAATGTGCTCATCTCAACTACTCTGGAGAAGCAGTTACCACTCGATTCTGGGACTGCTGTAAACCGTCATGCGCTTGGGATGGGAAAGCAGATGTTTCGAAGCCGGTGGTATCATGTTCTGCTGACGACAAACCTACGGATATGGCTGCTGGAACCGGTTGTAAAGGTGGTTCTGCATTTCAGTGCTCTAACCAGCAACCGTGGGCGGTAAACGACACCGTATCTTATGGATATGCCGGCGTTTTCATCACATCGGATCTCACCCACGGCGGTATCGAGGGGGCGTGGTGTTGCGCTTGCTACCAGCTGGATTTCACCAGTGAACCTCTCATTGGCAAGAGTATCATCGTTCAAGCTTCAAACACAGCCTACGACTTGACATCTACAAATCGATTCTCGCTTGCGGTAAGCTCTCCAAATGCCAGATGTACATGTTCTGAGGCTGAGTCTCCTGCAGATACCTGGTGGAAACACCACTTCAACAAATGCCTGCGCCCAGCAGTATGGGTTGAGCCAGTCTGTGTTCGGTCAGGACAATGCTGGTGTCAGCTCCGTAGACGACTGTCAAAACCTGCCCGAGCCATTAAGAGCTGGATGTCAATGGAGGTTTGATTGGTTCAAGGACGCATCCTATCCAAGGTACTCGTGTCGACTCCGACAACATAGCATTGTTCTAACGTCACACAGCGCAAAGTTCAAACGCGTAGTTTGCCCCGCCGAAATTACTGCCAAAACCAATTGCATGCGTAACGACGACAAACAACTAGCAGGCGAGACATCCACCGCGCCCAGCATCATCCCAATCTCCTCCGGAATGGCTGCGTTCGCCGCGGTCCTGCTAGGCCTACTATCGATATAGTATCGGTGACGACGCTGCACGTCAATCCTTCTGGACCTAACGATCGCCACGTTTTTGACTTCTTGTCTCCATTGTTTCGCAAGGGCCCTTCCGTCAGATGATGAGGACCGCCCCGCCCATATCATGCATGGATACCCTACCAATAAAACACTTGCATTAACACGGCAGGAAACCGCATCTTGGAAAAGCGCGCGGTAATACCTCCGCAACTTATTCACTCCCGGAGTTGCCGTCGACTCACGAGGCCTGATGTTTATGACTGGACTTTGCTCTTCTCAAGCTCTTGTCGCCAACGCGACGAGGCAAATGTACGCTATTACATATTTGACTGCACATATTGGCGTTTTAATGGTATTTCTTGTCGCCATCATGGCTATCTTTTGGAGCGAGAAGTGCTCCGATTCAAGTTTGTTCAAATATGAGCCATTTCATGACGCTCGCTTGGCTTTGGGTTTGGGGTTTGATGGAGGAGGAGGAAGAGGAGGTACCTACCGAGGTGTTGCAATCCTCAAGGTGAAACATGGAACGCATGAAAACCTTAAGAATTTCAGGAATGGGCCCACATGTCAACTGCCCACAACAGCTCCGATCCGTAGTAGAACAGTCCTATCAAAACTTCTTCACCGCCACCATTGTGCCTTGTCACTATTCGCAAGCTCCAACTCTATTTCGTTGCGAAGCGCTACGAGCCCTTCAAGATATTATCCCTCTAACCCACCGCATCTCAGCACGTCCAGTAATCCTGTCTTTGACTTGCTTTGCTAGCCGTGCCATTTATCTCCACAACAAAGTCTTTAGTCATTTAGGCAAATGAAATTGTGGTCGCACAAGGATGAAAGTCTTGCACAAGGAAGGGTCTCCGGCTCCGGATGCAGGCTGGCACATCAATGCAGTTTATCCATATCACCCGTGGGGCTAGTAAATTGCAAGCTTAACCTTTCCCACGGAAAAATCATCTGGGCACGGGCAAATGACGAGCGAGGATTTGCCCCTCATTTCGTGTCACACGAGAGGTTCCTGGGGACATGCGTGGCCGGTATGAAGGGATGATTTGATGTGTGGCAGACTTGGTTGGAAGTTCGGAGATGGCGTTCACCCACCCAGCTCGTCTCGCTTACCGTTTCGGTACGGATACGGAACGATCTTTTGCAGTGCATGATCGGACGCAATGACACAAACTTTTCGACACGGTTTGTTGAATAATGAGTGGCGTTCAAAAGTGCACAGCTGATGCAAACATCATGATCTTACGATTCGAACAGCGATGATGCTGGAAGGGTTTCGCGCCTTGAAGCGATGACGCCCTAATCCTGCGCTTTGATGCGAATGTAGACCTTCGATATCGACCATGACAACACTCCTCTAATGTTATGTTGTCGGGGAAGGTTGCAATTGCTACTTCCGCTATCGGGGCGAGGCTGTGGCGCCTTGGACCGTTGTGCAAACTGCTGTACTCCATGGTTCGATTCCTTCGAGTTCTGGATTTTCGGTCGCGACGACGCCAGCTATGATCTCCCAGCCTATATCGATAAATGCAAGTCATTCCAGAATAGCTAACAGGTATCTTGACTCACCGCAGAGAACGCTAGCAGTCTAGGTCAGCCAGCAAAATTTGGATTCTTCCACAGCGAAGGCGCTTGCTCCGAAGGTTGCTGATTCTGCGGGAAAATAGGCCAGCGTGATCAACACTGCCCCTGCGTTCTAGTCGCTTCAAGTTGCTTCCCACCAAGATCGTCTGTGGGTTACCCCAGATCCGTTCTCACTTGCAGGGCAGGGGCCTGTTATGTACCCCTGCGGCCTCACGGGCCTGAGCGCCGACATGGCGCGTGTGACACGGCGGGCTATGGTTGGCAAAAAGAGCTTACTGTGGTAGAGGGCTGGAAGTGTCCTGTGCTGCCTCGTGGACTGGTAAACATGCTGACTCTCTGGTGAACTCCCAGTGCGTCTACCGACACGGTCGCGAGTTGAGAGAGGAGCATAGTCGGATGACGTATGCTTCGTGGTTGAACAGTACGGTAATGTAGCTTCTCTATCAGCAGCCTTGAAGCAGTTAAGCCAAAGTTCCAAATCTCACGCTAGGTCGACGCAAATACAAGGTGTTGAAGTTCCATTATGCAGTGTTCATGATTTGTTCATTCTTCTCTATGGTATCATCATAACTTGGGTTGAAATGGGTATATCTCGTCATCCTCATCTTCATCATCCTCAATCCCTCGTAATCTGCACGGCGTCAATGGCGTTATAGGGCTCAGCGTCGCAGTCGAATATCTCCTCGTTGGACTCAGCGGTGGACTATCCAGATCCATACTCTTCCAACCCATCTCCTTGCTCTCCACTAAAGTCGGTGCTGAGCCCAGACTTCCAACACTTCTTACGGTATCTAGCATGTCACCCTTCTCGCAGGAATTGGCCGTCTCATACCGATCCATGCTATTTCTTCGCGATCTTGGGAAATATGATACCTTCTTGCGGTATTCTCCCGTGGTGATGATTCTTGCTGGGTAGCGTGGATCACGTTCAGTTCGAGCGTCTGCTCCTGATCGCGTGGCCAGGCTACTGGAGAAGTCATCCTGGATGCAGGGGAGAATCTTCTGTACCACACGGTTCTTTCTAGCGGCGCGGCTGATGTCTGAAGAGTTTGATGTATTCCATTGCCAATCACCTCGAAACTCCCGCTCCAAGGGCGTTGCCTTAGTCTTAAAGTTGAAGACCCATCGTGTAACGAGACCGCGCAGGATTGGAATGTTGGCTACGATTATTGCGACGTTGTTTTCGATATGGTTGATACAGTAGTCGATAGGATAGGTCCAGTCCGGCTTAAAGAGTGTGAAAAGGCGGTCGCGATATGATAGATAAATCTTCGCCGCACCAATTGCAGTGACACTGGTTGAGCGTTAGTTTATCCTTGCGCCTCAATTGCCCAACGAATACTCACGCTAAACTGCAAGTGAAGACCGCTAGCACTACCAAGCGTGATCGCAAGCGTGCGCTCATCATTCTCCTCACAATAATGAAAGGGATCGGTAAGATAAGTACATCGGTAAGAAGGTTGGCGCAAGTGACCCAGATCAGCATTTCGCCCATCTTGTGACGACCCATGCAGTGCAATCCGCCGAATGTCCTGGGCTTCCAGGTATTTCCTGTCATTGGCGGGCAGATGAATATATAGAGGAACCATGGGATCAATGCGCTTCCAATGGTGAATATCAAGATGGCGTAAAGGACTTTCTTAAGCCATTCTATGACCGAGCCAGCGCGAAGAAGAAGTAGAATGATTGAGGCCTTTACGAGTGGTAGGATCGGAATATTCAGAAGGTTGAACGCCATTACCACCTAAAGATTTTCAGCAAAGTCTGCAGTACGGCACAGGAAAGTCTTACGGCGTAGTACTCGTCGTAGTCCGGTTCTATCTCGTCCGGTGGCACCTCCCAGATATGGACGCCGACATGCCACATCTTGACATCTGTACACGTTCAGTAACTGACGCATATTGCGACTAAATGATAACACTGACGTCTATGCGAAGGTCCTATGAGCGCAATCGATAATAGTAAAGGAAAGATGATCAACCAGTCATCTGCGAGTAACGTCAGCTTAAAGCGCACAAGCAGCCCCGGAGTACATACCCCAGCTCAACCTTAAACTCAACTTTCGTCTTGTGTATATCCTCAGAGCCACGAATACCGCTGCCAGTAAGGGCGTACCGTATATCACCCCCAGGCAGGTGAGTTGGAGAGGATAGGTAGGCATTTCGACGACCTGCTGTCGGGTTCCTGGTGGAATCGCGAAAACCACATTGCGCGGTGCTCGTGGGTGGGCTTTCTCATATAACCTAGGCAAGGTAGAGTGCAGCTACCCTTGTTCTCTGTGCCCAGGCACGGACAGCCGGCCCTCCAGGCGTCCCCCGCAGTCTGTACTCAGTGCATATTAACACACTGAACCGAATAAAGCATTACGACCCTCCTATTTGCCCCGCGGGCTGATCTTCCGCCAGTTGTACTCACGTGGACCTGCTTAATGGCCATACTATACTATCTACTATCTCATGTATTCGCCATCGTGATTGAACTCGACTCGTTTGCCATGGTGCGACGTGAATGATATCGCGCCTTCCATCTACTTTCATCAATTCTCATACACACAAGAACCACACCACGATGTGGTGGCTTGCATGCGAGGTACCGGAGCAATGCAAGCCGGTCAGTTCCTGTGTCGCTTCTCGCTTCTACATTTGTGGCTGTCAGAGGTGTGAGAATTGGGTGTGGTGCAGATTTTGCCAATGCTGCATGAGTGCTGGCCACCGCAGCGTCATTTCACGAACAGCACCACGACCAGCACTGAGCACTTGGTGTAACCATTTTTTCCCGCAGCCTGGATAGCGTGGCTGGTCGCAGCTTGTTCTAGTAACCGATCCCTGTTATATACGAATCTGGGGCCGCCGCTTAAAGTCTGACACCCAATGAGATGCCACTTGGAGAGTAAAGATGAAGCAACGAACAGAACATGAAGTGGAGATACGGAGTATCAAAGAGCCGATAGACGGTTTTGTGTGTACTACAGCCATTTGCCATCGCGCATGGGATTTGCGAGGTGTTGCTGGGCAAGGGTTTTGAGAAGTCGTGGAGATTCCAGGGGCGCGGCTCCAGTTTGTCAAGTGTCAAGTTCCACACCAGCGACGCTTCGAGAACGGAGCCACCATTGGACAAAACTCCCTTTTGAGTAAACGTAGAACTGGTTTAGCGGACAAAATCCGGATATTGTTCGTTTCAGAGGGTCACACTAGGGTTGGCCATAGTTAACTAACGGTGACTCGAGATAGCCATATACGTTCATTTACCATCGTTGTGACCGTGGATATGGGACGAACCAGATATGACGAAACTGCCGACGATTCTGTATCCATGTACATTGCTCCGCATCGAAGCCGAAGTAGCTGATTGAATGAGGTTCGTCGGGCCGTCGCAGAAGTACCTCGGTACCTCATCACCCTACTTTTCTGTTTAGGATGGGCTGCTTGGTCGTTGTTTTAAAGAATCTGAACTGACGAATCCTCGTTGTTGACCTGTAGAGGTTCGTGATTCCGGGCGTGTTCCTATCCTTGACAGCAACGCAGCTCGACGAGCGACAATATTGCATTCCATGCATGGCGCGATGCGCCTATAGCCGCTTTCGCTGAATCGGAAGATGGTGTGGATGTGGAGGCGATGAGACGGAAACCAAGAGCGAAATCGTGGAGTCGTTCAACCCGAAAGCGTTAGCCCACTTTACCATCGCAAGTAAATGCTCACGTGTGTCTCGCTAGCTGCTCCCATACTCTGCTCCATTATTCCCTAATATTCGTCTTCCATACCTCGGGACACTATTGGCTAGAAGTCGCACTGCGCGATGCGCACAACCAAGAGTAGCACGAAGAGCCTAGACAGTACCGGTACTTTCTTCTGCAACGACTTGAATTGAACTTCTTGAAACAGTTGCTATTGCAATAGGTTCTCTTAACTCAAGTAGGAAAGACCTTGATAGCTCACTTTAATATGTGTTTGGCCCATTGACAAGTGATGAGGTAGTCATTCAAGATATCTGTCCGTTAAGGGCAAACACAGCACCGCATCATCATCCGCACAGGAAGATATATCACGAAACGGACATTCTTCACCATGAAGTACTTACAAAACGTACACTACATGAATGAAATCGAAAAGATTTTGTCATCTCAGAGTGGTGGGTTATGGTTCGAGTTCAGCTAGGTATTTTGCGCGTCTGCTGAGCCGATGACATGTTCAGCGTTGTCCACTTCGCTCACTTCACATATGTACATTTTGATCGCGTCATTATTATATACTCTCCCTCCTCTCGATCTCCTCTTAAGTGCTCGCGCATGGCCAAGGAGGAATGGAAGATCGAGAGCAAAGCACGATGATCAACCAGAACAACAAGCTGGTGGCAGCGGTCACGACAACATGCCATGGCACATCTCCACCCAGCACGCTCAAGAAGGAGCTGATGACCCCGGCCACTCAGACTAGCAACGGTTCGCGCACTTGGTGGCCAAATTTAGAGGCGGTTTTGCTGGTCATTTCCCGAATACTCTGTTTCAGTCTACACCTTGTCGGCTTGCTGCTCGCCATAGCCTGCCTGAATAGCGACAAAGCAGCATTCGCCTTCATTTGTTCCGACGTGCGCTGATATTTTCAAGATCGCATATACCTTAATCTTCTGCCTTATCGACCTCTTCGGCCTGACCAATACGCCTCTTCCATACTATAGAAGAAAACGGCTCAGTACACACCCCTTCTCCATACCTTCCCAAGGCGCCTCTTCCCTATCGTAGCAGATACCAGCATCGACAAGGCCTCTTCCCACAAATCCCCTCACCATTGCTGGCGTTTGCAAAGCTCGTTGTCATCACTTTCCTGATGAAGGAGATCATCGGCAGCGATACATTCTACCACCCTGAGCGTCATGGTAGGAAAGCGGACTGTCCCGTCTGAACGTGCGTCCCATGGGTAGAAAAGATAGCCATATACACATTTGCGCTCCAGCTGTGTACTATCGTCCTACATGTTGGGTTGTTTTGTGTGTCGGTGAGTGACTACATAGGAAGCAAGGTTGATGACTGGATTCTAGAGGTAGTTTGATAGTACGATGAGCTAGTTCTTTCAATGCTCCGGGTTCTGATTTCACACGCAAGAGGGGATTGAGTTAGTATTTATCCCAGAATTAGGTTTTGTTGCTTTGGGGCAATACCGAACATCATATTGGCAATCTGGGGGTTGAATTGCTACCACTTGGTAGGAAGAAGAGACCCTTTTCAGGTCAAATTCATTCTTCTTAAATGACATAACTGGGTATTACGACGCTTTGTCTTTGATTTCCCCTCGTACTCTACGCAGGCTTTCTTCCCGCAGCAAACGAGGCGATCATATACGGCACGCCACTCGCCATTCCTATTCCTGCGCCTCCCAGAATCGGGTTCCCGGCGCTCACAGGCAATACTCCTCTTCTTGCAGCTACTGCCCCTGCTACAGCACCTGCACCGGCTCCACCAAGCGTCACCCAGTCCGTCTTGACTTCTCCTTTGTTCTCTAATATTCTCCACGATCTATCCTGCCACTCAATCTCTTCTCTGCCCCACATGCGTCCCCAAACCATGGCAGCGCCAGCTACTGTCCCTATTATGAGGCCACGACCCGAGGATTTGAGCGTACTGGCGAATAGGGTGGACGTAGAGAGGGGTGTCCGACTCCATCTAGCGCGAATCAGGAAGATCGGGACTTGTAAAAGGGATAAGAAGGTAAACGACATTGCTGAAGCACGCATGACGTGGAAGTAGAGGATTGAATGCGCGTAAGGTTGGTCCTCGGCGTAGGGCGTGTGCGGGAAGAGGGATGTCATCTTGAAAAGTGGGTGACCGTGTAGAATCGCGAAATTCGACGTGCTTTCAAACTAGCTTGCTAGTTGATTTGTATATCTTGTCCGCGATCATAAAAAGAGCTCGATTGTTGGCGAGGTATTTGCAAATCTCGTAACGTCTACTCTTACGCGCATGTGCTCCCTTGGAATTAATCAGGCTACGATCGTACGACTGTTGAAGGATGCTTGGATGTATCGAGGCCGATCTTACGAGGTAAGCGTCACGGTATGTAGACTCTGAGGGCGATGCTGCAACTGCATGACGAGTAGGACATCATCTGCTTTTATACTACGATGCATGCGGAGCTGCGGCTTGAAGCCGACAGAAAAACCCCGCTCATGAAGAGCTTCGGCCGCAAGAACGAAGACACTCCGCGACTTGAGAGGAGCTGTATTCGACCGACCGACTCGTATGCAGCTTTGACCAATTAAATGATCGCGATTATCAGCGGAGTTGCGCTTCGTGGCTCTCGGGCCCCGGGACAGGGGCTGCTGAATCTCCGACCACCGATCCTATATCGTCCGTATTTCGCATTGGAACAGAAGGTATCGCGTGTAGCCGTCAACGACCAAGCGACTAGATTGACATAAAGAAAGGCATAAAGGGAATTTTGCCAAACAAGCGATGAGATGCGTAGAGCATCGAGGAGTGAATAACGACAATGACGAACGGAACAAATCGAAGAATCGGACAAGCGAGCGGAGAGAAGCGAAAGAGATATCATTCAGAATATTTGGGCGTATAGAAAGTAGAAGACTGATCCCGTTGAATAATCGCAGCTTCTAGCTGGAACATGGACTAATACAACTTCGAGCACGTTGTCACGCCGTCCTTCTGATACATTACCTAGATCGGATGTAACGTATTAGAAGTGTTTTAATTAATCTACTCGAGGTGGGTCTAGCAAACGGTCCGAATGGTACCAGCATACCCTGAACCTGGCATTTGGATGTATTTCAAGATTTCTCCAATGAAAAGCACGCGGTCAAGTCTCAGTGCCCGATGACGTCACACTCGCAACCTGTAACATAAACCCACCAAATCCGGCCCACCACGACCAGATCCACTACCATATACCAAACCCGCTGTAACCTAGCTCAAGCCATCAACCGAACAAACGCGAAGCTCCACCAGTACACATCATCGTCCAACCCGCACCAAACTATCACGTAAATCTACGCTCGAATCCAACCATCACTATGCCTATCGGCCAACAAGAGTCCGGGGTGACCTCAGGCGTCAAGTTCGTTACATCTACAGTTGGTAATACTGTTGGAGGCGTGACCAATACTCTCGGAGGTGTCGTAGGGGCCCTAGGGAGAGGTGTTGGCGAAACTGTAGAAGGTGCGACAGGGAGTGCTGGACGACCAGTTGCGAGGGGCATTGCAGATGCGACAACCAGTATTGAGAAAGGTGCAAATGATATCGCTGGAGGAGTTAAACGAGCAGGAGAAGGAAAATAGACGGGCACGAAGATTTGGCTATGGAAGAAGGAAGGTATGATACCACATGGACGTTTGAACATCTGAACGTTGGCTCGCAGGGTTGCAATGAGGCAAGATAACAATGATACCCACGTAACTTTATTCACATCATTTGGTGTACTTCTCTCATCACATTCTGCAAACAAGGAGGTTTGTTACGTGATCTTGCTTCTGGATCGCTTGCCCAAACTGATCGTGATACATTTGCAGACATTACTTACGGCGGACACACTGCAAAGTATTCTGAATGTCTTCAGGCTACCATGAACGTCATTATCCACGGCGATTTTCCTTGTAACTACCCTTCGATGTTCCCGCCTGGCTCCGCCCCGGTGGATATCTGAGTCGGTCTCCATAGCCACACACTCAGACTGATCGGTGCTTGAACGTATACGCAACAGAGGAATCACAAGGCAGACAAGTCCCTGCCTCATGCGCAACATACTTCGGAGGACAAAACCGATGACAGATGGCACGCAAGCGGCTCTTGAGTCGTCCTCTCAGGTTCCGTGGTACCAGAGATCCGAAACTAACGAGTCCCTGCAGTATCGTGACAAGTGGTTACGCGTCATCTTTTTCGGTCAACGAGGGTCCATCAAGGGATTGTGTTGCCGAGCCACAAACTTCACACGTTGAAATGCTCCCTCGGCTTCGTTCGTTCTAAGGAAGCTGAGATGAGCGCCTTAATATCCACGAGAGGAAAGAAACAACACGATCATCACCTTCATGACACTTTAGATGTCTCACGGTGGCTTTTTCGACACGAGAGGCTGCCGAAGCACCAGAGGGAATATTACTGGATCGGCACCAAGACATATGCGGGAAAGATGGCCGCATTGCATGGGATGACATGACGTCACACCCACCATCTGACATGCGGCGTTGACCATCGCAACACCAAACTCTGCCATCCGCAACGCAGCCAAGCATTCTTTCGTGTTTCATCCATACGGCTTCCGTTCCACAAGGGAATTGAGTCTCACTGCAACTGCACCACGCCACGACTCCGTATTTAGCGGAACTCACTGGTGTCAATCAACACTGAGAACATGCAAACGTCCCTACCAGTCTTCGGCGGGACAGGAGGCCGATTATCGATAGTAGGCCCCATACCAGCCTCTCCCAGCGCTGTAAGCGTCCCAACAAATGGTTGCACCGCGGACGTTCGAGACGCGGCTGAACACTTTTGAAGGCGAAAGCCACAATTACCCCACAAATGGTGCGCTAGCGTGATAAGCATCTTCGACTAATCGAGACGCAAGTCTTGACATCACATCGGGCTATTGACGCTCAATACCAATCCCCATCTCTCCCGTCTTTCGCCATCCAATAGTCCATGTATGGTGCTACTTCCTCACCATGGCGCACCTGCAGATCAACATGCAATTGGGCGAATGAGACCTAAGTGGAGGCCGTAAATTGACTACCGCGAAGCCCGCTGAACGCAGTGAGACCACCACACTGCATGCAATTACCTACCGGAACGCTAGGATCTACCGGGGAATGATGCTCCTAAGCCTCGCAGATTCTTCGGTTGAGCAGCTGTCTTAGATGCTGTCGTACCGCGGGTCAGCTCAACGAAGCGAACGCTCCACTGACTGACAACCGGGGTTATCGTTGTCGATGATGCTGCGATACCGAACAAGCGGAAGAGGCTGGCGGAAGGTTTAGTTTGATTTGTCTAGTGTACGAACACATCATCCGTCGTCCAGCAAGAGGTGGCTGAGGGGAAGCCAAGGGCAGAAGATGTGTGAAGCGGAGTTTGTTCACGCACATTCCTAGAGGAGTGGGGAAAAAAGGAGGGGTCGGGTGAATGTATGCATCCAATGATGCACGCACGGCTCCCGCAGGCATCAATAAACGCTCACGCGAACGCTTTTCCAGCCTTCTGCTTCGCAAATAGGGCATCGAGCTAGGCGGTTTGTTGATTCGTCCTGCCGTGTGGAGTCGATCGAGTCCTTGGCTCGAGCACTTCCCTTGTCCGATCAGCGGTGACATGTCCGATGGGGTACGTTCACAGACTAACACATATGCTTAGTGAAAGTATTTAGTTGTCTTACCTTCCCCGTTTGGTTTTCTTCTGTCTCGCACTCTTGTTGTCGTGGTTACCTGCTCCTGTCAACGTTCTGATCAATTGTCCTTTTGAAGTGACTGATACCTCGTTCATCAGTCCAACCCTTCGTTACTTCTCTCGCTCTCCACTACCCCTCATACTCTTAATATCATATCGATCGACATTCCGAAAATGAAGTCCTTCGTTGCCCTCAGCCTCGCGGCTGCCGTTATGGCTATGCCTCAGTCCGGCTCTCCATCTGGCTGCTCGTCCTCGTCTTCCGGCTCTTTCCAGATCTCGACCGTCAATGTCACCTCGAGCTCCTCGAAGCGTGACGTTGAAAAGCGTCAGCTTTCTGGTGCGCTTACCTTGACCCTCCAGGATGGTATCTTGAAGGATCAGGCTGGTCGCCAGGGATACATCGCTAGCAACTACCAGTAAGTGATAGGACACCCACTGTCGATAATGATGGTGCTAATTCCGCTCAGGTTCCAGTTTGATGCTCCCATCCAGGCTGGCGCTCGTGAGACCTCTGGCTTCTCTCTGTGCAGCAACAGTTCCCTCGCCCTAGGTGGCACGACTGTTTTCTACCAGTGCCTGTCGGGCGACTTCTACAACCTGTACAGCCAGTCGACCGGCGCACAGTGCATACCTATTCATATTCAGGCCGTCAATCAGGGTACGGGCGTCTCCCAGGTCTCCGATGGCCAGCCCCAAGCTACTTCTCCCGGCCCGGTCGTTACTCAGATCTCCGATGGTCAGCCTCAGGCTTCCTCTGCTGGACCTGTTGTCACCCAGATCTCCGATGGCCAGCCCCAGGCTACTTCTCCCGGCCCGGTCGTTACTCAGATCTCTGATGGCCAACCCCAAGCCTCCGCCCCTGCGAGCGTACCTGTAGTCACCCAGATCTCCGACGGCCAACCTCAAGCATCTGCTCCCGCACCTGTCGTTTCTCAAATTTCCGATGGACAGCCCCAGGCGTCCGCTCCTGCTGGCCCTGTTGTATCTCAGATTAGCGACGGCCAGCCTCAGGCTCCCGTTGCTACTAGCAACCTCACCCGCCCTAATGCTACCACTCCCTCCGTGCCCGAGTTCACTGGTGCCGCCACTACTGGCGCTGCCAGCATCGGTGCTCTCGCCGCTGGTCTGTTGGGTCTCTTCGCTCTTCTGTAAGCGTTTCGCTATGAGCGATTTTCCAGCATCTCGTCCTGCGTTTCAAGCTCAGCATCATCGTCGTGCGGGTTTCATCGGTCCTATACCGATTAATGCTGGTATAAGTGGAGGACATCTCCTTACGACACTCCTTAATGACTGCATGCATACACGACATCAAGTAAATAATTGACGCATATGGTGCCATGGTGTTTGGTCTAATTCGAGCAAAAGGCTTTAGCTTTCCTGTATTTAGTGTAATTAGCTCTGCATCTTGGGTATGCCTGGGGGCATCTAATGACAATCGATTAACGAATCTGAAGTGCTTTAGCATATTCGTCATGCCTGCCTAAAATATCGCCATGTTTTCCACACCTCTCTTACCTCCCCGTGCGTGCCCAGTACAGTGACTTGCATTATTGGCATTTATGCTAGCCCGTCCCCATGGATATGATCGCTTTTGTATATATTTCCAGCTGCGAAGCGTTTCAGAAACCTGATTTTTGAAAGTGTCATGTTTGTGCCTGTCGAGTTGATCTGTACCCCTGACAAGATAGTATTCTTTTGTTCGTTCTGAACGACTATCACAGAATAATACGCATATTGGAGACTTTGCGGACTCACAATATTCTAAAGAGCTCTCCTCTTGATGTCAGGAATATAATTGGGCAGGTGATGTAGTGTACTACGCTATGGTTTGGATCCGTCGCATCGTGTAAGAGAAATGAAGCGGATGTCGATTCGTTTCTGACTGTCTGGATCCGACAGAAATATAAAAAGAAAACATGAATTGTAGCATATTTTGATTTCTTTTGGGCTTTTGTGGATTAAAGGGTATATTCGCATCGAGTTGCGCGCAATGGCTTTACTTGGCGGTCCGTAGGGTTGACTGTTATGCTCCAGATGCAACTAGGCCCAAACGAGGAAGGACCTCCACGGTAACTCTTGCCTCGGTCCAGCCATCCTTCCCGACCACCTTCACGCTCGGCCATCGCATAGACATTCACGCTCCCAACTTGAGTATTGCAAAGATTATACAAAGCCACACATCGATATGTCAAAGCCCAAAATACCCGACTGGCAGCGTGCCTCGACCGACAGCACACATCTGGCATCTTCGTCCGACCAACAGGAGCCGAAGCCAGAACAGGAAGTGCAAGCCCCAGTACCTACCGAAGAAGACGTCGCGCGCGACGAGAGCGTTGATCGGAAGCCACAAAGTTCAGAGCTACTAGAACAGGCGTCACGGTTCCTCGACGACCCCACAATTCGCCATGCGCCGCGAGGAAAGAAGGTCGAGTTCTTAGAGTCAAAAGGTGTCAGATCGGAAGACATAGAGACGCTTCTGGGAGTAGCGCCACAAGAGGACGATCATTCAGTGCTTGAGGAAGCTGGAGGGCGGGCGTGGTCAACGGTGAGTGTTAGCATTTCATACCGGTAGAAGCAACATGGCCAACGACTCACGTCTAATCGGACGCTTGCCACGATATGTTACTGATCTTTCCAGGCACCTCCAAAGCCCGCCGTCGTATCTGAATCTAAACCACAGCCCCGCGATATACCCCCAATCGTCACATACCCAGAGTTCCTCGCAAACACCGAAAAGCCGCCACCTCTCATAACCACCAAACGCTTGCTCACCGTGGCATACATATCAGGAGGGCTCATGGCAGGCATATACGGGCTGTCCAAGTATATCATTGCACCGATGACGGAGAATCTCGCTGAATCACGGCACGACTTCGCGACGCATACGCATGAGCAGCTAAAGGAGTTCAACGAGAGGTTAGGGGCAGCAGTATCGGTTGACCCTGCTAGCAAGACGAAGAAGGTCACGGACATCGTGGACGACATATCAGAAGCGGACTCAGACCCTACCGAACTATACCACCGTGACTATGGAACCCAAACTACACCTACACTCTCCCGCCGCCCCTCCCTTGCATCTGCGACCGACCCTGAACCCACCGTAACAGCACACGAGAACCGCCTCAAGATCATAAAATCACATCTTGAAGAGCTCGAATCCAATCGCTCCAATGACAGCACATCCAGAGACTCGCTGAAGACCAAGGTATCCGACTTGACTACGTACTTGAGCGAAATGAGTTACCAGAATCAGTACTACTCAAGTTCTGGTGGGTATTATGGCGGTGGAAGCAGTTATGGTCTGCCGGGAGGAAAGGACGGAAAGACTGATCAGATTGATGTATTGAAGAATGACATTCGGGCTGTGAAAGGCGTGTTCTTAAGTGCGAGGAATTTCCCCACGGGCGGGAGGAGTGTGTCCCCTATGCCTACAGGGAGAGTTGCTTGATACCTGCGACACTGTATGATAAGACAACGATGATCCAAAAACGTTTCAAGCTACAAGGATCGATCGTTAAGGCAGACGTGACGCTCACTCACCAATCTCTTGCTGTGAGACTATCAAGTGCCCTGTCTACTCTGGACGTGTCCTTCCTGTCGCACCGGAATGCTGGTCTAGGCTACACTGATGCAGGTGCATCGGGCCCCACTATTACTGGTTGACGTCATACCCAAAACAGCAGCTCTTACATCAGTTGCTCTGACCTTGACCCCACAGCCACACGCTTCTTCTCTGGATTACATCCAACCGTTCAAGATGGCAAGCTGGGCTCCCAAATTGCCGTCCTTCGGGCAAGCGAAGTCATCTGAGAAGGATGAAACGTCACTCACCACTCTTCTAACAGCAGAACAATGTGCGGACCTCACATTTCTGATCGCGACCATCACCGCCACGATGCGTCAATCACTCCTTGACACTTTCACAGCCGAGGAACTGCCGCCGGAATCGAAAATTGCAAAATTAGAAGATGATGCGTTGAAGAATGCACGGTCTGATCTGGACAAAGTTGATGTTGCCAAAGAAGACAAGGTCAAGAAAGAGAGGCAGTCGCGCGAAGAAGATGCGAGAAAGGAGTTGGCACAGGCAGAAGTACAGGAGCTGAAGAAAGAAATGTTAAGATACTTTGACGGTTGGCGAGGCAAAGTCATCGGCAGGGTGGGCGAGATTGTGAACTCGAGGGAAGAAGCTAAAGAGCAAGCCAGACACGTAGAAGGCAAAGAAGTCGAGCAGATTGTCAAGAAGTCTGAAGCTGGAATGACAAGTATCCATAGTCTTGACGCGAAGGACGAGGACGAAGAGAAAGCGTTCAGAGATATCCATCCACCCGTCCCTAACGCCTTGACACACCTGGATGAAGCTAAACGAGCACTCATCTTGCACTCGTTGGTGCTCATTCTACTTAGTCTGGAGCACTACTCCGCTCACTCACGAATCCTGATCCTCCACCTCACTAGCTCGCTTAATCTCAAGCTTTCAATCCTGAAGAAAGACGAGGAAACAGTCGCACAAGGACTCCTGGAAGCTGCATCCAAGCAGCTCAACGCGGACGCGGAAACGAAGAAAGCTGCAGAAGCATCGCAGACGGCTCGGAAATGGAAAGTCGGATTGGCAGGTGTAGCAGGAGCGGCCTTGATCGGCGTGACAGGCGGTCTCGCTGCTCCGCTCCTTGCTGCCGGCGTTGGAAGTGTAATGGGAGGCCTAGGTCTTGGGGCTACGGCTGCTGCAGGTTATTTAGGAACCTTGGCTGGCTCTTCAGTCCTCGTAGGCGGCCTCTTCGGTGCATATGGAGCTAAAATGACGGGAAGGGCGATGGATGATTATGCTCGAGAAGTCGAGGACTTTGCGTTCATACCGATTCACCGCTCGCAAGACCCAAAACATCAAGACAACGAATCTCGCCGCCTGCGCGTCGCCATTGCTGCGTCGGGCTGGCTGCGAGAACCCGAGGAAGTCAGTAAGCCATGGCGGTATATTGGGAAGGGAACAGAGGGCTTTGCACTTCGGTATGAGCTTGAAGCGCTGCTGAAGCTAGGACATAGTCTCGAGACGTTTGTGACGAGCGCGGCATGGGGCTATGCGAAGAAGAAGATCATCGAGCGAACGGTTTTCGCTACCCTCACCGCAGCGCTCTGGCCTCTTGGACTACTGAAAGTCGCTTCCGTTCTCGACAATCCGTTCAGCGTGGCCAAGTATCGCGCTGAGAAGGCAGGCGAGGTCCTGGCTGATGCGCTTATCAACAAGGTGCAAGGCGAGCGACCTGTGACGCTGGTAGGCTACTCGCTAGGCGCGCGCCTCATCTTTTCGTGCCTGCAGACACTCGCGAATCGCAAAGCATTTGGACTGATTGAAAATGTTGTATTGCTCGGCGCTCCTTGCCCGTCTGATGCTCCAGATTGGCGCCGTATCCGCGCTGTCGTCTCTGGGCGCGTGGTCAATGTATTCTCGAAGCAGGATTACATTTTGGGGTTCTTGTACCGCACGTCTTCCGTTCAGCTGGGAGTTGCGGGTCTTCAACCCGTTGTTGGCGTGCACGGTGTGCAAAACGTTGACGTTACCGATCTAGTTGATGGGCATCTTCAGTACCGCTTCATTACAGGGAGTGTTCTAAGGAAGATCGGCTTCGAGGACGTTGATGTCGCGGAGGTCGAACGCGCAGAGGCAGAATTGAAGAAGCAGAGAGAAGAGGAGGAGCAGGAAAGGCGAAAGAATGAGGGTCAGACTGACGGCGAAGGCGAAGACAAGGAGAAGCTGGAGGGTGAAGTGCAGAAGAAAAATGAGCAGAGCATTTTCCAGCTGATGCAGGAGAAGACGCAGAACTTGGACATTGCGGGTTTCCTAGCTGGTGGGAGGAAAGACAACCATGGGCAAGAGGGAGCACAACAAAAGGCTGAGATGAAGTAAACTAAATGATGTCTATTGGTATACAAGCTATATTTAGAACCCTGTATTATAGTTAGCAATCACACTTTCTCATAACATTCGCATTGACAAGAACGTACCAGTCTCAGTATTTCCTTCACCCATACTCTTGCTGCCCGAGCTACCGCTCTGTATCGCGCCTAGGATACCATCAATGTAGCCTGCACCACTCCACTTCTGGTGCGTCAGGACATCGCAGCCGAGTTCCTTCTCACGAGACTGCACAAGCTTAACATACGCCAGCATACCCTCGTCCTTGAACGCGCGAGACAGCTCGCAGGTGATAGTCGCGGTGGAGTGAATGCCAGCTAGAGAGATAAGCTGGAACACAAAGCCATGCTTCGCCAGATCCCAGACAAAGCTCTTGAGCTTCTCCTCCGAAAAGCCTTGGCCCATCCAGTTGAAGCTAGGTGAGAGGTTGTATACGAATTTCTTGCCAGGATGTACAGCCCTGATGTCGCCGGCGAACTTGGCTGCCGCGTCGACATTTGGATCGCCCGTCTCGACCCAGAGCAGATCAGCGTAGGGAGCATATTCCTTGCCGCGCTTTGTAGCGGCTTCCACGCCGGCTTTGTAGTGGTAGAAACCTTCGCGTGTGCGCGGGATATCCCAGTTGAAGTAGACGGGGGTCTTTGTGTATTTGGCGGCGAGTTCGCGGCGCTTGAGAAGGGAGAAATTGGGGTTCTCTTTTACTTCCTTGAGGTACGAGTCGGTTGTGGATTGAGATGCACCTTCGTTCTCGAGATGCTGCACGACTGCCTCGTCGAAAGTGACGAGCTTGTGCTTCTTCACCCACGCCGCTTCGTACTGATCGATCTCCTTCCCTGGTGCGCCCGCTGCCTCCATGTTCTGTAGTGTCTCTGCCAAGGGCTCCGTCTCTTCCGTCACGCCCTTAATGAACTCATGATCCCGCACATCGACGGCACTCGAGAGCAATTTCCCACTTTCGGAGTCGGTGCGCGCAATGACAAGGTTCTCGCAGCCCATGGTGTCCCACTGGAATCGCGCGGCTACGAGGCGGTTGATGTGGTCGCCAACGGGAACGAGGACTTTTCCTGCAAGATGACCGCATTTCTTGCCGCCGTGGAGTTGGTCTTCGAAGTGGACAGCAGCTGCTCCATTTTCGGCGAACAATTTTGCGAGCTTGATTACAGCTGAAAGACCGCCATGACTATGTTATATGTTAGCTTCCTGTACATAACCGGGAGGCCACAGCTACGTACCCAGTGTCGCCATCAGCGATGATAGGTCGCATGTAGTCCAAGTATGGTGTCCTTGCCCGCTCCTCCGGGCTCAGCTTTCGCCTGTTATCCCAGTTCTTGCGGTCGTGAAGCTGTTGTGCCTTGAACAGTCGCTGCACTTGGTTCGGTACAGTGTTGTATGGGTAGTCACCAAAGTCGGCGGAGACCTCGTTCGTGGTGGTTAAGACGGACGAGCATGCCCACCCCGAGATGTAGAGCACTTCTTGATTCGGAGCTTGCTGGGTCATTTGTATAGGGTCAATGGCACCCACTGAAGATTTGAGAGAGGCAATTAGCTTTTATTCTATCTAGAGGGAATTGTATAAACCCACTGGTATGTACTGGCTCGCCCTTGGCCGCCCGCTCTTCGAGAAGGTTGAAGAGCTTCCTTGCCATAAGAGAGCTGGGGTAAGATTGCTGCAGCGCCCCCCGCTTGCTCACAACATCCTCTGCCGAGTATGGTCGTTTGATGCCCTTGTACCGTGGCGAAGCCCACCAGTCCTTCACGGCCTGGACTTGTTCGTCGAAGAGGGCATCTTCAGCCTGTCCCGCCTTCGAGGCTTCTGGGAGAAGCTGAAACGAGTCACCGGGGAGGGCTGACGACACTGGAGGATCTACAGGCTGGAGCGTCGAGCTCGACATGCGGCATGTGGTGGTAGACAGTGGGCGAAGGAGATGTGGTGTTCGGTTCGATATTCTCAGAGATCGGCTCTGGCGCGCGACGGAGCGTGATACTGTCCGTAGCATTGCGAGTATGTGCTCAAGAGTGAGGCTCTATCCAGCAGAAGCCCACTCTGTACTTTTATGAAATTGTTGCTGGAGGGGTGTTGGTAAGCAGCAGCAATGGTTGACAGAGAGTTTGTTATGACTCGGAGGAGTCTCGGCGGTGATGTTTGCCACACGTGCCCTCCTCTTGTCCTAGGCAGAATTCCTTCTCGCACGCGGATCGAAAGGTCTTCCTCATCTGCATCGCGTGGAGAGCGTCTTTTCGCGTCATGTTCCTGCGGTAAAGCTTCTCCTCACCGCCGAACGAACCGAGGGTAGCCTTTAGCGGCTAACCGCCTTGAAGCGCTGCCCCTCGGTACCTTTACGTTGCACTCGCATTAACGGACCACCGCTTGCCTCGTAGGATTGTGTCGCCGAGAGTTGCCGTGGACTTTTCTTCCTCGCTTCGTGCTTTGATTCTTATAACCGCCATTGATCTTGCAAGGCACTCGGTTTCGCAGTCTGTGTATTGAAGAGTGAAGAGCTGCTGCTGCCCCTCCCCGCACTCTACGTACCCCGGCCTGTCTACCCCTCGTTCAAGCCACAGCCACAGCCATGGCCTTGAGCGCACGAACAGCTTCGAGAGCTCTGCGAGCTGCAAAGGTGAGCTTCAAAAAGGTCAATTGGAATCATTGCACACTGACACCATTGCGCAGGCTCGTCCTTTTGTTTCTGGTATGCAATTGAATCCCTTGGCTCAGACGTCATAGCACTAACGCGTTGTTTGTCTCAGTTCAAACATGCAGCTACTCGGCCTCCGCTGAGCCAGATCTCAAGGAAACCTTCAAGAAGGTTCTACCTGCTAAGCGCGAGCTGCTCAAGAAGGTCAAGGCCCAGGGAGACAAGAAGCTCGGCGATGTCAAGGTTGAGAATGCCTTGGGCGGCATGAGGTATGCTTTTGGATCTTTCAAAATAACGAGCATGCGCACTGACAATGGTGAAGGGGCCTCAAGGCCATGGTATGGGAAGGTTCAGTCCTCGACGCGAACGAGGGCATTCGATTCCACGGCAAGACTATCAAGGACTGCCAGAAGGAGCTCCCCAAGGGCACATCTGGCACTGAGATGCTTCCCGAGGCCATGTTCTGGCTTCTCCTTACAGGCGAGGTTCCTTCAGTATCACAGACTCGTGCCTTGTCGCGAGAGCTCGCCGAGAAGGCTGGCATCCCCAAGTTCGTCGAGAAGATGCTGGACGACCTCCCCAAGGATCTCCACCCCATGACCCAGTTCGCAATGGCCGTGTCAGCGTTGAACTATGAGTCCAAGTTCGCCAAAGCCTACGAGAAGGGTATCAACAAGGCCGACTACTGGGAGCCAACCTTTGATGACAGCATCAGCCTGCTCGCGAAGCTGCCAACCATCGCCGCCAAAATCTACCAGAATGCGTACCGCGGTGGCGGTGCCCTCCCCGCCCAGGTCGATCTCGAGCAGGATTGGGCTTACAACTTTGCTGCCATGCTGGGCAAGGCCGGCAAGGAGAATGAGGGTTTCCAAGACCTTCTCCGTCTGTACCTTGCCCTGCATGGTGACCACGAGGGCGGTAATGTCTCTGCACACGCCACCCACTTGGTTGGCTCCGCGCTCAGCGATCCCTTCCTGAGTTACAGTGCTGGTCTTCAGGGTCTTGCCGGTCCCCTTCACGGCTTGGCTGCCCAAGAGGTGCTCCGCTTCATCCTCGACATGCAGAAGAGTGTCGGAGAGAAATTCACCGAGAAGGATGTCAATGACTTCCTGTGGAGCGTCCTCAAGTCCGGACGAGTCATTCCTGGTTATGGACACGCCGTCCTGAGGAAGCCCGACCCGCGTTTCGAGGCTCTTATGGACTTTGCCGACGCCCGACCAGAGATCGCGGCAGACCCTGTCTACCAACTCGTCAAGAAGAACTCTGAGGTCGCCCCCGGTGTGCTCACCGAGCACGGAAAGGTAAGAAACGCTCCTCGCCAGGCTGTGGAATGAATGCTAACGTATCGAACAGACCAAGAACCCCTTCCCCAACGTCGATTCGTCCTCTGGTGTTCTCTTCCACCACTACGGCTTCAAGGAGACACTCTACTACACTGCTACCTTCGGTGTCAGCCGTGGTCTCGGTCCGCTCGCACAGCTCATCTGGGACAGGGCATTGGGTCTGCCCATCGAGCGCCCCAAGTCTATCAACCTTCAGGGCATCCTGAACCAGGTTGGTGCATAAATGCGGGGGTTCAAAAATTAGGTGGAGCTGGTTGATGAAAAGGATATAAGGAACTTTATGTAAATACCAAATATGCAGCGTTGATCACTTTACCAGAATAGACATGTATCACGATTAGTGAGTCGAAGCAATGATTCGTTTGTAACCTCTTTGCAGTGCAAACCAAGCGGCGGGCACCCGAGTGGGCGGCCAATGCGGGAGTGGCGCCCAGACTTCCCAGACTTCCCGGCCCTATGAGATCGGCAGGGACGGGGATGGCATCCCTGAAGCCGTTTTGGTTTGCGACTTGGGCCACGACAACTGCTGTGCTCCCTCGTCCTACTTCAGCTCAAATTTTCTTCCGTGTCTTCGTCTGTTGCTCGCCAGTTGACGGCCGACTGCTGCGTACGCGGCGGACGGTATAGACTCATGATACCATACTAGCACGCGTATTAAATAGAGCTCTAAGCTCGCGCCGTTCCAGGACGTCCCGTCGTTTGCAATCGTACTACCGTACATTTCTTCCTTGGGAGATTGATTTCGTGCCGTTTATCAAAGTTAAGTGCCTACGATGCCGCCCTACGAATCCCACGAGCTACGTCGCGGCAAATACGCCAGGCTTGATGCGCCGGCCGACGATGACCTCGATACGCCGATGCGCTTCTCTTCCGATTCGAACGCGACTTTGGAGGACCTTGAGGAACATGATCCCTTGGCTTTCGATAGCAAGCTGAAGCGCAAGAAGAGCGCAGGCGATCTCAAAATTCGAAAGGCCTCCTACAAAGACACAGAAGCTGCTGCCCCAGGACCATTCCCGCGGCGGAAGGGCAGATGCGCGCCGGGAAAGTGGTGTTGTTGGCTGCTCACGTTCATTGCTGCGGTTGTGTTGTTACTCGCATCAGGTGGCATATGGGCCTGGAAAGCGTCGGTGCCAAAGATTGGATTGAGTCCACCATGGTATCCTACCCCGAAGGGTGGGACTGACAAGACATGGGAAGAAAGTTATAAGAAGGCCGCGGAGCTGGTGAAGCAGATGACGTTGCCGGAGAAGATTAATATCACAACAGGAACGGGGTGGAGCATGGAGATGTGTGTTGGTAATAATGGAGCAGTGCCCAGGTTGAAGTTTCCGAGTCTGTGTCTGCAGGATGGACCGCTGGGGATTCGATTCGCGGATAACATCACCGCGTTCCCGGCTGGCATCACTGTTGGAGCGACATGGAATAAGGAGTTGATGTATCTGCGAGGCAAGGCACATGGTAAAGAGGCACGTCTGAAGGGCGTCAATGTGCTTCTTGGTCCTGCGATGGGCCCCCTCGGGCGGATGCCAGCTGGTGGTCGCAACTGGGAAGGATTCGGCTCGGACCCAGTTCTTCAGGGCATTGCGGCTGCTCAGACTATCAAGGGCATCCAAGATGAGGGCATCATGGCCACGGCGAAGCATTACTTGCTCAACGAACAAGAACACTTCAGGCAGGCTTGGGAATGGGGTATCCCAAACGCTATCTCTAGCAACGTTGATGATCGCACACTACATGAGATTTATGCGTGGCCATTTGCGGATTCTATTAGAGCTGGCGTTACGAGTATCATGTGCTCGTACAACCAGGTCAATAGTTCATACGCTTGCCAAAACAGCAAGCTGCTTAATGGGATCTTGAAGGATGAGCTCGGATTTCAAGGTTTCGTGCAGAGCGATTGGTTGGCACAGCGAGCTGGTGTTGCAAGCGCTCTTGCTGGGCTCGACATGACTATGCCTGGCGATGGGCTCCGGTGGGCGAAGGGTGACAGTCTTTGGGGTGCCGAGTTGACCAGGGCTGTTCTGAATGGTAGCGTACCAGTAGATCGCGTCGACGACATGGTGACTCGCGTTGTAGCTTCGTGGTACCAAGTTGGGCAAGACAAATGGGACGCACTAGGCCCAAATTTCTCATCTTGGACGAACGATCGAATCGGTAAGCTGCACGAAGGGAGCCCGTCAGATCAGTCCATGGGAGTGGTGAACAAATTTGTCAACGTCCAAGGAGAAGGAAAAGATGCACATGGACACCTGGTCCGTCGCATCGCCGCTGAAGGCACGGTCCTACTGAAGAATGAGGGCAAGCTCTTACCACTGGACCGCAAAGGTTGGAAGACGGGACGAAAGAATAAGCGGCGAAACAAATACCGTGTCGGTGTTTTCGGTGAAGATGCACGTCTACCTCATGAGGGTATCAATCACTGCAATGACCAGAGTTGTAACGACGGCACATTGGCCTCAGGTTGGGGCTCGGGCGCAGTCAACTTCACCTATCTTGTCGAGCCAATGTCGGCTATCCGGGACGCTTTCGATAATGAGACTGTCTATGTCACTGACTGGCTAGAGAACAGCCTTCCCAGCCAGAAGGAGATTCTGAAGGATCAGGATCTTTGCATCGTCTTTGCCAATTCTGATGCTGGCGAGGGATACGAGCATTATGAAGGTAAGTGATTCGTACACCTTCTCAAATTAAATAGCACTAACACACATACAGGCATCCGCGGCGACAGGAACGATTTATACTTGCAAAAAGATGGAGACAGACTCATCCTGGATGTCGCCAAAGACTGTGGAGAGGGCATGGGCGATGTCGTTGTTGTCATTCACACCGTTGGACCAGTCATACTTGAAAATTTCATCGATATCACGAACGTCAAAGCCGTCATCATCGCCAATCTACCCGGAACAGAATCCGGCAATGCGATCGTGGACGTCCTCTTCGGAGACGTGAATCCCTCCGGCCGCCTACCATATACGATTGGAAAGAAAGAGGATGACTACGGTCCCGGCAGTAAAATCAAGTACCTCCCTAGCCCATCAGACGGACTGTCTCCACAGCAGAACTTCTCAGAAGGGTTGTATATTGATTACCGCCACTTCGACAAGCAAGACATCACGCCACGATACGAGTTCGGTTTCGGGTTGTCGTACACACAATTCAAGCTCTCATCCCTCATCATCAGCGGCAAGGGAAATATAAACCCACTACCTGCTCCACGACCCGCCGGCCTCACGCCACCATCCTACTCAACCGACATACCAGACGCGAAATCGGCACTATTCCCAGACGGCTGGCATAAGGTAGAGAAATACATATACCCCTGGCTCGATTCAACAGATGGGATCAAGAAACCAGAAATCATGACCTCGCAACTCCAGAGTCCCCTTAGCGACGCAGGAGGCGGCTCAGGAGGCAACCCAGATCTCTACACCACTCTCCTCACCGTGTCCGCTTCGGTGATCAACACAGGCCCCGTAGACGGATCAACCGTCGTGCAACTATACATTGCCTTCCCGCAAAACTACAAAGACCACGAAACCAATGAGCCCGTTGACTTCCCTATTCGGGTACTAAGAGGCTTTGAGAAAGTGCATTTAGAGGCGCAGAAAGCTGAACAAGGCATTGGTGGGAGCGCACAGGATGTCACCTTTGAGGTGACGAGGAGGGATCTCAGTTATTGGGATGTGAAGAGGCAGAATTGGGTGTTACCGCAGGGAGAATTCGATATCAGGGTGGGCTTTTCAAGTAGGAATTTGCCGTTGCAGGGGAAGTGGTAGTGAATGGGGATGTAGTGGTAGTTGATTGGGGAGATTTGGAAGACGAAGCGCGGTGTTTTGGCGTTTAAGGTGGGGAAGGTTTTGATATCCACTTTTATCTATTACTATACCGTGCATATGGTACTCGTTTACTCGTTTACTCGTTTCTTCAAGCTTTGTGCGTTCTTTGTTTTGAACTTTGCCGTTCTGTGGTCGCACTGGATGGGAGCGGACTGGAGTGATGTAAGACGAAAGAAGCAGATGAGATGTATTTAAAAACATAATAAGCTACAATCACTGCTTCATTCGTATGATTATACTACTTTCATACAAATGGCACCAAATCCTTACTATAAGGCTATCTACAGTCGTGGCGCACGCGCAACGAATACGCTATATCGTGAATGTATGACTCCTATGATCGATATGAGCAATCCGACCCTATCTTTTAGCACGACAAACATCCTAGTAAAGTGCCCTTTAGTGTGCCTTTAAGGGATACTGTTACTATTTTCATGACTGTAGCGGCTTTGGAAATGTTGTTGATGTGTGTGTGCATATGGGCCGAAATGGTAGAGACAGGAGAATCGACTGCAAGAAGATGACATCTACTTTACGCCTGTCCAAATGATAGGGAATGGCACTTGGAAACGATACTAACGGGCTGGACTGTGTATAGTCGCTGTTGAGCTTCCTTAGTGTTAGTTGATGGCTGTCCAAAGAGGAACTGTTTGCTGTCTTAGTCGCGTTGATTGTAACTTTTGCATGATCTGTCAGTGTCTATATCGCTCTATTCAATGATGGATATCGGAGTCATCGTCTCGTCGTGGCTGAATATACTAATCATTATTATTTGCAGACACGTTTTGTCACTGCCCGAACTTCCCAACGGAAGAAGGCGTTCTATTCAAGCTAACGGAGACCCGTAATACACGAGACATAAGCTGACAGACAGCTAACACTATCATTCACGGGCTGGACTCCGAACTATCAATCAGCGTGGATATACTACAGAAGCTCCTTCTGCCCTATAAGCCTTAACTCAAGCCACTCACTCACCCTCGACGCAGCCGCGACAATTCTGTTTCCAAGCACTCACCCACCACTTACCTGTCTTCAACCTGTCTCACCCTCCCCCACTCGTTCTTACATTCCCCATGCCCCTCATTCGTCATCAAACACTGGTACACTTGAAATCTCCACCCCTGTCTACGCTCCTCCTTCTCTCCGTCTTCCCTCCACTTACCGGCCCAAGGACGCACTTCGACACGCTCAGTCTCTCCGGGTACCTGCCTGTCGTGTCATGTCGGCCCTGCCGTGCCTTGCTCTGCCGTGCCCGTAGACCCTCTGTTCGCGGCTGAACATTGGTACGGTCCAGCACTAACCACCTAATGTACCAGAAACTAATCGAAGCCAGCCCGCCCGCCCGGCAACCCGCTGACAGATTGACAGACTGACAGACTGACTGACCGGCTGACTGACGTGAACGACAGACAGCCCAGCACCGAACGCACTAGCGAAAACGCACAAAACGTGGTACGCTAACAGATCCCATGAGCCGTGAAAGGGGGGGGAGAATGTACGGTACACTAAAGTCCTTAGCTTGGAGCACGGCAGTCGTGAAGAACTTGTCCATTCAGGGAGCTTGCTTGTCTTTCTTGCTTGCTTGCTGTGCTCCAATTTGCTCCACAGTCCGCTATTTTACCTTACTCGTGCCGGTACGTCGCTCGCAATGTACCGTACCGCCTCGTCTCGTCTCCACACAGCTAATCAGTAGGTACAGTAGTCACGCGGCACGTCCGAAATTTAGGCCTCGTCTCACCGTACCGTCGCGGCTGCAGCAGCAGTGGCCGGCCACTGTGAACGTGGATGTGGAGACCTGACACTCACTGGATTCTTTTTCCTCGGTACTCCGTATGTAACTCAGATACGCAAAAAAAAAGGTAGTGGACTTGCGATCGAGATGATGCATGCATGCAAGTTCGGTACCAGCGTTTTGTCGATTCGAAAAGGTCAGGGGAATGTGGGCTTGTGGCAGCGAGGGAGAGGTGCGTGTGGATGTGAGGGCGAGAGTGTCCGTTTCCGCACACCGCGAAAAGGACTCGAATGATATGGCGGTCGGTCAGTTTGGTTTGTCTTGTCTGCTGGGCAGGATGCATGGCAAAGCAAGGGACGCGACGACGGCAGTGGTGGGAGAAGATACTACCCACCACTGTCGTGAGTACCGTAGGCATCCATCTCACTGGGGAGCGGTACAGCATGATACAGTCAGTACAAGCTGGCAGTAGGAGTTCAAAAAAAAAAAGCGGTTTTCGTCCCATGTCGATCTCTCCCTGTCTCTCCCTCTCCAAAGGCCCGTTTCCGGGGGGTCTTTGCACCTACCGCTCGCAATCACAGTTCGCTGCTTTACCCTGGAAATTACAATCGTCCCCCGTTCGCTCGTTCCTGCGTGGTACCCTAACGCAAGCAAGGCAGGGTCCCGACCGACTCGCGGGTCTGTCCTTCCCTCCTTGCGTCTGCCTGCCGAAGCCGCGGGCCCCCTAGTCCGAAAAATTCCTTTGTTCGATGACCTGTTTCGCACCGTCCCGTGGCGAGCGTGAACCATGGGTCGGAATTTCGATAGTCTGGAGACTGGGCTCTGGCTCGTCAGCACGACGAGTCAAGGCTGCTGAATTTTTGCAAGGTGGGCAACATGGTTGGGCCAGGAATGTTCGTCGGTGGTAAGGCGTTCTTGCACACGCGTAGACGGCATCGTGCTTTGCCCTGCGTCTGTCATGCCATGTGCGTGAATTTGGCTTGGCCGTGTACTCGGGTTCCAGAGTCCGACACCATGACATCTCGATACAGGGAGGGCGCAAGCACTGGGGCTTGAGGGCGCCGTGAGGCATGCTGACCGTACAGGGTGGGCGCGCCGTCTAGGAGGGGAAAGCTAGTCGTGATACCGAAAGAAACATATGGAAGAGGGAGCAGTAAGCATTACACCATCAACAGCTCTTCAATTTCAATAGATGTCAAAAACAAAACACTATGATACGCAAATGTGCGTTGCGGTACAAAAATATCAGATTGCCACCCAAGCCCATTTATTTCCCCGCGTAAAACTGCAAAAAGCCAAGCACAAACCGCGGTAGAGACAGGAGAGAAGAACGCGCCATACCTGTAGACCAAATGACAAGGGAAAGGTAAAGCACAAACAACCACTACCCAGCCAATGCAGTGAAGCACAAGTGCTGGCCTAACCCACGCGTGCAATGGTATACAAAGCACCTCCGGTATGCAACCCCAGTTCTAGTACTTGCTGGAAAAGACAGGACACCACCCAGTTTACTGTAGACAAGGAAAAAGGTAGATCGAGCGCTTGCCACCAACGGTAGATATGAGACATCCTCTGTAGAAAACGGCCTCTGTTTTTGGAGTCGAGCCTTTGCCAAACCAGACTGAAGTGTTCAGACTGAATTAATGCTCTGGCTCCCGATAATGTAGGCGCCACACAAGATAGGAAATAGACCTGGAAAGGACAGAGGGTGCGAATATTAAAAGGAAAATCTGTCAATACGCTGCTTTGTCCCACTTAAATTTCACTGTTCCGCCCAAAAGACGCTGTTGCCAGCCAGAACTCCTCGCAAGAAGCAGGCATTGCATTTGCGATGAAAAGAAACGTTGTACAGAGAAACGAAAAGACCATTTCGGACCCCAAGTGATGGTTTTGTTGCTTTGGTCACCCGGATCTGTAAAGCGCTCCTGAAAAGGCCAGCTCCGGAGCATCTCGTCTCATAAGAAAAGAGAGAGGTTTACATGGGTCGGCGATTGAGCATGTTTAGCATGGATGAGTCGGTCGAGCTGCGCCCGTTTCCATTATCGCTAACAAGATCATTGATGCGCATGCTCGGCCTACTCGGGGCTTGAGAAGTAGCGGGTGGTGGGGTCCTGCCGTCGCTTCGCGCAGTAGGTGCTTGCAGAGCACCATTCTGTTGTGGAGGTGCACCATAGTAGGGAGTAGGAGGGGCACCAGGGGTGGTAGGCGCCTGCGATTGCGGCGATGAGGAAGCGCGGCTTGGCTCATAGCGATATGCGCTCTGGGGAGAGGCTTGACGCGGAGGTTGTGCGGCGTAATAAGGTTGGGGTGGTGGAGGGCCGGACGCGTAGGGAGCGGGAGGGGCAGCTGTAGAAGCAGCAGGAGTTAGAGGAGGTGGCTCTGGATATGCATAGTCTGGTCCAGTGCCTCGAAGAGGGGCCTGTGACGCTGCGCCAGGATTTGGCGGTGGCAAGGTAGGAGTATGAGGCTCTGGATGGGGCCTCTTCCTGCCACTCAGCGAGTCACGGCTTCCCTCATCTTGTGGAGCACCGGGCGGACCATAGTCAGAATGGACTGGGTACGGACCTGCAGTGGGACTGGGCAGATACTGCTGCTGGCGACCTGGCTGGCCGTACGCCTCTGCGTGGCTCGCAGGCGGAAGAGGCTGCCCGTAGGCGCCATACATGGGGGGAGGTTGTCCGACGCCGCGCCAGACCGTGTGCGCGGGAACGAAGGCCTGCGTCTGAGCAGAGACGGGCGTGAAGATGCAATCTTGATTGAACCTCATGCAGTTTGAGCAGCGGCCGTCCTCGGTCGCCTCAAAGCCGGAGCATCGAATCTACACAGAGTAAGTAAAGTCAGCTTGCCAAGGGTGCTGGCAATGTACCTACCTTGCGACGGCGGCAGTAACGGCAGGCAATGGCAGTACGCTGGCGAGGAGCTGGCGGCTGGTGGTGCTGCTGCACGTATTGCGGTGGAGGAGGAGGACCCTGCTGGCGATATGGGTCTGGTGGAGGAGGAGCGCGAGTCCACTCATTAGGGCCAGGCAGGCGATATGGCTGCTGGTACTGGGGGTGTTGCATGTCTGGTCGTGGCTCTTGCGGAGGGGGAGGAGGGAGCGTGGTGTTCATCTAGGTTGACGTCAAGTGTCAGCGAGCTGTCACGCAGCTTACGAGTGGCGTGCCGTGCAGTGCAGTGCTGATGGCTGCTGCGCGTGACCGGGCAGACTTACATGTTGCGGCGGCACATAGGAGCCGTTGGCGGGCTGCTGTGATGTTGGCGGCTGCCAATGGGTAGGAATCTGGCCTTGGCCGCCCTGTTGGTGAGGGAACATGGTGAGGGTTGGTTGAGCGTGGTGGACGGCGTGTCGAATTGAATCCCGGGCGCAACGTGGTGCTGTCACGCCGTCATGAACCAGTGGAACACGGGTGGACAGGCTCGAGAAACAAGATAGGCGGTGGTGCGGGAGATCCTCTGGGGCGGGTGAGGTGTCACAAATACTGGCGGCCCGCAAGGACGGCTGCAGGTCAGAGAAGGCAGTGCAAATGGGCGCCAATGGCAATACGGGGCCGGCTGGCGAGGGATCGGGGGGGGTTTGCTGGCACACTCAGCAGCGGCGCGAGGTTGGGCGGGTGGTGCAGCGGGCTCGAGAAGAGGGCTCGCGAGGGGCAGAGGGAGGTGAGGTTGAGGAGGCTGCGGAGTGAAAGGCTTCTCGAAGCGCGTGGAGGAGACCCAAGAGCGTGGAAGCGAAAAGGAGATTCAGGTTGGAGCGGGATGGTGGCCGCTATTACTACCCACCGCGGCGCCCGACTTGACCAAACCTTCTCGCCGCTCTGGCTAGCATGGCGTCCTGATCCCTGCAAGCGCCATGCAGAGAGGACGGCGACGGATCGAGCCTCGAATTAGCGCGTTTGGCGGTACAAAGAGCACAGTGCAGTGCATGCTGCCGCACGCACGCACGTCCGCACGCACATACAGACGAGGAGGGCAGCGAGAGCGCCCTCCCCCATGGACGCCCGCCGCACTCGACGACGAGGCCGAGCAGCGCCGAGAGTGGAGACGAGAGACGACGTCAAGGCACGACGCACGGCGTACTGTGCTGTAGTACTGTAGGCCCTCCCGAGGACCCAGCCTGACTGCGTCGACACGAGCGCCTGCGCAACCATCCATCAGCGGCAGACTGGCACGCAGGGCGGCGGCGGCGGGCTGGCGGGCGAGAGCGCGGGCTCAGCACCTCTGCACCTCTGCACGGCTGCGCGCTGCTGCTGCTGCTGCTGCTGCTGCTGCTGCACTACCCACCACTGCATCATGGCCCATGGGCAGCCCCTTACGGCGCGCCAGTGCAGCTGGGGCGGCGGATGACTTGGTTGCTGGGGTCGCGCTGGTCTCTGCATGGCGTTTGCTGCGGCCCGGTCAGCTTGCTCATCAACTCGTGAGTCGCCAAGAAGCTCGGGTACTGCCGCTCGCGTGTGATCTGCGAGCCTTTAATTATATACACGGTCGCCGCAATTATCATTCTTCGCATGCCACCGCTCCCGTGCCATCGTTGTCAGCGTCTTCGGCCAGAGAGCGCGAGCCTATGCAAGGAGGCCGGGCACAGTCATGGCAACACCTCGGCCACCTGCTTCTGCACCACGAGCCCTCGGGAAGCGTAGCCTGCGTCGCATCCTCGACTTTGCACTACGCTGCGGCGACAGCTCATCACCCACGGCACGAGCAAGGTAGCGCAGGGTGCTGCTATCCGGTGAAGCTTCCGCACCCCCTCGAGAGACAGAGCCGAGCTGACGATGGCCGTTCCATCCACACAGCGCTCGAGGGACGCGTGCATCCTGATGTGACTTCTCCACTTGCGCCAGCAGGCTGTCTTCCTTCATCTGTCGCAATTTGTGATAGGACTGCTCCGGTCTAGCATCCGTCATGCCTGCCCCTCGAGGCCACCGTTCGAACCTTGTCCTGGTTGTTGGTGTGTAACCGTCCGACCAGTAATGCGAGGGCCCTTGCTAGCTCGTGGGTGAGCATGCAAGTGCGAATCGGCGATAGCTGGCAATCCTCCGTCAGCGGGGCGCTGTCAAAGGAAAGCGGGAGCGCCGATGTCTTGCGCCGGGCGAACTGTTCGTTCACAGCAGCAGCACTGGTTTGCCATGGACCAAGCTGTGAGTAATAAAGCCGACGCTGGCCCCGCCATGTGCTCGTGAGAAACTGTAAATGTCTTGTCCCTCCGCTGCTATTTGCTTCGTGTAAGACGGTAGCATGCGACGCAGCCCACTCCCGTCCTCAAATCACAGCCCGCAATCTCACTTCACCAATTTGGCAGATCGTTCATCCCTTGCACCGGCCACGGCCTGCGAACGGCTACCCATGGTGACAAGCTGCTTCGTGCTCCTGATTCGCCAGCTCCATCCCAACTGACAAAGGAACGCAAGACTGTTGCATGGGTTCTCGCCGTGTGTGGCGGTGCCGGCGGTCCCGCTGGTGACGACAGGCGGAGATGTGCGGATGTGCGCACCGTGAGCAATGGAGAATAGCGAAGCGCTCAACATACCGTATTCAGCCTCGGCACTACGCAAGTCATCACGACCAGCTGCGTAGGTGACGACGCCTGCAAGATCATCGCTCACGAATTGTTAGCCGTCGTTCCCCGGGAACGCCTGTAGCTAAACGCCAAACCTCCGTCTTCTCCCTTCAGATTGGGGCGGGCGGCCCGTAGATTCACAATTTGGGCGTTCCACCGCCCAGGTTCGAACAAATTTAATCACCCAATCACAGCCCTTGCTTTCGCTTTATTCGACTCAAAATCCAGCTTCCCAGCTGGCGTGTGCCTTGCAGCCGCTGGTCGACGGGTAAATCTTCGGTGTGCCATGCGTGAACAAAAAAACTTGCGTGGTCATCGGGTCACAAGACGAGCTGGCACCGGTCAGAGCCGTCCTTCCGGCCATTCTTCCCTCTTCACTTATTGAAAATGTACTGTGGTATGAAGCCGGCTGACGGGCTGCAGCCAATCGCATACAGCTACTGGTGTAGTTTGATTGTCTGCCACACCGCATTTCGCCATCCGATGCAGTCACGAGCACACAATTAGATGACTGCAAATGCTGTAAGCGGTATGAACGTCGTCAGCCTCAAGGAAATGCCAAAAGGGTGCTTCTCGGCTGGCAGCGTACTCCATGTTGGCAGCCTTGTGTTGTACGCATTTTCAATGTGCCGTCTAGTGCCGCTGATGTGATGTGATACTGTTACACCGACCGAGTGGTGCATTTTGTGGGGTAGAGATCTTCAGCCGCCTCTGTTTATCCGTCCAAGCGGATGAGAGCACTTCACATACCTCACTAAACGACTGTTGCACGAAGCGCTGGTTGTACGTGGCATGCGTAGCTGTGAACCGAGTGCGGAGCATCGCGTGGACAGCCCCGACATCACTAAATATGTACCAGGTGAAACCGCGGCCCGGGACGCATTGTGGAAATGCCGCATCTGTCCGTTGAAATTAGATTGACGAGCCTTGTGTGAGCAAGGGCTTTCCGCCGTATATGCATGGCATATAGTAGCAATGCGGAGACTGCGTGGTTCTGTGAAACCGTAGGCATGGAGACACCAATGGTCGCTTCAGCGCATCAGCGCATCTCGTGTACCTCGGTTTCTGCACGTAGATTCAAAGGGAGGAATATCAGGCGGGAAGATATCGTCCAACTTCCGAGCCGAGGCGTGCTCTGTGCCACATTGTCAGTGTCAGAAAGATGAAAAAGAGCAGTGGATGCTATCACGACATGTGCGCGGGCACAACAAGACAGATTTGCCCTCACCAGCTTGCATGCAAAGCTCTTGCAATGAAAGCGGCGTGGTTAGTCTTGTGATCTCTATGCACTGCAGCACGCATCGTGTTGCGTGCTGTTACCGCGTTGGCGCGCCGCAAACTCGCAGATAAGCCGTACTTGAATGAAAAACGTTCCGTCCTTGCAGTAGCATCGTATGAAGGGCTGCATCCTGCCGGGCGAACAGCGCTTCATTCTCCACTCTCGCTCGCTGTGGTCAGCAATATCATGTTTGCTTATCGTTGCAGGCGGCAAAACAAGTTGTCACTAAGCGGCTTTCCGCACGGTTATATTTCAGTCGCAAACTGGTCTGAACTGATGTCGACCTGAAGTTATCACAAAGGCCGGCAAAATCTTCAGAGACTCAACAACCGTACTTGTGCGAAATGCAAGCCATAGTGGAGCGCCAAAGTCAGCCTGTGTGGTGTTCATTCGCTGAAAGTACGACGATCAAAGCCGTCATCGGTGTGATTGCGAAGTAGAGGAACGGGATGCGCATCCTTATACACACACACACACACCCACACCGCTGTTCCTAGCTCCACGAAGTCGTAGAACCCCACCACTCTGAACGTATTAGCCACAAATAATACATCACCAGCGCCACTGCGATGTTTCCCGTGGAGTCTCGGACTCACATCATTTATGTTCGTGTTGCTGGCGTGAGTCTGACTGTCGTAGGTTTGCTCATGGCCTCTGTGCGTATTCTGGCCAGTCTGCGCGCCCCTGCATGTACATGAAGCGGATCGATGCAGCAAGCTGCCGCCGTCGACCCAACGGGCTCGGGCAGAAGTCGATGAAGCCATCGTCTTGAGATGCAGATTGTCTTGGATGGGACGCGTTAGGCGGGAAGCAATGAGCACACCCATGCAACCCAAACAACAGACGAAAGCGCCCCGGCCCGTAACCCTAACGCGAGCCTGTACAGGATGTCACAATAAGGACATGGGGCTTGTGAAGGGCAGCTGATCCGGCAAATGTACAAGGCCAGCCGCCGACCACCCCAGTACTGCGCTTCTGCAATGTCATCGACTAGAACGTCGCGTCGATGCAGTCATCCATACTTTGTCATGGTCGAGGGTGGCATGGGAAGCAGAGAGGGTTTGCTGCTTGGGCTCAGCCAGCCTATTCCGTGCGCAACCCCTAAGAGAAGGCGCCGGCCCGAAGTGCGTTGGACTGGAACTTGGGGACTGGGACCAGGGGGTATCGGCTGGTCTTTACTACTTTCGTCAGCTCGCATCGGCTAACCTCTGGGCACTACATGGGGCAGAAACGCTAGGCTCACGTGACAAGTAGCTCATGCGGCCAAGACGGGCGTAGGCAGCGCTACTGCAAAAAGTGTTTGGTCTATCGTATGCCCCTCGCTTGGAGCGACCAGTCAGCGCCACTGCCGCCGCTCCCTCGCGCGTCGTGCAAACGTCCATTGGCGGGCTTCGCGCGTCTGGCCAGCGCTACGTCAGGCCACCCATCGTACCTCTCCATGTCGTCCACCAATCTAAATATCGGCTGGCAGCCTTCGCGACTGAAGAAGGAAATACCGCACCGCAAGCAGGCGTTGCTCAAATCGTATCAAGCCTCGTTCTCCTCCTCCGCAGCATTGTCGTTATCGCTCCCAGCATCGCTTTCTTCATCGCTCGAGCCCGACGTGTCCTCATCGGGCATGCAGACGCTGTTAAGATACGTAATCTGCGCGAACTGGTTAGCCGCATCGATGAGTCTCTTCATCAAACGAGCCAACAGTATCCTCTGGCGCGCTTCCCCACCTCACCAATGCCGCCACCAGCTTCGCCGGGTTACTGCAGTGCCAACACACAAGGTGGCCAGCAGAGCATTGGCTCCGTCGCTTGCACACAGACAGGGATATCCCCAATGACGTTCGCCCCTTGTCTAACACTGTCCAATGAAAGTCCGAACCTCTGTGGGGCAACAAGGAGATATCAACTTACAAATGGAACCATATCGAGAATGAGTTCAGCTACTCGGTCCAGGCCTTTAGGCCCAACGACTTCGTGGTCCGAAAGCCGCCTACCGATGGTGAAATTGCGGAGTCTAAGGAGCTCAATGTCCTTGTGATCGTGGTTGTATCCCTAAGGTAGCGTCCATCAGCACGTTGTCGTGCGAACACTGTAGTAACAAACTCATGCAACCAATATAGTAAATGGCGCGTTGACTCGCTGCGACTGCGATCGGTATCGGAACTCATGCTCATCAAGAAGACGAGATGGAGAGTACGAATTGCTGCTCGAGGCAGCCCTCAATGGTAGCGGAGTGGAACAGCGCTTAAAGATGTTCAAACCCTCATGGGGGTAGGCGGCCCAACTGCGTCGATGCCTGATACTCTCCCCACACGCAGCCACGATGCAGGACATTCGACACTGCAGCATTCCAGGCCCAAGGTTTGTTGATTATCGATTACTGCTAAGGCCAGGAACGTAGCCTGCGTGAAGCAGCAAGAGTAGCACCCTCACGCCAGGGTTCCTCAGCCCAAATCTGGTTTGATTCGTGCCGATCTACTTCTAGTAGCAAGTACTAGATCCCGGACACAGCTGTTGACGAACCGTTCGCAGTTCCAATCAAGTTCATGAGACTTCTTGAACAGGCTCTCTACCTCAAACAATGGTCACGCTCATCTGTTCGGAGAGATACCTCGATAATGGCCGCGGGGTCACACGAATATCCTGAGGCGAAAAGAGAGGCGCGACAGAACTCACCTTAGGGTTTCGCTTCAAAGCGGATGCTTGATTCATTGCTAGGTTCGTAAAAGCCTTCACAGCTTTTTTATCGTCGTTCGGAACGTTTTCTAAGAATGACCTTCGAATGCCAGCGTTTGTCAAGACTGCTTTGATCTTGTATGGCTTGCGATCAATGTCACGTCGTAGCTTGGAAAGCGAAGGGGCGTCGGGTTGCCAGTATCCACCGCCTTCTCTGCGGTTAGCGAATCCCTACATAAAGTAACAAGATAGAAAAGGTAATTGCATAGCTCGTGTGCATGAACTGAGTCAGTGTGATGTGTGGTCAAGGTCATGGTGGCAATGCGGCCTATCCACTACTCTCGGCTGGTAAGACCGCCAGACGTAGGCATGGACCTCTTCAGAGTACCACAAAGACTAACGATAGTCAAAAACGGCCGTATACTGGTTTGCCATGGAACAATTGTTGCACATCCGCGGTCGACCATATCAAAACGGTTCTGCGCCGAAGAATTGATACACGGAAACGACGGTTTTCGAACCTCGAGCAGGATGGGATGCAGTGCAAAACATCCTAGCTTTCGTACTGGCTAGTTGCGTTGTCTCTGCTGCCGAACGGGTTCATGACGATATCCGACCGTATTGTAGAAACGACGAATTGAACGCTTGGTGTTGTTGCAGCGTCTTGTTGCACAAGCGCAGATAAGACGTTTGTTAAACTCGAACGTTTGGCAGTAAAGACAATCGGTGTACGCGATGCAATAGTGACGTGCATTAGCCTTCCGCGTTAACCGATATATTGTTGGCCCAATGATACCAGCTGATAGCTCGTTTCTGTTACTGGCGTGGCAGTTGTGTCACCCCGACGTGCGTTGACGAGCACGAGACTTGGCCATCGCGTAGAGAGATCATGTGTCGTCGCAGACCGTTGTTGGAACATGTCGGCGATTGTTGGGCATGCATGCGTCTCCAAATTGGTCGCATGCAAAGAGAACCTCTTTCGAAGGCCACGAGGTAACACGGTACCCATGTAAGAGTTGTTCGAGCGTGACCACACAAATCACTCATGCACAAGCAAAGGCTTCTCCAGAACAGAAAAGGAAAATGCACTTACCAACAAAGCTTCCACCGTTCGGTTGTATCTGCACATAATAATGTGCGTACGGACCCTTGCGCCCAGTTCTAGACCAAGCTGCGGAGAAATAAGTCTGATCAGGTGTCAGGACGCAGGACAACGGCCTAATCAACATAGGTTGTAGAAGTAACACGATTGGACGTATGATATACCTCATAAAATTGGGTTCATACTCACCTTGTATGGTGTTTGGTCTTTCGAGAATCGGACATCTTGGTCTGTCAGCCTCGATTCCGCCCCAAGATTAGTCTCTGTGCTCACCCCGATAAATCCTATAGATCTGTCTTCATTAGTATGCGAGCCTCCTGATGCGTCACTTCAATTACTCACTACATCTTTGACTGGCAATTCGGGTATGGTCTCGTCGGCTTCGATAACTTTTTCCGAAACATTTTCTGTGAATGTAGTGAAGTCCTGCAGAGCAGCTCTATAATCCGGATCATACACTGTAACCGTGTCAGTATGCATCTCACTTGCGTCATTGCTACCGTTTGCGGTTTCACATCTTCTAGCTCATGTACGAAATGTACAGTGCCAAGGGCTTGATGAGGGGAAGCCACTTACTCTTCAACCATTGGCGCTCGTTGTGGGCAGCAAGCTCTTTGAGAAATAACATTGTATTTGGATGGATAGTGGTGTCCGTGTATGGAGTGTCGCCTGGGTCTCTTGCCTTCGGCTTTTTGATGATGAGCTGCGTGCCCGGTGCTAGCTTCGCCCCCGGCTTCCACAAGTCCTGCTCGTCGACATGTTTCTTGTGTGAGGGGAGTGCACTTTGCTTGGCTGTGCGTCCACGTGGTGTCGACTTCTTGGCTTTGATGTCTCCTTCGCTTGCAGTTGCGTCGTCTTCGGAATCCGAAGACGGGTCGTTGTCGCTTTGATCCACATCCTCGTACACAGAAGCTACAGCTTCATCCTCGCTCTCAGTTGAGGGTGTGTCTCTTTTTGGCTTGCTATCGATTGCATCGTCTGTGTCCGTGTCTGGCTCGGCATACGACTTCCTTGCCGTCGCTCTTGGTCGTTTAGATTGCCGACTAGGTGTTCCCGGAGCTGGGCGCTTAGAAGAGCTCCTGGACACGGAGCCGGAAGTTGGCTTCGTCGCTTTTCGAGGCATGTTGTCGATGCAGTTTCCGTCTTACTGCTGTATAGATGGTGCGAGTTTGTCGCGACTGAAAGATGGCTGTTTGCTAGATGGGAGGTCGGTGCACTGAGCACCACCAGGCCGACGCGAAAGTTGATGACGCAGATTGCAGGGATGGCAGGCGCGGCCGGACGCGAAAATCCGTCGCGATGTCACGCGCCGCAACCCACACCCAAATTCAAAGATTTCAAAATTTATTGCAGAGATGGCGAGTCGTTTCGCGGCTCGTAAGCAAAAGATCCTGGAACAGCTTGATGCTCCGGTGGGAGAGTATCATGATCTCTCGCCGAAAGGTTCAATCGACGAGCCAATTCGCGACCTGATCAGCGAGATCAACAATCTCGAAGGCCTTGTCACGACCAGCAGCTGCTCAGGAAGAATCAGTGTGTTTTTAGAGGGACGAAAGGGGGAAACTGAGGATGCAGATTCTGCTGCAGAGGGTGGAGAATCTCGCGCTGGGCCTGGAGGGAAGGGTGGAGGAGGCGCGTGGCTGTTCATTTCTCACACAGCGGTCGATGTCACTGATTTACCTTCACAACCAAATTATATGTCTCTGTTCCAATTGGAGCAAATCTCATCTGAGGAAGAAAGAATGCCTAGTGTATCATGCAGGTACATTCACCTCAAATTCGAGCCTATGGTAAGCTCATAACAAAAAAGCTGGACACGCTCTAACATTATTTAGATTCTCCACATATTGAGTGCATCTATGATTCACGCCCAGCGGATACTCACTGCGGCTTTGGCTGCCGGTTTCCGTGAGAGCGGCGCCGTTGGCTTGAGTTCGACTAGGACCGGAGACTCCAGTCCTATGATAGCAGTACGTTCAACCGGATATTCGTTCGATTCCATCGTTGGCTATCATGATGAAGGCGGCCGCAACATCTCTATGGTTGATTCGAGATATCTCTGCACATTGGTCCGCATTGCCAATGAACGCTTCAAGATCAACGCCGAACGAATAGCACGATTCCGCGAAGCCTTGATCGAGTCGTACTACCCTCAAGTTGCACTTGGTCTATCCAAGCCAGATTGGGAAGACGCAGATACTCGAAGGGCGCGGAAGAAAGAGGAAGGCTTAGCTCGACAGAGGGCGCTGAAAGAGCAAAGTTCTCAGGACGATGTGATTAACGACGGCGAGTCAATAGACGCCAGCGATATCGACAGCTCATTCCGGTGATAACAAGCACCTCGCAACAACTAGAAACCCATCTGAAAGAGCGCAAGGTGTCCATAAGTATGGTAATTGAACACACTGCCGTTTTCTTGCGAGAAAAGTCCAAACACAGTCATCATCTCCTTGGGACCAACGATGTCGATGAACCTTGCGAGCACCCTTCCGGGGCGACAACTGTTGCCAAATATGACTCAATGTTTGTTCCAAACCACATTGCCTGGGCAAAGTCTCCGAAATGAGGACATCCCGTTAACCTAGCAGTAAGTGGGAGGAGAAGAGGGCGAGCAAGTGCTTCGGCGTATTCTACCAAGAAATATCTACGTCAGAGGAATGTCACACACTCTAAAGACAGGCAACTCTCGACGCAGGAAAAGAGATCTGCCCACCATTTGAATACTATCATATAATGTTCGCGCAACTTTGTCTACCGCTTTGTTTGTGTAATTACTTTCCGACCAATAAGAACCTTAGCGTGGAAATGTCTCCGATGGAGATCGGCGACTTTAAGACATCTCGACTTCAATTCACGTATAAAGCCAGAGCGGCCAAAATCAAAATTGACATCAACTCAAACACAATTCTCATTTAATGCAATATATTTTGACCTCTATAACCAAACAACTACGCGACCTAACATCAAAGATAATTCCTCACTTCCAACCAAAGATGACCACCGCAGAAGCCAACAGAGTGTATTTCAACACGATCTCCGACTCCTACGACAGCAAACCCTGGTTCGCAAAAGTGAACCAACAAGTCACAGATGCTCTCCGTTCAGACCTGAGCTGGGTCGGCATCCCATTGGCCAACACCGGTTCCAGCTCCGACGCGAAAGAAGTACGCCTGCTCGACTATGCATGTGGAACAGGATTAATGACGCGGGTACGTTCTTTGATTGAAGAGTAAATAATATCTAGCAATTGCTAATATGGACACAGATTTTCGGACCATATGTCACCAAGACTCAAGGCATCGACATCTCCACCGGCATGGTCTCAACATACAACGAGCGCGCCCGCGCAGCCAATCTCTCCGAAGCCACCATCAACGCCATTGTCGGCGATCTTTTCGACAAGTCAAACCCCTCTCCACCTGAACTCTCAGGCCCAGAGTGGCAAAACTTCGACCTCGCAACTGTCGGCTTTGGGTTCCACCACTTCGAGGACGTCGTGCATTCAGCTCGGCAGCTGAAAGAACGACTGAGGCCAGGTGGGGTGCTAGTTATCAACGACTTCCTCGAGGGAGGGGACCTGTTGGCTGATGAAAATGGTGATCCTATTCCTGAATCGGCGGGCAACCACGCTGTTCACACTCACAATCATGGACATGGGCATGGACATGGGCATGATCATAAGGAGGAGCACAAACATTCGCATCATTCCGAACATCATCATCACGACAAACATGAGGAGAAGAAGCACGAAATCGATGACACAACCCCCGAGTTCCGTGCAAAGATGAACAACTCCATTGTTGTTCCGCACTTCACGATTGAAGGTGTGAAGAAGTTCTTTAGTGAAGCTGGATTTGTTGATATTGATGTGACTACCATGAAAGAGAGGACGTACATGGAATTCGCAGGCAAGAAGCTTTGGCGAACCATCTTATTTGCAAGGGGCAGGAGGCCAGTGGAGGGAAAGAGTGAGCTATAGAGTACATATGAGTCATTAGGTTATGAGATAGAAGGAGCGTGAGTATAGATGGTCAAGACAAATGTATCACAGACTGCTAATCATTCTATGGAAGAAAATATACCTTCATGAACTTGAGTGATAGTGGGAGAGTACTACGAAGTGTACTCGTTACCTGTGCTCTGCCAATAACTACTGTCATTTGCAACAATGGAACCTCAAAACTGATCGTTCACTGCTCAAACAGATGTTGTAATGACTGCTTAAACGTACTCGGAAATCCAGCAGCTCTAGCCCAGGCTTGACGAACCTTTTGTGAAGCCTCATTTGCGGACGTAGGCACTACTGCGGTAGTTGCTATCAACGAGTGTCAGCGCAGCCACGCTTCAATAATCTGTGGCTGAACACTTGTACATACGCGTCGTAAGGACTATCGCGACATCTTCTGACGTCGACTGACCGGGTTCCACTAAATCCAGAGATTCGTCAGACGACGAGGAAAAATGCGATCGTACGGTTTCACAATCAGCAGACCCTACGGAGTCGACAGCACGATTGGGAGTTTCATAATCCTGGCCTGCGGTATGTTGTTCAAGGTGGTTTTATGAGTCGGGTGGGCTAGCAGCTTCAGAAGCAGCCATGTAGTATGACTCCTCTCGAGTCTCTTTCTTGTCGGCCACATTTGACTCGCTGCATCTAGCGTTAGCTGTGGGACTTGCACTGGGTCGATTTTTGCGTGATCTCGTCAACATTGAGCTCGTCGGAGAGGGCAGACGGTTGCCTCCGGTCATTCTCGTGGTCAGCGCATTAGTGCTTGTAGGTGAAATTCTCGATCCATTAGTTTGACCTGAATGCACGGGCATGGTGACGTTGTGTCTACCAGTCTTCCACGCTATGGCCTCGTCGTTCAGTATATTGGCGGGTACAGACTTTCCCGTCGTCCGATCGGTCACCATGATCTGGCCGGTGAAAACATCGATAGTGTTTTGTGGTGCGGCGGTAGTAGAAGGTTGAGACGAGCAGTTAGTCTCGGTAGGTATGGATACACTACCATCTGGAAATTTGGTCAATGATTGTTCTGCATGTCCGTTGTATATGCCGCCCGCTACCCGCAGCGCTACTGAAGTATGGTAGTGGCCACCCTGTTCGTTTTGAATTAACTCAAATAGTTCAGATGGCAAGTGTGTCGACGTACCAACGCTAGACCCCTTTCCTTGCTACGACTCTGCACGTTGACAGGAGTTAGCGAACCGGACTCGAATGAACCCGAGACTCTTGATGATGTCTGGTCATCCAGATCTCCTCCTTCAGCCTTGTTTTTTGATGTCTCCAACCCTTTGCTACCATCCAGTTGAACGGGATGATGTATGTGATCATCAATTGAGTCAAATGATAGCGGTGGCAGAATCGGCCTTCCGCCATCCGAACATATGTCCCTGCTGGTGCTGCGTTGGACAGGGCTCGTAGGGTTGGCCTGACCACCGCCCCTCTCAGGCTCGATACGGGGATTTGGAAAACCGGAGAGAGATATTAATGTATTTTCCGACTGGCCTATGCCTGTTTCATCATTTGGAAACTGTTCGCTTCCCGGCGATGTTGGTTCACTACCACTCGAAGGTGCAGGAGCTGCGGGATGCTGGCTGCATCTACGACAGCACCGGCATAGTAAAAGCGTGCAGGAAGGAAGTCTCACAAATTGCTCGCTGTCGGCGTTGCCTACACGGTCAAGGACTCGTTGTGTCCTGGATGCTAGATATCGGGGCTCTCTTCGTATGTTCCATATCTTCCAGCGCCAATTGGTCCATTTCATCGGTGTTCGAACCCTGCATCCTCGAAGGTCGGACATCGACTGTTTCCATAACCAATGCGCGTATGCCCAGATCGAAGGTGAATCTGGCAATTCATTCCTGTACAAACCACGAAGTAATGGAGAGAGACACATTTGAGTATGACAAGTCTGATTGGAAGTGCAAGCTGTCCGATAAGGCTCGCTGATCCACTGCCGGTAAGACTCGACTGTTCGAGTATTCTTTAAATCGGTGCAGAAATGTGTGAGGCGGCCCGGAAGGACGATGACAGCATTCTCATCGGGGAATGGCATTGCATATCTGTGATCGGTGTGAATCTTAGTGACGGGATATTTGTGCCGGCGGATATATAGCCGTCTCGTTCGATCAACTAACCCATGGGCTCAGTAAAGGATACTTACATACTTACAGATGACAGCTTTCCCTCTCATCACGAGCTTTTTTGCTTGGAGAAACGAGCAACGTACCTTGCCTAGGAGAAGAACGCTTAGGATCTGGAACTGGGAACTCGACTTCTCTTTCAAGAAGCCAGGGAGGTCTTCCAGATCGGATACCGTGCGAAACCGACGCGCAAACCGGTTCAGGTGCAATATCGAAATCCCGATGTAAGTTATCGTTGCGCCAGGGATAGCCTTCCCTGGACCAAGGACGAAGTCGTGGGTCTCTCCCACCTAAGGTTGACGCTGAAGAACACCAGGATTCTTTATCGTGCGCGATGTCCTTGTTTTCGAGTTTGGAGCCCGGCTGATCGTTACTGGAAAGATCGTCGGAAATGGTGTACGTGTTAAGTTGGTTCTTGGGTTCCACTCTTGATTCTTCCGCCTGTGTTGATGGAGCCTTCGCTTTAGAAGACTTGTAGTCGAACTTGGAATATATATTATCGTCATCGACTGCCCGCATCGAGGTTGCCGTATCGAAGGACGGACGCGGATGACTTATTGACTGTTGCTCTGATTCTGGTGTCCGCCTAACCGTATGAAGGCTCGGATCTGCAGGACGCTGAAGCGATCGAGGCAACACTGAGGTCTTTAGCGTTTTGTGTTCCAAGTCGTCCGCTAGTCGGGGAGGCTGTAGCCCCTCAGCCGCTGAGTTAAGGGCGCGAGAAATATCCTGGAGCGCGTATCCTGATGAGCGCGGTCGCCACTGAGGATGTAGAGAATGCGGATTGAGCTGTGGACCCTGAAGCGGTACCGTTGAGTTCGTTGTAAGTGCTATACCGATTTGTGGAGCAATGGTGATTGAGCCATCAGAGGGCAGCTCGTTTTCTTGCTCTGTCTCCACTCCTGGCAGCGTGGATCCTTGTGATTGGTCTTGACCTGCCATTGCTGTGGAAATTAAGTGGTGTTGGGTAGCGATAGTCAGGAAAGCGATAGCTGCTAGAAAAGTCCAGTCACAATAACGAAGACGCGGATATGATGCATTAGGGGGATGGATGGTAATAGTTACAAGTGGAGATAGCGACCAGGCTCGAATGTTCCTTGATCGTTACGCTGTAATCAAGGCGGTACTTCCTTCCCATCCCAATCCCAGCACTTTCCACGCCCTTCAACCCCCACTTGCTTAACGACGTGGAATAGTCTCTCAGCTACCCAATCTCTTTCGAACAGCTTCTCTTTCTTGACACTGCTCCAGAAGTCCTGACTCAGACCCGTCTTCACCGTCCCTGGATGTAAAGCGACTGCCATAGCATTCTCACCGGAGGCTGTTCGTAGATGATTGTCAAATGTCTTCACGAGTTGATTCACCCCGGCTTTCGACGCTCGATAGCTGTACCAGCCACCAAGGCGATTGTCGCCAATGCTTCCAACGCGCGCTGACATAACAGCTGTGGTCGCGACGGAGGGTAAACCTTCCATTTCATCTGCATCCATATTGAGGAACGCGCTCTTCCTAGGTAAGAAGGGTGAGAAGTGTTTGATCATTAGCATTGGGCCTAAAGTGTTGGTGCGGAACGTTAGCAACGCATCGTCGGCCTTGATCTGTGCCGGCGACTTCTCTGGAAAGAGTATGCCCGGCACGATGAAAGCGAGCTGGAGCTGCTGGTGACTAGTATCGAACTTCTTCTTGCATGAAGCTGCCGCATCCTCAATTGTCCTTTCATCTACTTAGAGAGTCAGTAATGCCACTTTGTATACGTCCATTGCATGACCGAGCAATATTACGCACCCAAGACATCCAGTTTTAACACTGTCAATCGTTTCTCATCAATGCCTAGGCCTTTAAGTAGCTCTTCCTTGGTCTTCGTTGGATCCTTTCGCGCTGTCGCGACAACGGGCGCATTCGTAGTTTGGAGAACTTGTCGAGCGAGTGCAAAGCCAATGCCTCGGGAGGCAGGCGAAATCAACGACCAGGGTGGCATTGCGTGGAGTCAACCCATTGACAGCTGAAGAAACCATGATCAAAAAGCTATCCTAAAGTTCATCGAACTACGCGAAGTGTGGTCGAGACGCGATCTATGATGACATACTTGCCCTATCGATCGACTAGCATTGTTCTAGCTAGCGTCCATCTACTAGCGTGTTTTCTGTGCACCTCACTGGACATTGCTGGTGTGCGCTGCTTGTCGTATCGGAAGAAGAAACATGTCCCGAACAATTCATAGAACTTTGTTTGCTAGTGCCTACTCTGTGTAGCCAATTGCTTCATCTCGCCCTCGTTCCCATAATCGTACCCAAAGTCCACCAGCCGGGAACGCGTCGAACCACAATCTGTGCCCTAGCAAGTCAGAAGCAATAGGGAAACACTAAACGACCCTCCTCTTCTTCCCGTACTTTCTCCTTGTCTCCTCGTCTCCGTAGATATCGATATCGAAGTCATCGTCGTCATCAAACTCCTCTTCAAGCTTCTCTGTACCTGCCCTCGTCGTTGCGTCAACATCCATGTCCTTCTGCACTTCCAAACTCTTGACCTCTTGCTCTCGTAGGGCGTGCTCTTGCCGCTTCGCCTTGCACTCTTCGTAGCCCTCCTGTACTTTCTTGTACCATCCTTCGTCCTTGGCCTTCTTCTTCTCACTCACTTCTTTGGCCTGCTTCTCTTGTCCTGCGACCTTCTGCTTAGGCTCTATCTTCCACCGAGCACAAATGTCGACGCCTTCATGAGTGGCAAGATTGGAAACATCCACTTTAGGAGTGATTTTCTCCGCAGTACCCGGACTTAGATCCTGCTTTGTGTTCTGCTTTGTGTTCTTCTCTTTTCTCAGCTTCTCGTGACCGTCGTCCTTGAGCTCGCCTTTCGCGCTCTCTCCTCGCTCAACCATACCGCCGCCGTCCGACCGGCTCTTCCACTGCCTTAGGATTGTCAAATTACATGCCCTGAGTCCTATCTTCTAGTGTACCTTACTTATCGCGTGTCTCTGCTCTACGTCTTCGGCGGATGCCTCCTCGCTTCCCTTTCTTCTTTGATCTCCCATCTAAGTCTATAACATGTATCATGGTCAGCTGTTCCTCCTCCATGTGGTCTGATCCATTTCTGCCACAGTACCATTGGACGCCATCATTTGGTTGTTATTGTATATCGGATAATGGAGACTCGGCCACGAAGAATTGCGCGAGCCTTGCAGTTGCTTGTTGCGTGAGCTGCGCGGCTGTCGTGTCCAAGTTGCTATCGCGAAAATTCTGGGTTTGCCGCGTCGGTGACGTTGGCAGCAGAAGCGCAAAGTCACAAAACACACAGAGCACTCGTGGTGAATGCCGCGACTCTGATTCCCTACTCAGTACACCGCCTGCATACGCACGTACCCTTTAGAGGGCTCCAGATTCGACTATAATGATAATGAATGCTCTGCTGCAATAATGCGCAAGTCTTCATATGTATATCAAAGCTTCGTGTCACTTCTACAAGTACCTAAACTTATCAAACATGTATCATGTGGAACCACAAAACAAACCTACGACAAAGGGTAGAAGAGCACATCGCCTCCAGATCCTCAAGTCCAATTCTATCGTAAAGCATCAGCCTTGCACATCCCACAAACGCCATCTGTAGTCCATGCGAACGCCTGCCTAGCACCTAAAGCGGAAATCGCCTAGTCTACATGGGTGGCACCACCATCAGGCAGACGCGTTTGCGACCTGGAAGGGTTGCGACATTTTCGCGGCACTTTGATTAGACGAGTTAGGAAGTTCCAACAGATGTGACGAATCAAATGCAGCGAATTGCATTTAGGAGGCGGGAGGCAATTCATGGCGCTGTTGGAACGGACGCTGGCATGTATATAAGGCGAAGGACTGCCTCGCACACAGCAACAGGAAGTTATCAGATTTGAATATATCTATACCCCACCTATCATGTAACCATTGCTAAAAGGTAATTGAGCTGTGATGCTCGCCATCGCGGAAGCCCTTCCATGTCCTACGCCAAACAGGCTGATTCACTCAATCTGAATACGATGACGACGCTGACAAGGAGACAAGAACCGCTATCAATTTTGATCCGAAACGCCAGATATGCCGCGACTGTGTCCTAGTCATGCTAATTGCTGGCTGAAGACCAGTAACAAAGTCGAAGGTTGAGATGTGCCAAAAGAAGTTTGACCTGCAGGGAGTTGCAGACCTGAAAGAGAATAAACTCAGGATATACGCAAGGAATATTAGGAGCCAGCCAGCCAGCTCGTATGGTCATTTGTGTGGCACAGGCTCAAAATCGCCGTGGCCCAGACTGTCGAGCGGCAGAGACATGTTGCAGCGACCTATGCCCTCTCCCGTCTCGCTCCCGTCGCCCTCCGCGGCTATTGGTTTGGACAAAGTTTCCCGGCGGCGTTGTCAAATTGTGATTTCCACCCTTCAATTCCTTCAGGTCCTGATCGTCAATCAACCGCTTCTGCCACAGATGTTGGAACAGCATAAAATCCGGACGACTCGTCCTCAGTGTCTGCCCTAGCATGGTATGCCCATATGCTAGGTGCTGCATCCTGAGATCCCAGCTTGTGTAGCCATCCTCGCAGGTGGTTGCCCACTCGCATAGCGGGCACTGTACGGATCGAGGGGGTTCCTCGCCGCGGAAGTGACTAAGGCAGTGAGTTTCCCAATCTTCTTTATCCCTGAAGATGTGGGCGCATGATAGGAACCAGAAGGCGCATTCATATTGTGGTGTTTTGATCGGATATTGTGGTTGCTCCAAGACGCCATTATTGTCCTCCAGCAGCGGCACGCCAGAGAAATGACTCGCAAGTCCCGTGCTTATCGACGTCTCGGTAGGCGTGGCTTCGGTATCCGTATAACATGAGTGCAGTGACGGCGGGTGTGTGGATGCGTTGGACTGGTGGATGAGCGCGGGCGCCATGGAAGATCCTCCGCTCTTCACGGTCGCCGAGCGAGGATACTCGACCGTAGGACTCGAGTTATTGGGCACCAGGCCGTCAAGAAATGATTCGTCAAAACGTACTAAGCGGGCGTGAATGTCCGAGGCGGACACCCAGTCGTCGATTTGCGGAGTAACTATACGGTCCAGCCTTGCCGCGAGGGACATGCTGGCACTGGCGGGGTCTGCTGCGGCACCTGCGCGATCAGCCTTGTCCTCACCTCCATTGGAGCACTTCCTCAGCCTTGCGGACGGTAGGTAACCAATAGAAGGCGCATCGAAACTCACTGTTGCGGCTTCGCGATGTTGCTCGTTGTTCGCGCCTCATGTCCATTATCGATGCTAAGATAAGGGTAGGGCTTAGCGTCCGTTGAGGGGCAGAAACTGTTCCGTCCCGTTCGTTTCGTTTCAAGTTGTCACCTTCACGCGTCGGGTTTGCTGAAACAACGCGTCCTTATATCTCAGGCCAACAGATACCCACCAAGATATATGCGGTGAGCACAATGGGTATCTGGCGGCTCTGCGGCGATCGCGACGTCCCATACAACCTAACGCTTCCAATGCATCCAAATCACCCATCGTCCGCGCCAACTACTCGCCAAACACATCACACTTTGTTTCCCCAGCAATTCGATACTCGACGACCCGCCTCGCTCTCAAGGCTCTCTCCCATTGGTTCCGCATCGCTGCATATGACGGCTTCGCACAGAAGCGGGGTGGTCGAACCCTGCAAGCGACCCGACGCGCAACCCTCGTCGCGGTGTCGCCGACCGCTCCTCTGGTATGGGGAACCAAGTTGGGAGTATGGCAAGGTGTCGGTGTGCCCGTCTAATTGATCCGGATTGTCAACATCTTTCGTGCTTCGGTGCAGCCGACTACTGCAAGCCAATCTAGGAATACCAGGATTGCGCACCACCATCACACGCGATTGTACCAGCACATGTGACGATCGCAATGACGCGGAATGTGTACGCAATGACAAGAGAACAGATGGAACTCACCCAACAGAGAAGGACAGTATTGGGCAAATAGGTGCCGATATTATAGTATGGCTTTAGGAAACACTGGCTCATGGCACCTTACGAACGGCTGGTATTGGCGGTCTACAAATCTACCAATCCGACCTCAAGCCCAGTATTGCAGAAGGGCCAACGAGCTACTCCGGTAAGCCCACGCAAGCCTATGCTTCACCGATCCTTACAGCAATCTTCCCCACTGCACTCTGCTTCTGCAACGCTTCAAAAGCCTCCACCATCTGCTCAAACTCGAACATCTCCGCAACCACCGGTTTGATATCGTTCGCTTCAACGAACTTTGCGAGCTCGGCTACGAGGTCGCGGCTGAAGGCCACGCATCCTTTCACTGTGAATTCGATCAGCGTCATGATTCTGTGGTAAGGAGACGGGGACGCTTACCAATCTTAGCACCAAACAGCACGCTCGGTACAAATGCCGCATCAATGGGTGCATTGGGCGTCAGTATACCAAGGACGCTAATCAAGCCTCCCATCCGAGTGCTGTTGATGGACTTCATCAACGTGCCAGCACCACCAGTCTCAATGACGTGATCAACGCCCTTTCCATCTGTAATGCGCAGTATTTCTTGGTCCCACTCCGGTGTCTTGGAGTAGTTGACTACATGTGTTGCACCGAGAGACTTGGCAAAGTCTAGTTTGCTGTCTGAAGACGAAGTCGCAATGACAGTAGCCCCGAGGGCAGCTGCGATCTATGACATATTAGAGTCGTTCAGATATTGAACCTCACTACCGGTGAGAGACGCGGTTTAGACTCAGAAGGAAATGCATGGCATAGACAGAAAAACATACCTGTATACCAAAACAACTCACCCCACCCGTTCCCATCGTCAACACTGTTTTCCCCTTCAACCTCTTCTCCGTCCAACTCCCCTTCCATTCTCCCAACTCGCCGTTCAACCCCATATCTAATTGCCCTCTGATCGCCGCCCACGCCGTAGTCCCAGCAGTGACGAGACTTGCATTCTCCACAGCCGAAAGGTTCCTCGGCGCCACAACCACCCGCTCATCATCCACAACCAGATATTGCTGCAACGTCCCATCTTGACTCATACCACCAAACACAGACTCAAAAGACAGCGATCGTATGTCGCCGGACAACCAATTATTAGGATGTAGAATCACGTTCAGTCCTTCTTTTCCTCCCCATTTACTGCCTTCGCCCACGGACCGGATTATCCCTGCGCCGTCGGAGCCGGGTACTAGGTCTGCTTTGTGGTCGCCGGGGTACTGGGGAGATCGAATGCTGATGAGCATGTCTCTGAAGTTGAGAGATGCGGCTGTTAGTTTGACGAGGACTTGGTTGGGGCCGGGGTTTGGGATGGGCTTGGATTGTTTGGTTAGGTCTATGACGGCGGAGGCGGTGGAGGGAATTGTCCATGCTGCGTTTGTGGTAGGAGACGCCATTGTAGGAATGTATGAAAAGGGTAGGTGGGATGGATGGATTGTTGAATGAATGGAGAGGAGATGTGCTGTACAATCAATTGATGGAGTGAGGTTCCCGTGGCGACTTTATATGTTTTGTTTTCAAAACCGTTTTCGAAGGGTTGTTGCTTCACGTGAAGTATGGCGTGCAATTGATTCGGGTTCGATTTCTAAGCGTGCTGCAGCCTTGTTCAACTATGTGGGCTTCTCATAGGTTTGACCTAACTAGAACATATGAGGGCTCTATCGCGAGCATTGTTCTCGGGTTAATGTCCTAGGCTACCTTCTCACTGGCGTTTATTCCACGCTGTGTTGGGTATACCTAATTGTTGTGTACGTATTTTGCCAAAACGGTCACATTTGCATTGACCTGATTGGGTAAGACAACAAGACACACCCCGCAGCAAAGCCTTTGGACGCCACATAAATTATTCCTCAAGCTACTACTCCTCGCAGCAAAGCCTCGTGCGCACCAGTTTTGACGGACTGTAAGGAGTTCGGTAGTGGTTTTGTGTAAGTCGATGCGACATTGGTAAGCCGGAGGCCTCACGCTAACCAGTGATGGCAACTTTAAATGAAATATCGCACTATGCACTCGACACGATGCCACAATGGGGTTAATATGAATTGCGAGGTCATGATTTCTCCTTTTTTTGATTACTCAAGGCTGTTTCTTGAATTCAAGCGGTAATTTTCTTTCCTTATAGCGCATCCTTCTTTCTCTGCCCAACGAAAAACGCTAAGCCATAGTCATCCGTTTTGAACAGAATCTTGCTGCCCTTGGGGAATAAGAATACGTCGCCCTTCTCGCCTTTTACCTCCCTGCCCGTCTCGTCTATAAATATATACATTAGCATCATATCCCCCCAGCATGAAATATCGAAGAGATGCATCATCAGCCTTGCACTGCTAACAAACATTGCTGAAACAAACTTCGTCGCGCGGCATTCATGTAGCAGTGTAACATACCTGTAATGTAAAAGTGACCTTCTAAAATGATCTTGAGCTCATCATACGAGTACGTGTACTCGAGCGGCGTGCCTTTCTCAAGACGGTAAAAACCACCAGACATCGGGGCGTCGGGGTTAATCAACTCTCTAGATTGGGCTCGTCAGACCACAATATTACCGAAGAAGGACAAGCAAAGATAATAATAAAGATTTTTAGTCAAACCACAAAGCTTTGGTGAGGTTTCATGGGTAGAACGGCTGGGAAAGAAACGGAGGCACAAACGTGGTGGAGATGTCGCCGAGGAACGCGTTCTCGTTGGCGATTAACGGCGGCTTGAATGCCGATTGAGCCTTTTCGAAGTATTGCATAGCCGGCATGGTGGCGATGTATGGGAGTTTGGGAACTGAGTTTGATGGCGCTCTGTGCTTGAATTAGTGGATTAGACAGACTTGATGGTGATTGGAGTTGTGACGCAGTGGTAGGACATCTAATTACGTACCTTGAAAATCACCAGTCTCTGAAGTGAAAGGTACAGCAAATTTCTCAGAACAACACGGTATTCGACGATGAAGGCAGATGGAGAAGGGAGGGCTGAAGTAGGTCTCGCAGCGCCTTATACATGTACGGTACGTGGACCATCAAGTCCCGCTTTTCCTGCATCTCCGCCTATCTCACCATTACTACCAAGCATCAGCAGTCATCTCAACTCCATCAAAATACCGTCCTAGATCCCAGCGGCGCCATTACCGCTCCGAACGAGGGGACTTGGATACCCAAAGCAGAGCCGGATCATGCAAGAGGTGCCTAGCACATACTCCAATAGGTCTATTTCTACTCCACTATTCCTCGGACTGGTGTAAGAACGCTTTCTATTGATAGGGACTACTGCAAGAGATGATCAAGCCTTTGCTGTGCTGGTAGTCATGGAGCGATAGGCGTAGTTGCGATTGCGGGGCAGATGGAGAACGGATATGGTTGGCTATGTCTTATCGCTTGGTTTTATTGCCTACCTTTGGCATAGCGTACGGTGGGTATCTTCGTTGCGACATTCCAGCGTGGTTACTGAAGTATCGTGTAGTGTATAGGTTGGAATAGGGAGCTTAGTAAGGGAGTGAACATGAGTGTTAGGGGATGATGATTCGTGCCTGGAAAGGATGCCAAGACTTTCTAATCTTGGGCAATGTGCTGTGGCGGACTCGAACAGGGTGGCAGCTTGGTGTCATGTTTGATTCATATTGATGCAAATGCTAATGTAAGTGGATATCATGTCACTCGTCGTCGTCGCCTTCCCTCCACCTCTGCCGCCACCACTTAAGCTTGAGCCAATCGCCAAGCCCGTCTTCACTCCTTCCACGACCGCCAAAACCCCAAGTTCCTCTTTTCTGTGTAGTAGCAGTATCAACAATATCCGCATCCGACTGATCGCCATCGTCCGGATCCGGGTGGCCAAGTAACGATGAAGAGCTGTTGACTGGTCTCTTGCCCTGCGATGCGCTTCGATTTCGTTGACTACCCGCTCCCATGCTATCGAACCAAGACCGTCTCCGCATCTGATTCAACCAAGCCGACTGTGTGTTCTTCCTCCGTGTAGGTAGAGTACCAGACCTTGGCCGCTCTCCTAGGTCGACAGATCGTCTCGCAGGGGAAGGCAAAGTCTCTCGATCATTCAGTTCATCCCAAATTTCATTAGCTTCCTCTGAGATCGTCATCCGGCGTCTCCTCGGCGGTCTGCGTGGAGATGGACTCGCTCGCGGGCTGCGTTGCTGATCGGTATCCAACGTCGGGCGCTTCTTAGGTCGGGTATTAAGGGTGTAGGCGGGGCCCGTCGGGGCCCTTGCAAGCAAAGGCGTCCTCTCATCGATAGCTTGGCGCTGGGCCTGCTCTGTCACTAAGCCATGTTCGCCTGGTGCAACTTCCTCAATGTCCATGGGTGACTCTGGCTCTTCCATATGGTGACCATGAACAAGGCCTATGCCGGGTTGTAATGCGGTTTGTGGCATCTGTACCCTGCCCATATGTTTACTTGCCACAGGGGAAGCGGGCTCTTCTTCGCTATCTTCCAGTCGCCAACTCAAGCATATGACTCCTGCAAGAAGAATGACAGTTCCAAGAGCGATGAGCCCGGCGTGAAGATTCGATAATCGGTCGCTCTGATGGAAGTATATAAGACCATCTATGATGGCAATGATGTTGTAAACGCAAAACACCAGAGGATATAACACACTTGTGCTGCATAGCTTCAGGCCGCGATGCATGTAGTACAGCTGGGTGAGGGCGAATACAACCAGTCCGATCAAGATCATCCACGACTGCCAGCGGTCGAACTGGTTATGGCGGTCGACTATGGTGCGCACTAAGAGCTCGACGGCACTCTTCGCTATCAGGAGCGAATGCGCCGATAGTATACCGCTTATACAACCAAAGACCATTCCACGCACTAGCCGAAGTCGAGGAGTCGAGCGGGGGTATATGCGCTTTAAAAGCCAGTTGGCGACGATGAGGAAGATGACAATGACGGCGGTCGAGATCATCCACACAAGAAAGTGCTTCCGCGCAAGGAGTGCTAATAGCTGATTTAGATTGTGCGAGGGTTCAGAGATGGCGCCGAACAGTGCGATTAGGAGCGCGCCTCCGGCAACAAGCAATGTACCGATGAGTGAGTATCTCGTGAAAGGCTCGTTGAGTATGATAGAAGCGCATATCGAGTTGAAGACGAGGCCGGATGCTTGTAGGGTAGACAGAACCGGGAGCGGCAGGGTGGTGATCTGGATAGTGCTGCCGACAATGTTTGCCACGATGAACATGAGCATTCCCAGCTATCTTGATCAGTGAGGTGCTCCTGTGTGCCATGGCTATGTACTCCCTCACCTGCCATCTCCGCCGCTTGTACGGTGGGCGTCGCTCGTCGTCTTCATCCTTCTCTTCCTCGAGCAGGTGGGACTTTCGCTGTAGCGTCAAACCAATGCTCTGAATGCTGGTCGAGGCGAGGCCGACAATTACTCCGAGCTGTAGGGAAGTATTAGCCCTCATCTCGCTCTGTTCATATGCTGTTCTCGACCACACTCACAGCAACGCTTGCTCCCGCCGACAGTTCCACCATGATGCCAGCCGGCTCCTTGTCGCTGCACTGCGCGGATGCTACCTAGATGTCGAGCGCATACTGTGTATATGTATATGAATATGTATATGCCGGAGTGTATGTGCAGAGGGCGTATAGCGGTGACGACCAGCGCTGGCTTGAGTGCTGCGAAACGTCACGCTGATGGTCGGTCCAGGGCACGAGACGATTGGGAAGCCTAGCCGAAGCGGAGGGCAGGGGTCGGCCGCCGGGTGATGACGTTGAGAAGAAGGAGAAGAAGTAGCAGCGCGAAAAGCAGAAGCCCAGAGATAACCTGCGACGTGCTGAATATTTGTGTTTACTAGGCGTGATGCTCGCAGACCACGGTTGACTTCTCTGTGCCGCATGCATCGCGCGACCCTAGCGTGAGGACTAGACCAACGTAATCGCGAGCGGGCAGCATTTGGGGCTCCGAGCTACTGCGTCAACTTCAACTTCCAAGCTCCATCAACCTGCACACCAAACATAGCACACGGCTGCACCACCTTGGATCTCTCTGATCAACTCCACGAGCCTCACACACCACCGCCGTCATGTCGCAAGTACACGCCCTCTCCGACGACCAGGTAGGCAGCGTCCCTCCCCTCGAGGCAGCTCGCAAGCTCCCCGCCAAACTACGTCAACAGCACCAGCTAATATGCGTCACCGTGGCAGGTCGCCGGCGAGCTGAAGAAGATGACGGCCTTCATTCGCCAGGAAGCTATGGAGAAGGCCAACGAGATCCGCCTCAAGGCTGACGAGGAGTTCGCAATTGAGAAGTCCAAGCTTGTGCGCCAAGAGCAGTCGTCCATCGACTCGTCCTACGAGAAGAAGTTCAAGCAGGCCAGCATGTCCCAGCAGATCACACGCTCCACCCTTTCGAACAAGAGCCGGTTACGCATCCTGTCTGCCCGTCAGGAGCTGCTCGATAGACTGTTTGAGGACTCGAGCAAGAAGCTAGGTGACGTATCCAAGGACAAGAAGAAGTACCAGACCATCTTGAAAAATTTCATTTTGGAGGGCGCATATGCTCTGAACGAGGACAAGCTTCAGGTCAAGGTGCGGAAAGCAGACAATGACGTGGCTAAGAAAGCAGTCGAAGAGGCACAGTCGGAGTACAAGAGCAAGGTCGGCAAGGATGTGTCCATCTCGATTGACGAGAGCGATCCGTTGCCCGACGGGTCGTAGGTTTTCTGCTCTTAAGTCCAGGGTGCAAGCTAATTCAGCATAGGGCTGGTGGTGCTATTATCGTTGGCACAGGCGGGAAGATCGATATCAACAACACCTTCGAAGAACGGTTGAGGCTGCTCGAGACGCAGGCTCTACCATCCATCAGGGTTTCGCTTTTCGGAGAGAACGATAACAGGAAATTCCGTGACTGAGAGGGTGGATTAGGACGTACGATGAACGATTTGCAAATATCTGCTTGGAAGGCATCTGATGGTCTCCTAGACGGTATTTCCAGCACCTGAAACTGTAGTATCAGCATCGCCTTCGAGGCTTAATACACTCACGGAGAAGGTCTTACTTGCAGGGAGACCTTGTAGATTACCTGGAAGATTTAGCGAGCTTTCCTCTTATCATGTCATTAGACACCATCGCCATCAGCTTTTCGAACTCATCATCTCAGTGCAAGCTCCTTGAGCTTCAGGTAAATTTCGAACCCAGTTTGTACTTTGAGCAGGTGCATTGGAGGGCGCCTGCCCATCGTGATATCACAAAGATATTGAGGAAGTCGCGCCCAAGCTAGCTCCCTCACTTCCACAATCAGTCACCAAACTAACCCAGCAAAACTGATGACAATATCAAACCCATTTCAAAACTATTCTACTGAACTATTGGACGAATTGCGACAAGGCGCACGCATATGCTATGCCAGCCAATGGCACCCCTGTCGCTATTAGCGAGTGGAGGCTTGCGCTCTCGAGCACCATAATCGTTTCAGCTCTGTAGCTATGAGTTCTTTAGAACTTACTTCGCAATTACTGTCAAGCAGCATTGGCTGGTTAAACTCGATCGGCCTTGCCTCATGTCTAGGTATGATGCTGACGAGTGGCGCGCCGCAGGGGGTGCGCCTTACCGCTCTTCTAATGGTCGATACCTATCCCCAGCAATCCCGTATGAGAAATCTCGGCTCGGACTGAGACTTACAGAGCGCAGGCGACGTTCCCTAAACCGTGGCTATCATTCCGATAACGAGCGCAAACAATATGACCCATGGGACGCTGATTCAGAGGCCGAGCCGGAGGTTTATCCCCACAATCGACAAAAGAAGTCACGAATTAAAGCGAGGAAGAGCGTAGATTTTGGGGCCCATCAGGCACCCCCTGAACATTATTCGAACTATATACAGCCTGATGACTGGGACTACAACGAAGACGAGTGGTATACTGACGATCGTATCCAAGACGTGCAGGCGGCGCGCCGCGGTGAACTATCGACTTATGGACTGAGGTTCGACTCGGACTCGAATAGTCTCGACCTGCCAGCAGTGAGATACAGAGTTTCTACTGAGTCATGGGCACGACGACTTGGCGAGCATTCGCTTTACAGTAGACACCCAAACTATTCCTCATCAGACAATGAGGACAAATACAACAATACCTTTGAGTCCAAGACAGTACAACCCAGCGAAAATAATCCTGATGCCCCATCGGAATACATAGCAAACCACTCCTACGCCCGTCGACCACGTGAGAATGATCGTAATAACAGGCCAATTTCACGGACCGTCACTGTGCGCCATTCATATCTTCCGGCTGCGGCTGTATCTGATAACGAGGGATATCGTAGGAGAACCGAATTTTACCTGCAACCCAAACCCCTTGAACGCTTTTCACGCCCTAATGGACTGCCAAAACTATACAAACCTGGCAACCACTCGGACTCAGAGGCGAGTGCATTCTCCGCCGACGAAGAATACAGCATAAGGAAAGCCAAGAAATCTAAGGCCTGGTTGATACAGGACGACGCCGAGTTGGTTCTTCACCACCTTGGAAACAAAGACATCTCTTGGCAGCCAGCGATTACGGTCCCACGAGGGCCAGGAGAGCACATGCTTTACTATACAGAATCCCCACCGATTCCTCGGCTCACAAGGAGCGCACCGACTTGGAAGGACACTGAAGAGTATTCAGATAGGCCGATTGCAGCTCCTAGGCCTGCTAGTTGTAGCGCTGACGACGAAGACATCGTACAGCCCGCAGAATATGATGGCTTGCCGCAAACACAAGGTCACCATGTAGTCGCTATGAATTTGCACACAGACAACGGTTTAACGCAGTCTATGGTGCGCCGACAAGGCCAGTTTGCTCGCCCTACAACGTCTCGATCTCTTTCGGAAAATCGCACAAAGCGATCAAACGCCGTCTTTCCTGGCGATTCTAGACCTGGGGTAGGAAAATCTCGTGCTGAACGGAAGACTTGGATCCCGATCGCCTCAGCAGATTTTTCAGCTCGTGTGTTCCATCCCACCGCAAATGTGCATTTGCCATCTGGGGTGCTTGACCAAAAAACCTATCTGTACCAGCGACTGGGAAAGGAAATGGAATTCCGACTAGTCACAGTTCTGCCCGAAAAGACTTCCAAACTTAAATGCGAAATTGTGCATGCATCACTTGAGGATCCGCCGGAATACATTGCCATCTCTTATGCATGGGGAGACGGCGTAGACACGAAACGTCTGATATTAGGTGGAGCAGCTATCTCAGTCTCTGCAAGTCTTCATGACGCTCTCAAAGCTGTGCGTGACAAGGACTATGAGATTTTGGTTTGGATTGATGGGCTATCCATCGATCAGCAGAATAAAAATGAACGTGCGTCACAGGTTCGATTGATGGGCTACATCTATAGTCGAGCCAAGTATGTCGCCATCTGGTTAGGACCTGACACGGATGACAGTCAAGTAGCCATACCACTACTAGAGGAAATTGATAAGAGAAGGGTGTCTAAGGAACGGATCAGGGCTGTTGAGAACTCTGACTCAGCAGCTTTACGGTCATTGTTCAAGAGGGGCTACTGGAGGCGCCTATGGGTAGTTCAGGAGGTGTTCCTCGCTCGCTCAAAGTGGGTATACTGTGGCTCCTCCCGACTTCCGTGGGAGGTCTATGAAAGGGCATCAGAGGCCTTCTGGGAGCATGATAGCGACCCTCATCTTCGTCAAGGACCAAGCAGCTTCCCAAACGTTGCCTCACTTGTTAACCTAGGAACGAAGTCTCTATTAGAGGTCTTGCGTGCCTGTAGGCAAAAGCTCAGCGAAAATCCTCGGGATAAGGTCTTCGGTGTTCTCGGTATGTTACCAGAAGAGACTCGCAAAGAAATACCAGTCAATTACGATCAGCCCGTCAAGGCCCTTTACATTGATGTCGCAGACCACATTATATCCTCGACCCGGCGTCTCGATGTGATCCGCGAGTCAATACATTTCCCCGTCCACGTCAGTTCCACGGGTCTGCCTTCCTGGTGCCCCGACTGGTCACATATACCTGATATTGCAGCCCTTCGTGAGCAAACTTTCTCGGCGGGAGGTGACAACGATGCTGAATACGAATTCTATGATAATGAGCGTAAACTTGGAATCTCTGCTATCGAGCTAGGTATCATAGACGCAACCGGCGTTGCCGTTGGGACACTTTGCGCGTTGCAAGACTACCTGATGGCTTTCCTGCATTGGCGTGCGTTGCTGTTAGATGTCACCGATATCAGCGAAGATGCCGAAAATGACCAGCTCCTTGAAGCATTCTGCAGAACTTTATCTCTGGGTCAAGTGCCCTCACAGTGGGTGCAGCATGGATGGAGAACGCCCTGCTATCACGTCTTCTCATCTTTGATTAAAAGCCGACTGCCACGACTTTCGATAGACCGTGGGCTCCAGCAATATGCCGACATGGCTATTATGCGTCCAGAGGAACATCGAGTGTTTGTGCAGAAGCACTTTGGCGATCGCATGGTATGTTCCCTAGACATATGTCTTTCATTTGCATCGAGGTGCTCATGATTTCGAAATCAATATGAGACACCTCGTTTAACCGAGTTGTACTAATGTGCTGTCTCTGCAGATGGGTCGTACGTTCTGCGTGACCGAGAATGGGTTGATGGGCATGGGATCCGGCTTCATGGCGAAGGGTGACGTCGTCGTGGTACCGTTCGGTTGCTCTACACCGATTCTTGTCCGTGCAGAAGGCAGTCGCAAAGAGTTCCGTTACGTTGGCGATGTGTACATCCATGGCTTCATGCACGGCGAGGCTTTGGCTAGCAACAGACCGGTGAAGAAGTATGTACTGCATTGAGAGGACGATGTCTTCCGACGGGCGGACGAGACTTGGTAGGGAGTGCAGTTTAGGAGCTATCTGACCTTCCTTCTGCGAACCATGAGCGACATAGGTGATACTCTAAACGTTTCTGTGCTTCGTTCAGTCTTGACTGGGGTTTAGAGACTCACTAAAGACGTTTGCGCTCTGTCAGAGCAGAATATAACACGGTCATCTTTCACGATACTTGACTAGGGACTGGACTCCTCGCTGTAGCCTTCTGTTGTCGCATGAAGTACCGAGGAATCGTCCTAGTACGGCCAAAGACGAGGATGCTCTGCGGATACCTTATCCGTCCGACGATCTCTGGTCACATATTTCTACAGCCGCTCCCGCCGGATGTTGAACTGTAGATTCATCTCTCCACGAAAGTTCTTTTCATTCATGTTTCGCTTGTGGCCTGGAAATCCCTTCGACAATGTGACTGGTTTTGTCAGAACATAGTCGGGGTGTAATTGAGAGGAGCACGCGAGGATACCCGAAGCTCTGATCAACCGTTTCACTCTACTTCCCCACGGGGAGCCACGCTCACTTCCACGACTCTCAAGCTCCAGCTGGTCGGGCGATGTCCCCCAACATCTCGCCCAACGATTTGGTTACGGCCGTGGAGCTCAAAACTACGACCCGGTTTCTTCTCGGGCACGTGGCCTGACATATTCCGCCATGATCAAGGCGAAAGACCCCTTCGGATGGTGCACTACTGGGCAGTGACTGCCAATCATCGGTGCTCCTGGTTCTTACCGGTAGTAGAATAAGCCCGTGAAATGAGGCCGAAGGCTGACTGCCACGAGCTCGAGATCGACTGAGGCTTATCTTAGCGTAGTCGAGGAGCTGTCTTCCGGGATCCTCCGTGGAGTTACTTGGAATGATATTGGATGCGCAGTGATGGTGTTGCGCTCCGCTGATGGCCAAGACGGTGGAAGTTCGACGGTTCGACTTGGCTGTGCCATGATTGGCTAGTTCTTCTTCTAGAAGGTCACTGGCGTGCGTGGATCCATGCGGTTCAACAATGGACTGGAGCGCAGTCCGCGCGCCAATATGCATAAGTAGGCGGAAGGCTACAGGTGCACGAGGTAAGAAGCACAAGCACGCGTTGCAAAGGACGCTTACCCACCCCCACCAGGACCCACATGTCTGGGGACGGAACTTTCTCTCCACAATACTCTTAGGTTCAAGATCTTGGGCCTCGTCTCGGCCTCCTTGGCTTAGGGCCGACTACAACGTTCACCTAGCTCTCATGCGTTTGAGACCTTGGACATGCACGGCCCCAAGGTTTTGTGGCTTGCCAATTCCTTCCACATGGCCCTTCCCTTGCGACAAGAATGCGAAGACTCTAGTCTTTCTTGCCCTTGTCACTGAGCCACTCACGAGTAATGCTTTTGAGGCAACGGGATTGTTGACGGCATATTCGTAATCGGTGAGGCTCTTGGTATTGAGGATCGCCTTCCTTGAATGACCTCAACACTGCATCACTGCGTCAGCCAGGACAAGGGGTAAAAGAAGGTAGGATCGCAATGAGGAGCGATCAACGCATAAGACATCCAAAAAATGTACACGATGATGGAATTGGTATTTGTGTTGTAGTAGCCACCAGTGCTCTATTCTGAAGCCAGTGTCGGTGGTGTATTGGAAACACCAAGCTGTACTTCGGACCACCGATAGCAAGCTTCCCATGTACTACTCAAAGAGCGAAGACCATTGGACACGGAAGGCATTCTAGCAATGCCCAGCTTCTAGTGCGGAGCTTCCTCCGATCTCTAGAGGCTAATGTTGCATATCAGGTCATGCATCAGCGATTTACACACAGACTGAGAGTGGACACGGGAATGGCTTGCCTTCGGAGACCCCGCCTCCCCCCTACCGAGCAACTCAAATGCCTCATATTATTTCTAGACGGCCGGGAGAAGCGCACGCAAGTGCCTTGGTACGCATGCATGCGCGGAGCTCATGGTCAGGCCGACTCTTTTTCGGAAGGCAGGATGGTGGAGTCTGAAGCGCCGGACGCGGTAGTCCCAACTGCAGGGTGTGAATCGTGCTGGCCATCATAATGTATAAGACCTGGGCTACGTCCCCGGATTGTCGTTTCCCCAGATCATCCAGCTGAGTTTCTGGAGATCGACTAGTTCTCTCCACACTTCTTTCCCCCAGATCTTCAATTCATTGAAACTTGGTTCATTTCTCTTCGGGTCACCTGCCGCCTAGCCTCCACGATGCATACCGAGAAGAACGACATCGTCATGCTCGAGCAGCAGCAGACGAGAGATTCGGAACTGCTGAAGCCTATCCCCAAGGTGGACAAGGTCGACTACTCAGGTGCTTACGAGAAAACGGACCCACGAGAGATTGCTTTGGTCAAGAAGCTTGACAGATGGATAATGCCCATGTTGTGGTCGATGTACTGGCGTGAGTACACTCTGGCTGTATATCAGCTGATAACAAGTCCTGACCATTATAAGTCAACTACCTCGACCGCAACGCGATCGCACTGGCTCGTCTCGACGACTTGGAGGAGGATCTCAACCTGAGTAGCACACAGTATCAGACCTGCGTGTCAATCCTGTTTGTGGGTTATCTTCTCGGCCAGATTCCCTCCAATATGTTTCTCAATCGCACGCGTCCTTCTCGATATATGGGTATCTGCATGATGCTCTGGGCCGTAGTTTCCGCACTCACGGCATTGTCTAAAGACTTCACTGGTCTCCTGCTCACACGCTTCTTCCTCGGTGTGACCGAAGCCCCTTACTATCCAGGGGCCGTTTATCTTCTCTCCATGTTCTACACTCGCAAGGAGGTCGCTACGCGCATTGCCATCCTATACACAGGCAACATCCTCGCAACCGCATTTGCTGGCCTCATCGCCGCGGGCATTTTCCATGGCTTAGGCGATGTTGGTGGCATCACCGGCTGGCGCTGGCTCTTCATCCTCCAGGGCGCTGTAACCTTCGTCATCGCCATCGTTGGCTTCTTCATTCTTCCTGACTTCCCACATAACACTAAGTGGCTTACAGAAGAAGAACGCGCTCTCGCGACTAACCGCATGGCGATGGACACCGTTGGCAACAAGGGCGAAACTTCCGTTTGGGCGGGCTTCAGGCAGGCCGCAAAGGACCCCATGGTCTGGATCTTCGCCGCCATGGCGCATATGCACCTTGCCGCCAATGGTTTCAAGAACTTCTTTCCTACGGTAGTCGAGACTCTGGGTTTTGGCCAAACTATCACACTCGTTCTGACATGCCCCCCTTATCTCATCGCTGGCGCAGTGACTATCGCCGTGTCCTGGTCTTCCGGCAAGTTCAACGAGCGCACTTGGCATATCACTATATCCAAGTGCATTGCTACATTCGGTTTCGGACTTGCTTGCGCGGATATCGGTGTTGCTGGTCGCTACGTCGCTATGGTCATTTTTACCATCGGAACATATGGTGTGAATTCGCTCATTCTCGGTTGGTGCGGATCGACTTGTGGTCAGACTCCTGAGAAGAAGGCTGTCGCTATCGGCATTGTTACTACGATCATGAACGCTTCGTTCATCTGGTAAGTTCTTTTAGAGCTCTCCTTGGAGAAAAGATAGTATAGTTGCTAATCCGTTCGATAGGACACCATATCTCTGGCCCAAGTCAGACGGTCCGAAATACATCATTGCGCTCAGCTCTTCAGCCGCGTTCTCAGTCGCTACGTTCCTGCTGGCATGGCTTGCGAAGATTCTCTTCATGCGCAAGAACAAGCACCTTCGCGACGCGGACGATGAGACGCAGACTTTCTACGTCTACTAGTTTGTCTAACCATCACCGCAAATATTCGATTGCGAGCTTTTGGGCTGCTAGAGGATTACATCGCAAGGATATTGAGGCACAAGAGCAATGACTAGCAGGCAGGCAGGCGACATGGCTTAAGAATAGATTTCTCAACGTACATACCAATGCATGATGATTGTTTCTCTTACCACTAGTAACGCGGACTCTCGCATACGCTCCCCCTTGATGGTGTGTTATTGCAAGGGCTAACAGAAATGACTTAAGAAGGAAGGTCAAGGCGTAACTGAACGAAAACCACTGGCTCCAACGGACACCTTGTCAAAAAGGATGCAGCAGCATCAGCAGCATCGTCATTTCCTAGTGGGAGCCAATTTAAGCGATAATGCGAGTGCCATCACTTGCTGATTGTGCAGCTTGGCGGTCAATGGTCCAGACTACCAAGCCAGGGCGACGACGATGCACGTGGTTCTTGCTCAACATTCGCCCGGAGACACATGCATCCAATATTCACTCGCTTAGAGAAGCGCACAATGCGATAGCAGTTTGAATCGTAATGCACTGAACATAACCAAAACGGAGAGTCAGACAGACAAGCACCGTGGTGCAAATATCTCAGAATGATTGCGGGACAAGTGTCTACCGCTTTTGAACTCGATTGAATATATACATAGAACGTACATCTAGATACGACCCGAGAATGTTTTGAACAATAAAATGCGCAGTGTCAAGACAACAATGTCGACAAGCAGTCCAATAGCTAGACTCGGTGGAACAGCCGTCCACGAAGTATTACAAGAACAGCTTAGTATGAACCATAGTCCACACCACCCTACGCCGGCACAGTCACAGTAGCCGTCTGAGTAACGGTCTTGTAGATCGTGCCGAGATCGCAGGAGGTAGAACCCGAGCCCGCGGTGACGTAGACTGTGGGAGTCACAGTGACGTATACGGGGGCTTTGCACTCTTCCTCATCAGCGGGAGAAGAACCAGTGGATGGTGAGCCCGTGTGGTCTGCTGGCTTAGCCGTGGATGCGAGCGACAACGCGGGGAGGCCATCGTAGGTGGGAGCTTCGTGCGTGGGCGTGGCAGACGAAGTTGGCTTTGTGTCGTCCTTTGGGGTGGCGACAGTTGAGGTTGGCTTGGTTTCGTCCTTGCTGGCTGTTGGTGCAGGGTTGTACTGCTTGTTGGGTAGGCTGATGGTGAGGGATGGCTTTGCGTCGGTATCGTCCTTCACAACCTCGCTGGAATAGGAGTCTGCCTTGGAGCTCGGAGATGCGTTGTCAGATGCCTTAGCGGAGGTTGTGACAGCTGGAGATGAGACAGCATCAGCAGGTGTCTTGGTAGCCTCAGGGGCAGACGAGGAGGTCTTGTCACCTCCTGGAGCCGGAGCAGCAGTAGCAGCGCAGTCAGGACCTGTGACGACGGTAGCATCGGCGGGCCCAGATTGGAGAGGGTTGCAGCCAGGGAGAGTCTCGAAGACAGGTGCTGCGTCATCGTCACCGTAGGCGTTTGTGGCCGCGCAGCTCTGGAAAGCAGGGTCGTTGTCTTTGTTTACGTTCTCCGCGCCGAAGCATTGCTCCATCTCCTGCTGACCGCAGCCGCAACCGCAGTTGCAGCCTCCGGTCTCGGCGGTGGCTTTTTCGAGGACACCCTTCTCCCATCCGTTGAGCTATCCATGACATTAGTAAACGACATAAAATAAAAGGGTCGGTGAGTAACATACGAAGTCAGCATGGAATCCATAACCGGTTGGGTCACCGTTGGAGATTGCCCAGGGAGAGTCGTTGGCGCCATACTGGCCATCAAATGGTGAGATATCATACCAGAACTCGATGAAGATAGTCGGGAAGCGTGCAGCTCTGTGAGTGGTAGGGCAGTTCTCGATACCAACACCGCCATATCCACTTGGGTAGGCCATGTGAGCATTGGGGTTCTTGGGGTCGAGCTTCTGACCGTTCCAGCAGCTGGGAAAGGTCACCTCGGAGGCGAATCCGTACTTGCAGGAAGTAAAGCCAGTAGGGAAGCCATTGCTGAAAATCGCATCACTGCCACCATCAGGTTGGTGGCAGGCCCATCGTACACCAGCAGGGTTAGGACCATCCGAGCGCTTGAATGGGTTTCCAGCAATCATGTTGAAGTCCTCAGGGAAGCCAGTAACGTTTGCCCACTTGTCTCCATCGCCAAATTTATAGTAGATCTTCGTTGCTTTCTCGGGCACGCGATGGAAACCGGTACCATTGCCGTTCCAGAACAGAGACGGACGCCAATACAAACTCTTGTCAGGCTTGATGCGGGCAGTTGTACAAGTAGAGGACTGAGTCTGCTCGAAGCTGGTGGAAGCAGCCAATGCGTTTCCTCCATCGAATGAATGTAGATGTGAGCTTTGTGTGCCGGGGAATAGAGCTGGATCGAGACGCTGGTAGCTCAGAGCATCTCCGTCGCGGTTGAAGAAGCTGAAGTAATTGCCATGGCAGTCGAATGCGGAGGCGGTAGCGGCTAAGCCAGCCGTGAGAGCGAATATAGTGGATCGCATGTTGTCTCGGGGTTGATGTTTGTTTTGTTCGGATCTTAGATGTCGGTCGTGGGCGAGCAAAGAAATGAGCAGTAGGCAAAGGAACGGAATCGAGTCTCAGACTCAAGATGCGCGTATGGTCAAAAGAGTGTGTGAATAGACAAAAGAATGGAAGGTATTCCTGTACCGGAAGCCAAATTGCAAGTAAAGCAAAGTAAAAATCGTTAACTGTAGGAGCAGAAGTCGGACATATATGCCAACGCTCCTGGGCGTAGAATTGCATGCAGCCTCGGGGCTGGCGAGGCCGCCTTGGAGACGCACCATTGTGAAATGAGATTAGGCCAGGATTCAAAATTTCCTAGATGTGACTAGTTGCGTAGCTGCTGCGTGAGGATTTGAGCCAGGGCGAGTCGCGCGCAGTCAAAGACGGGCGGCTCGGCATTTGTCAGGGGGAATGTATTAAACTCCGCGAGTCGCTGAATCCTTTCAAGACAGCATTCGAAAAAGAGACCATTGCGGACTGGCTTGCAGCGACCCATAATTGGCTGAAACAAGACAAATATGGACCCCGCACAGCTGCAGCTTTTTGTTTCTATGAGCATCTGGGAGCGGTTGACGTTTCGTTAGGGTAGAAACAGCTTTCCGTTTAGAGTTCCTGGCGCTGTTCGGCGCGCTTAGTGGCACGCCCGTCGCACGCAGGAAACAAGTGGCTGATCTTCAAACGGTGCTGACTCCCCCTGCCTAAAATTGCTGGCTTAGCATCGGAAAGCTCTTTGAGACCTCGAAACACCCATTGCAGTTTGGAGGGTCCCGTAGTTGAAACAATGGGTTCCCTCGTGCGTTCCTGGAGTGTGGACATGATGTCCGTCGCTGCGGTACTCTCAACCGAAACAGACAAACCCGCCAACACGATCTCTAGCAGGAGCCGTGCTGCCGTAGTTGATATTGCTCGGAGAATAAAATAATGCACTGCTAATGAGATGTCATTTTCTCGTCTCCCGAGTCTTAGACTGACGGGAACATGTGGCGGCTCGCTTCACCCGCGTAGACCCGTCATCACTCCCTGCAATCTAGGCACGAATCCCTGCCCGGCAGAATTCAACAGTGGTAGCGAATAGTGTCTTCGCAGTGACCAAACAGCAATTCAGTCTGCGCTTGGTGCCAAGTTATTTGGTCAGCGACAAATGTACAAATCGAACGTAGTCCTCTAGACTGAAGGCAATCTTCCTGGCCCAAGACGACCGCAACCGTGCTGCATTAGTCGTGACGTTGGGTACCATTCAGATTGTGAAGTAGTGCTAATTGTTCACGTCTCGATGACCTTTGACAAATCGATAATGGAGTTAGTGTTCTCGTTTGAATATGAAGCCTCGCTGCATTTCAAACAGATTCAAGGTCTGGAACAATGGATTGACATACTGTAAATTGCTTTGAGGACGTGCCAGGCCTAGCGATGAGTCGACTTCATAGCTTGCTATACATGCTTGTTTTGAGAGAATGTGCTTGTGCTTCATCTGGAACAAAATAATGCATCTCAGTAATGCGAACCACTACGAGGGTAAAAATCTCAAAGGAACTGTGAGTCACATATAGGGGATATGGCAACTGCGAAGTCACCATGAAAAGGGAGAAGCTCGACACAAGGACTATCTCAAAGATGGTGTGTCGCTTGATAGTGAATCAGTCGTCGGCACACTGAATATGCAACAGAACCATATGTCTTTCGAGTTGTGGCAGAGGGGCTATTCCTTCTCTTCTGGGTGGAAGCGAGTTGCAAACACGAATCGATCAGGGTGCGAAATGTCATCAGTCTGCCATCGAATACTGGTAGGAAACTTGTCGATTGAAAGCAGATCAACGTCTTATCATATCGTAGGTGCGCGATGCCTCACCCGCCACTTACGCCCAATCATTCATCCTGAAATATCGTAGCTGATGAGGCAGAAGCGTGATAATTCTGAACTTCTGATGGTGAGCAAAGAGCATATTCATCCTCAAGAAGAAAAGAACAAGGAGCTACTACGACAGGCGCGCCGCGATCCTAGTACTGACTGCACATGAAAAAGGACGTACATGGATAGCATAGCACGGCTTCGTTGTTTGATCGCGCCCGTGCTGTTTAACAATGCATCGTCGTGTTTCCAGGAACCAGTTCGCGTGATTACTCCTAACAGATTGAAACGCTGGGGTCACTCGTGATATTCGTCTCGAGAAGAGATGAGCGTATCTGCGGTTGTATTCACTCCGATACGTTTTCATCCTCACTCGCGCCTTCACTGTGTTGCGCTGTGAATGAGCGTTGGCACAGCTAGCCGCTGTCGCTGAAAGAATTAGCATGTTCCAACTGCACTGTGTCTGTACTGACAGTCGCTGTAAAGGCCGTTGGCTGCGAACGAGACGATGGGCCATACCTTCCATTCCGTTGGGTGGCGCCTGCTTCTGCACACCTCCCAGCACTTGCATATCCAAAGTTGGGAATCTCCATATTATGTCATGACTACAACCTTCGCTTCTTCACTTACTCGCTCGCTGTCCTTCGCGGTCGTCCTCTTTAACAACCCCACGTCTAATACCATGCTGCAACCATTCGTTACCCTATGTCGCTGATCTTCACCTCCACCTGAATATCCGCTGGTCAACTGCACTTCATCACGAAACTGTTTGCCGATTTCGAACTACGGTTTAAGCACCTCCAATCTTGCGCAACTACGGCGCTTGCGCTCCTTCTGAAAATGTTCTCCTTGCTGTCAGACAAATTCCTATTCACGCTTTGGCTTACAGTGCTCTCCTTGATCGGCATTGCGCTCGCAGACGAACCCCAGTATGTGGTAGCAACAATCGATGGGCGGCGGATGCGAGTTAGAGACGACAGGCAACCGGCTCTGTACACGGCCGATTACGGAGACTGCTTGGGCGAAAGCGCCATCAATGTCACTCGCTTCGATGCTGCATACTACAAAGACAACATGACCATCATCTTCCACTTGGCCGGGGAGACAGCTCTCACTAACCGAGGCTATCATGATGTACATTGGGGTATATGCGTATGGAAAGAGCCGGTTCGATCTGACCTTCAACCCTTGCGACGCCAACATTGAGACGTAAGTTACACCTAACCGTGCGAACCAAGCTGCTAATGAGGTCAGCGCTTGCCCTGTCGAAGCCGGTACTCCAATAGAAGCGGCAGGGATCATTTCCATCAACCAAAACGATGTCGCCGGAATTCCTGATATTGCACTTAATATTCCCGATTTTGAAGGCGAAGCTATCTTAAGACTTTTCTCGAACTCGACCCAAACTGAGATCGGCTGTTTCGCCGCTCAGATCACGAATGGCAACACATTCCAGCAGAAGGCCGCTGTGAGCTCCGTTCTGGGCATATTCACGCTTATTGCTGTTCTCGCGTCTTTCGCAACCGCCATCTACGGAGATGATGTCGCCGATATACGCAAGCACTACGCCCACTCGCTTTCAGTTCATGTCGTTTTCGCTGTATGGCACCACATCTTCTATAGCGGGGCTCTTTCCATGAATTGGCCGAAGGTTCTTGTCGCATTCTGGGGAAATTACGCCTGGGCCGGTGGCATGATATACACGGAAAACATGCAGAACACGATTAATGACTTCATTGGCGCAAATAAAGGCAATACATCTCATGTTGGTGCTGCAGGAACCGGTGTTCATTACCCAGCTCTTGGAGGTGGCTACGACATTCATCAGATTTACAAACGAGGCATTCTTCCGACGGCTCTGACTGTCCAGAACACGGTAGCGAGACAACACCTCATTGACGCCACCAGCGGTTTTAGATATTACGGGCAGCCAGTCAAGCCTGGCCTCCCCCTGCCAGGAAACTATTCTGGGTTTGCTGGAACACTTGCTCAAGAGCACATCCCTGCGAGCAACGCGTTCATGACCGGTTTGCTCTGGATTCTGATATTGCTCGCCTGCGTTGCCATCTCCATGATCGTATTCAAGGTTACTCTGGAAGGGTTGGTAAGAGCTTGACTCGTCAAGAGGGATCGTTTCGCTTTCTTCAAGGCTCATTATCTTGGGTACACGGCCGCCGCTCTTCTCCGTACGCTGTGTATCGGCTTTTTCATGATGGGATTCCTCACCATGTTTCAGTTCTCATACCTTGCTTCCTCTGGACCTGTGGCGGTTGCTTGTGTAGTGTTCATCAGCGTGGTTCTCGGCTTAGGCGTCCTTGGCGGTGTGGCCTGCTACTCCAGGGTTACTTTCGGCGAATACGTATCTGAGCCGGACCGGCTGAACGTGGTGAAGATGAAGGTGTTACATTTCCTCCCATGGTTTGCAGTCTCACGCGAGAGCAAGGAACCGCGTTCTGAAGACAAAGTCTACACGGTTTCCTTGCCTTGGTGGACAGTCCGGCCCCATACTGGAGCAAAATCGATACATAGTGACGAAAGGTATATCAAATACTTCGGGTGGATTGCCTCACGGTACCGCAGGACCCGATGGTGGTTCTTTATCGTCTGGATTTTCTACGATTTTGTTCGGGCCTGCCTGCTTGCGGGCGCTTCCAGTCAGCCAACGATCCAGGTCTTCTGTCTCCTTGTGGTGGAGTCTACAGCATTCGTAGGATTGATCTTCCTACGCCCTTTCGAGGGTCAGCGACTAAATGTTATCGTCGTGTATCTCCTTGGCTTCAGCAAACTTTCGACTGTGGCTCTCTCTGCGACCTTCGATACGCGATTCAATCTTCCCCGAATTCCCGCTACTGTGATTGGAATCATCATCATTATTATTCAGAGTCTTGTAACCATTGTAGTGATGATAGCCATCATCGCGGGGACTATTACAAGTTACATCTCCATCATGCGGAATAGGGAAGAGATCAAACCGATACGCTGGAATCGACTGCGCGAGAAGTACTTCCAGAGTATGGACTTTAAGGCGCAAGACATTCCACGACCACAACCGTCTCCAGTTGAGTTGATGCCCGATGTGCCCAACAGTCCGTACTTTAACATCAAGCACGTGAAGCGGATGGCCAAAGTGGAGGACGAGGACATCGAGTTTATGATGGAGATACACAATGATCCCTCAGTGTCCCAGCTCTGTTTGGTCGGTCAAGACCACCCTGGACGTTTAGGATTCCAGCGTGGCAGAGCGGTGAGCGTTCGTTCGCAGGTATCGCATTCAAGTCTACCAAAGCGAGCTCGTCTCCACCGCGCAAGCTGGAGCTTACAAAGTTATGGCAATTTCCAAGGTCCAGGACGTCTCAGGATCATGGACAACACCATGGCCATTCCTGCACAGTCTATTCCCCCTTCCAGTCGAAGTCTGACTCACCTCAATGCGCAACTTGGAAGCGTCGACAGCCTTGATAGGTATCCAGGCTCGTTCAACGCCAGCGCGAGCCGCTCCGACGATTCAGCGATTCCTCTCATCTCACAAGCTCCTAGTGGTGTTGATATGGTGAGCCCAAGGGACCGAGCAAAGAGCAGAGTGACACCTAGGTCACGATCGAGCTCAAGGCCAAATCTGGAGACGAGAATTAGCGAAGAGATGTCTCCGATGGCAGAGCAGGGTTGCGCGAGAGAGGAAGATAAAGCTGAAGAAGCGAAGTAGACGCATACGGACAGTGTACGATAGCAGCAGCAGCAGCGGCGACATGTTACTCGAAACCATCTTCACTTGATAGCTTTCGATCAGCTTAGTACAGTAACGGATTCAACGTTTCATGAACGGCAGCCTCTTCTCCCATCGAACATCCACAGCATACGCAATGGCGCATTGTGCATCTCTTTGGTATGGTTCATGATTAGCAATTCCAAGTAGTATCATCAACTCCTGGACGCTCGAGGCATTTCCTCCTTGTCGCATCTTCTACCACAGCAACAGCAGAGCCACATCTTTTTCCATCTCTTTCATTGGCATTGCAGCAGACGTAATGTATTACACTCGACGACGGAATCATTCGGCCTTCGGTTCACAGCCTAGATAGATATAGCTATAGATGAGTATGAAACGGATATAGCATAGTGACGTTGACGGGAATGAGGCAATTAGCAGTACGTAAATAACCGTAATGGGCAAAACCCGGAGATTGGCTATCCTGCCATTTTTGAACGAAATGTGGTACTTTCTAGTGATGGAGACAAGACCATTTGCGCTAAATGTATGCATACTGGAAAGGACCGTTGCAAAAGTATTGGGCTCATTGGTTCAAGGGGGGCCGTTGTGACCAGACACCAGCACTTTGCACCAGCGAGCCGCATGCGTCTCCCCTCAGCGATATCAGCCTTCCGGCTCTCCACATCACCGCAAAGTCAACCATAGACGGAAAGTGGGACGTGAAACTCTTCAATGCCCCTAGGCTTCTGAGATTTCACCGCCAGAATGTACCAGAACATTCATCATGACAGCATGCTCTATGCATCAGCAAAGTTGTGAGACATTGACGAAAACGCTGCCCTGTTTTTCTCCAATTTCCTGTTTGGGTACCCCTGCGCATCTGTGGCGTCACCTCATCAACGAACCGAAAGGCTGGATCGCAAGAATATCTCAAACGCCACAGCTACGTCACAAAGTAAAATCCCATTTCAGGATATCTGCGATGTCGGTTGAGATAGCCGCAACAAGCTTTGGGACATGCGGAGACATGATGGTTAGAGGGAGGAGAAGGAGGGGCGCAAAGAGAGGTGGTTGGCACGATAGCGCTGAAGATAGGCAGTAGACTCGTAACCTCCAAGTAACTTACCGCATGGGAATGATGGCCAATATGGCTTATCAATTCGGGAAGCCTACCATCGTGTCTACATCGCGATTGTCGAAAGGTCCAAGATGGTGTTCCAGCCACATCTCCCGCCCATCGCTGCTGCATTTAGCTTTCGCGATGACGTCGCTAACGTAATTAGCTGCCGGTAGCTGTGGCGCATGACCCACATCGCAGGTTCGACAAGGATGCACCCTGCGGTACTTCACCTCTTTGAGCGATGCCGAGACGATCGCTACCGTTTCAGGCTGTCTTGCAACGTCAGAGAAAAGTGCAGGTTTGTTTGCGGTCATGGGGAAGATTAGGTTTGTGGGAAATTGGCATGCCGGGCGCGTGCTTGCCCGTGAGATGAGGTGAGGGAGAAGGCACGGGCCTGACGTCATGTGTACTATCAAGCAAGGACGCTGTTGGCTTATAAGTGAAGCGCCAGCTCTCGCTCTGTGATACATTCCTCACAACAACAGACCACCTTCAATAACAAAACTCAACCCGCTGCTCTCTATCTCCTCCAGCTTTATTCGAGCGACATCGATAGCTAGAACCCATCTACCTCAACACACAAACTCGTCCACCGAAACCTACTACATCACAACACCGCAAACATGGGTGCCGTAGTATCATGCATTCAGTCCATCGTATGTCTCCTCCACTCTCCATCATGCCCAACTTCATACTAACTTCTCTTAGTTCCGAACGATCGGCAACTGCATCATGGCAATTGTTAACGCCATCGCCGCCGGTCTGAAGGCCATCATCAACGCAATCGTCTCCCTCTTCGGCATCATCATCAGCTGCCTAACTTGCGGACGTGGCGGCGGCCGTCGGCGCGGCATGGGAACAAGAACCACGCACACTAGTAGAGTCTAGTGTGCTCCCGTCTCTGAGCTACCGCACTGACTGGAAGTGTCAGAGCGGAAACTGAGGCGGGAGCTCGGTGTCTGATTCTTTGTAGCGCAAGCGACTGAGGATAGATAGCGACGCGGAGATGATACCCAAAGTGGATTGCTAGTGGGGACGTAATGAGCATGACGGAGTTTGTTTTCCTTTGTGTACGATATGGGTGCGTGCGGAGTGTCACGACTGTCGAAGATTACGAGTTTGCCAAAGGGAAATCGCGATGGTGGAGGATGCATTCTTGATCACGACCCGCGCATAGATACCCCAACTTTCAATGGATCAACCTTAATACACCATTTATTGCCGTGCTACTGTGATCTTATTGTTCTACAAGTATACTTCCGACACGGCACTCTGATTGATAGAATTCTTAGGGCCCTTTTGCATATTTACGGACATATGAAGAATTTACATTCTGGGGTATCTCAAAATATATGTACAACACGTTCCTTGCACGTTTCTCACTCTCCCAGGTTCTACTCGCCTTCAGTTATAACAGCCCACGTGTACCAAATGTTCCCTTCGCCTTTACACACAGATCTCCCTTCACGCTCTCTAATGTCCCCACGATCTCGGCAGCTTTGTTCTGCCCCGGTTCCTCCCTCTTCGTCATATCCTTCTTTGGCGACAGCCAACTTAACCAACTCTTTGTAGGCTCTGCTTCTGGCTCCGGTGGAGGTTCGGTCTGTGGCAAGTCGGGTTGCGAGAACGATGCGCGAAGAATGTAGAAGTCGAGGCTGTAGGTTGGCTTCGCGTAGGTTACGCTGAGCGAGTTCGGGCGGTGAATAGCTTCTGCACTTTGGTATCAGCATAGCTCCATCGACGTCATCTCAGCGCAGATCTAATCTACAAATTGGATCCAAGGCCGAGACTGAACTTCGTAGATTGAGAGATATATACATACCTACAGAGCCCTCTGGCCCCCTCATCATCCTTGCCATGACCTCCTCGAAAACCGTTGCGATAGCCCCTCCATGCGCAACACCCGGCCACCCACTCAATCCACCCCCCATCCACACCACAGCAACCATTTCCCTCGTCTCTGCATTCCAGAACGCTCTCTGTACGCCTAACCCCCTCGTACCGCTAATAACCCCCAAGATACCCTCCCTACTGTCCTCGTCCTTGCCGAAATCTATATCCAGTTCGAGCCAGCCTTTGTACGCTGATATCTTCCTCCCTCCTCCAGCTCCTCCCAAACCAGGCCCTGACTTGAGCGCAGTATCCGAGTGAAGGTTGTATGAATCTTTCCGAAGGGACTGTACGATTTCGAGGTTATCGATATCTCTGCTTAACGATTCGAGGATCAATTCGTCTTCTCGTGAGCCTGGGGCGGGGAGACCGAGTGGTGCGGCGAAGTGGCGTGCGCCGAGGCCGGTGGTTATTCCCAGAGCGAGTATGCTGGCATACCAGAGGTAGGACCATCGGATGCGGGATTGGAGAATGGGGTTTTGCGGGGAGGTTTGCGCGTTGTATCTGCGAATGGATTGGCGGGTTAGATGGGACGGTGGTCTGAATGAACTACGGTGGAGAATAAGGCGTGCGCGGGACATGCTGTGCGGTGAGTCGCTCAAATGTAGCGACTGTGCGATTGTATTGGAAGAAGTAGGTTTCGTGATAGTTGTAAAGCTTCGAGCTCTTCACCGAGGCACGATTTTAGCGGCTTGGCATCGGTGAGTACCTTGGTCTCTAATTCTTTTCACTTATTACTAGTACAAACTTCTGATACATAATCGCGCCATACGATTGGAGACTCAACACGGTGACGATCGTATCACTTCTCGACTTCTCATATCACTCCGCGTTCGCTGATCTCTCTGGATGCGGATCCTCAATATGCACAATATCCAAGTCTTCAATCTTGACACCTTGAAACATTCGAACCTATCCCCGTAATATCCTTAGCTTAAAATTATTCCTAATTCCTAGACGATATTCCATCACTTACATTTACGCCTAGCAGATCCGGCGGTGCTTCCCCAAACTCCTTCATTCTCGGATCAAAGAACACAGCACTTCCACACCGTCCGCAAAACTTGTGCAAGTTCCTCTTGGTGCCGAAAGAGTAGTCTTTCAACTGTTCCTCACCGCTTGTTATGTGTAGCTGTGACCTTTCGGGGTAGACAAGCAGGTACCCGTTGCGACTACAAATACTGCAGTTGCAGGATACGACTTTCCATTCTGGTAGAGGAGGAGAGAGGAGTACGGAGTACCGTACAGTACCACAGTGACAGTTTGCAGCGTAAGATTGACAGTTGTTTGGGTCGAAAGCCGGCAGAGAGGGTTTCGTTGCCTCCGAAGCGACGCTCATTGTTGGGAAGATGGGGGTTGTAAGTGGTGCAAGGCGGGGTAGTGATGGTGGTGAGAATCGAGGTAAGTGCTACTTGAAGATGTTCACTTACTACATATATTGATTCCGCTATAGGGTCATCTTAGAGTCCGCGCGATAAAATAACGGGAGCTGCGATTTTGGCTTCCGCGATCTACAGCATGACATGGTAGCCTTGTCGGCGACATTACAGAAGTCTCCGTTTAACGTCCGACGAGTGTATTAAAGTCTCCGTCCATTCGCGTACGATTGACAAAGTATGATAACCTGGGCCTAATGATTCAGTCGTATCTCATGCTACTACAATCGTCACGATGTCACGAATGGTCCGAACTGACTCACTTTGAATCACCAAGATTAGCCTCTGTGAATTGCACTACCTCTCACAGTGCTCTTCTCCAGCAAAACTAGTGTCCAACCCATAGCTTCCTTTTCTTAAAAAGCAGTCCTGGGCATAGATGCTGATGTCGTTCCACATAGCACTATATCTCGTGCTCTCCAGACATGAACCACTGCGCCCCCCTGTACGATGGAGCCTCCTCATCAGCATAATGCACACAAATACCAATATACGCATGTTCCACCACTTTGGCCAACGCCAGCTGACGCCCGCGGGCGCCAGCCCTCCAGGACATACTTCGTCCCAGCGATCCTGCGCCCTAGCTACACAAGCGATCTCGTGTTACTTCCCAGGACGCCTTGGAATCAGTGGTACCAGAGTTTGGGATTAGTGACACCAGACTGGAACCACGTCTTACACGATGAACGGGCACCGTATCACAACTGGACCGGGCCCTCCGATTGGTGTCTTAGATCGGAGACGCTAGATTGGGATGGGCTTATGGAAAGCTTGGTGGTGTGATCCGGGAACCTGGGTAGGTGCGGTGGTACTGACGTTGATGTAGCGCGCGGTTACGATGAGGTTCCAGATGGTTAGCGGTGGTTTGTGGGTAAGTATAGGTTGAAGATGGCTCGTGCGAGTGCTGAATATGGAGTCTTTGGCAGTAAGGAGAATACAAGTTCGAAAATAATGCTATCGGCTCGTTCAGGGCTCAGCGTTGCACGATCAAACAAGAGTATTCCATGGTGTAAGTATGGCTTAGTCATCCCCCCTTCTCTACCTTTGCAAAGCTGCTATTGACATTAAGAGATGAAGGGTTGACTTCTTGATGAAGTTGAAGAGCTGATGCGCTCAGTTGAGAAATTATTTAGTCACTTCTCTAAGGTACTGCATATCACTATGTGCCACACTTAGATCCAATGTCCCCTCGCACGTCTTATGGAGTGAAATCATAGCCCAGAATGATGAGGGTAGGGTGGGCTTGTTGAAGAGGTCGCGTATAGCGTAGTAGAAAATGAGAGGGAACGGTACATTTCTATGCTTGCTTCTAGCCTTCTATGTGCTCCATTTTAGTGACAAAAAGTATTGTGGATCAAGTACCATGCTAACGCCCGAGACAAAATGGTGAAGGCAGCAATCATGAGACCACCGTATTTGGCATATGCACAAATGGTTAGAGGTAGAAGATGGGAATTACAAAGTCATGGTAGGTATATCAACGTGTATGATCTTCAATTATCTCTTCTATTCACCTTCTCAACCCGCTTAAGTACCACGGAGTGTTATGAATTACATTTGAAGCCGGTAATCCCCTAAGAAAACATGCAGTGATTGCTATCATGATTTGTAAAACACAAAGCTAGCACACGGCAAATGTATGTGTTTTCCCTGTCTAGTTGTCTGAAGACTTTAGATTGAAACTTGTTTATCGATACTAAGACGGCAATCTTGAAGATTATAAACCAAATCTACAAGGAGACGTAAGTTATGTTTACATCTCTTGATTGAGTTGGTATAGAATATTCAATGTGAGCTTAATAGAGGGTTAATGAAAGATTTTCCTCCTGTCTTAGATATATAAGCAGTTTTGAACAAATCTTGGGAGTGAACAAATACGAGGCGCGGAAGAGCGATCTCGATCCTCGGGATGATCTACTTTCTTCACTTGTAACCTATGCGCAATTAGCAAAAGGAAAAGGTTTCCCGTAGGGAAAGCAACCAACTCTCTCATACCCAGAATCAAACACCTAAGAATGCCCGGAATTATTTTCTTCTGCTCATACAATCAGCGGTGCATTATAGAAGGCCTCCTAGTCTACCTTTGTAGAAACCCTCAACAATCGTTTCCTTCGAAATTTGTTTCCTGAATCTACAAATGGAGAATATAAAAGATACAATGTGAAATGGTAATTCTTAGACATATCCGCGTTAGTTCAAACCACCAATAATAAGTCAATAAGAACGAGAAATGAACAAACCCCCGCAACAATGGCGGACTCAGGCTTTCTCGAAAACACTTGACCTGGCCTCACCTCCGCTCTCCCCTCTCGTACTGCCAACCTTATTATTTTTCAATCCCTACAAAGAGTCAAAGATGATATCAGCGCATATGGATCTACGCCGGAAGAGTTGTATCATCCCGCTCTTCTGTGCTACAGCCGCCGTGTCCCCCGCATCCGAGTGCGACATAATGCGTCAACACACTTCGGTAACAAATAAACACTCGTAACACACTCCAAGTGCGATGATCACGAACGATCAGGGTAGTCTGAATAAAATGATCAGGGACTGTTACAACTTTGTTCGTATAGATGCTCGAATGATTGAAATGTGTGTATCCTCTTTAACTAAACAACCCCTTCACTTTATGTCTGATTAGTTTGTAGAAAGTAATGAACAGCGTGCGTACGGTTTGATTATTCCTTCTTCCTGCCTTTTCAAAAAGGCTGTTTTGGATCTATGTTTGACTCTTGACTGGGTTGCAAGAAGTCAAGTCAAGTGCAGCGATGACAAGGCGAAGTAGGATGTATTGGTCAATGATGATGAAATAGGTTCAACGAGACTCGGCACTATAGCATTGGAACACTGAAGTAGATCTTCAACGCCGTTGATAGCGCCGTTGCCAGCATTATGGGTATGAGTTATGCTGTGTTGAGCAAGAGAGGCGGAGAGGAGGAGACTTCGTCTTTGTATGGCGCAACGGTGGATGGCTTCTGGTTGCGGCATGGTAAGTAGTTCGTCTATGGGACAAAGTTTTTGCACTTATTCGTAGGCAGTCGCGCCCTGTAAAGGCAGGCTAAGTACATTTGAAAAGGTCCACCGAGAGATTTCTAATAGACTGTAGAGACTGTAGCAAAATATTGTAAACTACAAGGCGTATTTATGGATACTCGCGCGGTTGTGGGCGCTGCCATATCCTGCGAAACACAGCGACGCCGTCCACTTGATGTCTATTCAAATAATCGCCCGAGGTTCGAGGTGGGAGCGCGCGTGTATTCGACCTTCGATTAGAGCAGGCTCGAGGTAATATTTTAAGTTTCGAGCGCTCATGTTCTGGTCAAACTATGTAGCGACAAAACACTTTCAATAGTATTCAAGTGACGCCAGTCATTTCTGAGCGCGCGCACATGTGGTTTGCTTCAACATACATATTTCGAGGGTTGAGCGACGGTCGCACCACGTATAACCTTGTGTATACCCTCGGTAAAACGACGCTGTGAACGACGAAGCGCTTCGAAAGTGGCATAGGCCGGCATGTCGAGTCTTGGTAAACGAACGGGTAAGGCTTTGTGATCCTCACGTAACCTCAGACTGCTGCCCTATTCTATCAAAGGCGAACTCTCTTTCATGCGACTCGCTGTGTGCGATGTTGTGATGCTGTCTCGCCCTGGTGCAACCGTAACATGACGCCAGCCGGTATAGGAAGCTTGGTCGGTTCCCCATCGCATTGCCCATAGGGCGGGTGCAGGACAAACTCTGCTGGTCATCTGTAAGACAGTCAAGAGCTCTCAGAAGTGGTCGGACTGGTCGGGAGTGGCTTGGCCGACACTTCTACCGTGTAAGGAAAGAGGGAACAGACGGTGAGTGTCCTGCTCGTATCTGGTACTAATATGTAAGCTGAGTACACACCGGTCCAGTTAGGCGCAACGGTAGAGAAGGGCAATGTTGGTGCAAGACGTAAGGCTATCAGGATGAATTGGAAGCGAAAGGTTTCATCGACTGGCGCATACTGACAGAACGGATCTAATAGTGAGCTGGACAGGAGTGAGAACGAGCCGCATCGTTACGCCTGTAATCTGAGCGTCAAGTCAGCAAACCGAAGGAAGCCTACATACCAAAATGGATACCTTCTGTTCCCCACTTGCGGCACAGTCGATCTCAGCTCCTCCTGCGCTAAAGCCCGGTCAAGATAGTGCTGCTCTAGGAAAGAGTCTCAACAAATGATGAATAGTCTCCAAAAATGGCATATTCAACAACGAGAACATGTCATGGACAAGCGAAGACCGAATATTGAAATCTTATCCAAAGCGCGCTTCAGAACGCCCTGCAGCGCTCCACAAATCTGTGCCGTCCTTGGCAAGCATTAGATGATGCCTGACGATTGAGAGTGTCTGCCCTCATCCGACAGCCACCCTCATAACAAGCACTCCATGCTAGCCAGGGCCAGGGGTCCCCACTCCACTTTCATCGCGCTACTATGTCCAGATCAAGGATTATGTCAGACGGCTATGCTGGTGATAGCCAAGGTGCTTACCGTGTGAACTGATGCACGTGGAAGGTAAGACGCAGTAAGCAACAAGCTGCCGGATTGGAACCCGGTAACCGATACTTATCGTTGTGTCACGGTTGAGTACACGTATAGTGCTCGCGTGAGTAGTAGAGAGAATGATTCCGTAAGACATGGATCGAATAGGAGATAGATGGTGTCTACATCTTAACTGCTTCACCTATAAGCCGTGGTGCATTGAGTTCTGCAGGCTGATGCGTAGTCGCGAACGCGAGCTGAACGCGCTTTACGAGATGCTTGAACTCCGATACTGCCGTTGAAGGGTCTAGAAGATTGCAGGAGGGATCAAAATTAGAGAACAAGTAAACATGCCTGATTAGATTATGTCGATTCCTGCAGGAGGATAGCGTGTGCTGTCGCACAAGGCCCCCATGGCCTGATACTTTTCGTAATGCAGAACTTTTTAAGCGACAGCGGCTTGGTGTGTGATGGAAAGCGTCTGTGGTAGGGAGATCAGTGCATCGGATCGAGGGCTTCCTCAAGCCCAAGAGTCCAAGAATTCAAGTTAGTCCTACGGAATCAAGTGACGTCGTAGAGTGAGAAATTTGAGCCCAGCTAGAGCAAGTCCGAATACGCGCGTGAGTGGAGGAACTTATTTTGTGCATCAGGAGGACTTTCAAGTATCATCCTACCCTATCGGCGGAGTGCTGCATGACGAGAGCGCATCCAATACGTATACGATCAACACAGCCGCGAAGGATCGAGTAGCGCTCCCCTCAGCGAGAGATAGAGGAGCGAATACCACATCTAGGGGCGAACAGTGGTCGATACTCTGTACATCCACTGTCCACAGAAACAGTGTGAGCACCTGCACATCCAAATGCCGTTCCGAGTGGAGCTTATCTTGTGGCTCCGAGGATCGAAGATGAAGCGCGCGCAGGGTGGAGAGTCATGGATGGATGCGGAGCGAGTTCGCTCTCCCGAATCCTTCATTTACTGGGGGCTCCCTCCCCACTGCAAGCAGCTGAGGACGAAAGCGGTCCATCTGAAAACTGTAGACAACGGTGTTCCCTGCGTACATCTTCGATCCATGGCGCGCGCGATCCAGACGGGATGGCTTTTGTTGGCGTCTGGCTTGGGGCACGATAACTGGCGTACCCTCGTTCAGGCAGTCAACGCCACACCTGGAGAAGATCGTCGAAGCGGAGTTCAGATGCTGGCGTCCGCCACGGATGACTTGTGTTCAACCGTCACCTCTGACGCAGGTACGGCTGTCGCAGGTTGAATTACAATCTCCGTTGACGCACTTGGGCACAGTTCAGCGACGTGGCTCCCCACTTTTAACAAAAGTCTATTGACATGCTGCGGCACTTTCCTCGGGGAGACAGTCGAGGAACGCTAACAGAAGTATTGACAGATAGAGAAGTGGAAGGCAACATGTTCGAGGCGCTCTGCGCGGCTGGGAAGGAGCCTGCTGTGGAATCTGGCCCCTTCGACGAGGAAATGGGAGGCGGACTTCCAATCAGCAAACTCGGCGAGACTTTATTGGACAAATCATGCTTTGGCCGAAGTAAACTCCAGAGCGGTTAGAAGCGACAGAATGAGCCGAACGATACAGCCCAAACGTGCTTTGACGCAAGTCGCGTTCAGGAGCGCGCAGCTGTGGCAGGGTTTGGCGAGACACAGGGCCGGTCACACTGGGATTAGAGGGGCTATCTTTTTAATAGGCTGCATCACGCAGGAGAAGGAGCTGCCAAGACGAGTGTTGTAAACCTAGTACCGTGGGGTGCTTTAGAATGTCATTTCACTTACAGCGCCTTACTCGCACTGCAGACGGAGCGTGTTTCCACCATAGGTAGCAGAACAGTCGCATGATGCTTCCCTGCTCCGAGAGCGACCCACGACCGAGATGCAAAGCACGAGCAGTGGTCCTGGTGTCGTTCGGCTTGGGATTGTGGAGTGTTTAGTGTGGGACGCTGCAGTGCAGAGAGGATCGACGTGGCAAGATTCGTGCATCGGAGACGACCCAGCAAAGCAGTGGTGAGGCTCAAAACGTGGGCGCCGCCAACCGCCGACGACGGCAGGACGACGAGTGGGAAAGCGAGAGCGAATTGCTTCTTCTGGTGGTGGTGCATGACGGAATCCCAACAGCGCGGTCGGGCGTCGTCGGCGTCGTCGGCTAGAGCAACAAGACTTCCGGCCCAGGGTTGCTGGGCTGGGCCGTGACGGGGAAGGGCTTGATGGCTTCCCAAACGCTACGAGTGCGTCCGTGTCAAAAATTAAGTTGTGCAGCCCGCGTGTCACAGGGCCGGGTGTGTGGGGACACGGCCACTCCGAAACGCTTGGGACGCTGCGCTTGTGCAAAAGATCTGGCAGAAGGTTTAACGGGTGAGATCCTAGCGCAGCCTAGATTGGAGGCGGCCGTCAGCGAGCCTGAGGGAGCACAGTGGGATGGGCGATGGCGCAGAGCATCACGAGCAGCGCGATATGGAGCGTGGGGAGGTAGACAGAGAAGACGCATATGGCTGAAGTGCGAACACGATGATTACGAGGATGCGCAAGGCTGTCTGGGCGGGCATGGGCCGAATGACGGGATAATGGCGGGGTGCAGTTGCCCGTACGGATAAGGCGACAGACACAGGGATGGCCTGAGCAGACCCAGCTAGGGCTCGTTAATCAAACAGGCGTGCAAGAACCGGCAGACGGGTTAAATCCAAGAGGAGGCACCGGGATGGGCATGCAGCAGGCGTCCCAGGCCCTGCAATGTGTCTCTGCTGCAAAACGTAGCGCGTCGTTGGCAGTAGTGAGGAGGGGAGGGGAGGCGAGTGAATGGTGAATACCCGACGACGGACGGCCTCGAGCAGTCGCGCAGCAGCTGGAGAATGAAAGGACCGGTCAGCTAATCGATCGCGACTGCCCTTAGCGGACGACGTGTGGGTGACTTCGCTTAACCACGGCCCCTATTGGGCGGGCGCGCCTAGGATTACACGACAGCTCGCTTTGGGCCTGCTGGGCCTGCTGCGTGCCAAAACACGCTGAGATGAAAGGGAGCCTGCCGTCGATACTTCTCCTTCTCCTCGCAGCGCTGGGTTGCTCAGCGCCCGTCGAGGTGGACTGGAGACAACGTTAGGGCTGCCGGATGGATGCATCGCCAGGGCTGCCCACGTTGTTGCAAACGCCTACCGCGACCCGGCGCGGGCAGAGGCAGCAAGCCAAAAGCCTCGCAGCCGGTGCAGAGGGCGCAGAAGGGGCCCGCCGTCGGCTGCGGCTACGAGATCTCAGGCACCCTGGTCGGGTCTGGCGCCGGCGAGGGCTGCCCCAACTCTGCGGTCAGTGGCAGCCAGCCTTTTCCAGCGCGCGCGCGGCCTGGGATGCACTCGAATTGGGTCCTCGATCGACGCCCGAGTACTCCCCAGTTCCATGTCGCCCTCGCTTTCCGCCAGCTGGCTAAACCAGGCCGTCGGGAGGCTCTCGACGACACAGCATCCAACCACCGCCCCAGCCAGCGCTGCTGCATCAAGTGCGCCAGCCGTCCTTCGCGAGGCATTCTACTGTACAGCAGCTGTCACCCCAAGCCAGCAGACGCCTTGTGTTCCTGTCATGTGTCAGGGACGACGCTCGTTGGCTGCGACACGCTACAGCAATGTGAATACCAGGTCCCCAAAACGACGGCATCAGACGCGCGCAAGGTGCACATCCAGTGCGCTTCCACGTGGAGATCCACCTATCTAGGTAATCTGTACGACGGCGGTGATGCGCCGGGACGGGCTTCAGAGAAATGAGGGTGAGCAGGGAATCTGTGCTCTGCTTATTGCACCAAGCCGCTTCGGACCTACACGTGCCGCAAGCAATATAACAGAACACCTAATTATAGACGTCACAAAGCACCTCGCGAAGACCAATGATTACACATATCGGGGCCAAAAGCAGCACTCTCCTGGTAGGAGCTTGAATGCTGGTGGATATATTGCCCTGCGAATCGAGCAATCAGGGCAATCTACAGGGAACGGGTACTATGTCGATCAGAGACTTAGTACACCAAAGTATCACCTCGTCTAAACAGTAGGTTATGTACTCTCCTTTGTTCCCGCCGTCGAACCACGTCTGCTCAAGCGCAGCTTTGTCCAGCAATCAATCATGTGCAGCTCGCAGTCATGCTCCATCTCGGCTAGCGCCAGCCGCCAACCTCAGCGCCATGTCGTCAGCTAGCCTGCGAAGCGAAGCGGTAGGGCACGGTCGCAGTATTGGTCGCCGAACACCCATCGCGGCAGGGATGTGCACTCTCCAGCTGCCCTCTGGCTCTCGTGAGGCCTTGGTTGACGCTGAGGTTCGCGACGATGCAGCGTGATGAGAGACTCACAGAAGCGCTCATGTCCTACCTCATAGCGCTTCGCTGCGCCGCCAGCAGAATCACAGCGATCACCGCAGCTAGTAACGGGGATTGGCCTCTGGCAAACGGCGAGCTTGAGCGAAGGGGGCAAGCGTGTCTTTGAACTCTGTCTTTGTCTCTGCAAAGGCGACTCTTTGTGGGCCAGACCGCGTCCGTGCATACTGGCTCTCCCAGGTCCTTGTTGGCGCCGGTCCCGACGCACCCCTAGAGTGTCTCTGGGCTCCTGACCCTTGGTACTTGGGAAAACAAAAGCATTTCCTCCTGTCTGTCTCTTGTCGTGCCGCAAGCTTGGGTCAGGGAGCCGCATGGCCACGCAGCCTTCACGCGTGCCCTTTGTTAACGTCATCCTGATAGAAGCATTCAAAGGAACAACGGCGAGGTCGAGAGCTACCTTGGCCGTCATATCAGCGTTGTGAATGATAACGGAGGTCCTTTCATTCCTCGGGCCGGCGCAAGCGACAGTTCCTCCAAGCTGCTGGTCCAAGCCGTCCCGCACGCCAACAGACTCCGAGGGCCAGACGGACAGGGTCTGGCTGCGGTAGGTGCTTTCACCCCCCGGTAATGCATTGTTGTCTGCGGCCCCATGCTCGCTGGGCTGGCTCTCTAAACCGAACCTGAACGGTGTGGTATATTATTCATTCGTCGCGTTGCTCCTGCCGTGCCTCGTTTGCGTTGCCTTATTGTGACAAAGTGCGTCTGTGAATAGCGCTCCCGCCCGCTCACCTGAGGCTTGCTCTCGTGCCATTCTCATCTCCCATCCCGATCCAGATCCCCCAAACGCTCGGACGAACCCTATCGCCTGGTTGAGCCCTTGAGTTTCTCAGAAGCCCCAGCGCGCCAGTCAGCCACGCGAATCGCCCAACCCTGACACCCTTAGCCCGCCATACATATACGTGACGGCCACCGCTCTCCACTCGCTCGCGGTAACAAAAGCCTTTAGCCAGGTTCCAGCCTTCTCCGCCTTCGCTCCTCTAGGGCGCCCAGGTACTGAGCTTAACAAGGAGAGATCGCCACTCCGCACGCCTCTAAACTCCACCACCATCACCTCACAAGGCTCACCTCCACCCCCCGCCAGAGGATCAGTGGATCGCATCGCCAACGTGCAACACCAGATCTTGCAACGCCGCTGTAGGTGACGACTAGTAACAGCGACCTCATCTGTCTCTGTTTCTCAATCTGGAAGTCGACGCCGCTCCCAGCGCCGTGGTTAGAACACCGGCCGTCTGAGAAGTAGCCAATACGCCGCATCTCTGTGATCGTCGGGACGACAACAACAGCACGGTCATAGCAAAGGGACCGTCGTCTTGACCGAAAACCATCAATCTCACAGCCTGTGTTACCGCGCCTCAGTAGCACTACGCTTGCGCAACCGGGAAACCGGGCCCTACCGAACGCTCTGAGTTGGAGGTCACCACAGTGCCACCAGTATCTGCTTTTGCTCTCTTGTACGCCCTTCTCCCTCAACCTGCGACGACGAGCACCACTGATTATGCGCAGTGACTGAGACTTTCCAGAAAATTTACGGCCAGGCGTGCATCTGTCGGTATCACTGCCCGCCTGAATCAGCGCAGGTACCATTTGCAGCGCCGTTCGTCCATTGCAGCATCTTCAGGACTCGGGTTAGCTATCTGCCGCCTCGAGCGACTAGAGACCAGATTGGGAGCACCATCCTAAAGCCTCTAGGCCGAGCGAGTGTCTGTGTTCGGAGGATCCTTTACAAGATCCCTTCCCCTCCACCGCCTGTATATTCATCAGCACTTTGTCCCTCTCGACTAGAGCCCTTACCTATCACATTACGCCTTTGAGCTACGAGCCGCCCGTTGCCCCCGTGGATCCCTCCCAGCCTTCACGTGGGTTATATTAGTCTGGTGGTCAGTTCACGACTCCGCCCTTTGCAGCGTCATAGCTCCATTCACTTCCAACTCCTCCTTCATCCGAAGCAGGTAGGTCATCAGGACCTACCCGGGACACAACCGCCAACGTGGCTGCTGCAGTGGCCCCTCTGGCTTCCATGCATCCTGGGTCTGACCCAATGGGTGCACCTCCCAGCTTTGCAGCGCGGAGGCCTCATGCGCAACAACTAGGTAGCTTTGAGCTTCCTCCACCACCAATGCACAAATACCCCTTCACCAATACTGTTACCGCATCACAATCGGCACAAGCGCCGACGACCATTGCAAGCGTTGGCAATCTGCTTACTCCTCCAAACACCAATCACAGTGATGTGATCAGCTCATCTGGAGTTTCGTCAAGCAACGCGCAGTATCCGACAACAATGGCCTACTCGAACGGGCAATACATCTACTCACCGCCTGCGCAGGCATCGGCGGGACACTATGGCTATCCGTCCGCACAGCATCAGCAAAATCAATATGGTCAAGGCCGAGTAGGTATGTTTGTTGCTCCTCCACTCCGGAATGATCGTCAGCTCGGACACCAGGACTCACTCGGCAAAGGGCTGAATCCGCCACCATATGAGATGAACCAACAACTGCCACCTTTTACGCCATCGTCGAACGGATCGACCATGCCTTCGATATCTGCACAGCAACACCAGCAACAGCACCAGCAGCAACACCAGCAGCAACACCAGCAGCAACATCACCACCATCAGCAGATGATGGGCGCACAAACACCAGTGTCATCTTCTGCACCTCAACAGTCGCCTGCTCTAGCTCAGGAAGGCTTCAGGCCACCTCAGCCACCAACACCCACCTACAACTACCATCCACAAGGAACTCCGCAGCACTCAAACTTCCCCTACTCGACAGGTCCGTCGCCGACGTTAAGCCAGCAGCAGAGTCCGATCAGCGCTGGTGGTTCGATACCGAGAATGTCCCCAGCCGTGTCGCAGGGGCCTATCCCATCAAATAACCCAGCTCAATCGCCCTATCCTTATGGACGACCACCTGCGCAATATACACCAGGCCCTGCACCAGTCTTTTCGAACGTCCAGAACCCTAATGGTCAACTTGCTCTTGTGGGAGTGCACCCGGGGATGATGCCCGGTTTCAACAGCGGACACGCAGCGGCTATGCCTCACTTCTTGGGACACCCCCAGCACCAGCAACAGACCGCGAACGACCGACCGTTCAAGTGCGATCAGTGCCCGCAGAGTTTCAACAGGAATCATGATTTAAAACGTCATAAAAGGATCCATCTGGCAGTCAAGCCCTTCCCGTGCAACCACTGCGATAAGAGCTTCTCACGGAAGGACGCCCTCAAGGTACGTCGATGGACATGTCCACGCAGACTGCATGCTAATATCTATCCAGCGTCACATACTCGTCAAAGGCTGCGGAAAAGCAGTTGCTTCCAATGACGACGCGAAGCGCGAGAGCAACTCACCAAAGTCGGAGGCGGTTGATTCAAAGCCTGCCATTGCGGGCCACGCATAATTATGCCTTCTCCTGGAGTCTTCGGTCTTCACTTCTCTTCTCTTCGCTTGTATTATCTACAATTTTTCTGTGCTCGGTTTCGGCGTACATACTTACGGGACCAACTACCTTCGCTGTGCAATCTTCGGCTACGATTTTCATGTTTTGATATTCATTGGATTCCCCCTTGGGACGCGAGATATATCCTAGTAGGTGTTCCGGGCGCTCTTGTATGTTGTTTTCTTTTTCTTTCCTTCTACAGCGAATACCTCCTTAGTCGGGCATTTGATCAGGGTTGTATCAGGTATATGTGCCGGGGGAGTTGTTTACGGATTTGGGCTTTGCGTCTCAGAAGTGGGATAGGCACGGTTCCAGACTGGGATCCTGGGCATGAGGATAGGCAGGTTTTGGAGCTTTCGGGTGTAATGCTTGAAGGGCGGCGTAAACGCTTGACATCTATACAGTGCATCAGCGTGGATAGGATAGGTTACAACGGGACAAAAGGTGCTACGATGCGGGGAATACCAAGACGCGATTATTGACTTCAAACTGCTTGACTCGATCGTGATTGTTCTCGTGTTTCCGACCATATCGAAGTGATAACGATATGCAGGAGTGATGTTGATATACATGCAGTGTGTTCCTGAAGGAGTGGAGGCTGCGTTAAGGTTATTGTGCTCGGACGGCTGCTTGCAGTTTGGTGTCGTCTGGGCGAACCCATGTACCTGGACAGCGTCCGGCATGTTCCGTCGTGGTCGCGCCGCCGTCGATCGACGCCCCTGGACTTCAAACTTCACCTCTTCACACTTCACTTGCATCCCATCATCCTCTGGGTGATAGTGCGTCTGCAAGAACCCCTGAAGATAATCAAGTGCTGCTAGAACTGTGCGTACTGACTCATGGACTTCCTCTAGGCGTATTAGACTCTTGTCATTGTCTTCGGCTTTGCTTCGTCAAGTCTCCTATAGTGCACGCGTTCTCTATCAATTCGCTATGCCATGCGCATTCGAGATCAAATGCCCGTCAGTCTTTTCGTATGAATATCTCAGTGTCGGGATGCGGTGCTGGACACGCGGTGTAGTTGCAGCTCACGAGGTGCCTCCTCTCCGCATGCTGAGAGACAGGGGCAGGCGGTTGACTTCTAGAATCTCAGTCGCATCGCAAAGGTAAGGAAACCGTCTTCATTCTTTTCATTTCACATTGTCATCGAGTCCACATTTTTAAGGTTCTTGGGGCAACCCATTCCTCTCGTTCTGCTTGGGACGACAATCAACACAAATCTCTCTCCCACGCGCCTTGGCACATTCCGCAGCTGCTGAGCCTCCAAAACTTGTCATTCGCATCCGAGTATGGATAGATGTCGCGCCTCCTTGCTCACGAGGACTGTTCCTGCGCTTGGTGATTTTGAGAGCGCTCCTGCCGCGTCAGCGTTTGCATCCCATTTGCGCGCCTTCCAGCAACCTCCGTCCGTGCTCAATAATTACTCCCCCTCCGCATCACTATCCACGGCGTCGACTCTGCATAGCCCGGGCATTGTATGCATCCAACACTTGTTAGCTTTTTGGAACACGAGGATACTCAATTGCAACTGCACTGCTAGCCGCCCCTCCTTTACCGGCTCCGCAAGCAATTTACGGGCCGCGCATTTGTCGGGTTACCTCAGTGCCAACAGCAGATAAACAACAACAACAACAACAACAACAACAACACGGTGGGCTGGTCATGGCACACGCCTGATACCACTACTACAGCAATCACGACTACCACGGCACGACTACCCGCCTCTGGTGCTCGAGCATCTGGTGCATAACTTAACCTGTAAATTTTGGTCTATCACCTTACTTATTCTAATATTTGCAGCAGTCGAGGGTCCTAGCCCTTGACTACTGCACGCATCCACTCGCATAGCATGGACTCCAGCTACCATGGCCGCCCACCGACCCGTCGACGCGCCCTCGGCGATGCCTCCAACCGCACTAACGAGAACAATAACGCCCAGCATCGGGAAGACAAGTACACCTGTGACTACGATCCATCCTCTTCGCCGATTCAGCTACCCCACAACGAGTCGATAGTGCCCAATGGCTCCCTAGCGGTACGACACGAGGAGCCATCCCCCGAGAACAAGCGTCTCTCTGCCGTCCTTGCCCACGACGCTAGCCCACACAACCCCAAACGTGACTCGCAGATCTCGAACGCGAGTACCAATGCCTCAAACACCACTCGTCGCCGTAAGACACACATTGGCCCATGGCAACTTGGGAGAACCATCGGTCGCGGTGGCTGCTCGCGTGTGCGACTCGTCAGGCATAGCGGCACAGGACAGTATGGCGCTGCGAAGATCATCTCGAAGGCTACGGCAGAAAAGGTGCGCGCACTTAGCTTAGCGAACCTTATTCAGAGCGCTGAGCAGGATCCGACCTTGTATCCTGACGGCAAGACCATTCCATTTGGCCTAGAGCGTGAGATTTGTATTATGAAGCTGTTGGATCATCCAAATATTGTCCGTCTGTACGATATCTGGGAGAACCACAATGAGCTGTAAGTGCTTCCATGCTCTTGATCTACAGCACGATTTCTGACTAGAATCGCGCAGCTATCTCATCATGGAGTTTGTTGAAGGCGGCGAGCTATTCAGCTACATTCACGAGCAGGGCGGTCTAATCGAGATCCACACTGTACACATCTTCCGGCAGATCATTGCAGCCCTAATTTACTGCCACCGCATCAATATCCATCATCGCGATCTGAAGCCTGAAAACATCCTGCTGGATCGGGATACTATGACAGTAAAGCTAGTCGACTTTGGCATGGCTGCGTTACAGCCCACTGGCAAGAAGCTCACTACACCATGCGGCAGCCCGCATTATGCGGCACCCGAAGTCATCAAGACCATTTCTTATGATGGCGCAAAGGCCGACGTATGGAGTTGCGGTGTCATCCTCTATGTTTTGCTCACAGGAACACCACCGTTCAACTATTCGGGCGAGGATCGACATCTCAAGAACCTATTTCAGGATATTGCAGCAGCCAAGTATGTAATGCCAGACGGCCTTTCGAGGGAAGCGCAAGACCTCATCAAGCGGATTCTGGTAGCAGACCCCAAGCGCCGGATAGGCCTAGACGAAATCTGGAATCATCCATTCCTGCGCAAATACCAACACGAATTGAACTTTGTGGGCGAGTACGCCAGCCAGGATCATTGGACTGGACCACTTCCAGCAATTGCGGAGTGGACGACACTGGAACGAACGACGATTGACCGGGAAATCCTGCGTTACCTGCGCACGCTGTGGCATAGTGAGAAGGAAGAAGTTCTCATCCAGCGTTTGATGAGTTCAGAGTAAGTGGCAAACCATTTGTACCTCCTAAGCACATCTACTAATCACCATACCAGAGCGAATCAAGAGAAGTACTTCTATTCTGCGCTGCGAAAGTATCATACCGACCAGCTGGAGAACTACCAACCGAGTGCTCATCATCCAGTGGCACACTCCAAGAGCGATCACCATCATAATACGCGCCATACTCCTAATCGTCAGGACCTTGCGAAGCTACCGCCAAAGAAGCACAAGCGCACTCAGTCGGGCTACTCCATCCTCAACAACGAGCATCTGTATTCAAAGCATAGCTTCTATGAGTCGCCAGCTTCTGAAGCCAGCTACGATCCATTCCGAGCTTCGAGGCAGCCTATCATGCCTGAGCAAGCCATCATCCACCAGAATGTCACAGTTCACCGTGGGCATGGCAGCACTAACCGTAGACTACGACCGGCTGCATTGACGGGTCATCGAACGGGAAGCTCGCTACGTATCCAAGCTTTGCGGAACTCTAAGCGCAGTTCTGCCATGTCGCACGGCTCTTCGAACCGAAGTACTCCTTCTCACCGTTCCGTCTCTGTTAAGCGACGATCTATGTCGCGCTCATCTCTCGCGAGCTCACACTGGCCGAGTAGTCCTCCGGTCATTGCTCGATCTGCCGGCCTAGGACGTCGAGGTGTGAGTTTCTCACATCTACGCGATCGCCGCTCATCGGTAGCTACAGCTAGTACCTTTGAGACCGATGCCAGAGTCTACGCAGACTACACATCTCCTCATCGGTCTCGTACCTCTATCGGCTCATATGGCTCATCTCTTCGGTCAAGCACAGTTCGCCAATCTCCTGCTTTCAAACCCAAGCCCCGTGGTACCGCAAGCACAGAGAAACCGCGTCTGAAGATTCGAAAGCCAGAGAGTCCAACCAAGTACATTCAAGGTGAGGCTAGAAAGGTCAGTATGGAACTCGGAAAAGTCATGGAAGAAGCCTTCAACCGCTCTTCAATCTGTTCCAGCATTCGTACCACAGGCACAGGTATGGAGATCCACCAGGGTCTTTCGCAGTATGATACGCCTCCAACTTCATTCTCGAATAGGGATTCAGGAGGTAGTACGTTGGCTACTCCAAACGCGAAATCAATGCTCGCACAACGACCTCTTCCACCGATCCCGACCGAGACCCCGAATACGTTCTTGCAGCGCAAATTGGCGGAGACTCGCGCGGAGATTGCGCGACGGCTCGACGAGGACGGTGATAATACTGAACACTTTAATGAAGTCCTTGAACATCTCGACCGTCTCATATTACCTGCTGCCTCTGGCAAGCGTACCGTTTCTGCTCCTGCCAAGTCTCCCGAGCATCCTGCGCCGCTCCATGTGATTCCTGAGGAGGCAAAAGATGATGGAGATGGGTTTGAGACCTATAGTTCCCACTATCGTGCCGTCACTGATCCTGTCAGGCCACAAGGTCACCGTGCAGTGACTGAGCAGCAGACTATTCGTCTCGTGAATGAATCGCCCACCCGCGTTGCCCCTCTCAACATCCGTAAGCGAAGCGGTGCAAGCGAGATATCGAAGGCTGCGAAAGACGTGTCTTCTATTCCTTGGCCTGGTCCCATCGCGAATTCGGCGGTTCGCTCGTATCAGGACGTGCAGAATGACCTGCTTGCTGCGCGTGCGAACGATGTCGCTCCCGCGTCGGAGAAGCTGAATGCGGTTATCAAGAAGAAGAAGTCATTGTGGTTCCGTCGCAATACGGAAGACAAAGATCGCGAGCAGGACAAGCAAGAGAACCAAGTCATCAAGAAGCAGTCGACGGGGCTCCTCCAGATCCCAGAGGCGTGGCAAGGTCTGGACGACCGCATCAAGAACGACCCTCCGACAGTTGCAATCACTAGCATCGAGGATAACAAATACACACAGAAGCGCGTAGAGGGTAGCATCGGAAGCGAATTTCCCATGCGCAATAGTAATTCAGCCGTTGCTAAGAGCGATGGCGCACAGAGAAAGGGCTTCCTGGGCCTCTTCGGTAAAAAGACGAAGGAGGACAAGAGCAAGAAACCTATGGAATTGGGTGGTAAGCATACTACCTTTTACGGACGTATGTCGATCCATGCTAACATTGTTACAGCAGTCAACTTCAGCTCCTCGTCCATTCTCTCCACCTTCGATCTCGGACCCGAGCACAACACCACCAACGACACTACAACCCGCACCGGCCCTCCTGAGGTGCAAATGAACTGGCTTAGTCGCTTCCTGCACATCAAGCCCGCCAGCCATATTCTTTGCTTCCACATTGGCCGTGGCAAGGTCCGTCAAGATCTCGTTCGCTTGTTGCGGGACTGGCAGCGCTTCGGCGTCCGCGATGTCTCGCTCGACCGCGAGACGAATGTCATCAACGCACGCGTTGACAAGAATAATCGTATGTATAATATCTCCCTTTCTTCTCAACTCATTGTCAGCAAATGGTATTTGCAGGATTGGCGCTTTGAGGTTGAGGTGCTAGAGGAGAGGGGAGTGCGATGTAAATTGGCGATTTTCTCAATTACCTTCCACTTTCTAGAATGCGATACTGACGATTTTGGTGCGACAGATCTCAAGATCAAGCCGGTCTCCTTCGTCATCGAACTCTTCGTTGTGCTAGAGCATGGTCGACGCGCCAGTCTTTGCCTAGCGCGCTTCACGCAAACGCGTGGCGCAGCTTCGAGCTTCCGCAAAGTCGTCGATATAATCGAGGATGTTTGTCGGGCGCGGAGCATATTGGTTGAAGATGAGGAAAAGAAAACAGCTATGATGGAAGTCTTGGACTAGGATGCCTTGATTCAGAGAAGGGATTTGATGCAACATGGTTGTATGCATATCGGGCGGCATGTTACCCTATGATTCAGGACCCTAGGCTGCTTATCTGCTTGGTACAACTGGGAGACGATCTGGATACTCACGCGCTTGGATATTAAAAGCTTGGATATCGAAGGAGTATGTTTGCGACCTGCACACGATACCCCCGAGCAACCGCTACCGCAACATCTTCACGCGCCACCAATAGCATCCAACCACTACCCTTCCTGAAATTCGACACCTCCCTCTGTTCCATACCTCTCACATGTTCGAACAGCATCTTATTTGCTTAAGCACCAGCCGCTGCACGACGCGTTAACTAGCTGGCGAGTAGTTCCCTAGTACTGTCTTTGCTATATTGTGCCTTTTTAGACGGCGTTGTCTTCATTAAGCATTGGCATCTGGTCGGTCGGTATCTGCAACGGGCCGTTGAGCGTTTTCTCCGTATGAGCATGAGCATGAGCAGGTGCGTGTGTATATCATGGCCTAGGCCTTTGGCACGAACACACTACGCGTGGAGCTGTAGGAGTATAATAACCATGGGGATATTGCATTGTTCAAAGTGTCTCTTACTCCTTGGCTCTGGTGATGTGATGTTATGTGATGTACATGTAATTGATATGCGTATAACCTATCAAGAACATGTAGAAGATGGAGGAATTACAAACAGTGATGGCGCACAGCTAGGAAATCGTGGCAAACTATCCATGGAGTAAGTACCACCATTAGTTTGCAGCGGTGTCAAACATCTAGTATGAGGTCAACATAGACCATTTCGATGAAATGGCTGTCACATATATGCCTGTAGGGTTTAAACAAGTCAAGCTGTGCTTGGGATGCCGATCTTTTGGACAGGACAATTCCGGTGCAGTGTAAATTAGTCAAACCATTCCTAAGCGAAGGGTTTGGGAGGTTAAATTTTAGTAGTGGGAGGATGTATGGAGTGTCGGTCGTTTTGGGGTAAGGCATTCTTGCGTAGTATAACGTTGTCCTGCCCACTCATATCTTTGTTGGTCAGAGCCGCAGAACGTTGCTCTATGAGGCACACACAATCCATATCGTGAGAGCTCTCATTACATTCGTGAGGACATGGTATTGCATTTGCCCTATGGCGCCAGACCCTAAGCTCGAAAGGATCCGGCACACCGGTCCAGAAAGATGTAAGCCATCATCCCATTCATTCCCATTTTCCCGCAGTTATCGGGGAAGCCAGTTTTAGTAAAGGAACACCGTGTCACCCCGAAAAACCGACCATGCACATCGCTCCCTCCGCTTAACGACGACCCGACGCCTGCACCTTTGGTTGCGCACCCTTGGAACCCTGCTTGCTCTGGATCTTCTGGGCCTGGCCTCGCGCGGCGCTGGAGGCGTTCTTTGCCTTCTCGGCCTTCTTCTTGGACTCGGCGGCGGCCTTAGCCTCCTTGCCCTCCTTGATAGCGGCGCTGCGGGCGGCGGCGCGGGCCTCAGGGCGCTGAGAGCGGCGCTCCTTGATCACGTCGAGTGAGGCACCGACGATGGCACGCTGGTGCTTGACTGTGCGGCGAGTTCGCTTCTTGGCAACTTCCTGTTCATGGGACGGCGGTTAGCGCGACTTTCACGAGGTGTGAGGGGAATGTAACTGAGAGCGAGCGAGCGGGAGAGCGGGAGAGCAGTTGAGCATGGCGCGCCTGCTCCATCCGCATGCCCATCTCGCAGTGCGATCTGATGTCATAGCTCGCTGCTCTCCAAATTCGCCAATCTCTCACAACAATAGCTATGTGCGCTGTGGCGACTAACCTCAGAGATACCCTTCTTGTGCATCCTTCGGAAGAGGACCGTCCAGGAGATCTTGCGAGGGTTCTTGCGCTGGAGGAAAAGGGACTCGGTCTTGCCATTCTGGAAGCGGAAGATCTTGCTGTCACCACGGATATAGAGCTTGCCCTGCAGATTCCATTAGCAAAGTTCCTCCGATTGCACCAGTCCATCATTCTCCGTCCTGTGTTCGTCTCGTCGTGGCGTAGAGGCGGGATCACAACGTCTGGCGGAGGACGCTTGGTGGCAGGGGGACGGCGGAACGCACCTTGCCCGGGTAGATCTTCTGACCGCTGAAAGAATCGTCGTAGGTACGCATGTTGACGGTGTTGGCGCAATACCTGTGTTGTTAGTCGTGGGGTCTGTAGGAGCTGGGCAGAAAGTGCAAAATGACCCGTGGGCAACCTCGCTTACGCATTGGCCCCCCATGACTAGCGCGGCCTGGCCTCAACCACCAAGACGGGCATGAAGCTGCTCAGAACACCCGACATCGAGTGCACGTCGAAACGTCGCAAGAATTGACAAGGACACCTGATATGAGTCTTGCGATGGAGCGCTCTGATGGCTTCCACGGCGTAATTATCGTGATGCCGGCTTGTGCGAGCACGACCCATCATGCTCCCTCCATAAGGAGACCTTCCACTCCTTCAACGAGCATTGCGTGCATGCAGTCTGCGATAGCGCTTTCGACCTAATCCGATGCAGTACACGCAACCGGATATCCTGCGCCTTACGAGATGCTTCAGATCTCTGACCTGAACCTGTCGGAGACTGCAGCCACAAACCTCGCTCAGCCGGTTCCATCATCATTTACTTTCCAAATCATCATTGCGTTGGCTAACGAGGTTACCGAAGTAGAATACAGGCTTCTTGGCAGCGCTCAAGGGCAGCGAAATCATACATCTGCGTACGACGGGAGACATGTCTTGCTTTACATTGCTAGAAACTTGAGCAACTCGCTGTTAGAACTGCAAAACCAGACTAACCAGACTAATTGTTGCAGCGTGCTGATCATATCGATAAGAATTTGTAGGCAGGCACCTTGTTTACTGTGCGTTTCTGATTGCAGCAGGTTAGACGGTCTTGTTTCGTTACTGTATGACGTTGGTTGCCGACTTAAGAGATATTTGAACACCTTGCGTTACTTAGCGAGGATCTGGCATATAGATATAGATATATATAGATATATATATATATATATCGAAGTAACATACTGAAGCCATACAGGCTTCGAGCGCCCTTCCTTCTTGAAACAATATCCGAGGACAGCATGGGCCATCAGACACGCAAGATTACCACCAAAGAGAGCCGTCATGGGCAGAATACCACCTTAACAACAACGTCCAGCTAAATAGCGAGACGAAGATGCGAACAAGTTGAATATAAGAGCTTGTCCGAAGATATTTGGGTAACTCAAAGAGCATGTAGACTAGAACGAGCTACTCCCAGCTGTATGAGAATTTCGAAGTCCCTACCTGCCTTGGCTCTGCCTGTAGGCACGAGGCGGCTCATGGGCTACATGCGCTTTGATGATCGCCTCGGAAAAGGACTTGATTCGACATAAGATCGCAAACCACCGTCTAGTCACGGCACTGTGCTTTGTACTCGAGGAAAGTGGTATACTGAGTTTGATAACGGAGAGAAAGCCTTAATCAGGAAGGTGGTTTATGCCACTCCTCCGGGCAGTGTTGTTTTGCAACCACGTGGGGACGGGTTTGGCCGTCATGAAGATCCCGTGACGTCAGAGCTAATTACTCAGCACCAGTCTCGTATCGAGTTCTACCCAAAGTTCTATCACAATCACTCGAGCTAGTCATAAACAAAAATGTCGCGTACTGAGGTAAGAATTGCTGAACTTATGACCCCCTCACGTTTAAAACGAAAACTTAGACACAAAATGCCGAAATCAAAGAGGTCATGATAAACTCGCAAGATCCGAGAGCAACAATCAGCAGGATAGCGGAAATAAGAGGATGGTTTCGCCCAGAGGATGACAGCGCCTTCTATACTATCGTCCAGGATTACGTGAACGAGCGCATCGACATCGGGGAAGCATCATCGAGACTCTTCAACCCCATTGACGAGAAAATCACGGACAGGAAACTGGACGACGTCAACTTTATGGACCTTTGGTACAGCATCATCCACGCCGCAAAATGCATTTCATTCCGACAGTCGCATACGCACGACAAAATCGCTGATCTCGTAGCTGCATTCAAGGATCACAAAATAGCTGGCAACGAGAAGTACAACTACCTTTACAGCTCCCTAACCGATTTCTCCATGGCATGCCAAGAATCGTACAACGATGCTCCAGCAGCGCATAACGGTTTCTTCAAGATTGAAGTCGATGCCTGGGCAAACGCGAACTTCTTCTTCGCCCGCCTTACCGACAAAGGTCTAGGAGACTCATCCCTTTTTGCAATCTATGCCATGCGTCAAGCTCTCGAAACACCCCACCAAGACGATGAGCAGGCCACTGCCGTGCAGAAATACGACGCGTATGTACCGGCTGCCGCCGTATGGATCCTTGGTATGGGGAGGAAGCTAGCCCAGATGGAGAAGGACCTTACGCCGACGGACCGGAAGTATGGTAATCCCGGACGGGGCGGGCAGCTATGGAAGGGAAAAGCTGAGTTTAGTAAAGAGAGGTGGGCTTTCTGGAAGGAGAGGTTTGCCGAGGTGGGCAATATGGACGGTGTTAGCGACCAGACGAGGATTATTGCGAGGGATGCTGTTCAGCACATGGAACGGGCGGAGACGTTTGAACGTGTATGTGTGGCCTCCTCGTCTCTATTAGACCAATATTTTTATATATAATCGCACACTAACTTATCTCCAGATGTTATCGCCAGGAAAGGGTACAGCAACTTCATGATCTCATCGATGTTTCTCCATTCTGGGCTATTGAGTAGTAGTACCGCGATTTGCTAGGGTTCTCGAAAGTACAGTGTATGGCTACATGCGCAGAGGCCGGACTATCGTCATGGGATTCATAGATACACCTCCGGTTAGTACAAACATCGATGGAACTCGCCCCTGCTTCAATCATTATGCAACTCTCCCTCAATCCGCCCTCCAGTTCTCAATTTCTTTACGACGGTGCACTCGTACTTGCCCCCAACTCTCATCTCACAGTCCCGCAGAACTCAAGCCATTGAATAAGACGGCTGTTCGCGCCTTTTTGGTAGATATATCGATAGAGCCCGGGTGAGCATTGTCCATGCGTAGAAGGCGACAAGGAGGCCGGAGGTGTCGACTACGGCGATGTTTTGCGGGACATTGAGGGCTGTGGCATTTGCGATGGCGGCGGTTAAGATTGTTTGAGCTTGAGTAAAAGAGATGTAGGAGCGTTGCGAGGGGGTGCTGCCGATGCCGTTTGTGGTGTTGGTGTGTGCGAAAGCACAAGGGAGGAGAGCGAGGAGAGGTGTGAAGAATTCTTCTTGAGGGATGTTTAATCGAATTGGCTTGATATTTGAAAAGCAAGTTTATTTGGTCGCGACTACGGGATCTACCAATTAATTGGCGTCTCCCGCGAGCTTCTTATACCACAAGAACGCTATGTGGCGATCTAGTCCACGTACTAGCTATCCTTCCCGCATTTCTGTTCAGGTCGGTGGTACCTTTACTTTCTAGCTAGTCGTTCTGATGTGAAAGTATAGAAGATAGAGTTGCATCTTACAAGGTTTGTAGGTATACACTATATATATAATATTATCTATGGAGGCTGTGTTCGACTTTTATAGGTGGGATAGTGACGATGTCGGTAGAGAGCTCGTCGCCGTAATTTGCACCCATTTATTATGTGCTCCACCCTAATATTGGGTTCCTGGTCCTTCCTTTGGCTCCGATGATTGTGACGGGATATATTAGTACACAGGCCAGACGAATACAGATGATAGGCACGCGAGGGTGATCTACGCCCGCGTGTGGCTCAGCTCAGCGTGGGAGGCTGCAGCATCCAGGCTGAACTCGAAGGATTGGGTATTTGACTGCAACACCAATTTAACCTCACAATTACATTTGTATCATTATTCGAACCACCATATCATTTGTGTTGTCGCCAATCCAGCTTCATGTGGAACTTGTCCGAGAATGCATCGCCTAGTCGAACGAAGGGCACGACCTTTGCTCCGCCAGCCTTCTCAGTCCCATGGACTGTAGATGAACTATGCGCACTTTGTCAGGCAGTTTCTCGCTCCAAGACCATCATATATTGTTCAAAAAAGCTCCTCAAAATTTCAGCCGTGCGAGGCTGCGCTTTATGTCGTTTCTTATTCGAGGAACTAGTGTCGAATAGCTTTAGGCTATCCTCCAGTGAAGCTGAGTTGGAAATTACTCGCCATGCAGAGCGCATTCACGTTGTTGACCACAACGATAGGCGCCACCAGTTTGAGATATATACAATTGAGCGTGAGTTAGGTCCAGACCTGCTTCGACCCTCCGCTAATGCTGTGGCGTAGTCTTTGCCGAACAAGGGCGTTCAAGCAGTCTCTATCGACAAATCCAGGCACATCCGAGCCTTGAACCGTGCTGGAACTTGATAGGGGATTGGATTTCCCGATGTCATTCACGGCATACTGCATGTCGTCAAGATCCCAACATTGCTAAACCATCGCGGCTCATTGACGTCACGTCCTTGCGACTTGTTGATGGCTCTTCTTGTAGCAAATCTGATCGGTATGCGACTCTTAGCCATTGCTGGGGTGTACGTTCGTTTGCAAAAATGACTATCTCCACGCTTCCAATGTTTCAAAGAGGCATTGACCTGCATTGCCTCCCCCAGAATTTCCAGGATGCTATATATGCGACTGCGAAGCTAGGTATAAGGTACCTCTGGATTGATGCCCTCTGTATCATTCAGGATGATGTTGAAGATTGGTCGATAGAATCAGCCAAGATGGGGGCCTACTACCGCCATGCTTTTGTCAATCTTTCCGCTCTAAGTGCACCGGGTGCATATAGTGGATTCTATCATCATAGACAGCAAAAGGCCTCTATGAGTCTAGGCAATGGTTTGCATCTCAGGCGAGCTCGCCCTACATGGAGCGAAGTATGTCGAAATGCTCCTTTGAGTACACGCGCTTGGGCACTACAAGAGAGGCTCCTCTCCACAAGAATCATTCACTTTGAGAAAGACGAACTCTTTTGGGAGTGTTCAACTAGCTTTGCTAGAGAAGGCAGCTACGAAGAAAACTCCCGGCCCTGGCAAGGCGACATGTGGACAGACGAGAATTTCAAGAGGTGTATAACCTTTGACGAAGCCGAAAGACAAGACCAAGGTCGGTCGCCCGACATTGACATACTCATGGCTCAGTGGGACCGAATCTTGTGTCTCTACTCCACACTTGACCTTTCATTCGTCAACGACACCTTTCCAGCCATTGCAGGAATAGCAGAGAAGTTTTATGAAGTCACTGGGTATACGTATATAGCAGGCTTATGGAAAGAACGCCTCCATGCCGGCTTATTATGGTACGCCGACAATTTTACCTCACGACCATCACGTGTAAGTCGCGCACCCTCCTGGTCGTGGGCATCGCTAGGTGGCCCCATAAAAATGATGTACGATCGGAATTCTCGCGCTGTCCCTTCGGACTTTGATGCAGAGGTACTCGATGCTTCTGTTTATCTTTCAGAAGAGAACGAGGTCTTCACCCACGGTGAAAGCGCCGAGATGACCCTGAACGCCTATACATGCGAAGTTTGGTGTCGCTCCAGCTCCAAAGGCTATGCTCCTTACAGTGATCCTTATCTCCGCATGGTCCTAGATATCTTCGACGAACAAGGCGTCTTCGTTGGCACCGGATACTGGGATAGGTTACCAGAGGAGCAGGTTGTTCCATGTACTGCTCTTGTGGTCTCACAGCGAATGGACCCAGCACTGGGTCAAGTACCGGTCACTTATTTTCTAATTGTTAAGCATACTGGTAAACACCATGTCCGAGTAGGCATTGGACAAACCGCGGATGAAATGCACGGGCGCGTAAGCACGGCGTTGGATCTCACAAAGTACGAGAGAAGGCAGTTCTTGCTTCGATAATGTTGTGAATGGGGATGAGCTCGCCCGTTGTCTTTGATCAACTGAACGACTGAAGATGAATGCGGTTTGATTCGCTAGTACACTGCATACTGCAAGAATTAACGTACATTGCACCCAACTCAACACATCTACAGCTTCGCACCTTGCTCCCTCTTCGCCAAGGTCCTGAGATCTTTCCTCAGGATCTTCCCACTGGGAGACTTGGGAATCGCGTCCAAAAACACCACACCACCACGTAATTGCTTATGGCTTGCAACGTTCTTCTTGACATACTCAATGATCTGTTGTCCGCTGATCTTCTTTGGATCAGCAACAACGTAAGCACGCGGAACTTCATTGGTGCCATTGTCGGCATCCACGCCGATGACTGCTGCGTCAAGGATATCATCATGATTTAGCAACAAAGCCTCCAACTCCGCAGGTGCCACTTGCAGACCCTTATACTTGATCAGCTCCTTCTTCCTGTCCACTATGTAGAACAGCCCATTTCTAAACTCAGCAATGTCGCCAGTATGGAACCACTCTCCAGTGAAGCTCTCTTTATTCGCGGCTTCATTTTGGTAATATCCTTTGCACACTACAGGCCCCTTGACGAGCACTTCGCCGGGTTTACCGGGCTCGACATCCCGGCCTTCGTCGTCGATAAGTCGGGCGAGCATATTGGGTATGAGCGGGGAGACAGAGCCGGTGTCATCGTTCATGCCTATGGGCATGACTGTTGCGCTGCCCGTTGTCTCACTCAACCCCCAGGTCTGGCTAATGAAACACTCCGGGCCACCTAGCTTCTGGCTCGCAGCATGCTGTAAGTCCTTCCCCAGTGGCGCCGCGCCAGAAATTGCAACCTCGAGCGTCTTGAATTGATCTTTTACAGCGGGAGACTTTGCGATGAGGAGGTATATGGGTGGTACTGTGAAGAAGAATGTGATCTTGTACTTTGCGTTGTACTCGAGGAACTGGGCAAAGTCAAAGCGTGGCATCCAGTATACGGGGCCACCCATGTAGAAGGGATTGATGAGGTAGCCTTGGATACCTGCGATATGGGCTGTAGGCAGATGGGCGAGGGTGCGGTATTCGAAGTTTGGGCGGGATGAGGCGATCCAGGCTTTGAACATATCACCGGGTATGACTGCTTCTGCCACAAGGTTTCGATGGGAGAGTTTGACGCCTAGTGCGTTTGTCAGGAATGCAAGCACATATGAGGATTGCTAAGCTTACCCTTTGGCAGACCAGTCGTTCCAGAGCTGTAAATCAGAATCACCAGACTATTGTCCAACTCATACGGGTCCGTAATTCTTGGCCACGGCAGTTTGTCGCTTTGATCAATCAAATTCTGACCAAGTTGCCCATTCTTCTGAATAGCCTTCAGCGACCACTCTTTGCCCTCGCTCATAAGCAGTACCCTTCCACCACCATTCGCTCCCCATCCTGCTTCTTCAGCAGCCTTGGCAGCCGCCTCTTTCGTTGCTTCAACGGTAACTAATATCTTTGATTGAGCGCCTTGAATCTGCTTGCTGAGCTCACTAGCTGTGCTTGCCGCAGATGCGGCAGAGAAAACGCCACCGGCACCGATAATACCATAAGACAGGACAGGGAGTAGATAGTGGCCGGTTGAGATGACGGAACAAATGTCCTTTCCTGCTCCTTGCACGCCAATACCGAAATGCTTGCGGAGAGCTGCTGATGTTGCCTGCGTAAGGTCGCGCGCACGGGAGGTGGTCAGGACAAGGCTTGGATCAGCTGCTGAGATGTGTATAGGCGTGTCCGGCTTTGCTAAACTATGTTCCGAGTCTGTTCACTGTTAGCATCAGGTACTGTGCGCGAGCGGGTCACGCCGTCACGTGTCAGCTTGAGGGTAGTTGCGAGTATCCCAAGCTTAGTCGTATGAAGGTCGCATAGGGAGACACATACCAAACAGAAGGGTCAGAATGTCGACATCTGGTACTGGATACGTTTTCGCAGCACGGTAAATGATGCCGTTCGGGGTCTTCTCGACGATTGTAGTCATCTTAGCCCTTCAATATCACACAAACGCGAATCTGCAAGTGTATCGGAACGAAACCACCAGCAGCAAACCAGATACGATAGGAAGCAGGTGGAGGGGGGTGACACAACCTCCACTCAATTATCGGATTGCTATGGGGCGAAATCTTATAACAGGGAGTCCGATGCTGACGCCGCGGTACATCTCCTCCAGCCATCTCAAGGTTCCTCGGCTCACATGATCTAGCCCATAAACCAGGCCAACGATACTCTTCGGTGGCTTTCGGTAACTTCTGGCAGTCAGTGCTGGCGAGTAAGCGGGGTAAAGTTGGGGAAGCAACAAAAGTGTAGCATGCAGCACGCCAAATCGGAGCTTCGCACCTAGTGAAAGTCGTTTAGCAATGCAAATGCTCCCAGAAAGTACAGCTATCAAGCTTTACATTTGCTGGCCTTCGCGATCATGATTGGCATTATATCCAGTTAAGGACATTGTTGTAGTTGATTGCACTAAATGGATGACTGCTCAAGCTCGGCGCTTTTTGCTAGGTTCATCGTTTCCTGCTTCTTTAGCTGCAATATTAGTTTCGGTATCGTCAAAGGAGAGACTAGATTTGGGGCCTTTATTCTTTTTGCGCTTCCTCTTAATCTTTGGCTCCTTCAAGTGCTCGATAGGGACTTTGTCCATATTCATAGGGAGTACCGCCGGACGGGCAATCGCCGGAAGCTCACTTTCGTCAACCTTGTTCTTGCGCATGCCTTTGGGATTCTGCTGTTCAAGCAGAGCGAGGTATTCGGCGGTGCGCTTTGTATGATCAACTTTGGTCATGATCTTCCAGTTCTCTGGCTTTTCAGTTGCTCTCCACTTTTTCCAGATATCATCATGCATGACACTTCCACTGAAAACAACGAACGCGCAACTATTCCACAGCGTGTGCACGGCCTGGATTGGTAACCACTTCGGTCGTAGTTGGCCATACTCTTGCAGCCAATGTGCCACTTTTGCAGGAGTCTGACAGAGGTTGCGCAGATGAGGTTCAATGTAGATAGTGCGCTGGTCCCAATAACTCAGACCGTCGTCGTCGACTACCTCGAATGAGTTCTTGGGGAGAAATGTAGGAGGATATGACGACGGAATGCGGCGAACATAGTAACCGTTATGTGAGATCTCGAGTATGGCAGGGGGATAGCTCTGGAGCGCTTGTTGGAGGAGCGGTTGAGAAGCTTCGGGCCTCATCGATGAGATATTCGGATGCTCGAGGATTGCGGTTAGGTGAACAACTAAAGATCATCAGCTATAGCCCAGACAATCCTTCTATTGAACAAACCTACACCTGTCTTTTTCATCTACTGTTCGATAGTGTGTCTGAAGCCACTTCGCTCGAGTCTCCTCCTGATGGGCATAGTCTGTAAAGATCAATTGGATCCCAGCAGAAAGCTGAGCAAGATATTCAGGCGTAACAGGCTTGCTCGTAAACCTAGGACCGCGATTCACGGATCTGGAGTCAATGTGTTCTTGCTGCGGTGCTGGAGATACCGTACTTGTCTTTTCCATAGCCTCTACGAGCGCGTCTTCGGTACTGACTTCCAACTTATCTGCTGGTGGATCTGCACGAGCTTTTGGAGGCTGAGGCCGCGGCGGCTCGCGGACGCCCTTGAGCCTGAGGGCTCGTGGAACGAACATTGCCGCGAGAAGCTAAATCAAAATAGGCTGACTCTCGTAGTCAGTAGATCATATGTCGGCCTAGAGTGTGTCTCGTTTAGCCATTGTGGTATACAAGTGGAGTACCCTGCGAGGCCGTCGCGTAAACTTGGGGCGCGTCGAAAGCTTCTGCACGGGCCTTACGTCAGTGGTCAGTCCCCGAAATTCGAGTTCAGTCTGCGCATCGAACGATGATCATTCACCAACCCAAGCACCGAGTTCTACTACTTTCCCACACGCAAAGCGCAAATCTAATTGTCCATCATGGCAAAAGAAAAGAATTACAATCCCGTCCAAGAAGCCAAAAAGGCCGAAAAGCAAAAGCAGATCAAGAAGCAGAAGGCGAACCTCCAAGCGCAGCGCAACGAGAAACTCGCCCGCCGAAACCCACATCGCATACAGCGCGACATCGACAGTCTCAAAGAACTCGACCAGAGCGGTGCAATACGGCCACATGAAAGACAGCGGCTGCAGGAGTTAGAAAAAGACCTTGCGGCGGTGAACAAGGCGAGGGCCGCGTTGGGGGATAAAGCGCCAGTGTTCAAGCCAGAGAGAAGATTCGACAACGACGATTCTAGAGGGGAGGGAGGCAGCAGAGGAGGATTTAGTGGAGCGAGAGGTGGGAGGGGTGGTGTACTCGGCAAGCGGACTCGCGACGGGCAGAGAAAAGAGGATGATAGCAGTGATACGGATGCTGATGTACAAGATATTCCTATGCCACGCGATACGCCTCCACCAATTCCACGACGTCATCAACAAAGGCAATCGCACGCCGACAATGAAGCTCCTGCGGAGCCCAAGAAACCTACTATTGTCTACGAAGCCGCGCCGCAAGTTCGCGACTTCTTGAAAGAAGCGACCAAGTTTATGCCCGCATCTGTTGCGCAGAAAATGAAGCTTGCAAAGGGCGAGGGCAGATTGTTAGAGCCAGAAGAGTTTGATAAGTTGAGGGAGGAGGGCTATATGGATACACATACAAAGAAACAGGAACTAGAGACAACAGCGGGGCAAAGTACTGAGACAAATGAAGAGCTTGAACAGTTTCTCAAGGCACAGGGTACGACGGCCAATGATGCTGCTGGACTTGCTGTCGAAGCAGCGATCCAGGAGGCCGAGTTCGACATGATGGCTGCTGAAGTAAGAGGAGAGATAGCGACTGTGGGCGAGGAAGCAGAGGTCGCGGAGAAGAAGCTGAGACAAGTTGAGATTGAGGAGGTTGAGGACGAGGATCTTTAAAGAAGCAGTGAGCCACTCTTAGATCTTGGAAGGACATGATTTAGTGCAAACATGACAACATCAACCTCGCAGTGGGACATCGCAACATGGAGAATTCCACTCGGATACCTTGGGGTTGGTGCCGGAAAGGCGTGCGGAAGAACCCTCGTCGTGAGGTGTAAACAGAGACACCACGAAGTAACATATCATAAGAAGGTACACACACACATCACAGCGAAGAAGTACAGTATGTGTTCAGAATCTCATATCATTCATGCAGAGGGTATAGTGATATAGCCAAAGGGTAAGTTCGTATCCACCAAGTGTCAGGTTCCACCTGACACGTGAAAGTTGTAGTTCAGGGTCGTGAAAAGCTCTCCGTCAATCGAAGGTACTTGTCTATTTCTTGTTGCCAGTGGCCGAGTTGAAGGTATCCGTGACGGTCTGGCCAGCATTGCTGAGACCCTCCTGGACGGAGCCGAGGACACCTTGGCCTTGCTCCGATGCATTGTCGCCGCCGGAGCGGGTCGCGTCGCCGACCTTCTGTCCGGTGGACTTCTGGCCCTCTACAAAAGAATTAGTATAGGAACAAGAGTGCTGCAGCAGGTCAGGTGATGGTACGTACCAGGCTGAACGGCACCAGCAACACGGTCACCTGCTCCGGAAAGGGACTCGCCGGCCTTGTCGAGAGTGGACTTCTGGCTGTCGGGAGTGACTCGACGTTGTTAGCATAATTAAGTGGGGTTGCGGCATCGAGTGATGCTCACTCTTCTCCGAGGCTTGCTCGCCGAGACCCTTGCGAAGGTTGTCAGACATGTTGATGTTTGTTTGTTGAAGGTTTGGTTTGGTTTGGTTGGTGAGAAGTGGTTTGTCAAGAGTGGATCGAGTTTGCAGTGTGATGAGGGTTGGACGAAATTGCTCGAGGAGCTGTGTTATATACTAAAAGTGAGAGCAGTCACGACTGCCTTTCGCGTCTTGCTACGAAATTTGTACGTCATGTCTCGCAAGCAGCTGCGATGGTGTAAGAGCTCGTAACAGGCCCCTTCACATGTGTCCTTGCTAGGATGTCATAGGGTGGGCTGGGATGTATAGCCGTTGTGGCAGCCACACCTCGCCACGATTGGTAGATCTGTGCATGCAACGCGGGCAGGTGGGCTTGATTGATGGGACTTCGCGCCTTTTCCATGGCAATCGCGTCATGCTAATCGGTTGGCTGGCACCACAGGCTCTAGATTGTGTAGGCCCCAAGGGTTTGCTGCTTAGTAGGCTGAAGGATGCTGCCCTGCTATGGTGGGAAATCGGACTCACTGACGTGACCGCGGCACGAAGAGGTCACGCAGCACGTGATTAGCGTCATCGCGGCATGTGCAGCGACGGACCGCGGTGCGGTGCAACCGCTCAACGTGGAAGGAGAGCACAAGAACAAAACATGCGCGAGCAGCTGTCTGTGTATCAATCCGCCTAACAGTACGTTTCGTTTCGTCATACTGCTTGGCGAGATTATCATTCTTCGTCTACTAAAAACAAACTTGAGCGTGCGTCGCGATCCAAGCCTCTGTCACCCCCTCTCATCCCCTCTCATCGACAATACTGCGGCAGCAAAGTGATCTAGCAAACGGAGATGCGCGACACACCAGGCGTAGTAGCGCTTCTCAGACTACTATACCTGGGCCACTGAAGTTTTCCTTGAGCCACTTGTGATTGAGATCAGGTTCGCCCAAGGCCCCCGAAGCACCGCCATTGTCCTGCTCCCCTAGCAAGGCTCATTGCCACCAAATTTACCAGAAAACGTCATCTTAGGTCCCCGAGGAAAGACAGGCGGGCAATAGGACTGTTCTCCTTGGTCGTGCAGTCGGCCTTGTGGCACTTGAAGCTTTTGACCTTCCGCTTGCTGTAGTCTCACCGGACCAGGCGCAGTCATACGCCTTTTGCAGCGACTAGCAAGTACCCACGAAGCTGACACCAGCACTAAATGGAGCTTCTGGTCTCAGTACGATCGGCGAAAGAAAGTACCATGTACAATGTGCATGGCTGGATGAATCGTCTTGGACAGGTCTTCGAAAAGAGCTTGGATGGTTGAGTATTGCTTTTGTTTACTTGCACAACCCAGATTACTCGGCCCTTTTGGTAGAGAGATGGTTCCCTTGGTGGCACTCCAGAATTATTAGTTTGCCTTGACTGCCGTGTCATTGCATCTCCAAGATGCTTTGCTATCTCGCTTCCACGTATTCAGGTAAACTTCCTGGGGCTGCGACCGACAAATGGATCGCTCACTAGCCACGTTGAAGAGTTCCTGGGTTCCTGGTCTTTACTTCTTCTCGCCTAAAGATGAGCTGGGATCAGATGATTTTCCGGGCCGTTAAAAAATAGTGCCAATCAGGGCTCACCATAAACAATTTCCCGTACCAATGATAACCTCAACATCCATGCCCTGTGTTTCAGAAAGTACTCCACCATGAAAGCCTTCCACCACAGTAACCGCTTGGTCGCATGCGATAGGGTCCACGTCGCTCAGGCGGCAAGAACACGGATTTCGGTCACCGCTGCACAGCGCCAAAAGTATCATCATATGTCTGAACATACCGCCCACGTCTACCGTTGAGTCGCCCAGTTATCACCGTTCGCATGATCCTCCATGCCTCACTAGCCGCGGCCGCCCTGCTGGCAGTGCACGAGGCCTTAATATTATCGGTAGGGATCCGTAAGCTGGAGTTTGTCTGTGCAGCACAGGGTCGCGATAGGCAGCTTGATTACTTTTTACAGGTTTCTTTGTATACGATACTTGCTGAGATTCTCGGCCGCCAACGCTACTCTCCATCGCTCACATGTCAATCTAGCTATGGCACCGAGTCAGTTTCTAGCTCTGCTTGCCTTGGCTCGCCCCTGGCTGTGTTTCGTTCTGTTGTGACTATGGCGTTCTGTGAAGACATAAAGCGTAGAGCACCCCTTCTGTTCAGCATCTTCACCCTAGACTGCATACCCATACTTGGACAAGTCGCTGCCTCGTATCAAACAAGTTCTACTACACGTTCAAAAACTATCTATCGTCACGATGAAACACTTTATAACAATGTTGCTTCCTCTCTTATTCTCTAGACCTGCATTTGCCGACTTCGCAGATGATGCAAATGCCGCCATTAGGACTCTACAAGACAAATGGTACAACACCAACACCGGCCTTTGGTAAGCACATACATATTAATACTATGAGTCCATCTGACCTCCAAAAGGGATGACCTCTGGTGGCAATCTGGGAACATGGTCGAAACTCTTGCCCGCTTTGGCCTTCAAGATCCCTCATTCAAGCAGACCGCCATAGACATCATTTCCAACACATATTCAAAATCTGGAGATCTTAAAAATGCAAAAGCCTGGAAGAACGACTTTTATGATGACATGGGTTGGTGGGCTATGGGTTGGATTGCTTCGTACGATTTGACTGGTGATGCAAAGTATCTTAATACTGCAAAAGATCTGTTTGAAGATATGACCGGCGGGTGGAACACGCCTTGCAATGGCGGCTTGTGGTGGAATAAAGCGCATGACTCTATCGCTGCTATATCCAACGAGCTATTTCTCTCCGTCGGCTCAAGCTTGGCGAACCGCGTTGGCGATCAAGAAAAGGAGCATTACAGGAACTGGGCGCAAATGGAGTGGGACTGGTTCTACGAGTCTGGCATCATCAACCAAAATGGGCTCATTAACGATGGTATTGATAAGACGAGCTGCAAGAACGACGGCAAGACAACATATACATACAACCAGGGGGTGGTACTCGCCGGGCTATCGGAGCTCGCGCGCGCAAAGGGAGATGGCGCACTCATCCAGCACGCAAATGATATCGCCAACGCAGCGATGTCGCGACTTAGCGACAATGGCATTCTGACCGAGCCCGTCAGTGGCCCTCTCGACGAGCAAGGTGCGCAATTCAAAGGAGCTTTCGTCAGGGGTCTATCGATGTTGAATGAGAACGAGCCCCAACAGAGTGTCACGGACTTTCTGAAGAAGAATGCTGAATCGGTTTGGTCACAACCCAAAGTCGACAATGGTGTCATTCCGGACCGTTGGCAGGGCGGGAGCAGTAATGCGAATACGGCGAGTCATGCGGCGGGCATTGATGTGCTTGTTGCTGCTGCACAAGCTGCATAGGACGTGGTCGGAGACACTCTCTGAACCACGTGGAGGTTCACGCCCATTATCACGATATCTCGGTCTCAAAAGCCTCATCACTCGCTCAACACAGACCAATGACCCCTCCATGACCCTCAGTCTGTGGTTCAACTCCGTTTCGCTGCCGACGGTCATTTTACTTGCGCTTTTTACGACTTACACCCCATATTCATGAGCTATTTTGATGCACGTTTTGGCTGCCATATTGCGGAGTCGGAAGTACTTTCCACTGCGTTGTTTTCTCGGGTTGATTACGATGTTTATGAAATTACCCCCGGTCGTTATGTCCTGCCTTAGAATCTGAAAACTTAGTTAGACGACCATCTTTCGCTTATCTGCCGTTGTTATTATCTGGTCCTCCTATAATCGCATGATACCCCTCGTTTCGTTCCTGATCCTTGTGTAGATGTATAAGCTTACGATTATGTGTCTATCAATTTGATACAACAGTTAGCAGTAGCTATCATATCAGTCATTCTATATGGGGTGAACGATACCTTCAAGTGATTGGGAAGGATATTGCAGTATAGCTAACGGATTGTCTGAGAGTGATCAAGTCCCAGGTTTGGCCCATGGTTGAGCGGTGGCTTTAGAGTTTATGCCTAGCATCAAAGATTCGTTGACCCTGACTAACATGTCGTGCGACCAATTGAAGGACCCAACTCCCTGTTTCGTGGTTGTGCGAAATTGACCCGTGAAAGCGTAGATCGTCTCAGCCTCTTCCACGAGATACCACTTCTGGAGAGCACAGCATTTATTTGTGCACATGATAGCAAGAGCACCATCCTGGAAGATATTCTATATTTGCTATACGAACTGATCGATCATTCATCTGATTTAGTCCGGCCAATCAGGGCGATTGAGGGCTTCTTTCGGAATCAATCTCTACGTTCGCTGCCAGCATACTCTGCTGTGACTGAAGTATCTATCGTCTTAATACTATCTGTACCGCAGGTAAATCAAGAGAAGTTCAATTCCCATGTCGTATCTAGTACGTGCTTCTCCTGCAACAAAGGCGCTAGCTCCATCGGGACGGCACACTCGCTAGTGACTTCGAAATTCCGGAGCTCGTCCCTCTATTCTGCGTATCTCACCGCCAGTATTTTTCATCGCAAATCAGCTTGGCCCATTCACCCATGTCTACCGTATGCAAGCATAGATCTGGCATTGGCTAACGGAATGCAATCGATCGATTCCGGCACTCGGCCAGGCTCACGATTCGGCATCAAGGCTAGCTCCCGTTCCGCTGATTGGATGCGGCCGATCTCAGAGGACTAGCTCGCGTCACGTAAAACCACATTACCGAAGGGCCTTAGTCAACTAAGGCGGATGCAGTTCGATAAGACCGCATCCACTCACAGATGTGCTAGACACCCGATAGTCTATCAGGCTTACAGCTACATGCATGCTGCTTCAACTGTGCCGATTACATGTATTCGCTCCTTATGGTAGGTCGAATGCTCCGCGATTAGACCGGGTCCCAGCCGTCTTATGTGTATTGTCATTCGTACTGTCATCCCACTCTATCAGGCTATCCACTTTCTTGCAGTTTGAATACCCTCACCCTCATGTACAGCATGTTGCTTAATCACCTTTTCTATCTCATGGATTTTGGTACATATTGGGACTTTAACGCCCAGCAATAACGTATTTCTTCACTTTCTACCTCAATTCTCGAAGTTCCGACCTTCATCATGGACTACGAAGAGAACAAGTCGCGGTCATGGCTACCGAAATTTCTCAGGAAGTCGAAAGCAGAGGAAGCAAATGTTGCACCTTCTGAACGAACATCACTACTTCCTCCTTCCAATCATGAGGAATGGTCTACCGGAGAGACGTATGAGCTTGAGGACGGGTCCGCATCGAAGTCCCAGCTGATCTTACAAGAGTTTTGGATCCTTTTAAAGGGATCGTTACCTGTGGTTCTAGCATACGCGCTTCAGAACTCCCTGCAAACAATCTCTGTCCTTATTGTAGGGCGCTTGTCCCCAGAAGCCCTGGCGACAGCTGCTTTCTCCTACATGTTTGCAATGGCGACTGGATGGCTCATCGCCCTCGGCGGAACCACAGCGATCGACACTCTGGCATCTGCGAGCTTCACCGGAAGCAAGAATCGCCATGATCTTGGTATCATTCTGCAACGCTCATTCATTGTCCTACTTTTTTTCTACATACCAATTGCCATCCTGTGGATCTGCTCGGAGCCGCTATTTAAAGCGCTCGGTCAGGAAGACTACATTGCCCGCGATTCTGCCAAGTTCCTCTCTGTCCTCGCCCCAGGCGGAATTGGTTACATCTACTTCGAAGCTTTGAAGAAGTATTTACAAGCTCAAGGTACGCTGACCTTCCAATGAAGGATTCGCACATACTTACACAAATAGAAATCATGAGGCCTGGAACCTACGTCCTTCTGATCACCTCACCCCTAAGCGCCGGCCTAAATTACCTCTTCGTATACACTTTCAAGATGGGACTTCTGGGTGCTCCACTCGCTACCGGTATTGCCTACTGGGCATCCTTTCTTCTGCTCCTCGCCTATGCACGCTTCGTAGACGGCTGGGAGTGTTGGGGAGGCTGGAACCGCAAATGCCTGCAGAACATGTGGGTGTTTGCACGCCTAGCCTTCCTTGGGGTTATACACGTGGGAACAGAGTGGTGGGCATTCGAAATTGTCGCGCTTGTTGCTGGGAAACTTGGCACTATACCACTGGCTGCGCAGAGTGTGATTATGACTACGGATCAAGTCATGAACACTATACCTTTCGGAGTAGGAGTTGCTACCTCCTCGCGTGTTGGAAACCTTCTAGGAGCACGCAATGCAAAAGGCGCTGCGCGAGCAGCAAATACTGCGGCTGTGTTGAGCATGATACTGGGAGCCCTTGTCCTGGCGGTGCTTATGGGAGTCAAAGACTTCTACGCGAAAATTTTCAACGACGATATTGAAGTCATCAGGCTCACCGCAAAGGTGATGCCCTACGTCGCGCTGTTTCAAATTGCAGATGGCCTCAATGGCAGCTGTGGTGGAGCGCTCCGAGGAATGGGAAGACAACATATTGGAGCAACCGTAAACATCGTCAGCTATTACTGCGGAGCTCTGCCGCTAGGTATCTGGCTTGCTTTCCATGGCTGGGGCCTGGGAGGCTTATGGGTCGGCCAATGCATTGCCCTATATATTGTCGGCTTTGCAGAATGGGCGATCGTGGCATGGAGTAATTGGGACTACCAAGTCAAGAAGGCCTTTGAGAGAATGGATTCGGATGACAGGGCGGAATTGGGTGTGCCAGGGGAGGTCGCGGCGAGCGCTGTGTACCACTAGCACCGTGTACCAGCATATTGTGTGATTGTGCGATTGTGTGGCAATTTCAGCGTATTAGCAAAAGTGCTTAGACAACGGCGGGAATAGAGATAGATAGCTTCCCGGAATACATATGCACCAGCTGTTAGTAATTACCCAAAGCGGATAAGTATATCTAGATCCCGGCACTGCGTTTGACCTCACGTCTCCTCAGCTCCGTACAAGTACCGTTCCGCTGTTCTTCCCCACGCTCTGCGCTCTGTAATGGCCCTTCGATGACATCTACTGCAGGTGCAACTCCCGAGCAGCGAACCGTGTATCTTATCGTGAGCACGCATAGACCCTTGCCTCGCTCCCAGACCGCCTATTTCCGCGAAAAGACGCATTATCGAACCAATGGATCTGGAGCGCTTCCGAAGCTAGCGCTTGCTATCAGTATTTCAACCTATGATAGACTGTTCTACTGTTTTAAATGGCGTTACGTAGTCTCTCCCAATCGTTAGCCATACGTCAACGCTGCACCGGGAGCTTACTGCCTGCATAAGTCTACGGATTCTCTGGATCCTGTCCCGCTTCAGATAAGACGGATACCAAGAAATTTAAGATGCTGAGTGTTGCATTTACGGCATCGTCCATGCGTAATCCCATTGGTCAACTCCTATGGTTCCTTAACCGTGGCGCCGTCATCGCATATGGCGGGGTGAGCTCCACATCGATCCGTCATGCCAGTCGCATGCTCTTGACACGGTTTTCTGAGGACCAGACAGCAATTAGCTGGTTTCCGGAAACCATCAAGGTGTTCCTGAATGCAAATGGGAAGCTTAAAAGCTGATCTACACCTCCTGCTCAAGCAATCGACCGGCAATGCATTACAATCTCTGTAGACAGCGCAACCCCGAGCATTCACTATGCCAGCTAATTACCAAAGCCCAGCGCTCACATCGATCTCCTAACCAATTGGAGGCAGTACGGAGCTACTCTTGCATACGACATAATGGACCGGGGGTAGCTCAAGCTGTTTACCTAACAGGAGCTGGTCAAGAGGTAGGCTGATACAGAGGGGTATGAGCTTCCCACAGCTATTTACCTCACTTTCCCGCGTCCAGTTATTTTCTTCCGTCTGATTCATTCTCCGTTACTTCCTTTTCAGCTTCATCCTCCACAACAATGAAGCTTTCTTCAGCTCTCCTGAGCTTCGCAGCTGCTGTGGCGGCGCATGGTGACCATGACCACGACCAGGAGCCATTGGCTGGCCCACATGAGGGGTTATGGTACAACACACTTCCTGGCGATGGTGGAACTCAGGTCAGAGCTCAAAATCCAGAATCAACGCATCAGAACACCAATTGACTTCAGCGCAGGCGGATTCCATCTTCTCCGGCATCTCTACGTTTGGCCGTCTCAAGTACCACCCGTGCCTTTCGAGCCACGACGTAAAATATGATATCGCGTTTATTGGTAGGATGTCAAGAGCTTGCAGGGTATTCGCTCTCTGATAGCTTGCAGGGGCTCCATTCGATACTGGCACTTCGTACCGCCCGGGTGCCCGCTTTGGGCCCAGTGGCATTAGACAAGGTTCTCGCCGGCTCAATCTCTAGTATGTCTCATTGAAGCAATCACATGCTTACTTTTGACTTCCCAAGGCTCACGCAAGTTGGGATTTAGTGGCGGCTACAATGTTCCGCTCGAGGCAAACCCTTTCAACTCCTGGGCAAAAGTTATCGACTGTGGAGATATTCCAGTGACATCGTAAGGAGTCCGCTTCCCTGAGGAAAGATAGATGCAAGGCAATAATGGTATAGCTGATTTTGTTTATAGCTATGATAACGCCTATGCGCTTCAGCAGATTGAAGAAGGCCACAACCTACTCCTAAGCCGCGCTCCGTATACTCATGCTGATAAGCCGGGCCCTTCTAAGAAGGGCAAGACGCTTCCACGCTTGATTACCCTTGGAGGTGATCATACTATCACCCTTCCCCTACTGCGGTCCATCAACAGGTGAGTTGGCGCGCCGAGACTAGGATCACAAGAGAAACCTAATCGCAACTGATAGAGAATATGGACCTATAAGTGTCATCCATTTCGACAGCCATCTGTGAGTTCATTAGTCCCTAGCAATCGGTAAAATGCTAATCGTGCGTCCAGTGACACGTGGAAGCCAAAAGTCTTCGGTGGCGCTCCCAGCGAGCAAGCCAGCATTAACCACGGAACCTACTTCTTTCATGCATCGCAAGAAGGCCTCCTCGCTAACGACTCCAACATCCATGCCGGCATCCGCACGACGCTGTCTGGGCCCTCTGACTACGAGAATGACGGGTACTGTGGCTTTGAGATTGTTGAGGCCAGGGAGATTGACAAGATTGGTATTGATGGCATTATCAAGAAGATTAAGGACAGGGTGGGCACTACAAAGCCTGTTTATCTCAGTATAGATATTGATACTCTTGATCCTGCTTGTGAGTTAGGAAATTATTTGTTACAGCGAGCATGACTGAACTAGGTGAATAGTTGCGCCTGCTACGGGCACTCCTGAGACTGGAGGCTGGACCACTCGCGAGCTCCGTACTATTATCCGCGGTTTGGAGGGCATCAACCTTATCGCAACGGATATCGTCGAGGTCGCTCCTGCCTACGATACCAATGCCGAATTGACGACCATGGCTGCTGCTGTGAGTAGCACCCACAGTCGATTCTTAGAGATACTGACCGATGTAGGATGTTCTGTACGAAGTCATGACTTTGATGGTCAAGAAGGGGCCCCTTAGTAAGCTGGGCTCCGGCAAGAAAGAAACAATCGAGCTATAGATTATAAAGGCGCAACTAACAAAGCATGAGGTGGGGTGTTTATGGCGAGCATCAGTCAGGATTTAAAGGTGGTTATGGGAGTGGGATTGTATCAAAGCGAGCACATCGGTAGGGAGATTTCGAAGAACAAATAGCCTTGAGTCGGTAGCAATATGCAATGTGCACTTACGAGGAGATAAGATTGCTATGCATTTATTCTAGTCCTTGTCTTTGAATATGAGATAGACTTGAGGCCATATTACGAAGTTCCGAGGTCCCAAGCAACGATCTCTGCGATCAACCAACCACACGCGTTTGCTTGGTAATGGCACCTCGTGCCGGGATTTGCCGCGCAGATGACATAGCCTTCACGAATTCTAGTGACAAGCACCTGTCCCTCACCTTCCACCTCCTCACGACCGCGCTTGATCGTTTTTTTTCGTTGCAGTACTTTTCAGGGCACATTCCTCGACTATGTCTGTATCACGCACAGCTGGGACGCTCGCGCGTTCCTCAAATCCGACATTCCTACGATTCGCCGCTTCCTCATTGACTCCCCGCCAATGCCCCCAATGTTTACGGACCTTCTCCTCATCGATACCGTACCGCCAGTCGTCGAAGCGACAAATGCAAACTGCGACCGCCTACCAGCCGACATCATTATTCCCTGAGCCGCCACCACGCAACGTCGGAGTACCAGATACTTCAATAGCCGGCGGCATACCCGAGGCAAGGAAATCAACACCGCCACGACTGTCTCCACAGGACCGCAATACTGCTTCCCAGCAAGAACAGCCATCAACAAGCATTCCGGAAGGCGAAGCACAGAAGCCACAACCAGCAGCAGCCTCCAGCAAACCCCTCCGACCGCGACGCTACAATTTCGGGCCTCGAAAAGCGACAATCAAGCTTTCGCCATCCGCCGTAGCACATCTACGAGAGCTTCTCGAACTTCCCGAACCAAAGCTCATACGGATAGGCACGAAGGCCAAGGGCTGTTCCGGGCTGGCTTACCATTTGGAATATGTGGATAAGCCGTCTATGCTCGACGAGCAGGTTGAGCAAGACGGAGTCAAGGTGTTGATTGACAACAAGGCGCTTTTGAATATTATTGGAAGTGAGATGGATTGGTTGGAGGACAAGCTGAACCAGAGGTTCATTTTCAAGAATCCGAATATCAGTAAGTCCCTTGGTTGAGGCCTTGGAAGCAGGACGCTAATGAGAATGCAGCGGAACAATGCGGTTGTGGAGAGTCCTTCAGCGTATCATGATACCCTTACGACTTGATTCGATAGAGATTCAGCATAATTCGGAGTAGCATCACCGGCGTTATACCTCGGCATATCATTTCAGGACTCATCTATCGCATTGGATTGCGCTCATCACATTATCATAACTTTAAAATTTTCCTGGCTCATAGTCCACAACCCTCGCTCCCTGCACAATTGGTAGAACCGACTTGACAAACTCTTGGTGGGCAGGGTCTTTGTCCACATAGTAGTCTCGATCCTCTGCGCTCGCAAATTCGACTACAAAGCCGTGTGTAGAACCGCCCTAGATCCGAGTCAAGATAATCATCTATGAGAGATTCTGAGGGATATCAAATACTGAATAGCCTTCAGGACTGTTATTCTTGCCGCCAGAGGAGGATAGGATATAAGATTTCTTGGAGGTCGGATGGATGCACTGTCCTTTAAGTGCCAGCATACCCTTGCATGCCTTTATATTGTTAGTGGGATTGTGGATGTATGATAGGACTGAATTGTATGACATACTTCTTCAATCTGTTCTTGAGTGGCCGAAGACTTCCACTCAAAGAGCACGATGTGAACAATCGTCATTGTAGAGATGTGAATGAATCCTAGTCAAGCTGTAAATGTACTTGAGGATTGGAAGAGTGGTGTGGTTCAAGAATGGGCCGTAGCGGGTTATACTTCGGATGCATGACCTCAGAACGCTAGTAAGCGCGGAACTCCCCAGTACCCGCATTAGCCATAACTCCGCGTACCGTACGTAATCATTCACTCCGCCGTCGTCCATTATCAGTCCGGTGATGATATTCCAATGGTAGAACTCGCAACTTGCTTGCGACACGTCATGCCGCACCGTAACTTCTACGCCTTCGTCAAGCGGCTAACCAAACAAGGCGCATATCGCGCCTCCAGCCCCTACAACAATCTTCTACTATCTCCAAGATGAGCAACGCAACAGCTCTTCCCGAGCAACTCATATACTTGATAATCCGCTTCACAGCCTCCGTACCTGACTTGCCTCTATCCGTAAATTCGCCTAGAACCATAACTACGCTTTCCTTGAAGCAGCTCATCCGACAACATCTGCCGCCTAACCATGCCTCTGCGCGATTGCGATTGATATACGCAGGCAAAGTCCTCGCTGATACTTCTCCGCTATCTACCTCCTTGAAGCTACCACCAGCTCCTTCGCGTCCTCCGCCTCACGATGGGCCGCACGATGATAATGGGCTTGGGAGCAAGGGTAAAGGAAAGCAGCCATTGCGGGAAACACCGGCAATAGAATATGGCACAACAACCGATATACCGTCTGAAGCGAAGAAGTACTACATACACTGCTCCCTGGGCGATGCGCTTTCTCCCTCCGAACTCACCAGCGAAGCCACCCTCGCACAAAACACCGAGATCTCTCTGAAATCGCAGTACGAGACCTCACAAACCTCACCAAGCCGGCGCCGTCCCAGCAGCACCAGTGCAATTGAAAGTAGCAATGCCCATCGAAGACGCAGCTCCACAACCGCAGCGCCCCAGCTGCAGGCCCAAGGCTTCGACCGCCTCCTCTCCTCCGGCTTCACACCCGCCGAAGTAGCCTCCCTCCGCTCGCACTTCCAAACAAACCTCTCCTTTACCCATACCCCCGACACCATGCCATCGCCTGCGGAGATGCGCGTTCTCGAAGATCGATGGCTCGACAGCTCTGCCAATGACCCGTCTGCCTCGCTCACTGGCTCTGATGGGACAGGCACTGGGGATGCTGGGTGGGGCGCAGGTTTTGCAGTAGAAGAGGGAGGACTAGATGACATGCTGTGGGGATATATGACGGGCTTCTTTTGGCCGTTGGGCAGCTTGGTTTGGGGGTTTAGAGAAGAGGGGGTTTGGACAAGACGGAGGCAGGTTGCTGTTGTTATGGGAGTATTGATCAACACCATCTTTGGGTTCATGAGGTGGAGTGCTTAGAGGCTATTCGATGGGAGTGAGCTATAAGAGATTGGTCGATATCAAATCTTGTCGTTGCCGAGAACCGACATTCAAGTACGTTTCTTCTCGAGGAATATGCCAAATTCCAATCAGGAGTTTGATATTCTTTCCAAAAGTGAACATGAAGATTCCACAGATGATAAATTCTCCTCACATATCCGTGCTCGAAAGCCTTCGGTAAGTTCACAGCCTCCAATTGAAAGCGTGGAGCATACTGACACTCTTCAGGCCATCACATGCTATTCATCAAATGTTTATTCACCAAATGCATATACAGGACATTTTTCAAATAATGATTATTACATTAGCCGGCCGGTATTATATCTGTCGTGGTATTCGTTTCCGTATCCCACCCAAAGAATTCCAAAACGCCTCATAGCCTAGGCTGCTAAAACAAATGGTATATCGCGAAATGCTCAAATGGCTTTCAGATCCATCTCGTCAATCCCTCTCTTATATCTAATTGATTGACTTCCATTCACTCTCGAATTCTTTCAATTCGAAAACCCATAGGTCTGGGCATATGCAGCATTAACACTCCTGTGGTGCTCTGCCGCCCTCGTCTTCAGCGCCTTCCACGCCTTCTGGTAGTTCCTCGGAGCCTTAGCATCCTCCTCGTGCCTCTCGTGTTCGAAGCTTCCCCGTGGCGAGGCAGCGGCAGAGTTGGAGCGAGATGAGCTTGGTGACGCGCCGGGGCTGTAGTAGACTTGGAAGGCCTCGTTCATCTCCTGGTGATGCTTCTTCATGGCGTTCCATGCCTTGGCTGCGTTGGTGGGGTTCTTCTTCTGCGTGGGCATGGCGACAGAGTTGGCGCGAGATGTCTCAGTTGATGGAGACATGGAGGAACGGGGGGAGTAGTAGGTGCTGTATGCAGCGTTCAAGCTCTCATGGTGGGCCTTTGCGTGAGCCGCGACGGAGGAGAGGATTGATGGCATTGTGGATGTTGTTGTTGTGGTGGTGGTGTTGGAGTAGTTGATGTTGATTGAAATGATATTGATCGTTTCAAGATAGCTTTGAAGTCTGGATGTGCTGACTCGATTGAATGCTTTGCTGTTTGATGCCTATTCACACCGGCTACCCACCCGTCCCTTTATACTGACTACCCACCATCCCCCAGATTTCCTATGACACCTGCCAAGCATCACCAGTCACATCGTCAGCCTGCTCAAGTCATCCAAATTTTATTAAGCACGCCTTGCACATGTCGTCCCTACGATCGCAACATAGCATGCAATTCATGCGATCCGCGTCTCTGATTGGTCAAAGAGCTGACAAACCCACAAGTTTTTGTCAGCGAACGCGTCCACGGTGCGGAAGGAGGTCAGTGCACACGACATATGACACCTGAGGCTTGGACGGTGAGCCACGCCCTGCAGGCGTGTGTGGTTTTCCGAAGGCGTGAAGGGCGATTTCCCGACGGCGGCTAATTATGGGACAGGGCATGTAGCGTGTCATGTTGAACAGAAGAGTTTTTGGACATATCCTTTGGAGGCAGTCGTCTAACACTTAACGGCAAGGCGGAGGAAAACTCTGTTATTGGCTGTCGCGGCGGCCACTTCCCCGAGGGGCACGTTGCCCGTCACAAGCCGAATGTTGGCCGGCGGAATGTTCGCGACGCTATTCTAGAAGTTGGTGTAGCATCGGGAGTGGATGCTTGTACGTAAAGCTTGGGTAGATATTTTCACGATGTCCGTTAAGTGTTAGAAGCCTGCCTTTGGAGGCATAGATGGGAAAATTTGTTTCTGATGGTTGTTTGAACTCGCGATGGCGAGTTGATGTCGTGGTGTAGTAAAATTATGGTGACATAGATGTGAGATTATTCTGGACTGCGACAGTTCTAGAAGCTCAAGGATCTAATCTCGTGATGTGCAGATTTTGGAGTAGTTCTCATGATTCTTGCATGACCAGCGATGCGCTCACACGTACAGATTTCATGCCTTACCTCCAAATGCCCTCAAATGCACCCTTACTCAAGTTTCAAGTTTCTATGGAACTTCCCCGCTCGACTGCTCTGAGAAGAGTCCTCGGCTTACTATAGAGCACTCTTCTATATTTTGGTTGTTACAACAGAATGACGAAGCCAAACGCCTCCCCATGGGTATATCGTAATGCAAGGTCATGAATGCGTCCCCAGCACACTTATAGTCAAGATACAGCAAAATAGCACCCAAATCCCCACCAAACTAGCATCAGTATCCCACCTACCCACCCATCCACTGCAGTATATTCATATCTTGGTGCCGCACCTCCAGGTACCGGCTTCTCAGTCGGAATCGCCAAACCACTACCAGTGGTTTGGCCTGCAACACCAGCTCCAACACCCCCACCACTCGGAGCCCTGGTTAAAGTCACAACCGTCGTGACTGGCTGCAATACGCTCGTGGTCCCCTGTACAACAATTGCTGTTCCGGCATGCTCGAGACTCAACGTCGTACCGTCTACTGTTACCGGATTTCCGCCAGGGATGAGTGTTGTGCCGGGACCCATGACTATGTAGCCAGCGCGGTTGGTCGTGTAGATGTGGCTATTGAAGGTGAAGGCTGCAGGCATTTTGGTGGTGTACACGACGCCGAGCGGTGGAGTGAGTGTGGACGTCTCGCCGTTGATGATAAGGGCTGTTGCGGAAGGGGCGAGAGAAAGCGTCGTTCCTGAGACGGTGAGTGCGGAGCCGCCGGGTGCTAGGGTTTGTTCTGCGACGATATATTCGGTCTGCGCATTTGGGGTTATGGTTTTAGTGCCGATGGTGAGCACTGGTGGAAGCGGAACAGGTGCGTCGGTGATTTGAGGTCTGGCTTCGTCTGGTTTAATTGGGATGGTTGTAGTGCCCACGACGACTTCAGTTCTGCCCTCCGAGGTTTGAATAGCAATTGGCGTATCATCTACGGTGATGGTTTGACCAGGGGTAAGAGTGGTAGAATCTCCTATCACAAAGTTGCCTCCCGTCGGAGCTTGGCTGATGATGATGTTTGAATTGCCAGCCGGTATTGTTGCTTTGGCCGGGGTCTCTGTGGTCCCGTGCTGCTCTTCAGCGGGACTGTCTAACCATCCGGTGGCGGTAATCTCGATAACCGGCTGACATCCTCTGCATGGCTTTGTCGCAGTGAAGTTTGGTTCTGTAATTTCATGGTGGCCGTTGGGATCTCCAATTTGTGTCGCTGCTGGCGGTATTGGTCTCAGGCCTTGATCGGTCGATTGCATCACCGGTATCCCTGATGTATCAAGTGACGAGCTGTTGATAAGAGTGGCATCCGTAGCAACAGGTGCAGAAGGAAAGAGTTCCAGACTTGAGGTAGCTTCAGATGCCGAAGTAATTATTCCAGACGGAGGCACCGCTGAAGGTATCAGACCCACTGGAAGTGGTGATGAGGGTATTTGCGTGGGCTGAGGTGGTTGCGATGGTATCAAACTCGTGGGAAGAGGTGCTGAAGGTATAAGGTCTACAGCATCTGCGTGAGACTGCGTAGGAGCAGATGGTATGATATCGGATCCTGAACAGCGAGACGAGCTATGGTCAGCCTCTATTCTTCCAACAACGACATCCAACTCACTTGGAGCTGAACGTATTATCCCAAAGCCTCCAGAAGGGTGAGAGGACGCATAATTGCTCGTTGCTGTGCTCTTCAGGTCAGCGCATAAGACTAAGGAAGAGATGTGAAACATGAATCTAATTGCATACCAGCTTGAGGTAGTGCAGAAGTGGCCTGTATCCATGTTGCGCATAAGCATAGAATATGACATAAAGATAGTGGACAGGCGCGCCCGTCGGCTTCAGAACGGACGGTAAACATGGTGGACGACGAAGTTTGATGTCAAAAGCTCATGACGCAGTAGATACAACGACTAGAAGAAAGAAACAGTGCAATCTTACGACAAGTTAAAGTGGCAACCCAACCTAGAGCATCAGGCGCCTAGCCATGGACAAGCAATCAAAGAGATTGAACAGGAAATTCTCCGTATCCTCCTCATACCGCGACGGCGGCTGATGACAGAGAAATGGTCGAGAAATGTGGTTTATAACATCTACTTAGATTGCTCTTGATTAGGTCGCCATAAATCCTAGGTTGAATATTGTGCCGATTGGAATAATCCGAATGTGGAGGTGGCTCAATGCTGCATTGGATAAATTGTATCCGGCGCGGGAGGGCGGCTGTGATACGTCAGCTGGGTGTTTACCAGAGACCAGCCTTTTCCAGCCGCCTTAGCGAACTTGAGACCTTGTTATATGCCAGGATCGCTGGAAAACCAGCAGATCTGGAGTATTTGAGTGGAACCTGATTGCGCGGGTTTCTGGTACAAGCAACCGAGGCCAGGCTGGAAACGTGTCTGCTGGGTTCGAATGTAGGCCTAGCGCTACGTACGACCGGTATTGTTGGGTCCAAGGGCAGTTTGCACGATTTTGAATGATTCGAACGTTGTCAAACGTCAAGTTGTCCTCTATGTAGCCCATAATCCGTGTTGTAGGCTAGATTAACGGTACCACAAGAGCAGTACAGGCCCTAGAGAAAGTTGCTCTGATGTGCATGTAAGTCTTTTTTTTTAACATTGTACAGCTGGCTCTTGATCGACCGAGTGTTGATCATTGTCCATCAGGTCATCATAAGAAGACGCGTCTCGATGCGAACATCTTGTCATGGTCTGGCAGCTCTTCAAGCAGTCGATCGTAGTGGCCGGTGCTCCGGTCCGCGTATGGATGGTGACATTCAACCGGTACCACTTACCCAATGATCCTGCCATGCAGAATTGGAAGCACGTGGTACAGGTTGGTGGGGTCCTCTTGAGTACTTCTAGGCACTTCAGTGTGTCTGCTTGGTAGTCCTCGTTCTCGGCTGTAGCATGCTTGTTAGCTTCATGCACCATGCTCAAAATCAGCCTCGCAAAGTCCTTTCATTCGGCTGGCAATAAGCTAGATTTCTAGGTGGGAATAAGGACTTGTGAAGCTAATCTTTAAAGGCCTTCAGTCGGCAATGTGGAAGAAGTGGGAAGTTCATGCGCGTTGCCGGCGAACCGTCGTTGAATCGGCAGACCAAACGCGCGTAACAACGCATCTCGACATTACAGAGCGACTAAGAAGTGGCAAAGGCTCTTCGATATATCAAAGGTATTCTTTACTTGGAAGGAAACTGGAGCTGCTATTAGCACAGAGCATCGAAGTATACGTCTAGCTAGACTTTGCGTGCTCGATTCGGAACAGTCCTCTCACTCATACGCTCGTGATAAGGAACTCGAGTACACCTTATCAGCAATTCGATGAAGCTGAGCCTGAGGAAGCGACGAGAAGAAGGGAATGTTTGTCACTGGTTATTCACGGTGCCACGCTGCAGTAGCACAGTTGGCGGAGGAAGGCTCAGTCAAACCAAGCTACTGCAGCTGTCCGCTTCCACCCGTACTTCACCTGTCCTTCACCTGATCAACTGATGTGAAGGAGCGAGCCCAGCCTGATTAGATTGCTGAACCAATGTTGCCATTTGGAACCTATGCTCTTGTGATCAGCCATCTGTCGTGGGGTCGTTCATTCTCACCCCGATTGTCTCTGGACTTGGAGTGGCCGCTGCGCGATGCAATGGGAGCAAAGAGCATGTACGTGCCAGAAGAGGCTGCAGATGTCCAGCACCAGGTCCGACAAGCACATTGATACAACCACTGGGCTTCCCCGTCTCTGATGGGATTGGTAGTCACGTAGCTTGAGGAAAGGGTGGAGCGCTCCTGCCCACTCGCTTAACACTTAGCGTGTGCCAAGAAACGACACACAGATTTCGAAATCAATCCTCAGAGGGAACTTCAGTTTTCTCGCCCTACTAACCCCACGACAACACAGATTGCACCAGAAGGCACGACACAGGTACGCTCTACACAATCGAATCACGACACTTTTAGAAGCCCAGCTTTGCGATATCGAGTCCACCGTGCCGACAATCCACCTCCCATCTGCACAAACGTTCAGAACGTATCGACGCACGCGAGTACATCAGGCCGCCGACACAAATACGTTCTACCGTGGGTGGCAGTGGGGGAGGCATTGTTCGCACTGGTGTTCTTGACGCAAAGCTGCGGCTTTGAAAACAATAATGGAACAGCACCGGCTAACTTGAACGTGGACAGCAGTCTTCTGACCTACCGCAATCATGGGGTATCTATCTTCCCAGTCTCTGGTTCTTACAACAGTGACTGACCTCTTACAGTATCTCTCGCGACTCTCGCCACAAGCGCTCCGCTTCCGGTGCGAAGAGGGCATACTACCGCAAGAAGAGGTATGCATAACCCGATCGCTTCCAAAGTCATGTCTAACATGGCTTTAGGGCTTTCGAGAAGGGCCGCCAGCCTGCCAATACCCGTATTGGTGCTAAGCGTGTCCATCTTGTCCGCACCCGTGGCGGCAACCGCAAGTTCCGCGCTCTGCGTCTCGAAGCCGGCAACTTCTCATGGGGCTCTGAGGGCATTGCCAAGAAGACCCGTGTGATCGGTGTCGTCTACCACCCCTCCAACAACGAACTCGTCCGCACAAACACCCTCACCCGTTCCGCTGTCGTCCAGATCGATGCCGCTCCTTTCCGACAATGGTTCGAGGCCCACTACGGTGTCTCCCTCGGCCGCAGGAGGCAGGCTAAGGCTGGTGAGAAGGAGGAGGACAAGAAGAAGTCGAACGCTGTCGTCAAGAAGCAGGGCGAGCGCTTGAAGACCTCTGGAAAGGTTGAGAACGCCATTGAGAAGCAGTTCGAGGCCGGTCGCCTGTACGCCGTCGTTTCCTCCCGCCCCGGCCAGAGCGGTCGCTGCGATGGTTACGTCCTTGAGGGTGAGGAGCTCGCCTTCTACCAGCGTGCTCTCAGGAAGTAAGGTTGATATTTACGGCTTCTTCGGTGCATTGGTCAGGTCAAAATGGGTGTTTAGTCATGTATCTGGTCTGCATACGAGCAGGGCATTGAATGCATTCGGCGTGATATCGCCACTTTTCTAGATACCACGAGGCTATGAATCACGGGTTCTCAAACGTTAAGTGACGTGCATATTTTGATCCTTGCCATGTTCTGTACCAAAGAATTTGCTGCTTGTGGACCATTTTATGCGGTCTATCACAGCGTGGCTCTCAACTTCTACCCACTATATGTACATGCCACAGTAGTGTGTGATTGACCTATGATAACCTTCGAACATCTGAGCGGCCATGTAAAGTAGTACAGTCAATCTGGACTATAAGCAGCTCAGCTACTGCCCCCAAGATCACCGTGTCATTTCTAACTTCAGGGTCGCAAGAAGGCGTGTCAAGCATTACTGCGGCACCAGGTAGCGGTCTGTACTTGATCTTCGAAAAACTCCTCATCAGTTTCCTGGGTCTACTGATACCCACATGATGAGAGTCACTCTAAGCAATTATTTACACAATGATTATTTCACCATTACAGGACGGCGTGACCGCTGTTTCTATACGAATATTCCATACGCACTAAATCAGAAGTGGAAGACATGTACAAGAATAAAACGCCAACTATGCATGCAGTTCCAATCTCGTAGACACATTCGTCATTGTCTCGTATCCTCGTCCTGTTCTTGCTTGTCACATGTCAAGCTGATCACCTACTCCGCATTTCGACCTTCCCTTTGCGATCACCTCAAGCGAACCTCGGCACACAGCGCTCTATAGCTTCGCGGCCGCAACAGGTGAACCGACCTGTGAGGGCGCGAGTTAGCTTGTGTTCACATGCTTGCACATCGCTTGAGTCGCAGCAACAATAGCAGTAGGTAAAATCATGACGCTTTTGCATTTCGCTTACAGGCTTATCAAGATGCCTAGACATGGTATGGTAAAGTTACAGAAGCAAGGATATGGACATAAACGGAAATGGTACGACGAAATTACAACTTCGAGGCTCCCTTGGGTGGACCTACGTTGGTGATCTCGTTGTAGAGTAGCCTATTTCGAATTAGTAATTGTCTTCAATACAAGATGAAGTGTACACTTACGATGTCAAAAACTCAGCATAGTCCTCGCCAGTGACCTGGCTCTCGAAGTACTTCGCTGCGAGCTGGAACTTGTTTCCCTTCGGCGCCTTCTCGCCCAACTTCTTCGCCTGCTCATGCAGCAACTTGAGCGCGTAATCCTTCGAAACCTTCTTGCCTTCGGCAGTCTCAACATTGTGTCTTGTCCACTGCCAAAGCTGACTCCTCGATACCTCAGCAGTAGCCGCATCCTCCATGAGATAGTTGATAGGCACGCAACCGACGCCTCGGATCCAAGCCTCCATGTAGCTGAGGCCGATATCAAGATTCTTGCGGATGCCGGCTTCGGTGACCTTGCCGGGCACGTTCATGTTCAGCAGATCATTGGCAGTGATGTGGACATCCTCACGACGCACGTGCATCTGGTTAGGCGTAGGCATATGCTCATTGAAGATATCACTCGCAATAGCCGCAAGCGCTGGGTGCGCAACCCACGTACCATCATGGCCAGCGCGCACCTCGCGGAGCTTGTCGGCGCGGACCTTGGCCATGGCGGCATCATTGGCTTGCTGGTCATTCTTGATGGGAATCTGGGCGGCCATGCCTCCCATGGCGTGAACGCCGCGTTTGTGGCATGTCTTGATGAGCAACTTAACGTACGCGTCCATGAAGGGGACCGTCATGGTAACGGAATCACGGTCGGGGAGGACGAAGTTGGGATTTTGGCGGAAACGCTTGATGGTGCTGAAGATATAATCCCAGCGACCGCAGTTGAGACCGGAGGAGTGGTCGCGGAGCTCGTAGATGATCTATTAGGAGGTCAGTAACATTCCACCCGCTTCTGACTCCAACGGTGACATACCTCATCCATCTCGAAAGCAGCGGTGATAGTCTCGATCAAGACGGTGCCGCGGATGGTGCCGCGCCTCATGCCAATGTAGTCCTGAGCCAAGTTAAAAACATCGTTCCATAACCTGGCCTCAAGATGCGACTCCATCTTGGGCAGGTAGAAGTATGGTCCAGTTCCACGCTTGACGAGCTCGTGTGCATTGTTGAAGAAATACAAGCCGAAGTCGAACAGGCCACCGGAGATAGGCTCGCCGTCAACCGTGAAGTGCTTCTCCTCGAGGTGCCAGCCTCGAGCACGGGCAATGAGAGTGGGCAGTGTTCGGTCTGTGCGAAGCTTGTACTCCTTCTCGCCCTGTTTAAAGTCGACTTGCTTGCGAATAGCATCATAGAGGTTGAGCTGGCCGTTGATCATGTTGTCCCACGTTGGCGCACTCGAGTCTAAGCGCTATTAGCTTCTATCTCCCTCAAGCTGCGTCGAGAGCAACTCACCTTCAAAATCAGCCATATATGTCCAAACATTTGAGTTCAAGGCGTTGACAACCATCTTGCGGTCAGTTGGACCTGTGATTTCTACTCGCCTGTCAACGAGTCCAGGAGCTGGTGGTGCGCCCTTCCATGTTTCATCTTCGCGGATGTGCTTGGTCTCTGGGAGGAAGTCGAGGAGGTTGCCCTTGTCGAGTTCGGCTTGTCGGACCACTCGTCTTTGGAGGAGAGCTTTCCGGCGCTCATTGAATGTGCGGTGGAGAAGAGCGAGGAAGACAGCAGCATCTTTGCTAAGAATGTGACGGTTCTTGTCGTTCAGCTCACCGAGAATGTTCACCTCACGGAGAATGTTGTCGGGATTAGCTGCCATTGTGAATAGTAAAGTTGTCCTTCTTCAATTGTGCGTATGTTCAAGATACAAAAAGGGAGGAGAGCGATGATGTATGCGTGCGGAGATGAGGGCTGGGCGGCCGGTAGATAATATTTATGATGCAGACGTCACCCATCTTGAGGTGGACCGAGGATCTTCTTTGTCAATCGACTGATGTAGGCTAGGCCGGCTGTTGTGAATGGTGAGCTACGGGCCCAGGTTCGGCGGAGGGGAGCTTCAAGCTTGTGACGATGCCAAGCCCAACCCTTACTGCGGGGATGATAGGGTCCGAGCAGCGCAACCCCCGGAAATGATAATGATTTTTTCGACAATTCGACATCGCCGGAGCTTGCGCGACATGGCTGTGGCAAGCTAGCAGGCTATCTTTTTTGAAGCTCAGGATGCTGGTGGCTGTTGGCGGGCGTACACGGCAATTGACGGAAGTTGCGATGCTGATGTTTGATAGCGGGAGCTCATCCGAGGCTGCGCCGGGTACATCCGATGATCATTCACGACTCAAACGTAATGCTTTCTTGATCATAGCAATTACCGAACAGCCTGCGTGGCTATGGATCTTTTCTCAGTCATGGTAGTTGAAGCCGCTGTGTGTATCTTATAGAAATCTGTCATTGACGATGTACAGTATATGACCGGTCCTCGTCACGTTTGCTATATTGCTCATTTCGAAGTCCAAAAAAAGCCAGCGAATATATGAGGCTAACATCTCCCAGACCATCGTGATAGTGCGGGTTGGTCTGGGACTGTCTCGTATAGAGTGCTTGATCACTGGGAAAGATCTTGGAATTGAGCAGAAGGTCCATGAAATCCAGGGCGTAATAGTGAAGATACGCGAATTCACGCCCACGACTTCGCCAAACAGCACGGTGCCTCCTTCGAGACTTCCGAATAGAGGCGCTCCTAGTAGAAGCATCGAGTTTGCAACCCATTCAAGGCACAATTCGGGATGTAGATCCATATATTTGCAATCCAAGGGACTCACTGTCTATAGCCTTTATGTCACGCATCAAAGTTGTTCAGTAAGGCTGACGAAGTTAAACCTAGATTTCTAAAAGTGCTCGATAAGGCAGTCGTCACGGTAAGCTACCATCAACTGGGACCACAAATAATTTAATACTCTTTTGCTCCAGGTGGCAGCTTCCTCGGGAGGAGAAAGGAGATCTCATCACCTAGAAGCACGTATCTGAGGAATTGAACGGCCTCGCTCGCCTAAGCCGTCCACCACCACCACTACCTACAGCAGACTGTAGCTACATTCTTTTTTATTCAGTAATTAAAGATACTATTGCGAGAAGGAAAGAATAGTGCTATAAGAGGAATTGTAATCAGGTGCTACCTTATAGTATGTAATTCCACGCTTCCCACATTCCCTCAAGCGTATCTATTCCCAGCTTTTTGCCGGATACCTTCTCTGTCTTTACATGTCCCATCATTACACCACTTCAACTTTTCGCACGCTCTCAAGGCTCAGAATCTTGCCTTGCTCACACTTCCCGACATACAGTCATCCTAACATGCCCACTACCCGCTGCCTGCTGTGCACTACAAATCGCCGCCTGACATCAGGCACTCTTAGGGTGGTATACTTGCGTTGGGTTGAACAGACTTTTCAAGGCAATTGGAGTAAAGATGGGCCCTTAAGGCCTCTCGTTATGATCTGAGGCATTGGCCCCAGCCCGCGATAAAAACAAGCATCTAACCTTGAAGACGCCCTGTATAGCTTTGATAACACCGCGCAATCTTTACAGGCAGCCTTCACTCGTTTCCGACCTCAGTTTGATCTGTCAACGACAAGTCATCATCACTGGTCTGCGCCTTGTTACGAGCTGAAGGACCTTGAGCGGCTGTACATGGGCGACACGGGCGGTTATATACCTGTCTCTTGTGTGTTAGTTCGCTGATCGTCTTAGAGCCGTGGTTGAGTGGGTGCGGTGTAGTCTAGCTCCTTGCGCTTGATATGAACCTTGGTACCAATGATTCTTCACTTCCACTGCTTGCGTCTTAAAACAGGTGACGATGTTTTTACCCTATAGCAGAGCCACGGGCAACCTTACTGGAGTACTGTACTTTTGATAATGCGATAGGTTTAATTCTAAGGATCTTTGTTCTGCTGTCGTGTTGCCAGTAGATCCAAAGGTGTTCTCCTAGGGCTACCATGGTCACGCACTCTGCTGACCTTTAACAATACCTGCAGTAGCTTTTCAAGGAGCGAGAACAATATTGTGCTAGAACTTTCCACTGAACTAGAGATATTGCTCCAGAGCAGTGTTGTGAGTAATTTGATTAATATATTATACGCCGATTCCAATAAATGCGCTGACCGTCACCATAGCTTTGAACCGCACCTAGTCTCTTACTGTTGGCTGCTTTCATTTTTCTTCTTCTTTGCAGCTATATCATTTCTCAGGTCACCTTCTAATTTACAGCAACTGGTCTAGACTGATTGGAAAACAGGCGAAGGAATGGAAACGATGGACTGGAGGGCTCTAGGGAGTGTGCTCATTAGGAAGAGATGCTAGTTCCCCTAAACTTCGATTTCATGGCCAAATTAACTACGTGATCTATCTTTCGAAATCCTACGACACCTTCGAGGGCGTTACAAGCACTGGGTTGTGCCCAGGAGCCAGTCCCCAACTGCAAACACCACTTCCACCACACGTACCCGATAGATTGTCACCGACCTTGAAACTACCCTCCGCTTCAAAAGTTGCGGTGTAACGTCCACCCTGATACAGAACATCGGGCACGTGGGTAAATTTGAGCTTGAAGTCTGTGCTAGAGAAACCCGAACTGCCCTCAAGCACGGTCAAAGTCCAGTAACCATCGCTCACAGGGTCGCACGGCCAGGTGCGTCCGAGAGGTGTCTCGCCATTGTTAGTGAACCATACGGCTCGGCAATTCTGTTAATGGCATCAGTGAGGTCCTTTGGTAAGGGTAGATAGAGATGAGTGGATAGGAGGAACATACAATGCCCTGACTGCCTCCTGGTACAATGACATCGCTGCCATCATCCGCTTGACCAAGGTTGATCTCGTTAGGGTCGGTTACGTTCGCTGTAATTGAGGCCCAAGGGTAGCTACCAGGACGACCTGAGGGTGTGCCTGAAAGATTGAGGTAGGCTGTCAGTCTATGTCGCATGTTGTTCATGGTTTGTTACTTACCGACGGCTACACCAGTGACCTGCCAGTCCTGAAGGGTATCCTGACGGGTCTCAAGGGGTGCTGCAGTAGTAGAGACTGTGAATGCCAGAATGGCAGCAAGGGATGATGTGCTGAACTGCATTGTGGGTAGTGGTCAGAAACGACTGTCCTTGAGCGAGTGTCGAGGGGTTGTCTAGTGTGGTAAGAGGTGATGAAACTTTGATGAAGAAATTCAACCTCCTATTGTCTTTGCTTTATACTTCCACGAACTCGAATACGAGGTTCAGCATCATGCATTTCGACTTCCTCAATGGGCAATCAGTAGTCATGATCCCTGACCGGCTTCCCGTGTTGATTCGCCCCCCGCAACCGACACCCAGGTACCGTGCGTTATATATAGAAAGATCGGCGAGAGCACCGTGTTTAATTCGCGAGATTACCATTCATGCCTTTCAGCATCCTCTCTCTCAAGAGGTTCTCGCAATGACGACTCACGAAGGGGTCGCTTCGTTGTTCTGAAGGTTCTCGAAACTACTTGTTCGGCTCGGATTCCCCCAAGTGTGTAGAAAATGTACGCGACTTTCAAGATGGAAGCACCGGATTAAACATCGCAAACCTGATTTCGACCTCAGGTGATCCAGCAGGTCAGAGCAAGATCGTATGTCCCGAGCCTCACAGGAATGCTTCCTAATCCTCGTGTACGCACAACCTACTGCAAATGCGGGATCTGGAGTACAAAGTTGTTGTAAAACCTGTACACGAACATTCATTGATTTGCTGATGCTTACAGGAGGTGAAAACTAACGGTTGCTGGTTTTAGCTCTTACTTCGGATTTTCGCGAATTACGAAGCTCAGGCCTGCAGTACGGCCCCCAGCCTCGTATTTACTGGTGGAACCAATACATACACGAATGACGTGAGGAGAGAAGGTGCGGCACGCACGGCAGGCACCGCTGTGGCACCAAAGGAAATGTTCCGCGTCAGCATGGATACGGCGTTCCTGCAGCAGGATTATTGGAGGCGCACGTATTGTTCGTCTTTAGCAGTAATGTAGCCAGCACACATTCTTCGGATCGTTCATTTTTTTCAACACTAAGCTATTGTCTACCATATACGAGCAAGTACGACGGATGATAGACTTCATCACGTCCGCAGTCTCCCGATTATTGCTGTGGGTTTACACCAAAGTATGTCGGTTGACGAGGCCCACGCTCGCACGGGTCAAAGTGCATGGATGCTGGACTCTGCTAGTGGAGGGGGTTGCTTGCTGGTGAGGAGTTTTTGCAATATCTATTGTAACCCCAGCTGGTCTATCAAACGCCGTGTGCTTTGATCTGACCGATTGAACCTTCCATAAACACAATCTAGATGACGCCAGAAGCGATGTCTCCCATGCTTTGAAGAGCGCTCACCTGCCTTGCACGTTCGAGTATTGTTGAGGCTCATGGAAGAGCACGATTGACTGTTGCTGAGCTCGGCTTTCAAGGACGTAGCTTGTGGTATTCGAGAAGCATGGCCCATTTCTAATGCCTGGTCGATCATAACCTTTCGAATAAGGGTATGCTTGCCACCGGCCTTGACTTCCCTTTGCCGTCCACAACCGGTATAATATCATCATGCGGGTGGTAGTCGGTAAACTCCTCACTGGCACTGTCCCTAACATCCACAAGATTTCTACTCCGTGATTTCCATCTCGGTCTCTCTCCATTTTGTGCCCTACCAACACCCATATCCCTCCACCGCTTTGGCGGCTTAACGCCCATTTCCACCAAGTTTGACCAGATCCTCTCGCCTCTCTTGTCCCATCTCTGCATCCTGGCCTCGTGCTCTTCGTCTGATGGCCGCCATTTGCTTTTCAGTATGCGCCGGATAGCGTCAGGTGAAACTTTAAAATGACCGGCGAGAACAGGCGTGGTGAATTTGTCAGGCTGCGTTTGATGTAGATGTCGTATGCCTTCCATCGTGTCGGGCGAGAGCTTCTTGCGCGGATTCCAAGCTTCTCCCCCGAGCTTTTCTTTCAGAGCCGCTTTTTGTGTTTGCCATAACGGTCGACTCTTCTGTTGTTCCTCTGTGTCCTCTTCAGTATTGTGATACGCGGCGGCTCTTGGCAGCTGTCGAGGAGCTCGCTCTGCTATCTGGAGTCGGCTTGCGGCGGAAAAGCATCGTAATGGTTGCGAGGATCTGAATGTGGTTTGGCGGGTAGGGAAGGCTGATTCAAGGCCGGTCAATGAACGAATGAAGACGCTAAGCGTGCTTCGTGCGCAGTTGTGGCAAGTCATAGTTGATGTTTTGCTTCGCAAAGGAGTAGTCTCCATCTCAAAAGTTCGAAGGCACTGCGCACAGACTGCAAGCCGGACTTTTGGCGCCACACGACAAGCCACAACTACCCAGATGGTGACATCAACGACCAAACATCGAACGGCCTTTCACACCAGAAGTGACATCTGCACCTCGGTGGCAGATTCTCTAGCTTTCCCAATCTTCATCCGCATCGAAGAAATTTATTATGAACCTAGATGTCGTGTTGAAGCGGCAAAATGGATGTGGGTCTCCTCACATAGGCTTAGCGCCTCGGTATCATATGACGGTATATCCTCTATCTACGCGTGCGAAAACTGCCTGTCTTGCTTCTGCTATCGCCTCTTAGATCTAATTGAAACATTCGGTTACTTCGTTGCGTTCTATGTTATAATCGAAAGTTATGGCTTGGCCGAACCCGTTCCGCAAGCGCACGGAGAATACCAGACGGTACGTCCACAATCGGAAGTCCATTGCGGATGTCAGTGCTTATTGTTTCTAGCTGCTGGGGCTACGAGTTTGAATGGACGGAGAATCATCTCACACCAGAACAATCTGAACCTCTCAAGCATACCTATGATGTTCTTGCAGAAGAATGTCTGGATCGACTCAACGCTATCTCGCCACCACATAAGGGCGCTTTGCCGAGAAACCAGGAGCACCGAATAGCACCATCTTCTATCACTGGAACGGAGAAAGAAAAGAAAGAACCTCTTCCCATACCTCGTCGAGACTTGTATGCCTTGCTCGAGCAGCACCAAGCGTCCGATCCCAAGCTTGCTGAGCTGTGGAAAGAGGTGCATACCATTCCTGACTGGGTAGACTGGGAGCAGATTGAAAGGGGACAAAATGTGTTCTACCGATACGGAGGACCAGCTTTGACCGGACTTACGTTCCAATCACTACTTGGAGGTATGGGTGCTGCACGGGTTGTGGAAACCTTAGCTCGCACTGGAGGCTTCAGTACCAAGGTAGCACGAGGGAGACTATTCGAAACCACTCAGCATATTCTTCAGTGCACACGGTCGTTAGAGGGTTTAAAGCCTGGGGGAGAGGGCTTCGCTTCCTCAATTCGTGTCCGACTCCTCCACGCCGCCGTCCGCCAACGCATTGTCAAGCTAGCAGAACAACGACCCAACTACTTCAAAATAGACGAGTGGGGTATACCAATCAACGACCTCGATCAGATCGCAACCATCGGTACATTCTCATCGACACTGATCTGGCTCAGCCTCCCACGTCAAGGTATATTTCTCCGCCACCAAGAGATTGAAGATTACCTTGCCCTGTGGCGATACATTGCGTACATCATGGGTACACCTGACGACAGATTCTCGACCCAGGCAAAGGCCAAGGCTATGATGGAGTCACTACTATATTACGAGGTTGATCCATCCGAAATGTCGAAGACCATGGCCAACAATATCATTTATGCTCTCAAGGAGGAACCACCAACATTTGTCTCCGCAGACATGCTCACCGCCAGCGCCCGCTGGCTAAATGGCAATGAACTCGGTGACCGACTCGGCCTCAAGCGTGTATCGGCGTATTACTGGTCTCTCATGGCAGGCCAGTGTTTGTTTTTCATATTCTACTGCAACTTCTATCGCCTCTTTCCGTCGCTCGATGCCAAACGTATTGTTCGGGCAAAAGAAATCTTCTGGAATATCGTTGTGAAGGCGAAGTGGGGCCTCGGAGGAACAGAGACAACATTTGATTTCAAATATGTGCCGCAGTATGATACGTTAACCAATCTCGGCGATATTGGTGAGAGGAAGTTGAAGACGTCGAGTATTGAGATGAGAAATTTGAGAGCACTAGGGATCTTTATCAGTGTAGTGGGATTGGGTGCATTGGTGTCGGTGAAGGTTGCTTCGAACCTCATAGGGAGAATATGGTAACACTGCCGTGTTACTCCGGTTAGCATATTCCTTTCTGGAGTAGGAATATACAATCCCAACTTCTGCTCGGTCATCAAACCTCGATAAGTGGAAACGACCTCTGGGCTGCCTTATCACTTTATATCAAACCTGATAAATGGCGTCTTCATACCGTATAACCTGTCCCTCACTATTACCTACCTAACAATTGTGTTTGGTATTTCACCTCCACTATCAGAACGCGCTGTGAGATTACTAGTAGCGTTCTTAACGCATGCCACATGTAGAAGGTACATCTCTTTTTGAAGCTCCGCTCTTCCTTCCAGTCGCACCCAAGCGACCGTGCTGTTACGCAACCAGAACACCCCGACGGTACCCTTCTCTTTGATTTACTGCTCCAGAAACACTTCGAAATCTTGAGAATCCTCACAGTCGCAAGTGAAACCCTGTGAATATCGCCAACAACATGCACACCTCCATAATGGATCAGCCCGTACTCCCTCACAACAGCTTGAGATGGGGCCTCTGTAGGTGCCCAGGTTTTTGGAGGCCCACAGTACCGCAACAACACGATACTACCAATATAGGCTTACTACACCCTATGGAAACACTAACTGCATTCCCTACCATTACTCCAGCCGACGTCATTAACCTCGGCACACCGTCGTCCACACGCTCCGGTCCACCAAAAGAAACATGCTTCTTTTGGTACCATGGTAGCTGCCGTCGCAATGAGCACTGTCGATTCGCGCACGAAGCCCACTACACCTGGCCAATTCCACCTCCACCTGGATTTGTGCATTATGAGGCATGCAAATTACCGCTTTGTCCGCTACGAGAGGATCTGTTGGCTCTTGAAAAGGCGTGTGAAGCGCACAAGACTACGTATCAGCTCGATGGAGAAGTTGATGTTGCTACGAAGTATGGGCGTGAAAAGGAAAAGATAGACTCGTCCAACCACGCCTTTGGGATAGACCAGGAGCCGATGAAGGTGGAGCCCCGAACTCCTATCCAATCTGAACCTGCTTTCTTCGAAGAAGACCATAATTCTTCTCCACGAGATGCCATCACATCAACGCGCTATGGTGCTGGTGTGAAGGGGCCTAAATTCAACAAATTCAACAGGAATTCGAGTGCGCAACAGCTACCCAAATTGACCGGCATTGCAAGGGAGCGCTTCAAGGAGCAGCAGCGGCGCATCGAACAGTGGCAAACAGAGAATGGTATCACACTCGATGATCCAGCAACGAGGCGAGAGAATTCGAGGGCTATGAAGAAGCAGAGGAGACAAATGAAGAAGCAGAAAAGGCTAGAGAGGCGGTCCGCAACTTCGATGCTGGAAGCCGAACACGATTCTGAACGGGTGGCAAGGAAGCCGCGCGTGTTAGTCAATTATGAGCTTCCTGAAGGTGAGGCACGACTCGATTGGGACACAGATTTCGTACGTCGACTATTCGGCGAGATAGAATAATGATCCCGCTGAGCGAAGCGGAGTAAACGCATTGTGGCACGCTACTCTTGAAGTTGAGCCTATGCTATCAGATGTCACAGGAATCATTAGGTCAGTGTGGTAAACAATATGCGAATGCATATCAGCTTTGGAAGAAATCAATGCATATGCAGTCTAGTAGGGGTATAATCCAAGTGGAGAGTTACCGAAGTATGCAATAAATAGAAATCCCAGAAAATCCTCGTCACCACACGTATGGCTATCAAGTCAGTGAGTGTTCCGTTTGTATATACGCTTGACTGACCTTGTTTTCATATGTCCAGAATGTCCCACTGTGTTGGATGCCTTTGCTTTGTATTACGTCAATCATCTTCGAGACGGACTCCTCAGGCGTGATGATGCCTTGTACGTCCCACGGTAGTTGGATGTTTGCCATGTCCCTGCATTCATATCAGTAAGAGGTTGCTGGAGAGCACATGATTATGTAAATGCTCACGTCGCGACCTCTCCAGGATGCATACACAAGATAATTGTGTCGTCATCCTTTCTCTTCAGCTCTGCTGCCATATGCCGGACCGCCATATTGAGGGCCGCTTTTGAAGCAGCATAGGCTGCGAATCCATCTTCCATCTCGCGAAAGAGCCCTTGAGAACCGGAGTCACTGGACATGAAGACGATGGTGCCGATGGGGATGTTGGTTTGTAGTAGCTTTTGGGCAGTAATGATGGGTCCGATGGTGTTGGTGTGTAAGTGGAAGGCAAATTCATCAAAAGACCTGTAAGAACAATTAGTGTGAGTATTCTCAAAGTACATCTGAGGTACAGTCAAGATGCACGCTCTAGCCAAAGTTGGGAAGGTTCGGCGAAAGGGAGCTGGAGACGTACAGCTCAGTGGCTCTCTGGAAGGGTTAGTGCGGCTCCATCCACAATCTATAAATATGTAGCACTTACGTTCGGATACCTTAGAACTCCAGCGTTCAAAACTACGTAGTCAATCTTGAGATTTGGTATCATTGCGAGCTGGGCGACGAATTTCTGGCTCCAGTCAATGCACCGTCTCACCATCTCATCACGACGCTGCTAGAATGCATCGAAGACGTACCTCTATACTCTGCTCAGACAAGATGTCACAAGTGTACATTTGACAGCGTCCATGGTCGTTACCAGCCTGTCCCCACAACCCAGAAGCATGAGCTGCAAAAGGCTCCCGCACGGTCGCGATGATGCGCTCGTCTCTAGCCAGCAGCTGCCGTACAAACTCTAATCCAATGCCCCTGCTGGCGCCGAGTATCAGCCATGTGGTAGAGTCCTGATCGGCAAACAAGACATCGGGGATTTGGTTCATCCGTGCTGTCACGGCTGTCTACGCACAGGTGGTTGCGGGGCACCCAAGGTTGATGATGTCAAATCAAAGCTGAAATTCAGATATTACCCCAGAGGAATAATGCTCAAGAACAACGGCTGTGATCTGGGCTGGTATAGTCGATGATGTGTGCTGTCAAGACGGCGAGAAATAGTGTTTCACGACCCCTCTCGTAATAGGCAGGGAACCAGTAGCTTGAAGACGCCGGTAGTCATGACATGTCACGATTTGCGGACCCTAGTATCACACAAAACCTTCTTGGACAAAAGCAGGGTCAAATAGAGGGGTAGAGTCAGCCAGCCTCAGATTTTACGAGAGTCGAGAGATTGTCATGTTTCTCCCCGGTGAGTAATCATCAGAGGGCGCAGAACAGGCGCAATGTGTTCGTGGTTGCGCTCTCTGGCACGGAACAGAAATGTTTGGCAGTCGCATGACGTAGCCTAAACAGTTCCAGCGCTTATCACAGACATCGACCAAATTGCCACGAGCTCGTCGACGAATCCAGACCCAAAGCTGGCGCTGCAAAGCGAACAGTCCCGCACGTGACCGCAGGCATTCCCGGACCGGTTCTGCCCGAAGGCCTTCGAAGGACTGACTTATAATTGCGTTTTGATTGGCTGTGCACGTGATCCGTGCGTCGGCAGGGCCGTCATCTCATCAGGGCTAATGCCAAGCGCGTCGCCGCCATTTTCTTCCTTCTTGCCAGCTTCCTTCTCTTCAACAACTTGTCATCAAGTACAACAGCCGCATCAATCCTCATTACTACGACCCCAATTCTACTTCTCTACCACCAAACCAAACTTCACATCCCTATCACTCAAAATGGGTTTCGAAGCCGGTATGTTTTCCCATTAAGCCGCGGACGTCATCGGGGATATCCTGGTTGCCATGGCCTCCCAACGCCCATTGACGTCGCCCAATTCGAAAGGCATCGTGCCTGAGAAGCGGAAAATCTCTGGTAAATGAGCTAGCATGTTTCCATGAGCTCATGGGGCGATTTGCGCAGAGTGACGGCTTTGCGACAATGGGAGGCCGGCAGCGGATTCTTCGGCTTCGCATCAAACTCATCACCATGCACAATGCTGACGCATCTCCACAGGCGATGCTAAGAAGGGTGCCAACCTTTTCAAGGTACGAACAATCGAGGACGAGCTGTGATTACTTCCTCGCCATCTCCTATGCTCCGCGGACCTTGTCTAACGATATCAGACACGATGCGCCCAGTGCCATACCTTGAAGGAAGGTGAGGGCAACAAGATTGGCCCTATGCTACACGGTCTCTTTGGCCGCAAGACTGGCCAGGTTGATGGCTACTCATACACCGATGCCAACAAGCAGAAGGGCATCACCTGGGACGAGAACACTCTGGTATGGTCACGCCACCAAAACTTGGGCACTCCCGCGACAGCAAGATGCTAACTTTCTATAGTTCGAGTACCTCGAGAACCCCAAGAAGTACATTCCCGGCACCAAGATGGCTTTCGGTGGTCTCAAGAAGCCCAAGGACCGAAACGACTTGATCACCTTCCTCAAGGAGGAGACCAAATAAGCGCCCCATTGCCACCTGGACGCTGACCTCTCCTCTTTTCCGATACGCCATGACCTTTCTCTCTAATTCCCCTTTCAACCAAAACTTCCTCCTATTGTACCAATACCGATGATAGACGTACGGTTGAGGCGATGGAGCACTTTTGGTGTGCACCTTTGCCATGTGTAGATTATGTTTGGTATATCCTGCCAGGGCGCATTTCGATTTCTGGTGTAGCATAAAGCCGGTGTGGAACTTAGCGACACGCTCGAAATAACAATTCTCCTCATCTACCTGGCCGACGATCTTGCTCCTGCGCAACGTGACTTCGTGTATGACTGCTACCGACCATGACTTGACCACACCGTCCTGGTTCCATTGCTTAGTCCTGTTCACTGCGCGACCGTACCGTGCTCTACAAAGGCGATGATGGAAACACGGAGGAGCCTGAAGGCTACTCAGAAGGCTCATCAAATGACTACCAATCGTATGCTCTGTGAATTTTCTGACATGCACGCTGAGTCTCCATAATAAACATTCTATCAAGCCAATGACGGGAGACTAGGCCCAAAGGTGCTACTCACGCGAGCACCTCGGGCTTGAGGAAGAACATGCGATCTCCCGGTCGAATCTCAGGAGCTCCGATGGCTAACCGAGGATCATGTGGCTGAAGCTTCATGCCTGCGGAAGCCCATTAGCATTATGCTTGACCAACATTTACAGGGGACAGACGTGGGCACGAAAAGCAAAGGTAGTGACACTGTTTACACAATTTGTCTTGTCAGCTGCAGGATACTGAGACTTTGACCGCTACGTTTTGTGGCGCGTTTTCCGCATCTCCACGTGAAAGAGGTTCAGGTGTGGGGGAAGGTCCAGGTGCATCAAGTCATCTATCCATTAGCGGAAGACTCCGTCTCCATGCTTCAATTGCCTACTAGTCACCTCACCATCACAGACACACGACCGCCTCGTGCACATGCGCTCACTTTCATCTTCTACTATCTCCATCCCGAATTGCTCCAGCACACACGCGTCTGTTACCTCGGTCTACATTCCCATTGAACTAGCGTCATAGCGGGGCGGAACTTGGTAGCTTGACGTGAAACACCACCACACATAGACACTTTGGCGACAACGCAGCGACAGAGGCCGTCCGGCCTTGAACAATTGGCATCATGTCGTGGAAGCGTAGCGAGAGGCTGATGGATACCATCAAGGTACGTCAAGTGCCGTTACGAACCGCATGTGAAGCTAACATACCAGTAGCACTATAGCAATTTCCCAGCAACCGGTTTGTAGTGCCGATTATCTATGTGGAGTCTGCATCTGATCTATGTTTAGGTGTCTCCCTACGCCAGATGGTGCAATTTGGAGAGAAGCCGTCCACAGGTACCCTCTTCCGCGCGTCACAGTTCCTTTCCGAAGAGCTCCCCATACGACTAGCACACCGCGTGCAAGAGCTCAGCGACCTTCCAGATGGCCTCAATGAGATGCCATCGATCTGCAGAGTGCGCGATTGGTACGCACAGTCATTTGAAGTATGTAGCGGTGAGTGACTCCCAGAGGTGCTTTGACTCACACCACCATAGGAGCTTGTCGAACTCCCACGACCGAACCTCTCCACCGACGTCAAGGAAAGACTGCTACGACCGGCAAGACGAAACGGAAAGGACCAGAACTTGATTGGTAAGGCGACGCAAAACCCAAGCATTAAGCAGGGACAATACCGATCCGCCCCGGGACAGAATGGCAACGGCAATGGCCATGGAATAACCAAGGAGGTCAGAGGAGCAGCATCGAACAGGAGATACTACGCCGCAGCAGATGATGGAGGAGATTGGCCCCCAGAGCTGGGCGCATACAACACTAAGTTTGCAGACACACTCGAGAAGATCAAGAGGCGGCACGACAGCGTCGTAACTACCGTAGCGCAAGGCATTCTGGAATGGAAACGCAAAAGACAACGTATGCAAATCGACCACAACATCCAAGCCTTTCTCGACCGCTTCTACATGTCGCGCATCGGCATCCGTATGCTCATCGGCCAGCACATTGCGCTCACAGACCAGCGATCGCGCTCCGACCCGAACTACGTCGGTATAATATGCACAAAGACCAATGTCCGGGAACTTGCTCAAGAAGCTATTGAGAATGCGCGTTTCGTGTGCGAGGATCACTACGGCCTCTTCGACGCGCCAAAGGTCCAACTTGTGTGTAATTCAGATATCAGCTTCATGTACGTGCCCGGCCACTTGTCGCACATGCTCTTCGAAACTCTCAAGAACTCCCTCCGCGCCGTCGTCGAAACACATGGACAGGACAAGGAAGACTTCCCCGTCACCAAAGTCATTGTCGCAGAGGGCAAGGAGGATATCACTATCAAAATCTCAGATGAAGGAGGAGGCATTCCTAGATCGTCGATCCCGCTTGTCTGGACGTACATGTATACGACTGTTGATCAGACACCGAGCCTGGATCCGGATTTCAACAAGAGTGATTTTAAGGCGCCGATGGCAGGTTTTGGGTATGGGTTGCCGATTTCGAGACTGTATGCACGCTACTTCGGGGGAGATTTGAAGTTGATTAGTATGGAAGGGTAAGTCGCCCCAAGTACGAAACACACTACTACATCAGCTAACGACTATTATAGATACGGCACAGACGTCTACTTGCACCTCAACCGTCTCAGCTCCTCCTCCGAACCTCTGCAATAGCAATTACCCGTCATGAGGGATGGATGGGCGTCAAGTGAGCTGATCCGCTCATCATCCCAAGGATTGGCGCAAAGTAGTCAGTATGGATCGCGGTCGAAGAGTAGTCCTTTCCTCGCAAGTAAAGCCATGCGGCTTAAGCTGTCAGGGCAATTGAGTCGAGAAGTCAGTGAGCGGAGGCAGGTGGGAGATTTGGAAGATATGTTTGCAGACAAGAGTGGTGAGAAGCCATGGTGGAGGAATGTTGGCATGGAGGAGGGAATGTAGGACGTGTGTATTTTAGCATTCGACGACGGGAAGATAAGTCTCGGTATGCAAGAGCTGGCTTGTTGTCGCATTCTTGTAAGTATTGAAAATCTCGTTTGCTGGCAAAGCATCATGGGTTAAGTGTCGAGAGAGGGTGCATCTGTTGGCCTTATCAGTGCCTTTTATTGGCGTATGGCGACGCATTTCTCGAGTCAAAAGAAACAAATAGGCGGATACACTGTCGCAAATGTAATATGTACGCCTGCACTCAGTGATTGAACGCGTCGAAAGTTATGTATATGATACGCCAGGGTATAATGCTAATCATGCTGTCCACCCACGCAATGCCCGTCCCCGTCCAAGCTGCACCATTTAACGCCGTGAAGAACCACATAAATCATACCCGTAAAGTCGTCACGCTCCATCTTCATTCTCCCTACAGCCATCCACCAAGTCCACCCCTTTCATCCATGCCCAATTGAAACTCTCTTCTTCGCCTTCTCCTTCCCCTTCCCACTCCTCGCCGGACTCGGCACAAATTCTCTTTCCCTCTCCTCAGCAGAAACATCCCACTCCTCACGCCAAGCTATATCTTCGTAGTCCGTCACGCCGAGGACAATGTTCTGGTAGTAATGGCGAGTCTGCGGTATACTCTAACCTCCTATTAGCCCGACTCTCCTATCAAGCACTTGAATTTGAAGGGACGAGGAGAGATTTAAGGCGAATACGGTAAGGCGAGATCTATAGACAGTGTGTTCAACGTACCTCATTCCTCGCAGCAGCATACCAAATCAACATCTCTGTGCTCTCTAGTATACACGCCGCTTCATCCCTTCTCTGCCTTTGTTCATAGCTCTCTACACTCTTGCTCCCAGGCGAAACATTGTAATTCTTATTTCGCGCCTGGAGAGAGCGTTGTGTAGCTGTAAAGGCGGTTGGTGGATGCTCGGGTTGTCGGCGGGGAAGGGGAACTGCGGATGGTTGTACGGAGGAGGGATTGTTGAGCACCGTGTTGAAGAAGGTATTGGTTTGCTGGTTGGGAGTTGGGGTATTTGGCGGTGGGGGCATTGTTAGAGAGGAGTGTATATTTAGGAGGTGGAGGGTTGTTAGAGTGAGTGGTGGGAGGAGGGCTGGCCGCGGAGAATGCTCGAATGGGAAGGTGGAGCCGATGCGAGATGCGAGTCGGACGATGCAACACTGCAATTGCACGGATGATGTTCACCGTGAAGTCAGAATGGTCATTATAGAATTAAGAAGTGGTCTATGCAATATATGTTTAGGGAGATAATATCTATCTCATCAACACCCCACCTGGAGTAGAAATTGTCACTTCAATATATTCACCTACAATCGTGGAAGAATGTCTTCATAGTTGTAAGTATAGATGAGTAAGGTTCGAATTGAACTATATAGTTGGCCCATGCCTCCCAATTTCGGGCAATTAAGATGAGATGTCCCAGAGACGTAGAGATTTGCTGATTAGCAAGACATGCGACGTCGCAGACGGTGTCTACTTCATGATTCATATGTGAACTAGATCCGTAGCCTTTCCTAGCCAATCGAAATCCCTGTTGCTAAAGGAAAATACCTAGTTCATTCAACTCATGCGAGGACAATCGTAGCCAGACAGAGGGTGCGAGCCACTCCAAGATAAACCGGCATACTGCAGTACCGCGCGGCGCAACGGTATCAATTGACCTCGCAGGAAGAAGAGCTATTGATGAGGCGATACCGGAATATCGTGACATAAGTGAATGATGCAGCCATATGCGAAATGGTGTGGTGGAGGGAGAATATCGACGATGCGTCGCAGGAACATGAACTATCACCCTTCATTAGGATGTGCGCTCGTCGAAGGTCGACAGGATTGAGGTCGCCCAATCTACTTCCCACCCTTCTTGAATAGTTCCCACGCTTCGACTAAAGCGTGCTTGAGCTCACCACGCTTGGCCTGCTCAACTACCCTGTCATCAGTGGTATCGACGTTGTCATGTAGGGCGCAGAGCTTCTCATCGTAGCTCTCACCGCTGAAAAGCACACGAAGGTTGATCCACGTCGGAACCATCTTGACCTTCTTTACCTCCATGCCGCCAATCAAGTCCTTGCCTAACTCGCCTTGAAGCCGCTGAATGTAGACCTTCCACTTCTCTTGCACTTTCCTGGACCACTGCTTGCCAAAGCCCTTGCTAGCTGATTCTATCTCGAGGATCAGCGTGAGCGTGTCAAGACCGCGATAGTGGTTCTTCATGACGTTGTATCCGCCACTAAGAAGCCAATGCAGATCGTAGAACGACCGAATCCGGATGTTGAGCTTGGTAACAAGTCGCTGGCAGCCTGACGGGAAGAGGCGAACACTGAAGTCAGGAGGCGGAGACATCTCGTTTGTGGGCTTGACAATTTCGAAATCATTCTTGCCGTAGAGGACAGCTTTAGCTTCGGCATGAACCTCTTTGCTCACGCGAAGAACGTTGATGTTAATAGATGCAAAGCGAGAGAAGCGAGTTTTGTAACCGTCCACAGTGAGCTGCGCAAGAGCATATGCGATACCGGGAAGATATTCGCGACGCTCAGCATACAGAAAGGCTCGCTTCTCGTCGTGGAACGAAGTTTGCTTCTGCCGGACACAGATGATCGCGGGAACAATGAGGAGGTGTTCATAAACCTTGTTGCGGACCGACAAGGGAAGCTTCGTGAACGGGAAAGGACCTGTGATGGTAACGGGAGCATCGATGACAATGGCGAGGGAAGCAAAGGGATCGTGTTTGTCCAAAATAGACCTATTTGACGTGACTGAATTGATTGAGGAGGGCGTTGTACATGGAGTGGTGTCGGTAGTGATAGTCTCTTCCTCACTCATGTCGCTGAGCTCAACATCAGAGCCTTCTTGCAGTTCTTCGAAGAATGTAGTCAAAGACTCGCCCTCCTTGACCTTGCTCAAGCGCCTCGAGGAGATATTGACGATCTCGTCAGCGAACTGAACATGTTTGCCAAAGCCACCTGTTGGAGGTGGCGTAAGGAGGCATGACGAAGGTGGTGTCTGCGGTCGCTCAATCGACAAGTGCATCTCAATGATTGTGATTCGACTGATTGGGTGTGGTTGTTATTACCGTATGGTTGAATCCAAGCGATAGAAAAGCTCGCCGGTGGATGGAGAAGTGAGGGAGCTGACCTTAGCTTATATGAGAGTGGAACGTGAAGGTGAAGTTCGATTGCTGATCTACGCTAAAAGAAACATCTTTGGACTCGATGTGACGCATGGTTTGAAGCATGCTGAAGATATGAAAAGGTGAAGGACGGTTGGTCGCTGCTAAGCTGCTGAGGGACCAGCGCTTTCTGAGTCTGGGAAAGATGTTGAGAATATGGGTTGTGTAATGGGTTGTTTCGCTATTCAAAGCCACCTAGTTTTATGAACTAACATCTACAGTGGACATAAGTGAAGATGTGAGTAGACCTACCACAAAGCCATCTTCAGCCACAGCATGGGTTCTACTGTCCGGGTGCTGCGTACTTACGAGACAGACGCTCTCACTCGACAAGCCATCACGAGAAGGCAACGAATGAGAAAACAGGGCCACGCGAACAAAGTGAGTCTATCACTCGGCGCGCTTCTGGATCGCTGGGAAGAAAGTTGCTTGGGGACTGAGGCATCTGGCGCTGAAGACATCACGTTGGTGCCCTCAATTGTGCCTCACAGGGCAATGAGATACACAATAATCCAGGGCGTAACGTAAAAAATCTCATATCAGAGTTTTATTTCCTAAGCTCCTGAGGATGAAGCTATGCTCGATGCTCATGCCTGGAAAAGAGCTCAGATCCCCAATCCGCACTAGCGGGAGTCTGGTGCCGAGCCCGGGTGAAACCTCATCGCAACATCCTCAATCCACAGCACCCGCGCTCCGAAAGCTCCCCCATCCCGCAATCCATCTCCTCTCTACCCACCATGTCCGCAGCCCGTGCCTTCAGCAGCGCTCTCCGGGCAGGTGCCCCCCGCGCCCCAATTGCTGCTCGCTACGCCGTCACTCGAAGCTACGCTGCTGCCGCTGCACCGTCCGGCACTGCGACCAAGCCGCCTGTCGCCCTTTTCGGCGTCGATGGAACATACGCGAGTGCTCTGGTACGATTCTCACGGGTTCAATTGGAGTTGGAGCGATGATCAGAGGATGGAAACAGGGTCATTTGTTGGAAAGAGAGCTGAGCTAACAATTTGTGGTAGTACACCGCTGCCGCCAAAACCAACGCCCTCGACCCCACCGCAAAGTCGCTCGAGTCGCTCTCCAATGTTTTCAAGAAAGACGCCAAGCTCACCGAGATTCTCCACGCTCCTACCCTCTCCGTCTCTGACAAGCAGCAGATCGTCCAGGAGCTCCAGAAGCACCTCGGCGGTGCGGACAAGGAGGGCATTGTGAAGAACTTCCTTGCAACACTTGCAGAGAACAACCGATTGGGCGTGCTAGAGGGTGTTGTAGAGAAGTTCGCTGTGCTCATGGGTGCACACCGTGGTGAGATCGAGCTTGTTGTCACTAGCGCTGCGGTACGTTAATACCTTTGGGGGAGGACATAGAAGCCATGCATTGGCGAAGAGAGAGAAATTTCATTAATGAATCTATCTGACACACAACAGCCCCTCGATAACAGGACCCTCAGCCGCCTCGAGTCCGCCATCAGCAAGTCACAGTACGTCTCGTCTGGACAGAAACTCAAGGTCGTTCCCAAGGTCAACCCCGATATCCGTGGTGGACTCATTGTTGAGATTGGTGACCGCACCATCGACCTGTCCGTCTCCTCCAAGATGGCCAAGATGAACAAGCTGCTCAAGGATACTTTGTAAATATAGATCTAGCGGGCATTTGGATGGATTAGGGTAGGATGTGTATTCTAGATGGAGCGTGAAAAGACCAATTTACTACTGCCTACAACTTGCGTCACCAACGGTCTTGAAAGCATACTTGTTACATGTGATGTATCGAGTCACATGTCCAGCACCTGAACAACCACCCCAGCAATCCCTAGAGTGTCTCCATATTACCTCCACGTGCGTCAACTACAAACAGCTCAGCTAATAGGTTTAAATCCACTTCTCACAACCAAACGCACACGCCCCACATAGCAGTCCTTCGTGCAAACATCGATACAACCCCGAAGCCCTTGGAATGCTCTTTCGGAAAATCCACTCTGCAGTCAGCAGTGGCCCCGGCCGGTTTTGCGGTGACTAGGTTTTGAGAGAGTGACTTTAGCGTTTTAAATACAGTCAGGGGAAATTGGGGTCGTCACATAAGCCATAGCTTTTTTGTGACGTGTGATAGTAAGAAGTAAACTTTGGGTGAGATGACATGATACTTTCAAACACTCTAGGTCGAGACTAAACGACCTAAATGCCTGGGATATCCAAAGGCTGTCGAAGGCCTCAAAAATTCAGCAGACCTTAAATGAGAAGCATTATCACAAAAATAGGTTATGTTTTCAAAATTCCTACTGCAACTTACAATAATTCCTCCCATGATCAACCTGCCACTTACACAAACTAACCTCCACAGCCATACTTAAAAACCCCGCGACACAAATACCCCCCGAATCACTCACACTCGTCGCGCCTAGACTGAACTCTCTGTCCTCTTTCGGAACATTGTCTGTGATCTCCGCAAAAGTGCTAACGTAGACCAGTCCTCCTAGCAAACCTTCCCAGAAAATCACCGCGCAAATGATGTAGTAAGATGGTATGAAGTCGAACATGGCGTGGAGGGTGAGCAGGACTAGGTTGGCGACTTGAAGAAAAGACGGGAAGTAGAGGTGGTGAATGCGGATAAAGGGAGTTGAGGATCGCGAGATGAAGACGCCGACTTGGTAGATTGCGTTGTAAGTGCTGTAGAAGGAGCGGAATTCAGTGAAGGGCGAGGAGGCGAGGGGGAAGAGAAGCGTTGGGGCGACACCTTGGTTGATTGTGTACTCGGCGATGTAGACGAGCAATAGCGGGAGCATGCTGAGATAATTTAGTCTTGAGTGGTAGATGTGTTTGGGTGACGTACTTACTATGGAAAGAAAAGCCCACGAGCACGGAGCAGGTTGGCTCGGAAGCTGTTCACTGCCCCAGTAACGCGTTTGCCGCTTGTGGAGGTAGTGCTGAGTCCGGATGCAGTATGCACTGAGGATGAGAGGAGTCCCTCGTGCTCTCTTTGATGATTGGCTTCATCATCAGCATCCTCATCTCGCTCCTCGCTTCCTATCGCCTCATATTCACCGTGCCTGCCTGCTCCAGCGCGCAGGGGGCCAAGCGGCAGGATCACGAAGAAGCTCATCACCATGATAAGAGGGAGGAAGGAAAAGGCGAGTAGGCTTGTTCGAGGGCTGATCTGGAGCGTATTTGTTGCAATTGCATATGCTCCAGCTCCGATCAAGCCAGCACCACCTGTCCCAGATCCCCAGGCAGCGAGGGCAAAGTGCCCATAATAGTGAGTGAGGCCTAGGAAGCTTAGCTCACCACCGCCACTACTTAGGCTCGCCAACATGACACCACACATCTTTATCGCTATCGTCTTCGAGTCCTGTAATGGAGGGGTGAGGGCGATGATGAGCATACCGCATGCAGACAGGGCGACGAAGATGAGGATTCGGACATTGTAGGGTATGTTGTGTATGAAGTATGGCGCGCAGAGCTTGGTCAGGAAGGAGGGAATGACATCGGCGAGCAGTACAACGCCTTTGGGTACATTCGGGCCTACGAGGTCGAGGGCAGCGGAGAGGATGATCACGTAGAGGACATTGTTGATTAGCCCTGCACAGAAGTTAGCCAACGCTGAAGGACTTATGACACCCGTAATTATAGCATGAGACGGACTGGCACCATCACATCATGGCTTGGACTGAATAAGTTCAACAGCGTTGCCCTCGGACCAAGCAGGATGCTGCCGTGATCGAAAGCACCAAGTCTTTGCCAGCTGAAGACCGTCGCCAGGTGAGGTGCAGAGACTCGGAACATCAGTGCTAGTAGTATAGCCGTACCAAAAAGCCAGAAGGCGGCGCAGACTCTTGGGTCAGCGCCATGGAAGACAGCTTTCAGCCGAGCGCGGTAGACTGCCCAAGACGACGCTGGAGAGCCAGGCATGGGAAGCAGAGGCATAGGAAATGCGGCGAGGGTGGCTGCATCACATAGCGAACTTGGGTGAAGACGAGAGCAGGCGCACGTGAGCAGTGGCAGACGATGCGATGAGGCTGACCTGGTGTTAAAGGCAGGCGACCTCGAACGTCAGAGCGCTTGGTCGATCAACGCGTTGGCCTTGGCAAAAGGCGGTCAAACGATTCAGGAACCGTGCATGGATGCAGGCCTCGGGCATGCGTCAGAGGGCCTGGGTGCCATGGACTTTGTTTTGCGCGCAGATTGGCTCGGATTCGCAGGCTCTATGACCGGGATCTCTGATAGTCTAAGCATCATCTGCGCACAGAAGCTTTGTGACGAGAGAGTGGTAGAGCGAATGTGTCATGGGCTAGGCGCTCAAAGCAGCCCTATCACATCGTTGTGGAAGAGGTCGGGGGTCTTGCGGGGCTGCAGGGATCTGTGTGTGGTGGCCCTCTTGCGGCAGGTAAGCCAAAGATTCCGCGCTTGGTCCATTTGCGCTTTCTCGTCTCCTCGCATCCTGCATCTCGAGCCCGCTTTCTTTCTTTCTTTCTTCTGCTCGTACTCCCCTTGCGAGAGAGCGTCCGCTGTTCAGCCCTCTTCTCATGCCCACGACTTCGAACTAAGTGGCCTTTCGTCTAGCCACTTACCTCGACTTGCTTTCATTCTTGACCGCCTTCTAGATGAACCCACATCGGCTGCGACACCATGGACCGCCAGCCTGCGCCGCCGCCTTTCCAGCGACCGCCAGACCGCCCTATAACTCATAATCCAAACTACCAGCCTCCCACCACGCAACCCTACAATAGCTATCCCCCCTCGACTTCGCAACCCCAGCAACCTCTCCATGCTCCCTTCGCAGCCGACCCATACTCGATCCCTCGACGCGATCCCTTCTATCCTGCAGCTCCACAACACGCACGACACCGTAGTCAAGGAGTGCTTGGTGGTAACAATGCGCCACAGCAAGGTCAAGCTGAGGGACAGAGTGGCTGGGCAACTACAGGTACGGCAGCTTCTCTTTTCGGAACACATACACGCGCAACAATATGATGGCTTTCACCGTCTTGGAGACGCGCTGGTCAGGTTTTGTGGACGTGGAGTGAGCGGCTATGCTTACCGTAGGCTGAAGGCCTTTTACGCAGCTCTGCAGCGTCATCTTCAGCAGAAGTGCAGAAGCTCGTGAAGCTGTCCAGGCTGCACAGCAAGCCGTGGCTCATCCGCTCTCCACAAGACATGACCTGCGATCTGGAACATCAGGTCTTGGACATTGGTAGCACCGCTCGCGTGGTTGTTTGAGTGGTCGAGGACCAGACGAAAGAAACCATGTGGGAAGTCGTCGCTTGCATACCGCTGCTGCACACTGTCCTGCAGGACACGTCAACTGCGGAGGAAGCTCTAGCATGTCGAGTTTGTGGCTGGACTGCGCACCTCTCCACACTTCACCGCCTGTTGCGACGCTGAGGGTGGTGTGCAGCGCAGTGCGACTTTGCCAGCGATGCTTTCCATTCTTGTCTCATTCGCCGTCTCCAGCCTTCGTCTTGGCTACGCTTGGCAAGTTTGTGCAGAGTGCTGCGCGCATTGTTGCTGTTGGCGATGATGCGTGGGTTTGGCGAATTTCAGATGGCGTTCTCCGCACATGTGGCTCGCCTGGCTAATGCAAGATCCGCTTGCGCGTTAAACCGTTTTTGAAAAGATGGGACGGCTGATCGATTCTTAGCGCGGCCCAGTAATGGGAACTACGGCTCCCATCATCACTCCCAGCTCGGTCCTCCACCACAGTCATCCATGAGCAGCTCAAACAACCCTCCGGGCCCGTCGCCCTATGGCTACGATGCCGGGCGTAGACGTTCACTTAATGGAGGGAGCCCTCCGATCCCGTACGGAGGTAAAACCCACTATTCACGAGATAGCTCCCAAGCTTCCTCTCAAGCTAACTCTCCCGCAGCTTCATCTCACGATCCTCCACCGCCGCCGTCTTTTGCACGACCACAGATGCCCCCGCCATCATCGCCGCCGCAGCAACAACAACAGCAACAACCACATGCATCGCAAGCACAACGCCCACCGTACGCTTCAAACTTCGGCGCAAACAGGGAGCTCCCTGGGCTAGGACAAGCGCTGCGACCAGGGAGCAGCATGTCCATCTCATCACTTATTGGTGGTGGTGATACAGGTACTCCTACCCAGACAACACAATCACAGCCGTCACCTCCCACAAACGCGCCATCGTCGAACAGCCACAGCATGCAACCTCCGTCACCCCGACGTAGCTTACCATCTGGACCACGGTCAGAGTTCGCTCCCTTTCGACGCCAATCGTCGCCCGACCGAAACATGTATGGAAACAATACATCAAGGCCGTCCGAAGGTCATGGGTTCTCTTTGGGATCGCCTTCGCGGTCCTACAGCAACCATGGTTCTCCTGAGCTCGGCCGGCAATCCCTACCTCCAACTACCCAGTCCTATAAGCCGATGGGCTTCTCTGGCCAACGTCCTTATGCACCAAGCGATGTAGCTCGTCCGTCCTCGGGAAGCATCCCGCCTCGGCCGAACAGTCAGCCAACTGGTCCCCTTGGAGCCTTAGAACAGGAGGGAAGGTCGCTCTACGACGCTTTAGGAGGGCGGCGTAGTGCATATGGAGCACCTGAGGAACGACGGCGAACTTTAGGTGAGTCGGCTAGGCCGAACGCTGCAGAGCTTTTGGGAGGTACTAGCCAGGGTGCGTTGGAAAGAGACCGCCCTATAACTGTGCACCCCGTTTCGCAGTCCGTTTTCAGTCCGCCCCGGGAACAACACGGTATTGCTGGTCAGACGGAGCCTCCACGTAGCCTTTGGCGGCATTCAGCACCCATGGATGTTCCCCGCGAACCTACCGATAGCCGACGCGAAGAGCCTACAGCGCCACCGCGCACCTATGGCTCCTACCCTTCACCCTCGCTCGGCGCGCCACGCTATGGTGGCTTGGGCACTGAAGACATGATTCGAGGACGTAGTGTCGATCAGCTAAGCAACCGCGTGGTAGAGCAGTATCATGCTCCTCCTACGTCCGATCCGAACTCCCTAGAGCGACATAGGGCTGAACCGCTTGCTCGCTCTGTATCCTCCGGGGGTCGGTCTTTGTACGACCAGTCCCAAAGAATGGGAGAGGCAATGCAGCACTCGAAGTCGCACATCGGCTTTGGATTGGATGCCAACAGAAGGACAGGACGTGCGTCTCCTTTGCCGCAAGCCGTTCAAGGCGCTCAAGCGCAACCCTTGTCCATCGGAAAAGACCCTGGTATCAAGAGCGAGTTTGGGCGAATGTTTTCTGGTCTGGGAAGCGGGTTGGGATCCTCGACGCCTTCACGTGGCAGTCCAATGCCACAAAACGGTCAAGGGTCTTTCTCCCACGAATCTGAAGTCGGCGACATGCTGAGGCTTCAGAGAGTCAACTCCCAGCAAGGAAGAAAGCCTAAACGAGTCAAGGATGAGGAAGGTGTCTTCGACGTTGAAAGCGTCGACGGCAGAGGGACACCCTCTGGTGTCCGCGGTGCTAAACGCAACAAGCACCATCATCATCATGCGCCACACCACCAGTCAGTCTATCCCGTTGCCGATCTGATACTACCTTGCTAACCTATAAAGTAGTCACCATCACCATCACCATCATCACCATAAAGCCGACGAAGAGACTCCATTGTCTACTGCTGCGACTCCACTGAATGGAAGGCAACCACCCATGCCGCAAACTAGTGCAGCCCCGCCAGTACATCACCATCACCACATTCAAGGAACACCACACCACCATCATCACCATCATGCCCCTCGGGTTAACCAGCAGCTACCTCTTTCTGCGGTAAAAGTTCCGATCAAGATCCACGACATCGAACCTGTTCTCGAGGCTGCCGCTAAACATCCTCGTAGACACCTTGGATCACATTTGTACGAGGCCACAACGGAGCTGCCTAAACCAAATTCATCATTGGACGATCAATTTGGATACGCCTCCAAACCGAAGCATTTACCTCGTTTTGAAGTCAACCCAATTAATTGTACTTTCACCATTAGGGTACCGAGGTTCTATTTGAAGCCACGCCAAAGGCAGCACATCGTCCTGGAACGGCATCTTTGGGGAGCGCGTGTATACCGCGATGACTCGGATCCCATTGCTGCTGCCATCCATTCTGGGTGGATTCGAGGAGAGTGGGATGATACAGTTGATGTCACTATGCTCGACCCTCGCATCTCCGCACCAAACGAGCCCACGGATGCGGAAGAGACGCTCACAAAGGTCCCAGCTGCACCGGTGACACCACCTGCCGATATGGACTTACAAATCGAAATACTCATTTTGCCCCAATTACAAGAATATACTGGTTCGGTCGAATACGGAATCTCTAGTAGGAAGGGTAAAGCACATGAAGGTTTGAGCTTTATGGTCAACAAGATCAGATGGGTTGAGGAAGGAATTGGCAGTCGTGGCCAGGAACGTACAGCAGCGGCCTTGAAGCGCAGGCTCGACGCCAGTGCCACGCTCCTTGCTCTGCAGAGTGGAGTGGATGATTCCCGTAGAGTCAACGGGATGGCAAAATTACACGCTTGATCTTGAATAGGGAATTCTTGACATGTCACGGCCGCCGCTTGGTTATCTGAGCGCATAGCTCCATTTGTAGCATTAGGATGATTTGTTCAGCATTGCTAGATACCCGCATTTTTATAGCTTGACATTGGCGTAGGATTGCATTAGCGACAAGGATACTTTGTATTGGTAACTCGTAGAGGGGGCGATCTCAGAGTCTAGAAACCCTAACTTGATATTCACTGTGACTACGTCTAGACGGATGTGCGCAAGTGATGTACAATCTGCATGACAGCCGTGTACACGTGGTAAGGGCTCTGGGTAAACGAGCTACGATTGCGATTGCGATTGCGACAGCGATAACGGGGTGTGATTGTGCTTTTTTGAGCCTTGCGACGTGTCGACAAAGCAAGCTAGAGTCCTCCCAGCAGGCAAGAGCTTGCACGTCTTCGGCAGGAGCACTTCGATTGCCATTACATTGCAAACTTCAAGCTGGACATCTTGCTCGCCAACAGGTTCGTGTGCGGAACATTCTGAAAGCCTCTCTGACTGCCCGACTGCTGCTGCTACACACCAGATCGCCCCACGCTCGAACGATTACGTGTCGGCTTTCTCACAGAAGGGACATTGCAGTCGAATGATAACAATGGGTCATACCAGGACCTACTCTATATCTACGGTACGTAACATCTAGTAAATTTTTTGGCAAAGTTTGTCATGCTCGGTTCGTTCGCCGAGCCGGCGCGAGCGTTCAGTGTCAACCCAACAAGAGCTTCCGGCATTCGGCGGCTTAGGGATACCACTCTGGACTACCCGGGAGCTATTGTCGTCATACCGAGATGCGCACCGTGTCATGGCACACGACCGGAGAATCTTCAGTACCATAGCTGTCTAGCTGTCTGGGACTCTAACACTTGCCCAATTGCGCCAAGGTCGGGCAGGTGGAACAATCCAGCGCAGCCAACGCCTGCTGATCGAATGAGGAGTGCCTGTGACGATTGCTCCACTAGGCCCTCTACCGAAGGCTTGTGAAAAGAAGACGTCGTTCTAAATGCGGGGAATGGTCCATCATCACCCAGCTTCATCTCCTCGCTTCTCCCAAGCCGAGCCGAGCGCACGACTCTGCAACACGACACCCCACGCCCATACAACAGCTGCTTCAACTTTCTGATAGCTGCCAGGCCTTATAACTTCTGGATTTTACCCTTGACCGCCTAACTACTGTTTCTGCTGCGTTTTTGATTAAAAGCCGCATGATCTCGCTGCACCTCGGGAAACCACCGGCTGGATTCCGAGCCATATTACTTTTCTCGATTCTTGCCCTGTAGATTTCACAACGCCGTTTTCCTCGTCTTCTACGTCTCATAGGGAGCTGGACTCGCCGCCGCGCACAATGACAGACGTCAATGGCTACTATGCGCCCAACATGCGCAAAGTGCCTACAGGCGACTTTGTGAAGCCGAGCAGAAGAACTAACGGCGCCGGTGTGCAGGCTGAAGACACTCGGATATGCGTCGTCATGGTGGGCTTACCCGCTCGGGGTAAGAGTCTGATCGCACAGAAAGGTACGACGTACTGCTCAATACCTGACTCGCTACCGCTAACTTTGTGTGATTGCAGTCGTCCGCTACCTGCATTGGCTATCAATCAAATCAAAGACTTTCAATGTGGGACAATATCGACGTACTGCGACCCCGAATCCCTCCGCCGAGTTCTTCGACACCTCGAATCCCGAAGGAGAGCGCCTGCGGAAAGCAGCCGCCGAAGCAGCTGTCAATGACATGTGCAAGTGGTTTGCAGAGGGCAAGGGCCTCATTGCGATACTGGATGCCACAAATTCTACCAAGAGCCGGCGAAGGTGGATACAAGAGCGCTGCACAGCGGAGAACATTGAGACACTGTTCGTCGAATCAAAATGCGACGATGAGGAGCTTATCATGAGCAACATCCTTGAAGTGAAGACGACGTCACCAGACTATGTCGGGCAGGATCCAGAAGCGGCTGCGGCGGACTTTCGGAATCGAATCCGAAATTACGAGAAAGTGTACCAGACTATTGATGAGGACGAGCGCGATCTTACCTACGTCAAGTTGATCGATGTGGGTAAACAGGTCATCATCAACCAAATACAAGACTATCTCCAGAGTAGAGTTGTGTACTACCTGATGAATCTACACATCAAGCCGCGCTCCATTTGGTTATCACGGGTAAGACAGCGTCTAACTCCAAGAGCATGCAAGCTAACAGTGACAGCACGGTGAATCGCAATATAACCTTTCGGGCCAAATTGGAGGAGACGCAGACCTCTCAGAACGAGGAGATGCCTACGCTCACGCTCTTCCTGGGCTTGTTGCGAAATCTGTTGGAGATGGCCGTAAACTGACCGTCTGGACGTCTACGTTAAAACGAACAATACAAACCGCGCGATTTCTCACCTTTGAGAAGCTAGAATGGAAAGCTCTAGACGAGCTCGACTCCGGCGTCTGCGACGGCTTAACATACGCCCAAATCGAGCAGAAGTACCCCGAGGACTTTGCGCAACGTGACGAAGACAAGTACAACTATCGCTACCTCGGAGGAGAATCATACAGGGACGTCGTCATCCGCCTTGAGCCCATCATCATGGAGCTGGAGCGTAGTGAAAACATTTTGATTGTCACACATCAGGCCATCCTAAGATGCATCTATGCATACTTTATGAATGTGCCGCAAGAGCAGAGTCCGTGGATGGAAGTGCCGTTGCATACATTGATCAAGTTGACGCCGAAGGCGTACTCAACGCAAGAAGAAAGACTGAAGGCCGACATACCGGCAGTCAGCACGTGGAGAGGTAAGGGCAGCAAGGCTGAACACCAGCAGACGAACGGCAGCGCATAGCCTGACGTCACCAGCTCCGGGGGCAACTGATTACCCACGCTGACGAACCCCCCGGGGGCGCATGCGGGGTGCAGAACGGGCACAGAAACAGAAACAAAAACAGATACGATTAGTCAGTCAGGCGGGACTTGACTTAGCGACCTAGAGCGTGGAACGACAACGAAGGCTAAGAGGGTGAAGGATACATTGATTAGACAGATTATGGGCGGGCGGTCTTCCTCCGACTTGGGTTACAGTGGTTCATGTTGTATGGGTTAAGGCACCTAGGCTTAGGGGTCATGTTACGGGCATATGGGCATAGATTGGCATCATCCTCCGCTTCTTGTCTCTATATCACCGGCCCACACCTCTCGAATGGTTATTGTGGGACGGCTCAAATACTTCAACGACGACATACTTGGACATATTCTCCACAGCCAGTTCTATGTGAGTGTGCAAACGTGAAGTCCTAGCTATGCATGCAGAAACATCAAGGCTTCCAATCCATCAACACAAACATTCATGTGACGCAAGCAGTGTTCGAGCAACTGAGCCAATCGCTCAGTCGCAGCAGTCAGTAGATTGATTAGCTATCATTACAACATCCTTTGCTAGATGCATTCATTAAATCGATGGCCGATCGATGTCGGCGCTATCCAACCCCATTGACGCGCCCGTAACCATGAATCCCAAATTCGTATATGTGTATCCATCCCAAATGCCATGTATCTTTTTTCCTCACCCGAAAACGCCGCGCTGAACAATGCAATTGCAATCAAAAATGACTCTCCTTTCGCTTCGTCGTCCCCACCAAGTAAATTGGGAGTAATTCATCACAGCGTAAAAGCAAGCAGCCACCCCGCTGCGCCAACGACCACACCTTCAACCCACCTGTCTAGTCCCGCGCTACTATACCGCGATACACCAGCGGCCCTACTACTCTCGCCGATACCGCTGGCAATCAAATCGCCTGCATCGCGCCCGCTCGTCGTCGTCGTCGACAATACGCTTGAGCGTGTCGTGCTCGCGCTATTACTCGCAGGCAGGGTCTGGATAGTGCTTGTTTGGCCGTTGACGACGAGCGCGGTGCCCTTGGGGTCGAGGCTGTATGTTGTGCCGTCGATGGTGATTGCGTCGCCTGGTTTGAGGGTTGTGCCTGCGCCGAGGACGTACTGTGTCGTTCCGTCTTTGACGGTGGCAGCGTAGGTTTTGCCGTCGATGGTGAGGGCGGGAGCGGCGGTTATGGCGGGGCTGTTGGCGAGGGTGGAGGGCACGCCGTTGATGACGAGCACGGTTCCGCTTTGGCCTAGGCTGTAGGTTGTTCCGTCGACGGTGATGGCGGGACCGTCTGGTCTTAAGGTCTGGGTTCCGATTACGAATTGCCCCTCGGAGTTTGCTGTGACTGTGCTGCTTCCTATTATAAGGACCGGGGCGCCAGTTGGGTTTGCTGCGTTGATGGTGATTGTGCTGCCGTCCACGACTAATCTTGAGTATCCGCCGTCTGTAGGTGCAACGACAGGGACCCCGTTGATGGTCTTTGTTTGCCCAGGGTAAAAGGTCTCGGACCCTATCACGATGACGGGAAGTGCTTGGTTCTGCTCATTATTCTGCGTCGGTTTGGCGGTATGAACAGGGTAGACATTGTTGCCAATTGTAACGCTTTGGTCTGCTGCAGTATGCTGTGGCCAGATTGAGGGATTGTTGTGGATAATCGAAACAATGATATCTGGAATACTCGGCGCAGTTTGCTGTTGGTTCGGCTTGGGCTTGTTATCATCGGGCTTATCCGGGTTATTCTGATCAGGCTTCGGCTTGTCATCTGGCTTGTTGTTGTCGTCTGGTTTGTATGTTGGGGCTGGGGGACTTGGGTCGTTTATCTTATTCGAGATTGCACCATCGGTCTGTCCCGGATCAGGGAACGGCTTGGTGCCCTCGCACCTAAGGCAACCTTGCCTTGTAACGTGGGTAGATGTGGATTCGTAAGTGGTCGAAATGAAGGTTCCCGTCGTCACAGACTCATATGGAGCTGTCAGAACTGGTTCGTCGGTCGTTTCTGTTGCCGCTTCGGAGGTTAGAGGAATTGTCGGAACACCAGGCAGAGCAGCAGGCGAAGTCGCTGTTGGTTTTGGTAGAGGGATGGTCCTGTCTGGGTCTCCCGGGCGATTAATACCTTGCGGAGCGCCGACGGTACAAGTAGCGATATCAGCGCCGGAGTATTGCGATATAATATCTGGATCTTGCTTCAGGAACTCGACTAACTTGGACGGGAGCGGCACAGGCACGTTTTCAGGTAGCGGTGGTGGTTCTCCTGTATAGGTTTGGATAAAATAGTTCCAGTCCTCGGTGGCAGTCGGTTCCCAGTGCTTGAGTTTCGTGGGCATTGGAGCGCACGTCCGTAACGTCTGCTTCAGAGCAGGGTATGTAGTGTCGATATACCGATCAACCCCACCATTAATATCGTCGTACACTACATACGTGGGACCGGCTTCCAAAGTCAGGTAAACTCCTGGCGTTGGCTCAACAACGAAGGTGGGGGTTGTGTGCGTAATGGTTTCGTTCCACTCTCCGACGACGACAGTCTTGGTCTGATTGACAGTCTCTTGCTCTGTGACTATCGTGTCAATGGTGCTGCCATCGAAATATGTGATGACTTGTGTTACTATGGTCTCCGTCACAACCACACTAGTCCATGGGTTGTAGATATCTTCTTCATCAAAAAAGGTGGTGTAAGGATTGTACGCTTGGATGACGCAGCCGGTACAATGTCCACGCACAGTCGAGGTATTGGTGAAGGGAGGCAAAACTTTTGAGGGTGCAAACGTAAAACGAGGAGGCGTCAAGCTTGTCGTCGGCGAGGAACTCAGCGAGGGCGTGGATGGCGATGCATGGCTATAATCTAGTAGGGTGATGATTGGAGCGAATGGCTGCGCATGGGAAGCGCTCGCTAAGGAAGCATTGTCTAGGGCGGGTTAATATACTGAAGACACATTTGTGCGCTTAGAGTAACCTACAATCTGAGAAATGTTAGTTTAGGTGTCATAGTTTAGTTATCATTCGACTACCAAAGCGTACCTCTCTTGTGCTGCGTGTCGACGGCGGAGCCACGTGCGAGCAGCGCAGGGACTCCCAAAAGCGCGTACCTCCACATGCTGCTATATTCTTCCTTCTACATGAGCGAGTGACAATGCGAAAGTCGAAAACAGACGTCGCGAGCAGCAGAAGGAAAGCAAAGAAGCACGCAGGAAAGTCAGCCCTAGGAGGTTGAGATTCAATGAACGCTATTTGAGATGGCCGCAGAGCTGGGGTGGACACTGGCGCTATGAATAGACGCACATGCGACCCATGCGCATCCCCTAGTGGAAGCTTTTCGGTGATAAACAAGGTACGCGTCCAATCGAGGCCGCCGAGTGCCAGTGCCAGGCGTTGTGGCCGTGCTGGTCGGCTGAGGCGACAGGCCTGCCTGCATGCGTAGCCTACGCGGTGTACCAAACCAAACCTCGCGCAGGCCGATGGCAACTCTGACGACGACGCCTGGCCTGATAACCTCTGGGGCGTGCCCTCTGTACACCGCCGCTCGCCGACGTGTCCGCTGCGCTGGTAAAAACAGCGCTCTGAAGGCTCTGCTTCGAGCATTGTTTCCCGCACCCCGGGAGTGGTTAGCACAGGTGGCCCACAAGGCTGCGTGAGAGCCGGATCTTCGAGGCCATGGAGGCTGCGTGTGCCCATTGTCGAGATTGCGTCTTCAAGCAAGAGCGCGCTGAACCCCCTCGCTGCCAATGTCCGTGCGAAATGCGCGCCATGGACGCGGAGGCTCCTATCTGGGGGCGGGTTTCACGTTTGTGGCTGCGGAGGCCTGACGCTCAACGAGGTTGCGATGGCATGGCAGCAGTCGTCGTCGCTGTCATGGTCGCCCGTCGGAGGCTGACAGGATCGACGTGGGTGTTGCTCGCCCGCGTCCTCGATTGGCCCACCGTGCACTCCCCCATGCATCGGCTCACAGCCCCTACCGTGGTACCTCGTATTCAGCTGGGCCGGCCTACCTCTTGGCCTCGCACCACCAGCCACGCCCTGCCCTTCGTTGCAGCCGGTGCCATGCCGCTGATACGGCCGTCTGTGGGCGTGCCAGTCCCATGGAGCAAGCTTGCTCGTTAGGCCGAATCCGGGCGACGGGCAACGCCCGTGGGCCAGCCATACATGGAGAAGAACCCCTCCGGACTTTCCTTCAGGCTTCCAACAGGCTTCTTTCCAACGTCCCCGGGATGGAGCCGTGACGTGACGACAGTAATTCTCCTATTCACCACCTCCACGCTATGTGGGCGCATGCGCAATAAAATTAATCATCCCATCCCATCCCATCCCATCCACCACACGCTCGCTTCCTAATGGGACTCGCCGCGCGAGCCACTGCGGCTCCGGAGCCGTACGTCGTACCCCCTTCGAAACAGTTCGACGGCAATGATGGGAGCTGGAGTACTTTTAGAATCAGCGTGGGGACACCAGGCCAGGACTTCCGAGTACTACCGTCCACCAAGGGCGGCGTCACATATGTCATAGCACCAGATGGATGCATAGCAGGCGTCGACCCTTCCGATTGCGCAAACCTACGCGGCGCCGACATCTTCCAAAGTTCGCAGAATATAGGATACCAGGTCAACATTTCAACCTCATGGTCAGCTATCGGACAATACGATGTGGACCTAGAGACAGCGCTCAATTACACCTCGCAAGGTCTCTTTGGTTTTGACAAGGTGTCGCTAGGTCCAGCAGCCGACAGTAGTTCGCTATCGCTGGACCATCAGCTCGTTGCGGGGATGGCTGAAATGGACTACTTCATGGGCGTCCTTCCTTTGGGTCAGGCCGAATCCAGCTTCTCAAGTCTAAGCCAGCCCATCGACTCTTTTCTCTACCAACTGCGCAACGGCACGAAGATACCCAGTTTTTCCTATGCGTATACAGCTGGTGCAAAGTACCGATTGAAGTCAGTCTTCGGCAATTTGGTACTAGGAGGATACGATAGCACCCGGTTCAAGGCTAACGACAACGACTTCTCCTTCACCTTTTCTACGGATCCGTCAAAGCTATTGACAGTCGGTGTTGACTCTATCATGGGGACTAACACGCTGCGAGGAACCTTTTCATTGACGTCAGGCGCACACTTTTCAGTCATTGACTCAACTGTTCCGCACCTGTGGTTGCCCGAGGAGGTTTGCGACCAATTTGAAACTGCCTTCGGGCTTACCTACGACCCTCAAACCGACCTTTATACCGTCAACGATACCGTCCACGATGAGCTTCTTTCCAACAACCCTACGATAACGATTAAACTCGTCAATTCGCTACAGGACTCTACCACCAACTACACAAATATACAGCTACCGTATGCAGCATTTGACCTTCAAGCGTCGTACCCCTTCTACCAAAACGCTACTAACTATTTCCCTATCCGCCGCGCTGCAAACGATTCACAGTACGTCCTAGGACGGACCCTACTACAAGAAGCCTACCTCATAGTAGACTATGAACGAGCCAATTTCACAGTGGCGCCAGCTGTCTTTCCTGATCCCCTTCCATCCGCCAACGTCGTTGCGATCAGCCCGCCTGATTCCAGCTCAAGCAACGACAACACATCATCCGGACTTAGCACAGGCGCGATAGCTGGTATAGCAGTCGGTGGAGCTGTCTTTCTCATCCTAGTTGCCCTCGCATTCTTTTTCTTCCGAAGACGTCGAACTAAAAAGCAACGCTATGAACTTGCCGGAAATCAGGTCTCAGAGTCCGGCTCGCACCACCACCTCACTGCTGGTGGTGTACCTATGAAATCACCGGGCCCACAAGAACTCAGCGGCACGCCGTTGACGGAGCTCGCTTCTCCCCAAAATGAGCACTTTAATGGATACCCGCAGGATTCTAAAACAATCATCAGTATGAGCGACACACCACAAGAGTTGCATGGAGAGTCCAGGACACCGGTCACACCGCGATGGCAGGAGGTCCATCTGCCGCTACGACCGCCGAATCATCACGAGATGGATGGCGAAAGTAATGCGAGTCGAAGTGTGAGTCGAGGACCGAGCGACGATGGGTATGCGACCGGCGAACTTGGGCCGCGATCTGGCGTTTCGCCTTTGACAGGGCAATTTCAACCAAATTGACCAACCTGTTGTGGCAGCATTCACAGTCATGAAAAGGAGTTTTGGATAACTACAGAGCTAATATTTGGCGTTTTTTCTTCTGGCTGTATATTTCTTTGAGATACCACTTGTACATAGGGCCCTGATGGCATTTACTGGGATCGAGGGCAACACACTAGGACGTGTTTAATACGAGGATATTACGAGGATATCTCCTCGATCTTTTCCAAATCCGGGAAATGGCTCAGCTTTCAATATTCAAGGTCGTACCACTACAGGATGGGTTGCACCAACACGAACTTAGCTTCCATTCCAATACTTTTTTCTTCAAGGGAACTGCACTGAGGGACGTATGACGTCGCATAAGTTATGCGTTTCACGCACTGGCCTGTCCTGGGCTTACCAATTCTCCGTTCCTGCGAACACATACCACCATCCGCGGAGAAGGATGGAGAGGCACGAGGCTGGGGACACAAGGGTGACAGTCAGCGGCTGGACCTTCCTCAAGCGGGGATGACTCAGCGGAGAAAATGCGCAGTGCAACAAAGGCCGCTGTGCAACTGTAGGGTCAAAGGCCCATAATGTAAGCATTTCGATTAATCTGAGAGATGACTGGTTCGTTTGCACTGTTTTGGAGGACGAAGACATTGGCATCTTCAGCCCTACGGCCCCACTCGGAATCATCGGTCTGGAATTCGTATCTTTGTCAGTGACTCGATGGGTATAGTCTGGCCGCCCAAGTAAAGTAAGCCAGCTAGATGGATTAGCAGCATGGCAGTGCATTCGGAGCCAAATGTACATTATAACATAGATGAGACCAAGTAGTCTCAATGATGACATATCGACACCGTTCGCAAACCCAATTTCTCCACCAGTCTAAAAGTTCAAATTAATACTAGTAACACAATGGCCTCTGACAAAACGCATGATTCCAAAGCCAAAAACAGTGCTGCGTACCAGAAGAGGAGGGAGCAGGTCCGTAGAGCTCAACGGTATGTACCCTTACTTGTGCGTGACAGAATTCAATCATATCAAACAACTGCCATCTAATTTTGTACTAACTGAGACGTGAAAGGACACATCGAGAACGGAAAGAAAACTATGTCAAAGCGCTAGAAGATGAGATACACCACCTGCGTACCAATGAGAAGAGGATAACACAGGAGAATGAGGCGCTAGGGAAAGAAGTTGCTAGCTTGAGGTATCGGGTCGCAGAGAAGGAATGTCTGACTTGGCCATCGTGGACGGATGAAAGCGTGAATTACGCCTTAACAGAGGATGACAATGCGTACTCATATGAAGGATGTGAAGCACTTCCAAACCGTCAGGTATCGTCGCTCGACGGCAGCGAATACTCTCTGTCAATAGCGGATTCAGAGTCGTTCTCCGCGCCTTATGGTAAGAACATCCACCGCCCTCATAGTCCTGCATCTGACCATCGTACCCGAATATTAACTTGGAAACCCAGCAAATCCAGCACCATCCTCCTCCTCCTCTTCCCTCCTCTTAGCAGACATAACCACAATCTCCACACGCACATCAAAAACCCGTCTAAGCGAAGTAAACAAAACAGACCTAGCAGTCGAATTTATCCTAACGTACGTACGGCACCCGCATATCAAGACATTCTCCATCCTCCTTCTTCCAAGGTACAGCTTCAATAAAACTAACAACCGCCCGAAAAACAGCCTCGAAAAACCCTGCTTCAACCGCGCCTCATTCGCAGTACTACCCTTTGCGCATCCCACCACTTTCACGCTCGACCCCCCTAGAGCAGCAACGTATTACCATTCGTTCCTTGAATCAAATCTCTTGCCCACGCAAACCACCTCTACGACCTCTCAATCAGCTCTAGCTCTTTCCTCTCCTTCTCCTTCTACTGCTTCGACGACAACTGCTTCTACAACAACCACTCTCAACACCCTGCTCTCCCTCTCCTCAGCATTCAAACTCACAAACGAAGTAACCCCCATCCAAGCGTGGCAGCAGATCGTTTCGCATCCAGCGTTTGGATCGATGGGGGTGGAGATGTTTAGGGGGTTGGTGGAGGAGATGGTGGAGCATGTTAGGTGTTATGGGTAAGTTCCCTTTTTTTCCCTTGTTTTCTTGCGATAGGGAGGATGAGGAGATTGTCGATTGTGCTAACTAGACCTTGCGATGCAGGTTTGGCGCGGTGATTGAGACGGGTGTGTTTTGGAGGCTGGTTGGTAATGTGCTTGGTAGGGTGTGAGGTGCTGTGGGTTGGTGGCTTCGACTGAGATGTATGGCCATGCCTTATTATCGCAAGTTTTAGTGCTGTGTAGTCTAGTATGGCGTCTTTGTAAGGGACTCTTTGACTCAGCTGAGACGGGACTGGCAATTACGGCATCAAGGTGTTCGCCATCGTGTGCATAGACACCTTGGTTATGTTAACATTTCATCTTTATAGGGCTGTTCAGAAATTTAATCACGGGGAGGTATAAACTCAGCTTGTACAGATGTCATTGATTGTTATGTCGAATGTATACATGTCGCATTCATCGCCGAAAAGCCTTCTTTGCGCATATCCTTATGCCATGTCTCTCTTCACTCCACCATCATCAGCTCACACCACACCTTTTTCACCTCAACCCTCCTATAGGCGCCGCGCTTCTTACAAAGCTATATCTACAATCCTCCTCCAGGTCCAGCAGCGGTATGCGTACTTGCTCCCACACCGGGTCCCACGTGGGCATGCGTCGCATCACGATGAGCTGCATCCCTCTCCCTCGCCTCGCGCTCAATCTGCTCTTCAGTCTTCTTGTTACCCCGAGCGATGAGCTTCTCGAGCAGGCCGCCCTTTTTCGGCTCGCCGTGCTTGTCTGAGTCCTCAAATTCCTTGAGGTAGGCAACGCGCTCGTGAGGCGGCATCGCGGCTAGCTCGGAGTCGATGCTATCGCGGTTCTCTAGGGAAGTGTTAGTGCTGGTTGAAGGATGGGACGGAAAGAGGGACAGGGGGCCGAGGTGGTGAGACCCCGACGAGGCTGGGGTCATGGAGGCAGATAGTAGGAGGATGCTAAAGGCTCTGGAGGGTTTCGAAGGAATGAATGTCAAGCTTGACGTGACATGCAAATTGGCACTTACCCTCGATCGTACCGACACCGTGCTCACTCTTCGAAAGGCCGGCGTCGTTCTCGGGCTGTGACTTGCGGCGGTTGCTGCCGATGTGAAGCTTCTCCTTGATCTTGTCCATTGTTGATCGGTGTTGTTAGGCGTGTTCTAGCTTTTGTTTGGGTACTTCGGAAGATTGAACTCTGAAGAATGTAGATGTTACTATGAGTTGTTAGGTTGTGGCGCGGGGCGTGGAGAGGGGTGATAGCTACCCTGCGTATCAACTACGTCATAGGCTTTCTGTAGTTGACTTGCTGGCAAGCTGCTGCCCAGCTGCTGCCCAGCTGCATGTGGAGCTTTAAGGCAGGGTTACGTATGTACATTTCTCCATAAATAGTGGATTTGTAGTTTCTAGATTCGAATGTTGGAAGCGAAATGTCTTTCTTTGAGTCCTGCTGAAGACGTGATTCGTCTCGCCCTAGTGTCGCGCACAAACCTTCGGGCGCTGTCGCATTGTGAAAGCGTCTATGGGATATGTAACCCAGTTCAGTCGCAAATCTTCTTCATAGTGTGGGGTATAGGTTCACCCAAAGACGGATGGCAATCATCTGTAGACTCCAAAAGTTCTCTCACATACCAGGTGATCCATCAGGTCAACAGTGATACCTGATAAGCTGGTAGAACGGGGTGTTCGTTTGGTTCACACCAGATGAGATTACTGGTAATCGTATGTCCATTCTCCAATGCGAGGGTATACTACAAAGTGTTCTTCAACGGCTTCCAAACTTTCTTCAATCCATCTTCAGCGCTGATCTTCTCCTCATACCACCAACCCTCCCTCGTCTGGAGCTTCGGGGGTCCCACTCACGGCTCCATACACTCGTATCGGAACCTGTACCTCAAAGCTTTCGGCTGGCAACCGTTGCGCCGCTGCCAGAATTACGCCTCTGTCGTCGGTAGAAATTTCTTCCAGTAGATCATCCCACACCGCTTCCTCGCCGTCTTCATGGGTCAAGCGCGGTGTGATGAACTCCACCCTCAACTTCCACTCCAGACTCACGCCGCTGGTGATGAACTCTGGGGTCGCATTTGGAGGTATTGTAGGCGAGAACGCAAGTTTTTGTGCAAACAGCGCATTCTCGGAAAACGACGCGTATACCTTCTTCGTTACCCGATAGATAGATGCGTTCGACCGCAGCGCTATCGCAGGGTCCACTTTCTCTGAGGTCTCAAGTGAGACATGGACTGAATAGCATGGGATATGTGAGTCGGTGAAGTCAATTACCGCGGACATGGTTTCACCGAGTCGATACGCAGGCCGAGCCAACATAATGACCGCTACACGTCGGCCACTGCGAGCAATCTCGAAGCGATTGGCACTTTGATTCGCTGCACCTGTTAGATTACTACGAAGGATAGTCATGTCAATAGCTTCCTTCATAGTTTGGGGTTCGTCGGCTATTGAAGAACGTCCGGGCATTGTGCCGGTTGGTGAAAGCAGTCCCATACTTGAGTTTTGCCGTGGTCGATCTAGGATATTGTCGACATATTCGAGGAAGTCGTTGAACGCATAGTTGTCGGTTGACTGCCTCGATGCAGAGCCCTTCTTAGGCAGGGGGGAAGGCTTCGTAACCGTTGCAGCGTCTACGCTCGCTGTTCGAGCTTGATCGCGCAAGATGATATACGGAGACATCAAATCATGCCCAAGGATCTCACCACGGCCTGTTCTCGCATTAACAACTAGTGGTTCACAAGGAAGATATAACATACCATTGACACTGCCAAATACCCGGAAAGGGATATCTACCTGCCTTACTTGCTGGTCTTTGGTAGACCCGGCACGTTGTGTACCAATAGTGAGGTTGTATGCGACCTTCATCGATCGTCCCTTATGCGTGGGCGGTAAACCTCGAGGTATTGTGAAACTATACGTGTAGCTGCGGCTTTCTCCAGGCGCGAGCTTGAGATCAACAAACAATATTGACTGAGGCGTGGTAATGAGTGGGACGGTCTTCGAACTGGCGATGCCTCTCATCTCCCGAATACTGGAAGGCTCTGACGCGCCCAGTAGACCGCCTAGCGACTCTCCAATAGTGCCCCAGCCCAGTGCGCCGAACAAGCCACTTTCGCGTTTGGCTCTTTCAACCCCAACGACACCGCCTCCACCCTGACCACCGACTACTCCTTTCCTCTTGACTTCCTCAAAAGGCGCTTGATTAATCAATGACCCATCGAGAGTGAATGATCCCATGATCTGCGCATATCCCATCATGAGCGATTCAGGGCGGCTCTGTCGATTGGGCGGGGCCAAGTGAGATGTTTGCCGTTGATGCATCGGCCGTTGTAGTAGACGCATAGACGGATTAGCTGTATATTCTGAAGCCAAGGTCTCATTCGAGTTGTTGCTCATGGAGTAGAACTCTCCGCTGCTGCGCGGAGTGCCATCCATGCTTGATCCAGACAATATTCGAGCTACAGGCGACAGGGTTTCGAGGTTGGAGTTCGTTTGGATCCGTCGATTGTTTTCATACTGCGGTTGGGGGGAGTGCCGCTGTACTTGGGTAACTTGTGCAGGCGGAACAACAGTGATTTGTTCGGCTGAGGCATCTTCTGGTGGAGATGCGGCGGGGAATTTGAAGCTTTGGGAGAAAGAGTTCGAGGGTTTTCGTGTTGTACTTGGAAGAGCGGGAGTGCTCGGAGTGGTTGATATACCCGGTCGCCGCCGCGCAGGCCGTGTGGGGAACGAGAACTCATCTGGGGTTTCCTGAACTGTTGGAGGAGAGGCTCCGCCCGAAAGCGGGGATGGATGTGTTGCTGAACGATGGCCCGGCGAAGCAACTACATACATGTTAGTCCTACGAAGAAGGTCCATTGCGCCACACGTACCTGGATACGAGTTTGGTCTCCCGGGCACGACTTGTAGACTAGCTGACCTGCCGTGCCCTCTTGCCGGCCGTCTGATCTGAATGCTTCTTTCATGGCTAACTTCTGTCCCAGCATCCGTCCCTAGTGATATAATTGATAGAGACCTTCCATGCTTCTGCCCACTTGTGTTATTGCCTGCAGCTCCGCGCAGAGGAGCAGGCGAACGACGTTCTCCAGTGGTGGAAGGGGTGTTGAGTGACAGCGCCGGACGGTGTCCGCGAAGGTGCGGAGGCGGCAGCTGAGAAGTCGAGGAGGAATTGCGGGATATCGAGGGCCTCGTCGAAGAGTGGACAGGAGGCAGCTTGCGCTGTCGCTCCCCGCCAGTCACGAATCCGTTCTGCTTCCGGGCTGGAGAGCGATCGCGTCCTTCGGGAGACGCGACGTTCTTGAATGTAATCGTACATTCTATGTCTTCGCCAGCGAACACGGTCGAGTCCTTCCATTGTACGAATACCCGGATATTCGAGGAGGACATGGTAGGGTAAATAGGCGGCGCGGGCTGCGAGATTGTGAGCAGCTCATCGGGCGCGACGGTCAAGCGACATGACGACTACCACTCATAAGCCCTTGAGAGATGGCAGTAATCACAATTGGAGATCGATTGAGCAGCAGATGCGGAACTCTGACGTGAACGTGCTCCGTCATGCACTAACCTACCCATCAACATCAAGGGTCTGGGTCCGTCCGTGCCCAATCTTCCACTAGGAAGTATTTAGTGATGCACCAACATTGCATAAGCCCCATGTAGTAACGCTCACAAGACAACAACGCCCCAGCTTATTTATACAACTTATATGAGTTACTTCATGAGAGCAAAAGTACGTCGATAAATGTAATATATATTCCTATAGTGTAAATTCGTTTCACGTAAGAATTATTCTTAACCTCGGCGAATCACTAAACACAGGCTTGATTCGGACATCATAAGCGTTCCTCTGAAAGATCCAATCACTGTCGGCAAATTCACAAAGAGATTTGAATGGTTAAAGTTTTGCATAATGCCGTTGCGTGCGAGGTACCTTCGGATGAGAGTTGTCTGCGAAGAGTGCTAATCTTCTTCGGCGAAGGTCCATCTGCGACCAACAGGTCCCTAGAGTCGATTGACTTGCGCTTGGGACCGGTGGATGAACCGCCCGTTTGCGCTTGCATCTTCTGCTCGGCCGACTTTGCTTCCCTTGCGATGAAGGGGTTAGGCAATGGAGTAGCTCCGGCCTGAAGTGACTCAAGGTATCGCTCGAGATCCGTGTCGTCCGTATCTTGATATCCTCCCACGAGAGCATTTGGATTGGCAGTATTCCTGCGACGATAGTTGACCCCAGTACTTTCATGTCCAGGCAGATGAGCAGACACATATGCTGCGTACATATCAGTCGATTTAAGGTGTGGGCTAGCTTCGTAGTACGCCAGCTGATTTGGCTTGGAGATGGCCCGACGACGTTCCATGTCAGGCGGCGTCGCAGGGTATCGGTCGTCAATATTGTTAATGAGCCTGCGGTCAATGCGGTTCATGCGCGTAAGGGGAACGCTATAGCCGGACTGGAGCTCTAGCGGTGCGGTAGCTAGGTTGATAGCACTGTCAAACGTGTCGGCGAATGTGGCCTTAGCATTGATCCAGCGACGCAATGCTCGCTCGATCTCGGTGGCAGCTTGTGCAGTGGCCCTCGCCACCAACTTCGCTCCAGAAACTCTTGCACAGATATCGTTCGAGGAGATGCAGCATGGAGCAGGTATGCGAGAGTCGTTAGCCGAAAGCTTTACGTTCGCCCAATACCCGATGAAAGGCTCTCCCTTTGAGCACTCCCCGAGGCGCTTAGGCGTGACTTCTACAAGCATAAGAAAGATCTACCTGCTCCCGACCGAGCTGGCCCGTTCCTTCGAGGCGACCTCTTTGATGGTCACTTCACCGAACACAGTCGACAATCTAGGTTCCATCTCGGCCGACTTCAGTTTGAGGTTCAATCGTCGTTCATTAATTCCCTGGATCCTGACACGATCTGGGTCTACTGCGACCTTTCCTCGACCGAAGAGCATGCTAATGGGGTCTTCGTACGAAACTTCGCATCCCTTGTCGTCTGGCAAGATCTAGCGCGTCGGCTGGGTATTCGCATTGGCGGCTTTCGAAAGGCTGATCAGCAGCAGAGTAGGTTTAATATACGTACGTTAAAGCCGTGCCCGTTTGCTGACACTGTTAATAAATAAATACTGTAGCTAAGGTGAAGCTTAGGAGTGAGAGAAGCCTACATCATGAAAGCAGAAGCGTCCAACTCTCTTGCACGCCAGACTTATAGAACCCAAACCCTCCTAATCCCTCTCCTCTTATTCCTCAAGCTGTATACCCAAAATATCAGGCTCCTGCAACCCGAGGTTTTGACATTGACTCAAGTGAGGTTACGGAATGGCTAGCTTCGAGGATATAATGCAATTTGAAGAACGAGAGATGCATAGGAATAGGAAAAGTGATAATTACACAAAGAAAGCTCGTACCAATTGCACTCAGGATTACACGACCTTTAAGCTACAAAAGCATCATAGGGAAAGAACATAAAATAAGAAGCTACGGTGATACATTCGAACCAGGCTAGCGGCAGCATTTCTCATGTTGACGCCTAACTTACCACTTAATCGTCTATCCATCCACCCATCTATCATACAAGCATATATCTCACCAATACCTGCGATAATTCACATAAACACAATGAACCGAGTTATATTCCTCAGAAGTACGCAGCCATTCCATTCCCGAACAACCACCGACCGCACCGAATCACTCCCGAAGATACCATCCCCAAAATCATCTATCAGTGACGTATACCTCGGTCGTTAGCCCCGCCCCACTAATCAACGTTTTCCCTTCCTACTGAAACGTCTTTGTATCCAACAAAATCCCACCAACACGTTTCCTACGCTCACCATACGACTGCTATTCATGTAACGATACGATGATATATTTCATACGTCTCAAAATTGCCATCCAACAAGATCTAGCCCGGCTGGCACAATTGGTTAGCGCGTGAGACTTTTAATCTCAAGGCTGAGGGTTCGAGTCCCTCGTCGGGCGATTATTTTTTTAAGGCTTCTCTGCTATTTTTTTTTTGCGCTTTTAGCATGCTGTGTATTGATCTTGAATGCATAGCTTCAACTTTTTCTTCCTCTGTGGGTGAATTTGTGAGGTGTGAAGTTTGCCAAAACATAGCAGTGAGACGGTCGTGGAAGACAGTGTGGAATAGAAATGGACAATATTTTGATTTTTAATGATGCTAATTTCAATGCGTAATCAAGTCGTATATGCTATATATTCCATTCATGAGGGTTGGGTATCCCATGCACACTCATGTATTGCTCCAACTCTTTCACCCATCATCAACAGAACATCTATCACTCCTCTGGCGCCCCCACCTTGCCAGCAACAAGCGCAATCAGCGCAGCTCCTACACCAGATCCATCCTTCGCAATGCCAATCCTAATCCGCCTCTCTCCCTGTTTACCAATCTCTGGCACCTCCCTCAATGCCTCGCGAATGTACTCTTCAAAGTTAGGATAGAACTCTACCAGACTGCCATCAACGCCAACGTCAATGATGTCATCTTCACTGACCTCGACGTCTCCGCGAGGAGGGTCGATGCCGGATTTGCTCTCTGTGGTGGCAGTGCTGGTGGAAGAGGTGGAGAGACGGCCCGTATTGATGACGATGCCAGCAATGGCAACGGCGGCGAGACGTGCTGCGCGGCGACCAATGGCTCCAGCAATTTCACGGACGGCTTCTGCGTCTTCGGCGCTGACGGCTGAGATATCGTAGTCTTTATCTAGCGTCTGTCGTAACATGCGGAGGCCTGGGCTGCTGTCGCCTGCGCACACGCTGAGGAAGCTAGTGTCGAGGCCCCATTGCTCCCATATCGGGCTGCCCTTGTGTATCTGCGTTGTGCTGTGGACGTCGTTTGACGACGAGTTCTCATCTTTGAAGAGAGGAATGGCGGGATCTTTAATGAGCTTGACGAGGGCGAGGCGCAGAAGCTCTCCCAAGAACATGCCTGATACTCGCTTCTCGAACATCTGAATGCCGGGGTTTACTGACTTCTCATCGAGCTCAATATCATAAGGCGTGTTCGGTAGCGTACGGAGGGAGTTGTCGAACGAGCCCCATTCAGTGTTGACGATCATCTCGCCAGTCGACTTGTCGTACTCGCCTGCGTCCTTGCTCTTTGTGAGCTTGGTGACCTTGTTCAGCTTCTCCACATAAGCACCATTAGTTCCAGTTCCAAAAATACCACCGAGCAATGTACCAGTCTTGCCAGGAGATGTGTATGAGCGCGCCATGAGCGTTCCTACTGTGTCATTGACCAACGCAGCGACCTTCACGGGAAGATGTAGCTCGTCAATCTCAGCCTGTAGCAGGGCGCACACGTCTTTGCCGACGGCATCCTGGATATCGAAGCCCTTTGTCCAGCGCATCAACATGCCCTTGTTAATGCCAATCTGTTGTACAGGGAACGAGAAGGTGAAGCCCAGATTGAATATTTCTTCCTGCTCTAGTTTGCCTCCAGTCTCTCTGCGCCGCAGTGTCCCGGCATAGTGTTCCTCGTGGTGCGCCTTCAGGAAGTTCTCAATCTGCTTTGCGAGGAAGGAAAAGAGCTCTTTCGACGTCTTCGCGACCATCAGCTCACGGGGAATGGCGACTTTGCTCTGTGTAAGAGAGAAGGAGGTGTTGCCGTGCAACTGGACGGAGCAGACGCGAAAGTTGGTGCCTCCTAGATCGACAGCCATGTAGAGGCCCTATACTACAGTTAGACCCTGTCGCATATGCTCGTAGTGGGAACGTACCTTCTCCGTGCCATTTGGTACCGCAGTGACGTAGGTAGGGATTTGGCTCAGCTCGGTGCCCTCCTTCTGTAGGCCCTCATCTGCGCGCCGTCAGCGTCCAACCGAGTCTATGTATGTTCCCGCACATACCCATCTCCCGTATGAACTCCTTGACAGCCTTGTTGACAGCATCTGGGCCGAACTCGAACTCTGCGGCGACCCGCTTAGCTTGCTCGGCGAGTGCCATGCTGCGCTCAGGTCTGGTGTTGAAGGTTCCGACGAACTCGACGTGGTGCTCAGGCTTGGGGCAGGTGGCAGGTTCTTCTTGGAAGAGGAGGGGGTTGCGGAGCGTGATGCCTGGCGACGAGACGCGCCAATGCTGGTCTTGGGTGAAGAATTGTAGGACCGCGTGAGGGAAGTGGGGTGCAAAGAACTGGGCAACAAGCGCTAGTAGCACAACGACGACGCTGACGGTCGTATGAGGTGCAAGAGGGGATCGAGCAGGTTCACGCCGGCGAGGAGTCGAATTGGGCGGACGGGTAGCTTTAATTGGGCTCCTTGGGCTTGCAGACGAACTGCTGTTCCGCGCCGTGGGTTCGTCGACCATCACCTGCCCCGCTTTGTTCGTGTGAGACGAGCCTATGACGGTGGAGGGGCCCAAGCATTCAGTAACCATGCTCCCACAGGGACGACATGCAATGCAAGTCAACGCGTTAAGTACGGGCCGAGAAGGGTGCCAATTGGGCGCACCGCTCTCCTTTAAAGGTAGGTGCTCGCACTGCCTGCGCTAGCGGAATTGAAACGAGGGGCTCTCAAACATCGTGAAGCGGCCGTCAATCCTTTGCCCATCTGGGCGCCTCACGCTACGTAGGCGGCTGGTTTCCCCGGAATTTGACAGACCACATGACCTGACTCGTAAGTAAATTAAACGATCATACGACGATTGAGGCTCCAACACGTGAAGAATTGGGGGTGAAAGGAACGTCTTGCTTTTGTTGCTCGTCCAACTATATATGCTCGCTATCAATCTCTCTCGCAGCTCGCAGCTCGCAGCTGATTCCTGCTACATCTCGCCAGCAGCCCGCTTTTCATCATGTCTAAGAGATAAAGAATAGTATACACTAGGTCGGTCAAATGCAACACTGAGAACAAATGCCTCAGTGGCGGAGAGATGGATGCCCAAAAGCCAAAAAAACCTGTGCATGTATCGAAAACTCCTAATTGGAACAGAAACCCAACCTCACGGAGCAGCCCATGCAAGAAAACATGATTAGCGGGCGCCAGTGCGAAGAAAGGAAGCGGCGTCGCCAAGACGTCTACAGTATGTACGATAGAGACAAAAAGAAACCTGAAGCAACAATCCCGCGCAAGGATTTGGATGTGTACGTGCAAGTGTCCCCCCGAGCCAAATTCTAATATTCGTCATTAAAGAATCCGCCACGAGCCCCAAACAAGCCCCTGGCTGTTCATAAAGCCTCCCCCACCCCGGTGTCGAGGGTCGGTGGAGATAATCCGGTGCGTATGCGTGTTGCAGAAGAGAAGTCGAGTAGGGAGAGACGCCGTAGGTGCTCGCTAGATGCCGATGAGCAGCACAGGAGAAAAATGTGTCGATGGAGGAGCGAGTAGCTTCCCACATAGTAGATGAATTCGCCAATGTATCGCCAATGTGTCGCCGAGGAGAAGACAATGTCCATGCAAATGCCAACATACTCCCAAGTTGATGGACCCAGATGTGATTCAGATAGAATCTCGCCATTAACGGACGCCGAGTGGAGGACGAGGTCCTAGGCTACTCTGGCTGCTATGCGCAGAGTTCTCGGAATCTATATGCCCCGAGCTACCACTAGCAGAAGCGCTTCCAGTCAGACTGCGAACTTGAGGACGAGACTTGGGCGGGTAAAGATTGCTCACCCCAGCTTGTTGTTCAACTTGTTGCGGTGCCACTGCATTGCCCATACCAGGAGGGTGTCGTGGAACAGGCTGTCTCATGCCAGGAGGCGACGGTCTCCCATTCGGAGGCATACCATTCGGGGGCATGCCGTTGGGAGCATAACCGTTTGGCGGAGAAGGCCGACCGATGGGCCGCGGACCCGGGCTGAGAGGGTTGCCAGGCGACTGGCTTGTTCGACGGGGATTTGGCGGATACGCGCCGTAATTGCCACCCATTTGAAGCTCATCTAGACGAGATGCGGTTAGTGAGTTGGTTCTTGATTGTGCACCCATGGTGCCACGATCAACATCTCCGTAGCGGTTTGATGAGTAGCCCATGAGAGGATTGTTCATGATAGAATCGTGAAGCCCCGGTACGTCCGCCATCATCCGAGCACTACTCCGATTCTTGTTCATTCCAGGACGCGCGAATGGATTTCTCGACCGTCCATTTGGCCCAGGAGCAAAGTTCTCCGGATTCTTGCGCATTTGGCTAGCGCTGGGCATTTTGCGATTGCGACGCGATGTCACGCTCATCATGTCAAAATTGTCAGGATCAATCATGGGTCCAGGCCCGCGACCTCCCATCGGATCAAAGTAGTCATCGCCATCGTCGTCATCGTCGTCGAAACCACCAATTGAGGGAGGTGGCGGAGGTCGACCTCGGCCAGGACCGCCAGGACCACGTCGCATGCTCAGCTCCTGCTCCCTGAGCTGCAACTCCCTCTGCCTCAACATCAACTCCCTTTCTCGAATCGAGAGATTTGTGGATGAGTTCCCAGCACTCTCATAGGGACCACCATTAGGAGCTCCATCTTCGACCATATTATCATAGTGCATCAGATGCGAAAACTCCTCCAAGGTGTTGTCCTCCAAGGAAGGACGTCGCTGACCGTTAGGAGCTCCGTTCATTCTTGGTGGGTAACCGTTCATGGGACCTTGAGGGGGCCCACGGCGCATCATCGGAGGAGCACCATTGATAGAAGGGGCACGACTTCCTGGACGGGGACCACCCTTCATTGGGCCGTTGCCATTCATTACGGGTCCTGGTCCGGCTTGGGGGGGAGGTCCTCGCGGCAGAGGAGCCGAGGAGAGTCTGGGAGGAGGTGGTGGCTGCATACCATTCTGGGGGGAAGGTGTTGGTGGGGCGACTGGGCGGGTTCGGTTGACTATATTGAGGTGATGAAGAGTGGCGTAAAGTGTCTCGATGCGAGGGACAGAGACACCACTTTCCTGTGCCAGCTTCAGAGGAGATCCGAGATATGTCTCAATCTCCATGGGTCGCTTGGCCTCGAAATCCATCCACATGGTGCTGTTGGTCTCTTGTGGTCGAGTCATTTGTTGTAGTGTAGTCTCCCGGAAGTCAGCGGGAAAGACGCAGTCCTGGGCTTTGGCGATAGCGAGGAGCTCGTCGAGTACGCCCGTGATGAGAGCGCGTACGCCAACCTTTTCCATTAATTCGGCATGGTTGGGTGTTTCAAAGATGATGCTGGCTGGATGGAAAGCAATTGGACTGCAACATGTTAGCGAAGAACGAGCAAATGCGATGATGAATGTCGTACCCTATCATGCGTTCGTACTGCTGTTGTCGTATGTTTTGCGAGACCTTGCAGTCAACCTGCCCTGAGCTCAACGTCATGGCTAAAGCTTCAGCCATATCTGACTGAATCTGTACAGGAATGGCGGCATTCTTGTTAGCAGGTCCGACCCAGATGTCTGTTGCGCCTTTGTGCTCGAACTCGCTGGCTCCAAGTTGTGAAATCTCTGCCCCAGATACTAATGAGAGGACGACGTTCGTGGGAAAGCGCTGTTCCAGATATGATTCGACACCCAGACTATGTGTGGTGTTCATAAGGATGCATGTATGCTGAGGTGAGACGACCGACTCGATGATGTTGGCGATATCGTATACATCTGGGAGGGCTTTGACGCAAAGAAGGACGTAGTCAAAAGGCTGTTTGGAAGAATGGGCAGCATCTTCGGGGGTTCGGACAACTATAGACTGTGTGAGGAGTCATGAACCTAAGTAATAGAATTGTAGACGTACCAGCATACGGCTTGAACCGCTCATTTCCGTAGAGCGCAGACCTAAACTGTTGTTAGTTATCGTATTGAGTAGTTCAAGTTCAACGACCTACTTGAAAGATATGCCGTATTGGGCAACGCTGTCGTATCCCGACTTCCATACGAGCGTGACGTCGCAGGCATTTGTGGCCTGGAGCCGCCACGATAAGAACGCTGACACTGCATTTCCACCCACTGTTGGCAGTCAGCAATTATTCTCACGACAGATGACGTGGATAAGCAGTTTGACGAATGGGCGATGCAGCTCTTGGCTGGCTGCACCCATCGTCAACAAGCGGAGTGCTTGTACGAGGATCATGATCATGGCCCTCGATTGTGGTGCAACTGCTCATGGCGGGATGACGCACCTGACAGAATCCGTAATCTGGGTACGGCCGGAGCCATATCGGGGGCTGGTATGGTGGTGGGTCGGCGGTGGTGGTGAGGATCAGGCGGCGGAGTGACGGGCCAAAAAGTTGGCGAAGGGTGCCGCGCTGCGCGAAGGCGATTGCGGGACTACAGGACGGGCAGCAACAGGTGAATTATCGATTAAGATAGTAGCGGAAACGAGCGTGCGGAGGCCGAGAGATAGTTCAGCAGGGCGACATGAAACAAATCGTTAAAAGAGAGAGGCGTGGGTGGGAGGAAAGACACGACAGGGTCGTAACGGTCGCGAAGGTGGAGGCCGGGAAGCTGCCACGACGAATGGGAGCGCGTGGGAAGGAGCGCACAGCTGAGCGCAGGTTCCACAACAGAGAGTTTGGCAAAGCGAGCGGACGCTGGCAACGAGCGAGGGCGGGAGGAGACAGAGCTGGGGGAGAGGGACAAAGGACGGGAATTGAGCAGGCGGAGCAGAGGCGGAGGAGAGAGAGCGCACTGAGGAGTCGCGGGTTGATGCGCTGCCAGCCAGAGCTTGCTTGATATCCCGTTCACCACCTACTGGGGCGCCGCTAGAATGCATTAGGAGGCAGGGCCTGCACTTATCGCTGCCAGACGCCAAACTCATCGATGCACTGATTATTATGATTATGGCGGGGCCGTGCTCGCCGTCGTCATTGTTTTCTGGCTCTCGCAATACAGTGCAGGTACATGGGTGCTGCGCTGCACTGCACACCGCACCTCAGCTGGTGCACGCAGCGTGTCGAGCCGCCATGTCAGGCCGCTGTCAACTGCGTCGCCGCAAGCAAAAAAAAAAATATTGCCGCCAGCTCGACGGGGCCGCGCCAGAGAGACAGAGTGAAAACGACTGCAAGCGCGGCGCCCCCGGCCAGCATGGAGATCCGCAATCGCCATTTGGGCGGGCCCACATGCAGTGAGGAGGATCCGCCCTGGTCGCCTATCACGAGTATGAAGACGACGGCGCTCTTGACCAACACTGCGGCTACTGCAGCGCCTCGCGGATTGTGCCGTGCACATGTCCTCGCTCGAATACTGTACAGTACTTCCCCTACACGACGTGTCTCGACCGCGTGTGCCCGTCCGGCTCTCCTGCGTCCTGGATGCTGCTCCTCGAGCACCAGCGCGAACCCAACAGGCTGTTAGCAGCCAATTAAAATAATCGTCACGGCAGCTCCACGCGTCTGACGTAGACGTTCGCCTAACCACGGCCAAGGCCATTCCCAACGCCATCTCACCATCGTGCTGGGGGCCGTGCAACCGCTGTCTGGTCCGTATTCTTGGACGAGGGCTCAACGGCAGCCTGAAAATCCCCCAAAAGGGGCTGGGTCTGTCCGAGTTAGAGCCCGGCACAAGGCGGTGGTAATTTCGCGGCCCTGGCACCCTCCCAGGCACTGCCAGACTCTCGCAACGGCTGCGATAACCCCATCAACGCGCCATCAGCGCCGCGAGTGGGCCCCTTTTTCGGTTTTTGCGAGTAAGCTCAACTGCAAGCTCGCCGCGAAGAGCGGGAGCATCGCCCGCCACGCCTACGCAGCGAATCGACGTCAATCTAGAGCTGCACCCGAACCGCGGTTCCCAGCCAACAACATCAGACGATGGCGGCGGCGGACATATCGGCTTCATATACAAGCACGACAGCAGCCAAGCCCTAGAGCTGGTCCAGGTCTGAGGTTGAGAGACCCATCAATCTGCATAGTAATATTTGCTGCTGCTATTGTTGCCACTTATCTCTTCCGCCGCCCTGCAACACATCAGCCACGCAATTCATCGATTGCGGCGATCCACCCTGCTTGCTTGCGCTCTGTGCACTTGAACATCGATCAATTCCTGACCGGGAAGTCTTGCCAAGACCTGCGCCAGCTCCATAGTAAATGTACATTGTTGTTTCAGATGCTCCCAGTCTGCGTCTTCCTTCTGCAAGCGGGAGGCTCGCTCTTGCGCCGTCTCTCCTGGTCCCACACCGATCGAGATCCTGCGTCGCTCCTTCCCATTACCACAGTAGACAGATGCAGCTTCAACTCTCGCCTCACCTCACAGCCTGACACAACTTCATACTGTCTTTGATACTCCGTTTGATATATTCCAATCGTCATGCAGCTTCAGCCCATGCTACGCGAACCATGCCAAGGCCATTTACTGATCAGAGTGAAACTCACCCAACAGTAGAGCACCGCAGAGCACCGCATTCATGCCCACATAATGCCGACGGGTACCTAACGAACAACGCAATTGATACCGTGGACAGCGGGAGCCATCGAGCCAAACACGTCGAATGCAAGCTTCGTCCCGCAATATATGGGCACGAATCAGCTTGAACAATTGCAACTTCCGGGGAGAGGCGAGGGTGTCGCTTCGTTGTCCAACCCCTTCGAGGTGAACCCCCGAGAGGATTCGTGTATCCGGAAGGCCCTTCGTTATGAGAGCTTCAACACGGCTGCCCGTTTGATATTGAGCTCTGCTATATACAAGGTACATGTTTCACTCGCCTCCACGGAGCTCGTACGCGCCAACAGTTCCATCGATGTTTGTGCAATAGGATAAAGCGCCGCATGGGAAATGAAAGATGCGGGTTTCCCAGGTCTGATCTCCAATCTCCAACCCTTACCCAAGCAACTCGGGCTTCAAGTCGTATATGGAACCCGTAGCGAGAGATGTGCGCCTTTGCATTTGCCCCAGACAAAAATAGAACGCCTCGGAAGCACTGCACATCTCTGCACATCTATCCTCAAACCTACGCGACAGAGGCAACAAAGCTTGCCACGTCGACAACCGTCTAAGCGCCTTCACCGACTCTCATACTAGAATTGCCACTGCAGTATCGAAACCACAATTCTCAGTCCTACTTTGATTCTCATCAAATGAATATACTTCGTGGCTCTAGGCCATCCAACAACCCATACCCGTGTCTCATTCTGTCGAACTTCACTAACCGCATCTGCTCACCAACCTCGTGCTCATGAGCGCCCCCACCGAAGCGAGGAACCTTCTGTCTCGTACCGTCCCTGACATGTGGCGCTAGCTACCGCTGCCCCGGCAATTTCAACAGTCTGCCGAAGCAGGCATGGCTCTGCCGTCGTCGATCTCACATCATGGCCGCTTTTTGTTCCCAAAGGGGAATTATCAATTTTGACAGCACGATAAAGCTCGACTCATGGAAGGCGGTCCAGGTTTTGGCCCATGCGCACAAAAGTTCAGAATACAATCGAGATACGGCGCAAGTATCTAACCGCGAGTCCGGTTCTTGTTTCCTGTGAGCAATCGCTGACCGGTACCACGTAACCCCAGATCTTCTTGCTCACCGGGTAAACCCAGCGTAATAATTGCCTCCTATTAACCTGCTATCATCACCAGCATCTGCATCCCGACTTTTATCTTAGCCTTTACCAATCGCCTGCATCCGAAGCGTTCCGCGGCCTTCATCGCTTGTTCGGTACTTAACGCACCCGGGGGCGCGAACGCGAACGCGCGCGCCTTTTTCTCTCCGAGGCTTTCGACCCTAGACACTGCTTCTGACATCCAACGTCTTTCTCATCTTAGCTACAGGCTAACAGCTGCAGGTACCAAACCTCTGCTGCTCAAGCGAGATTGGGCTGTGGAGAATGTTTTGTCTTGGAAGTTGTGGTTTCTCTGTAATGTCGCATCAAATATAGCAACGAGCAGGCATGCTGCCAACTTTTTTGTTGCTTCAGTCTGCAGTTTTTTCCATTGCTTTCCACGCGGCGTAGCTTTGAGCAACTATCTCAATCACCGTACGTCCTGCTTACTCGGTCGCTCGCCACCGTGCCTAGATGGGATATCACTCCACCAGGTATCATGCATCTGCCAGATGCAACGGTCCGGAAAGCCTCAACCGTATTCTCTGATGCGGCGTACTTGTACCTCCATCTATACGCGTATATGTGCCGGTGGAGAAATTGCCGGTGTCTCCGAGTCAGGGGTAATTGTACAAAAAGATAACGGTTCGCACGTGCTGCGGTAAGAGGGACGCTTAGGTGCTAGCGCTCTTGGGGACTCATTCCTTACTTAAATCTTTACATGCACTTCACCTGAGTGTTCATTGCCTATATACCACCAATAGGAGAAGATGGTGGCTACCTGCATCAAAAGTATCTGTTCAACTTCCTGTTTTTCTTAGTGTGATAGCGCAACTATTTACCACGTTACTTTGAACTCTAGATTAGACAACGTCTATCTCTAGTTGGTGACAACTCACGGTGTTGAGAAGGACGATAGGTAACCTGACTTGAAGTAATTCGGATCATATACACAAGTCCATATCTACTGTTCCATGTTCTCGAATGTTTGCCTCAACCTTGCTCCGCCACAGTCCCGGCTCATCTTCGAGCTCTCATTTCTGGTGTGCAATCACCTCAGACCCAGTATCTAGCTTCCAAATCATTGTGTACATGAATCAATATACTCTTCCATAGCAGCAGCGGAAAGAGGGCAACTCGCTCTACTGCTGTAGAGTCGAAGAGAACATCAAAACCCGAAGTTCTATTATCGCGCGGTCACTAACGTCCTGAGCATGTATATCCAGATATGAGTCTTGTATCTACAAAGAGAATACTCTATTGACGAAGGGCTATGTGGCAGTAGCTGGTGAATGTAGCCATTGCCAGCGTACTTATGGCACATGACCTAGCTAGGTAGTAAATCCTTTATTTGTCAGACGCACTACTATTCCTTGCCTTGTATTGCTTCATGGTAGTTGTCACTTCTTTGCATCGGAAGCACTTGGTGGAAATTGATGCATGTTGCTGTCTGAATGAATGCTTGTATTGCGCTGTAATCTATATATCTGTAGGGGTATTGTTTCGTTGGTTTGTAGTGGGAGTATTTGATTATGTGTATCTACAGTTGAAAAGAGTCAGTTGGCATTCGTATACTACGTCGTTGGTTATAGCTCACCACCATCTGGGAGTAGACTCCACTCTAGGCAGGAAATAAGAGAGGCAAGACCTTCGGCTGCCTATTCCGACGGCTTCATGCCCTGATTATCTTCGACGTCGAGATTGATGCCATTCCGTTGAAACAACGGCTTGACTATGGCGACGTAACTGCGCACTGTCGCATACGACAGTGCAGGTTGTCCGAAATTATCCTCCCGATTGACATCAACTATGTTCGTCTCAAGTAATAGCTGAACTACAGCCTCCTTCTACTTCCACCTCCTGCGAATGACAATGGTCAGCCTATATCAATGTCGATCCCGTCTGCCTCAAGCACTTCAAGCACTGTCTTGGCCATAGCCACATTCAGACTGAATGCTGTTGCTGCATGTATGGCGGTGGTCGTCCATAATCGTCAATTCGTCTTGACTTCCAAGGTAGTGACCGTTGGTCCCTTTCCCTTGCCCATTAAATGACACAACGGCGTTCGTCTACAATTGTCCTCCAAACTGTCGTCGGCCTTGTCCGCCTCGCGTAACAGTTTCGCTACCGTCTTTTTCCCAAATCGCGTTGCATATACAAGCGGCGGTCGTCCATAGTTATCCGGCAGGTTAACATTGGCCTTGCCCACCTCAAGCAACAGTTTGACTACTGACATTTGCCCGTAACATGCTGCATACGACAGGGGTGTTCGTCCAAAATTATCTCGCTGGTCGACGTCGGCCTCGCCCGCCTCAAGCAACGTCTTGACTACTCCTATATTCCCGGAACTCGCTGCATATGACAGTAATGCCCGGCCATGTATATCCCGCCGATCGACGTCGACGCCGCCCGCTCTAAGCAGCAGATTCACTATTTTACTATTCCTGGAATGTTCTGCGTATAAAAGCGGCGTTTGCCCATCGTTATCCGGCAGATCGAGGTCGGCGTTGCCCACATTAAGCAAAAGCTTAATTACTACGCTGTTCCCGTGATATGCAGCATATGACAGCGGCGTACGTCCTTTGTCATCTCTTGAATTAACGTTGACTTCGCCTGTCTCTAGCAGGAGCTTGACTATGGCGAAGAATCCCTTCATAGCAGCATAAGTCAACGGAGTGCGCCCATCAGCGTCCGTTGCATCTGGCAATACATCTCTTGTCTGGAGAGCAAGAGAGAATAGTACATCGTCGCCAAACTCGGCTAAGTGTGAGAGGACAGTTCTTCTATGTGTGAACTTAAAGGAACGGCAAGGCAATGTCAACGCGTGTGTTCCGTAACGAAGATGACTCCGTAGATTGTGAAGCCAGCTTTTTGGAGGGTGCTTGGTTGCGTGAATTTCTACAAACATCCGAACAGCTTCCTCGCTTGCGGTGCAAAGGGCTGCGAAAAGGGGAGTTCCATAACGTTCCATTTCCACGTTCAAGTACATTAAATTGGAGGGATGTATCCTGATGAGGTTTGAGGCGTTACAATGTGCCAGCACGTACAGAAGGCTCACATCTGGTGTATATGTCTTTTCTGTGCCCTTCAAAATGTTGGCCAGCCTAACCCAATTTGCAAGCGGGAAATACTCTAGAAACTGGGCTTGATTAATACTGCCTCTTTCTGCTAAATCGGCATGGTAAAAGATATTCCTTATGGCATACTCCATGAAAGGAAATGAGTCGGCAGCCATTGCATAGACCGTCGCGGTGTTTTTTCTAGAGCCGTGGGGAAACTCTTGTTTAAACCGAGTTGCTCTAGATCATTAGGCTCCAGATATCGCAAGCAGCAATGTTTCAACTGCTCGTGGCTTTGGGCTTCAAAACTCCGGCAATGGTCAGGCCAAATGCTCTCGAGATAGTTTTCCTTCAGGAGAAAATCCTTCACTGATTCGTGGATGAACTGCACCCTTGGGGCTGGGAATGTTGTAATCTCAGCGAGACCCTTCGAGGAATTCAGAATGAATCGCTCGATTGCATCCATTGGGACTTCAGTAGTGTTCCATTTCGACTGCATCTCAGGCGCTACCCCAGAGAGAATAGCGAAGTATAACTGCTCTGGTCTCAAAGGGTGTCTAGCGAAAAGCACCCACTGGATGCAGAGGACCAGTTCATCTTCATGATCAGAGTCACGTGTCAAAATGTTACGAAACAGTTCGTGAAGGTCGCTCGGGATACCCTGTAATGTCCTCCGGAGTGCAAAGAGCCGACCGCTATCGTACTGCTTGTTTAACATTCCTACAACAAGAACGACCCATATGAATATTCCGGCGGCTTTTTGTTGGAGTTCGATTCTGATCTGCTGCGCGGTTGTACTTTGGCCAATCTTTAATTCGCTTCTCAAATAGCTAGCAATGTCCTGGCTATGTCCTTCTTGCCCCTCTAGAGTGATAACTAGACCTTTCTGAATAGTAATATGAGGGTAGTGTCTGCTAGAGAAACAGACTTGGAATCGAACGCTAGACGATGTACTGAGCTCGCTAAGGTGTTCGAAGAAAGAGATCATATCCCGGACTTGGTATTCCTCGCATTCGTCTAGGGCATCGATAAAGCAGACGACAGAAGAGTATCCAAGTTTCAGGACAGCCTGTCTCAGCATCGTTTTCAGTGCTTCGGCTTTCCATTGGTGATTTGCACCGATGCTGTAAGCTGAGACACCGAGAGAGTCGGAGACGGTCTGGAGCACCGGAAATTGTTCAACGATCTGTAGAAGTAGTGACCGATATAATCCAACTGTGGACTTCTCCATATCCTTGCCTTGCGCATTGAAGAAGAAGGAGATTACAACCCGATCCATCATCGTAGCTTGAGCGTCGGCAAGGGCAAACTTCATCAATGTTGATTTTCCCGTTCCGGGCTTTCCTTTAATCCACAAGAAGCCATGGTGCTCATGTCGTTGGTTCTCATCAAGCCAATCATGATATTCGGTTTTATGGAGGATCCATTTGCACGTCTTGGAATGCGCATCTTTGATGGTCATTTGGCGTGCGTCGATTTGCTCAAACCGCAAGAAGTCTAACAACTTTCGACGTTGCTTGTCGTCTATCGGTAGGAGCCTTCTTTTTGAAGGCTTTGGAATTCTTTTTTCAAGTCGCCTCAATGCGTTCTTCCGGCCTTCGCCATAAAGAAGTGGTATGTAGACTTCGAAGATACCTAGTAAACAATACGCCTCGTCCTCCTCACGGGTTGTTTCACGTTTCGATGCCCAGGACATGCGCTCAGTGACGCTAAAATTAGATAATGCTGTTCCCTCAAGAGCTTGGATGGAAATACCGGTAATACTATGAAGGGTTTGCTGTAGAGAATGCTTATTGCCAAGAAGCTGTCCTTCGTGGGAAAAGAACTCAACTGATGCCGGGGCAATAAGTTCCTGAAGTGTCCAGCCTCGCGTGAACCATCTGCTCTTCTCAAATGCTGGTTCCCATCCCGGTGTATTATTGGTCCCACTGTATGTGACGTCCGATAGATATACGTAACACCTGCTTGCCCTCTGATACCACTGAAACATAGAATTAATTGCTTCAGTAAGCTCTTGACTGCTCGATTTATCGATACAGCAGGTATCGACCCAGAAATATCGTAGTCCATCGCGAGCAGCTTGCTTACCGCAGAAAATCAGCTTGCGATAGCCTGTCTTGTTCTTGCCCCTTCCTATCACTTCTGTCAAGTCCTTGAAGTTAACCTCTTCGTTGTCTGCCCCCCATGTATGCGAAAGAATCGCGTATAGAGGGAGATCTTTGTGATATTCGACCAGGCTGAACTCATCGTCACCTTGGAGCTGCAAGAGACGCATGAAGGGTAGATAGCCAACGGGCTAAGCAACGATCATAGGAAAAACTGTAAGCAAGACATGCATTAGTCGTGCACTCGAGGAAGCGTGCAGAAATAGAAGGATGGCATTGCAGGGTGAAGTTCAAGAAGAGTCTGTCAAGGCGGCAACACTGAGGCTGAGCCAACCTCGATGTCACGGGGCAAGATATGCGTGCTTAGTAACCTACTTCGACCAGTATTCGGGTTGCTAACAAGAGGGACGAGCAGTCGACCCGCCCCGACCACAAGGCTGTTGGCTCATGCTGTGATAGCGTACTGTGATAGAGAAGTATTTCATCAAGCTATGACATGGTACATCCTGCATATACGCATTGTTAGGACACGGGTGTAATAGTGCTTAAGAAGGAGACTTTCGTAGGGACTGCGTGCCAATTTTAATTGTTCCATCCCAGTACGCTGCCAATGAACTAGAGTACAGAATCATCATTATGAAACCCAACCCACCGACGCCGTGCTCACATTTTCCCGTGCAAAGCGGGACTACCCGCCGGAGAGTAGATCTCGAAGACGTTGGCGACTTTTGTGTGCAATAATGACCTCATCTGTCATGCACGACGACAACCACGATGCGTCCGTTGAGGTCGCTTAGTTGTCCATGTAGGTGGCAGAGTTGATGCCGTCCTCAGGGAACTCAGGAAGCGAGACCTGGAAGCGCTCCTCAATAGACTTGAGCACGGCCTCATCTTCGGGGCTGCTAACGAAAGAGATACTGAGACCCTTGGTACCGAAACGACCGGCACGACCGACACGATGGAGGTACGCGTCAGCCTTGTCGGGCATGTCGTAGTTGATGGCGACGTTGATGCGCTCCACGTCGATACCGCGGCCGAAGATGTCGGTGGAAACGCAGATACGGGTCTGGAACTCTTTGAACTCCTTGTAACGCTTGATACTGAGAAAAAAAAATCAGCATTGACTTGTCATACTAGAAAGATTCAATGCACATACCGCTCTTCTTGGCCGATACCAGAATGCACTGCTGTGCTGGGGAAGTTGCATTCGCGAAGAAGCTTGTCTAGCTCGGTACAGCGAAGGGTCGAACGGACAAAGATAATGACCTGGTTGAACTCGAGGCTGTCGAGCAAATCGTTGAGCTTTCGATTCTTCTCGCGCTCATCAAGCTTCATATAGTACTGCTGCAGACCGTGCAGCGTCAGCTTCTTCTCGTCATCGACATAGATTTCCAATGGGTTCTGCATGAACTTCTTGCAGACTAGTCGAATCTCCTTGGCTAGGGTGGCCGAAAACATCATCACCTGCTTGTGCGATGGTGTGGCTCGGAAGATAGACTGAACGTCATTACGCATGTCTTGATAGAGGTTAGAATGTGTCTGAATATGGCCGATGGTTATACTGACCAGGCTGGTCCAACATCTTGTCGCATTCATCCAGGACAAAGTGCTTCAGGTTGGCAAGGCGAAGATGCCTGTCGCGGACGAGTGCGTTGATACGACCAGGCGTTCCGACAATGATGTGGGGGTGCGTCTCCTTGTTGCTCAGAAGCTCGATGTCCTTCTGCACGGGTGTACCGCCGTAGAAAACGCCGACTTTCACATCGGGCAAGAACTTAGCGAATCGGTTGTACTCGTTGCGGATCTGGTAGGCCAATTCACGAGTGTGGCACATGACTAGGATCGTCGCGACGCCAGGTTCGGGCTTCTCATCCATTTGCTGCAGGGTCGCGAGGACGAAGACAGCCGTCTTTCCGAGGCCGGACTTGGCCTGGCAGAGGACATCGTTACCGAGGATGGCCTGAGGGATGGTAACTTGCTGGACTGTAGGGCACAAAGTATGTCAGAAAGGGTCTTTAAAGCGGTCGAAACGAAGCGTAAGGGGGCGAAGCGTCCGTCCATCTTGCGTTGTCGAGGTCCTCCATCTAATGCGCGAGCCGATCTGTCTATCCTCCTCACATCCTAGAACAGAGCCATCTCTTGTATGCCACAAAGGCTCGCATCCGCTAAATCAGTCCTATAGGACTGCCGAAGTGAAATGATCAAGAGCCACTAGGTATCTTTCCAAATGCAACCGGTGCAACCGCGTTCACATACTGTACTCGATTCTATGCTCGTGCGTAGCGGAAGGCACTGGGTCCCTCGCCACTCTTGCCCGTGTACAGATAGACCATGGCCGCAAAACAGATACCGCTCGTTGCGCAGATAGATGGACGGACGCTTTGTAGGTGGAAAAGGCTGAGGGGAATAATTAGACTAACCCTCGGAAGGATGTTCGAAGCCACAGTCCGTGATCGCTCGCACGAGCTCGTCCTTTAGCAAGAAGTCGCGGAAACCGGTCGAGTGAATGCCGACGTAGCTGCCCTTCTTGTCGCCTGCAGCGTCGCCAGCAGTTAGGCCGCCCTTGGTCGCGGCTGCGCTGCCATTTGCGGGCGCCTCCGTTGGCTGGATCTCCTCGTCGGAGTAGTCAATGAGATCCTCCTCGTGAGACATGATGAATTAGATGCCGAAAGTGAGGGTGAAGGTGTTGTTGAGTCGGTGATTGCGCGTGTCGCAAGCAAGGCTACCAAACAAGGCGACGTAGCAGTTATGCCGGAGGGCGATATTCTAAGGCCTAGGACTACGAAGAGAAGAAGATCAGCGGGAATTTCACAGAAGAACAGTTGCGCGACAAGTGTGAAGCTGCTGCTGTCGTCGCTGGTTGGTGTGTTGTTGGAGGGGAAAAGGCGCGGGCGGTGATGTCGAGGCAAAAAGCTCGGGGCACCTGCATTCGCGCTAAACGCAAACGGGCCGTTCTGTCCGTGCGCGTACCTCTGATTCACAGCGAAGTGTCTGAGTGCAAGTCGCTCAGCTATCTCAACAGTCTAAGACCGTTTACCAGGGGATTTGTCTTGGATAGGAAGCCTTCGGCTGGTTTTCCAATTCTATTGCAGGGTTTTGACACCGCACGTGGCTGATACCGAACAAAATTGTGCTTTCCTTTCACATCCTTTGTATCATTCGACACAAGCTCGGCATCATGAGCAAATCCAAAGCTCCAAAGCCCAAAGGTGTCCCAAACAAGCACCTGCACGCCCGGACTACTTTCCTCTACCAGGCTGCCACATACCTAACCTTGCAACATGTTGTGGACGAGTCCAAGCCCTGTCTCATGTCTGTTGATAAGACAGCGCAGTCAAAGGAGCCTCAGGAGGGTGTTCAAACCGACAAACCTTCGCCTCTCGCTCTTCAGCTTGGCTCTGACCTCCAGCAAGTGTCACGAAAGGGACAGCTGCGGCTCTCTGTCGACTTGAAGCGCTCCATGTGCAAGAGCTGTAACGCCATTCTCGTCCCAGGATGCACTGCGACTCAGCTTGTCGAAAACAGGAGTAAAGATGGCAAGAAACCATGGGCAGACATCCTGATACTCGAGTGCAAACTCTGTGGCGGCACGAAGAGGTTTCCTATCGGGGCCAAGAAACAACTGAAGCGATCCAAGCGGAAAGCTGCTCCGAAGGACACTATGTCGGTCACTGGCTCAGACGACGCCCCACAGTCAGACTCGGCGTTTCTCACTGGCACTGAACAGAGTTCTGCTATGGGTTGAGAGGTGATGAACAACACAACTTGCTTCCCATGGCCAGGGTCCAGTTCCGATTCCAGGAAGCCGGTAGCGGCATCCAGATATGATGAAGTTGTCTGACAGTACAATCCTGTCGCTTCGAACAGTTCTGGACCAATCATCGAATAAGATCAATCGAAGCGAGGACATCTCACACAGTCGTACTTCGAGTGGTTCTGTAAGCCGACCGGTTCCTCAATGGAGTTTCTGAAATATAACTGTTCGCTTTCTACCAACCCGCTCTCGCCAACCCACACCTTAATTGAATTTCGGTTCCACTCATGGATAGGCCTTGATATCAGTAAAGACATGAGCCCTTGAAGTTGTGGCGGCCATTGGAAGAAGTTTTAAGAGGTTGTTACAGCTCTTTTGTGCTATCTGCGCCAACACCAAACATGGCTCATCCCGCGTCCCGTGCTGATAAGCACGTTGAAGCATTGCACAATCACGAGAATTGAGCTGAATTTGGCGCGTGTATTCAATTGTAAGAAGTAGCTGGGAGAACCTGTGGGGAGCCTGATCAGGACAATCTTGGAACGATCGCAATACGGAGGAATATATAGGACGGATGCTTAAAGTCAACAAACTGAGCCACAAGGAGTTCATAAACTGAAAGTGATTCATATACATATATAAGTTATAAACCCCTTCGTGAGGTTCGAGTGTTCAAGAGATGTGACATCACCACGAGCCAAGCAGCACCCCGACCCGATTAGCCGCTAGCCTGATCCTTCGCCATCTTGACATTCAACCTCACCAAATGTGTCGCGTGTCACGCACATGTCCCACTCATCCCTTGACAGCCTATCACCGATACCATGTTTTCCCTCTTTCTCCTATTCCTCCACATGATCTTAGTGACTTCGGAGTGGACGAACCCCAAAGACGCCCTAGTCAGCCCGCGAGGTAAGAAAGTGTGTATGCAGCAATGCGGTACTTCTGAGCTGAAGTGTCCTGAAGCATTTGTATGTCATCCTGGTCTATGGTTATGTAATAAGAACTGACGATACAGTAGTGGCCTGAACAGAGCAACTTCTGCTACCGCTGCTGTTCAACATGGGGCGAAACAGTCATCAAGATTGAATGCCATGATAATAAGACGAGGCAGGGGATTCCGGGTCAAGGAAAGAAAGAGAATGGAGATGCTTGAGAGTAAGAAAGAATCTTGGATCAGCAAGTCCAAATGATAGGACATTTGGGAATGTACCTTGGTCGACACTCCACCACTACTCTTTTACTAGAAAATGAGGGCGCGATCATGCTGCCTCGGGCTTCTACTCTCGACCTAAATATCTACTTGGATACCATCACAAGCCACTTAAGATTACACGATCCCGTCAGGCTTCCTCAACGCCACTGCTCTGGCACGCAAGAACCGTATGCTGAGGACTAGATCGCCAGAATGCGAGGCCTTTCCTTTGCCCTCGCTAGCTACGTGTTCGTCAGCATCGTCACCGCATGTATCTACGCCGATGCTCCGTTACGCTAGGGCAGTTACTGCTGCACAATGTTCCATTCGGATTGCATGGTGGCGAATTATCTAAGAGCGCTCGTAATCTAATCACCTGATTAGGCCCATTCAGGCAGATAGTTAACGTTGGCCATGAAGGTGCCGTTGGATTGCAGTTCCGAGCCCGATAATTGGGAATTAATAGCTGTGAGCTTTAAGGCAAGATAAGAGTATCGTTGGACGATAGCGTAGACAGTGATTGGGGATGTGGAGATAGAGTTAAGTCGCAAAGACTTATAATGAGGACTCCAGACGGGCATTTCGACCGTTGAGCACGTTGTTGTATACATTGTGGACGAACGCGCGACAACCATGAAATTTAATAGGATGCGTTCTCAAACTTGAGATTTTGTCCGCATAGAACGCTACTCTCTCATTACGTCCACTCTGACTGCTTTATAGCTTGGCTATGCGAAGGTTAAGCGGTTGGATCCAATGCACCTAATCGATCTTGTCCTGCCGCTGCTCTTCGCTCCATATCGGATTTACATAGTATTCGATGAACTTCCAAAAGCATGCAGAGTACTCCTGGACCTACTAAGGCGAAACTGACAGAGAGGCCGAGAAGAGTATACGGGACAGAGAGGACTGACAAGACGTTCTATAGGTTCTTCAGTGGATACGAGAACGAACAAGCTATCCACCCGCCAGTAGCGAAAAAGCATGTATGGAAGTGGAGATGGAAGTCTTACTACTAAATGAGTATCTGTCGATGCTGTACAACCTCAACGTTCACAAAGAGCTGCTTAACTCAAAGAATATGATGATAGGATAGTCAACATAAGGCGCTTTGCATATATCTGGGTCAACCACGCAGCTCCCATGGTGTAGCAACGATCTCTGAGTGGTCCCGGAAGAGTTTCCCCTGCAATCGACACTTTTTCAAGAACTTGCCAGAAGGAGTACTTTGTGCTTCGTAGCCTACCATACATTTCATTTGTTCGGCCATCTCACGCCGGTCCCTGGGACCCGTTGATTCGTTCGGCCTACGCCCTCCGTACTTCCGAATTTTCCGTTTCGAGCGTTTCAGATGATCACGCGTTTACGCGCTAGCCCGATGCGACCGTTCTAGGGTCCAGCGACTTTTCGACACGGAGGTTGGCTTGCCATTGCGCAGGATGGAGCGCATCACGGCACGGGCTGATAACGATTTCAGCATTGTACTATACAGCTCGCTTTGGGTGGCCGCTCTTTCGCTCATTTGGTTCTTCTGTCGAGCAGATCCTGAGGAGCCCGTCAAGTATGTTGTCGAGCCGCCAGCGCAATCCGAGCCTGGATGGAAGGGCGAAGTGCTCGAGAAGCCGTCCTTGAAGGTACCAGTTGACTTGGAGACATCGAGTACCATCCATTGACTCCTCCTAGGTCTCAGGCTCCTCGTTAATCCAATGTTACGCTCCCGCAACCGGTGAAGCTCTCGGCCGCATCAACCCCTCCACACCCGCCTCCATTGACCGCGCAATTGTTAAGGCGCAATCTGCTCAGACACAATGGGCGCTTACAACCTTCCGCCAACGCCGCAAAGTGCTGCGCACGATACTCAAATTTGTCCTCGAGAACCAAGAGACGCTTGCGCGCGTCGCCTGCCTGGACTCGGGCAAGACGATGGTGGACGCGATTTTGGGGGAGATATTGGTGACCGTGGAGAAGTTGAGGTGGATGATTAGACATGGAGAGGAGAGTCTGAAGAGTGAAGGGAGGGCAGGCAACTTGTTGATGATGTATAAGTGGCATGAGGTTGTTTGGGAGCCGTTAGGGGTTGTTGCGGCTTGTGTGAGCTGGAAGTGAGTACTGTGAACCGCTGTGTGAATATGTCCAAGTCTAACTAACGTGCTCCTAGCTATCCAGTGAGATATACGAAGCTTTTGCATGATGCGCTATGTCTGACCTGGTGTAGTTCCACAATCTCATATCTCCCATCATCGCCAGTATCTTCGCCGGCAACGCCATCATCGTCAAAGGCTCCGAAGCAACCGCCTGGTCCTCATCGTACTTCGCCTCAATCGCAACCCGCGCCCTCGAAGCCTGCGGACACTCCCCTGATCTCATCCAGGCTGTCGTCTGCTGGCCCAACGTCGCCGACCACCTTACCTCCCACCCCTCAATCTCGCATATAACGTTCATCGGCTCAAGACCGGTAGCGCACCATGTCTGCGCCTCGGCTGCGAAAGCCTTGACACCAGTGTGCGTGGAGCTGGGTGGAAAGGATCCCGCTATAGTGCTCGATGACCTATCGAACAGCGACTTTAAACGTGTAGCAAGCATCCTTATGCGCGGAACCTTCCAATCTGCAGGCCAGAATTGCATAGGCATCGAACGTGTCATCGCTCTTCCAAAGGTCTACGATCGCCTCATCGATTACCTGACCCCCAAGATCCGTGCCTTGCATCCAGGGTCCATACTAAATGGCTCGTCAGATACACCCATTGACGTAGGTGCCTCAATATCGGACGCCAACTTCGCTGTGCTGGAGGACTTGATCCAAGATGCTGTGCAAAACGGCGCCCGCCTCCTCGCTGGCGGCAAACGCTATTCGCACCCTGACTATCCCAAGGGCCACTACTTCACGCCCACATTCATAGTCGACGTCACACCAGCCATGCGCATCGCACAAACGGAACTCTTCGCACCCGTTTTCCTGCTCATGCGCGCCTCCTCAGTCACAGACGCTATCTCCATTGCAAACAGCACATTGTATGCACTCGGCGCTTCCGTCTACGGCACTTCGACCCGCGATCTCGACCGTGTGGTTCGCGAAGTACACGCCGGCATGGTTGCCGTTAACGACTTTGCCGTTACGTATATGGTGCAACTGCCGTTTGGAGGAAAGAAGGGAAGTGGATATGGCCGGTTTGCAGGGAAGGAAGGCTTGAGGAGTTTGTGCAATCAAAAGAGCATAACGCGTGATCGGTGGCCTTGGGCTGGTATCAAGACTAGTATACCGCCGCCCATGGATATTCCGTTGCAGGGCGAGGGGGCGGCGAAGAAGGCTTTCAACATGGCGCAGGGCATTGTGTGGTTGGGGTATGGAGATTTGCGAGGGAAGGTTAGAGGTTTGAGGGGTGTACTGGGCTTTTGAGATGTCATGGTTGCTAGGTGTCTCGATATATCGCTGGAATGGTGACTAAAAGCTAAGAGTAGCAGTACAAAATCATCTAGATACGCTACTAAGAGGAAAGACTCGCACTACTTCTAGTCTAAAACTCGTTCGAGGTCATATATCTGCATGTTCGTGATAGTGAAAGCAATCATTCTCGTTCCATCCCCACCTACACAGCGTTGTTCTTCGGCGGCTCCGTCGGCGGGCCATCAGGTGTGGTATAGCATCTCGTCATGCCACCATCAACCACGAAATCCGTTCCATTGACAAAGCTGCTTTCATCACTAGCCAAGAAAAGCACTGCTTGAGCTTGCTCGATAGCTTCGCCAAAGCGTCCAGTGGGGAAGTGGACTTCGCGCCTATGACGCTTCGCGGCATCGTCGCCGAGCCAGTCTTGCAGGAGGGGAGTATTCAATGGCGCCGGGCAAAGCGCATTGAACCTGAAGCCCTCACGTGCGTGGACCATGGCTAGCTCTCGGGTCAAGGCTAGGACAGCGCCTTTGCTGGCTGTGTAGGCGAGCTGGGGGGTAGCGCTACCCACGAGGGCTACAACGCTGGCGGTGTTGATGATTGAAGTCTTCTTCTTGCCGTGCTTGCGGAAGCTAAGGACAGCGTGTTTGCTGCCGAACCATACGCCCTTGACGTTGATGGCTTGCGTCAGGTCCCAGATCTTTTCAGGCGTGTCGACGGCGTCGGCGTCGTCAGCGTGCATGATACCTGCGTTGTTGAAAAGTACGTCGACACCGCCCCATGAGTCCAGGTGCTCGATCATGGCCTGAACATCGGATTCCTTGGAAACATCGGTGATTTTGGTCTCAAGCCTTTTGGCATCTGGGACTATCTTCTTAAGCTTGGTAACCGCTTTCTCAAGGGCAGGGCCAGAGATATCGGAAAGCAGGACATTGGCACCTTCTCGCAAGAAAAGGATGGCGGTCTCGAGACCGATGCCACTGGAATATCGTTAGTGAAATGCGATCTCCGGGTGTTGCTAGATGAGTGTAGAGCGGTGATCCATTACTGAACTAAAAATGGAAACTTGACAACGTGAAAACACTATGTAAATGAATAAAATGGCAATGTCTCAGATCTTCCATCTTACAGAAGCATTTTCCGAAGCATTGATGAGTTGCAAAGAACGAAGAGAGACTGATGCAAAGATGGTGGCGTTGTGTGGTGTATACTTACCCAGCGCCGCCTGTGATGATGCAGTTCTTGCTTTCAAGTCGACCCATGTTGAATGTATGCCGTCTCGATATTGTTCAGTAAGAGGTAGTGCTGGGAGTCTGGTTTGGGGTCAATATCAACGTCGTGGGGAGTGCGCGGCGAAGTCTTATATCAAAATGCAAAATATGACTAATATTTACTGGAGGAGGCGTCATGTGTTCCGTGAACCAGGAAGGTTTGCCCAAACGCATACATGCAAACAGAACAAAAGACTGGCCCACCTACCTCTGAATCGGACTTTGGAGCGCGATGTAGCTGGAGTCAATCGGGGTCGAGAGTGCGAGCGAGGGAAGTGTTACGGAATGTACGGATAGTGTCGGTCGGGCACGTCAAGCTTTAGGGTCCCGAAGTCGGCCCATCGCATTGATATGCTTCGATAAGGGATCATGTTGGCGGCGGTCATTTCGGACGGTGCCCAAAAGGGCGGTGGGCAAGTTGACCGTAGTCACAGGCTCGCTTGGACATGCCTCGTGTACATTTGCATGCCTGGAGCGGCCATCAATGTGCGATGGAGGTTGATCGCTACCCCGCCATCAATGACGTGGGTATGGCAGCGGTCGATGGTGTAGGTTCATCACGATGTCGCGTTGGGATAGTCGTAGCACTAGGTCACAGCATCAGCAGAGATAACAGACGCACGAGAGAAAGTAATATATAGCCTGTGGTACGCGGACGGCAAGGGTTAAGTAGGATGATGTCGCGCCCGCATATGCAGAATCCAATGCCGCGTCCGACCACCCCTCATTGGCCCGAGCTCAGCACCTATCGCGCGTCCAGCCGTGTCTTAGAGCTCACCTTCAGCTATTTGCCCGCTTGAAGCCTGCTCGCGCCTCCTCAATCTTCTCCTCTTGTTCCCTTCTGTGCCCTCTATCCAGCTCTCAGGGCCTCATAAATAACGAGCTCCGCCCCAATTTTCCGCTTCATCGTCGCCATGGCCTCCGAACCGAACTCCACGATAACCGTCGAACAGCTACCCGAGCTCCTCAAGGATGACCTTGCCGTAAAGGTCGCCGGTATAGATGTTGATGGAATACTGCGCGGCAAACTCATGGCCAAGAAGAAGTTTCTGAGCATAGCGAAAGAAGGCTTTGGCTTCTGCAGCGTCATCTTTGGCTGGGACATGCATGACCAGACATACTTCCGCGAATTGGCCATCTCAAATAAGGAGAACGGATACCGCGACTTGATTGCCGTGCCAGATCTATCGTCATACCGGAGGATACCGTGGGAAAATAATGTGCCCTTCTTTCTGATCAGTTTCCACGATCCAGATACCCATGAGACTGTGAGCGCGTGCCCTCGAAGCTTGTTGAAACGCGCGGTAGATAAGCTGAAGGAGAACGGATACGGGGCAATGGCAGGAGGTCAGTCCATCGCTAGTAGTAGAGCAGGTGCTGCGCGTCGTGTCTGAAGCTGATTTATTTCTTCACAGCCGAGTATGAGTTCTACCAGTTTCGCGCTCCCCAAGGCCACGACGGGTCAGAGAGGAATTCCTCGAGTACGGCAGCATTTCTACGCGAAAATCCTGTCAATGCGCTACCGAGTCTGACGGAGGGCATGTTCGGATACAGCATCACGCGACCAGTACATAACCAAGAGTACTACTACGGCATCTTTGATACCTGCGCAAAGTTCAATTGCGGAATTGAGGGATGGCATACCGAGTCAGGGCCGGGTGTTTTCGAAGCTGTGAGCTACCACATCGCGGATGCTTCTGCATGGACAAATAGCTGACGTATGACAGGCCCTCGAGTTCGGCGAAATCCAACACATGGCAGACAAAGCGTCGCTCTTCAAACTCGTGGTCAAATCTCTCGGCTCGAAATTCGGCATAACACCTTGCTTTATGGCGAAACCACGCGAAGGCCTTCCTGGAAACAGCGGCCACATGCACGTCTCGATAGTTGACAAAGAGGGCAAGAATTTGTTCTACCGCGGTGAAGAGGACAAGAACGCGCCATACTCAGATATCCGCTATCTCTCAGACCTTGGCCGGCATTTCCTAGCAGGCTTGATCGAAGGATTGCCAGACATCATGCCTATCTTAGCACCCAACGTGAACAGCTACAAGCGTTTAGTAGAAAACTTCTGGGCCCCAGTAACCGTTTCATGGGGCCTCGAGCACCGCGCCGCCTCAATACGCCTCATCTCCCCACCCACCGCCTCCGCAAAAGCCACACGGTTCGAAGTTCGCGTCCCCGGCGCAGATACCAATCCACACTTTGTTCTTGCCGCCATCTTAGCACTTGGCTGGCGCGGCATCGAGAAGAAGCTTGAGATTTCGATACCGCCGTTAGGCAAGGGCGAGGACGTCGGCGGTGAAGCGGATAAGGGAGAGAGGCTGGCGAAGAGTCTCAAGGAGGCGACGGATCGGTTCATGCGCAAGGAGAGCGTCGCGAGAGAGGTCTTTGGAGATGAATTCGTGGACCATTTTGGCGGGACAAGACAGCATGAGATTAGGATTTGGGATGAGGCCGTTACGGATTGGGAGGTTAGGAGATATATTGAGACAGTCTAGTCCGTGAGCTAGAAGGATGGAAAAATTCATGCGACATATTCCTGATTGTGTAATTATGCGTACATTGATACCATGGTTGTCCTCGGTCTGGCCGGATACATCAATGGCGGAAGGAAATATACCGTCATTAAATGTTGCTGCTTGCACTGCTCTTGAGAAGATGAAAATTATGGCCCTCCGTGGTAGAGTGAGTAGATCGAGATCTTTATAAGAAGGTAGATTGAAAATCCATGTTGCGAAAGGAGCTAAGAGTATGGATATATCTTAGCTCTGATTCCATGGAAGCAGAGTCGGAGAATGCTGGGCGCGCTAAAGGTGTTACTAGGTATAAGGAATGGCGTCCTTATGCTGCGCTCGGTAATAGCCAGCTCCTTATTCTGATAAAATGCTCTCAAAGTGAGATGATTGAAGTTGATAAAGTTGTGTTGTAAGACGGATAATGGGGGACATGTTGCGCGGGAGCTGAAGCCATGAGTAAGGCGTAGCGCAGAATTCATAGAGACCTGTCGAAACGGAAGTGTCAGCTTCGGATAGCGCGAGTAATGCCGAGAATGAATGCTCAGTTCAGTTACGGTATGGAGGCGGTTGAAGAGATTCGATTAGTCACCCAATTGACGATCCAGTTGAAAAACTTTGGTCGCATAGGCGAATTGTGTTCTATCCCCGGACTGAAAACCAAAGCGATCAACGTCTTTCTTCACGTATCCAGCCAGCTGCCATCCGTTCCCCTCCACCCCAGGAGACTCAATCTTAGGGTTGTACAATCCATTGAGGTCGAGGGGCGGTAGCGAAGAGAAATATTGACCATGATAAGACAAGAGCCCTATGCATATTAGTTTCCTTAGCCTACAGTAACCTGTGTTAATCCTTGCTTCATCACGCGGTAAGCCAGGAGGATCTTGGTTGGTCATGAAGTTGCCATTGTTTTGTGAGAAATCCTGATAAACCCATGATCGTTACAGGACCGGCATCCGAATGCTACTGTGAGCCACCTTAATCGGATAATGGCTGCCGATGCAGAGAAACACGCTCGAAGAACTCCACCATCCCAGTGCACATTGTTCCCTTAAACCTCAGCAATCTCTCGGAGACGACGGATGGTCGACCTTGTGGCGGCGGCAGCGGGTGTTCTGTGATGACGCTTGTTAGCATTGTCCTAATATCGGCTCGAAGTTCCGCTTCTCCAGCCCTTTTGTCGTGATGTGGGCATGCGACGCGTGTAGGAAGGCTTACGAGATGGTGTAGGCTCCTCCGGCGGTGGTCTTGCGGCAAGATCGGCAGTTCCAGATACCAACGGCAGTGCGCTTGACGGCGTTCTTTCCGCAGAACTGGCACACGTAGCGGGCGTGTTGTGTGATCTGTATTAGATCGTGAGCAATACGTCCTTTTGAGTGACAGAGCGGTTGTAGGGTATACGCACTTCCATCTTCTTGACCTGCTTTCGGAGCGAGGCACCGTAACGGGTACCGTACTTTCCGGTGATGCCAACCTTCTTTGTGCCTGTATCGCAATCAATAACTGTCTCGATCGAGGAGCAGGAGAGCCGTACGTTTGGTCATTTTGGCGGTTGTGGTGTGTGATTGACGGGAGGTGGATAGGTCGCTCGAGTTGTCTTTGCTTGATGGCCCACGATTTCTCGTTGTGGCTCGCTTACGCCCGCCGGAAAATTAGCCGGGCCGACGCTAGCGCCAGTGCTCCTCGTATGTCCAGGTCCCACCACAGTATCGCGAACACCAAACCACGTCTACAAACCCCACCGCATCATTTTTATTCTTATCAAGCGCAGAAATGCAAGAAAGCTAGATAGTTCTATGACCTATGATTTTCTCGAGGCAATCTTTCACGATCGCCAAACGTACCTTGGGAGACGGCTGACGTAATGCGCCTGCCTACATAGTTACTCCTGCTTGCTCTTGCCTAGATGTGTTGTTGCTCACCGCTCATATCAACACGTCCTCCTTGAAATCACCAGCTGCATTGAGGAGACTCTTTCTCTGGAGTCATCGCTCGGTGCAGATATGATGTCCACTGCTTCAGCGGGATCACCTTCGATGGCCGGCAAGACAAACTTAGTATCCAGCCTACCGAACGAGTTACTTCTTCATATCTTCGACCTCATTCCCAGCGGCTACGATGAGCAGTGCCGAGCTTTTTCTGTCGTAGCTCGGGTTTGCCGGCACTTTCACTTTCTCATTACACCAGTGCTGTATCGCAGTTTCGAAGAATGCTGCATCAAACATCTGCAATCTTTCTGCAAAACAGTATTTGCCAGGAAAGACCGAGCGGTGCTGGTGAAACACTTCAAAGGACGTCAGGCAGGCGCCTTCTACATCGCAAACCGAGTTGGCTGCAACGAGAATTGGGGTATTTCAGGCCCTCCCGACCAAGGTCTTGTGATGACGGCACGAACGCGAGTTTCCAATGCGCCAGGACAGATAAGATCACTCCGTTCCATCGCATATTCTCTTGCTTGTATCTGTCCAAACATACAGTGGCTGGATGTGACGGACGGCAGTCAATATCTTCTGGAGCGCCTCCACGCGCAAAAGGACGGGACAGTCCTCAGACCGTCAACTTCATTCCAACAATTACACACCCTAAGCATCGGTATTGATCCGGATAGACGCTTCGAACTGCAAAGTATCTCACTTCTGTTTAATATGCCATCGCTACGAGCGCTCACAATAAGAGAGGCATCACTGACCCTTCAAGAGGAGCAAGTGTTTGCGCATACGAGTGTCAACGATGTTTGGCTATGTGACTTGCGGACTTCGGCCGTTGAGGAGCTTATATTGGAGCAATGTAGCCTACCCATCGAATGGATCACGCTAGCTATCATGTCGTGCAAGACTCTGAAACATTTCCACCACGAATACTTTCATTGGCTCCATGACAAGGACCTGCACTTGCGTTTATTTAATGTTCTGGCGAATCATAAGGACTCACTACAGTATCTTCGCCTTAATGAGCTGCACGGCTGTAAGAATTACTCCAAGCATCAGCTCGAACCATACGAGCCAATCTCGTTCATAAACTACCGGTCGCTTACCCACGTTGACATACCTCTCTTTCTTCTCTCAACCAAGACTCGTATTCGGATGATTCAGGATATTTTCCCAGCGACAGTAGAGGTTCTGACCTTCGACGTGCGGTCGGCGAGAGAAGGTTTTAGCGATGCGTTCTTCATCTCCCTAGCCGAAGCTACTCGGAGTTACCTACCCTCGTTGAAGTTTGTTGAGATTATATGCCGCATCGAGCAATACAGTCGGGACGGCTACGTGCCTTTGCATTTCTGCCATTTGCGGAGAATGTTTTCGAGATGCGGCGTGGAGCTTGTGTACTTCCTAGAGTTCGTGTCGTGTGAGTTTCAAGCAGGTAGGTATTCCCCAAATGCAGTGCGCAAAGCCTGCAAGATCTGACGCTTTCATAGTTTACATGAAGTCACTGTTGAACACGCTCAGAAGATCCGGTCCCGATGGACATGAACTTGCAGATCATAGTTCATTAGAAATGGGCTGTAAGGGATCTTGCCACAACCGTTCACCAGATTCACATCAATCGAAACGTCATTGGGGATACATGCAGGCATGGGCTGGCCCTAGCGAGTTTGACTTGATGGCTTGACCTACGATCAGTTATTGTGATCGGGGGATGAATGGTCATAGCCTAGATAAGGCTGCACACTTTGAAGGGTGCTGGGTATGACCACAGAGACGAGAATTCAGGCCCTTTTACCAGACTACCAAAAAAATAAATCATACAGAGCTCAATAAGTGCTTAGGTCAAAAGCTTTGGGATGTGAGCGTTTCACTCGAAAGCTACTGTAGCATGGTGTTTCTGCAGCCAGTGCGAACATGGAAGGGCCAGGTTAGAGGCCTTCAGCAGCGAGTAATGCTCAAACTGGTTATATACTTCCACAAACTCTATTCAAAAGTGATTTGATTTGTTGGCAATCCAGAGTTTTTGAAAGATTATGGCGCAGCAACGAAGTTGCTCAAGGGTGAGGTTGATGTTCGACGCGCTCGGCTCAACCTCTTCCGAAACACTGATGAAACCGAAACAGCTGACAAGTCCACCAAAGACCACTGGCATTCGACTCTCTAACATCTCGCGCGCTTGTCGTCTGGCGACCAATTGACCTTCATACATTAAGCTATATCGGTAGACTTCAACTAGGTTGATCGGGCTTGCGCCTCGTTTAGGGCACGATGAACGCGTTTGGGGCGAAGCTAGCTGTGACACGTGTGGCACAATCGTTCCGCATAAACTCCAGGCAGGGACAATGACCGACGGTGTATAAAGCTTGGGTTGTAAGGTGTCTTAGGACTGAGCATAAGTTTACCTACAGGTTTCGTTTTGTGCCTGAGTTTCAAGGCAGTCGTCTTTCTCTTTCGACCACTACAAACCACATATTGTTTAATCAATACTCACACGTTGCGCATTATGACCCTCAAATACTTCCGTCACGTAGCATTGATCACGGCATTAATATCAGTTACGAGGGCACAGCAATCAGACATTGTACCGGAAGATCTTCGAGGCGGTTTCAAATCTGCTGGCAAAGAAATTCAAGTTTCCTACACCAACGAGGCAGTGGAAGGCTTTAAAGACGGGACAATATTCGAGAAAGATGGTCAGTTTCTGCTAAGGCTTATATGGCTAAGATTAATGTGAAGCTCAGCGGTCACAAGCGAACCTACATTCGCCCTTGGCGATAGTAGCGGCATCACTCCGAGTACACTATACACCATCATCATGATCGACACCACATGTCCTAATGCGCGCAAACTACACTACGCCCGTGCGAACTTCAAGAACAACTTCAACATCGTGAATATCGAAACCGAATCCGCTGCACTGCTGGACTATAAGGTGCCCGGTGCATTTGGGGAGACGGGCGATGACCGACAATACACCTTCTTAATGTATACGAATCCCGCGCGAAAGCAAATCGATCAGCTGAAGTTGCCAGCTGAAGGGGAGAACTTTGATGTAAAACAATTCCAGAGTGATAATGGGTTGAATGATGCATCAGCGGGAGTGGGTATGGTGGTGAAGCTAGGAGGAACAGCGGACTGTGGAGGTGACCAACCTAATAATGTTCCTGACAATTTGCCGTCTCCAAAGCCTGCGCAGAGCACTGCTGTGCAAGCATCGAGTACGGACGCTGCAACGGCATCGAGTGCGACCGCTGAACCGACATCAACAACGAGTTCGGAGGTCGAACAGCAGTCTTCTAGCGCAGCGAACGCAACACCAACGGAGGATACAAATCAACCAGAGGACACTTCATCGCCTTCATCGACACCAGAAGCATCTGAGGGGAGCAACGATAGTGGCCCATCAACGACCTCTTCTAGCCAGACTTCTGGTCTTATCACTGCATCAAGCGTACTTCAAACGGACGCACCTGGGCCCTCTACCATCACATCAGTAGTCATTCTATCGAGCAGTCCTGGTGAAGCAGATGTTTCTGGCACTCCGACTGCAAGTGCTAGTCTAGTACAACAGACGGCGAATGCTGCTCCTAGTGTGTCTCCTGGCCATAGTTTGGCGCTGGCTCCATTGTTGGCACTTGCTGGGGTACTTCTGCGGTGATGGTGGGAACAATGCGTAATGATACTGGCGCATACATGGCATTATTGGCGTTTTTTGTAGCATTCAGATACCAATCGAATATCAACGCTACTTGTATTTTATGCATTCAATATTCAACTCGATAGCACATACCCCTGCCATTTACGTAGGGATTTAGACGGTTCCACCCAAAACGCGCCTTCTAACAGCATCACATGATGAAATGAATGCGATGGTTTTCACAAGGGTATATGAGAACATATTCTGTATGAAGAGGCTATTTACAGTTTTAGAATTGAAGGTTCTACAGCTTCTCAATTTTTGAACTTTGCATCTCTCCCTTTCGAAACCCGCTTTGATTCTATGAGTGGACTAGTCTCCCTGATCCAATTTCTGGACGATCCCACGTATGCCATATATGTTTATGACAATATTGTGACCTTGGGATCGGGCAGGGTCTTGGACGTACTTTGATCGTCGACCTGCTCTTGCAAGGATCCATCATCACTTTCTGCCGTGGATTGACCATGTCCTGTGTCTTTCCGCTTCTTCAGGTACAAGTTTAAGACATGAGCCGCAACGATCAGCGATGTGGACATGGAAAGAGAGAATGCGTATCCATGAGCGAAGCGGGGCGCTTGGACAGTTTTGTAGGCCAAAAGGCCCGTCCAGGCGGTCGAAGATTGTGCCATGATGTTAATGAAGACAAGCGTAAAAGACCGAATCTCAGGAGAATCTCGCAGTATGTTGTTGACCCAGCCGTGCAGGACGCTCGAGAGTGCGTACGACCAGCCAAAGTTACAGTATGCGAACCACTTGGCGGACTCTGGGACTTTCCAGATGGTCTAGACAGTTGTCAGTGTCGATTTTCGTATATATTTTGGAAAATTTAGCTAAACTCACTAGTATCAGATTTGTTAAAGTATTCATCCCGCTTGCGAATGTGATGCCCCACACCGGCCCCCATAGCAGATCCGACGAGAAGTTTGCGAACAACACAAGGAAAATACCCACTGCTGGAGGGATTGTGCCGTACTCGTTGACGGTGGCACTGTCAAACCTCTTCAGACTCTTCAACCAGAGCAAAAACGCACCGGAGTTGATGCCGCCGTTCCAGAAGAGGACATCAACGAAAACAACGATCCAGAAGTGTAGACTAGACATAATCTGCTTGATGTGATGAAATTTCAGCTTCCCCTGAACCTTGTGACCATTCCGTTTAAGTCGCTGGCGGGCAATTTCCAGGTCCTTCTCGGACAAAACAAACTTGTTCGGCTTGTCGATGGTACCCGGAATGATGAAGTACCCAGCGAGTCCAACCGGGATGGTGATGATGGCGCAGATGATATACATCCACCTGATCTGGAGTCAGCGAAATCTCTCCATCTCGCCTAGAAGGCAAGAAAGCAACACATACCTCCAGCCAGAAAGACTATGTACGCCCTCAAGTTGCCTCGTGGCGCCAGCTTGCACCAGACCAGCGGTAAGGGTACCAAGGGGTAGACCCGTATACCACACGCCTCCACGACGACTGATCTCATGGCCACGATACCAAGAGCCTGAGCGCTTGTCAGCTTTGAACCTCCCTTGGCACGTAAGAAGCCAAATGAGGCGGATTGACTTACCAAGGATGTAATGAACAGCCGGGAAATACGCAGCCTAACCAATATTGTTAGTCGATTATATAGTATGTTGATCCTGGGTACGGTACCTCGAACCATCCAACAAAAAATCGATACGCTGCCATCTCGGCGTACGAATTGGCCCGAAATTGCAGAAGTGTGAAGATCCCCCACATGACGTCCATGCCCGGGACGAGCCAATACATGGGGACATAGGTGAAGAGAAACAGAAAGGGAAGCTGGCCGAGGACTGCGCCTATAATATACATCGTTTGCAGCTGGATGAGCTCATTGCCGTAGAAGCCCAGCTCTTCTTTCATGCCTGCAACATAGGCATTGTCTAGAGTGCAGATCAGTGGAGTGTTCTTCCCATCGGGCAAGATCGGTGAGGACAAGTCCGTGTTTGACTTACTAAGGTTGTTTTGGTCCAGATTCTTGACCCAGTATGTGACAAAAAGGTACGGAACGATAATGCAGTCGAGCTTTGTAATGAATCTTTTCTCTTCAGGAGTATCATCATCTGCGAACCATCGTATCTTCCACCACTTCTGCCGTGGCACGCCCGAGTGGGATGCCATTGGTGAGGTTGACTGGAAAGTTTTGGGCCAAGGGGAGAGCAAAGCTTGGTGGTTTGCTTGTACACAACTATCTACACACTGCGAGGTCGAAGCCTTTTGTACGACATAGGCATGTCTGGACCATGTCGTTCAAAGTGCCGATAATGTTCCGCTGACCAGAATGACGGCATAAGCTAATGCCCACATGTTGCGCATGGCGTGCTTCTAGCCGAGTTGATGTGCTCGAAAAAGGTCGTATCATGGGCCAGATCCTGCACCTCAAACGCGCACGCAGAAACGATTGTACTGATAGCGGATTTAGATGTGGAGTGTTGAGCATTAGTTCCGACAATTGGGCGAGCGTGAGTATCGCAACATCACCCCTAGCCGTCTACTCTCTGCGCCACCACTGCCCACACAAACAGATTGCACATAGCATGTCCTTGTGGAGATCACATTTGGAAACTTGCTTACCTCAAGGTCTTCGTCCATCTTGCCCTTGGTACATAGAGAAGGCTATTCAGCTAAGTCTCTAGTATTGGTTAACTGCGCTAAAAGCCCTTCAGAGTTCTTTTCTTCTATGTAACCTGTATGCGGCTGATACCTTTCGTTAGCGGGCGAGTTTAGCGTTGGTTATAAACCTGGGATCTTGAGTAGACAAAACGCCCCTACTGTCGACCCACCACGCTCACCCATACCGGGATTGAAATCAAGGTAGCTTCGTCTCCGTAAGCATGTCTCCCGGTAAACGCGCGAGAGACACTAGTTAAGTGCCTTACCAGGGGGAAAAGCGATACCGGAACGCTATCTATAGCCTAACTGTACTACGTCGAAGTCTACGAAACGTTTCCGTCAATTCCGTAGTCCTCTTTCTTTCAACAGTGGCAAAATCTTCTTGCCGAAGTGTTCCAAGTCGGGCAAGAAATCATAGAAACACAGCTGCACGCCATCGATGCCAATTTTGTGCAACGCCTCAATCTGATCCGCTACCTGCTCGGGACTTCCGATGATTTCGATATTTCCTCCGATGTTTAGCCCCTGCTTGTGTCTCTTATCCTGTCTCCCCTTCCACGCCTGTGCATCGCTGTCATAATGCTTGTTGCCTCCAAACGACTTCACTCCCTCCTCCTTTGGTTTTCCGTCCCATATGGCCTGGGCGTATGCGTCCGCCTCCTCTGGTGTGTCCCGACTTACAACGATAGGGTTGATGAGCGTTTTGATTTCCCTACCTTTCCGCCGCGCGGCCTCCTTAATGGTCGCAATGTGTGCTGGTAGCGTCTCCAGTGCGCTGTCAATATGTGCACCGCCGGGAGAAGTGATGAAGACTATGTCCGAGTAGCTCGATGCGAAGTCAATGCCAGCAGGTGATCCAGTTGCATTCACAATGACAGGTCGCCCGTATAGCGGCTTGGGCGTCACCCACGCGCCATTGAGCCGCCACGTGTTTCCCTTGCCTGTTTCGTTGGCATCATAGCTCAGATTCTCATCTTCTGCCCATAGCGAGTTCACCACGTCAAGGAGCTCGCCTGCCCTGGAGTACCGCTGATCGTGCTCAATCCTTCCGCCAGGTGGCGCGCCAAACATCTCGTGCTCGATAGCGCGATGGCCAGTTACAATGTTTAGGCCCCACCGTCCCTCAGACAGATGATCGAGCGTCGAACCCCATTTTGCAAGGTGGAGAGGGTGAAGTGGCCCATATAGAACATGGAGGGTTGAGATGAGATGTATGTTCTTAGTCGCGGCTGCCATCGCCCCCAGGGCTATAAATGCATCCAGCGAAGCCGATCCATCATAGCCCCCTTTGGGTAGCCATTGCATGCGCGAAAACGCCAGCTCGAAGCCCTGACGATCGGCCTCTTGAACGCAGGCCAAATTGTAGGGGAAAGTCCAAGAATTGGTCGTGGGGTGTGAGGAGATATGTATATCTTGAAGATTGAGAAATACGCCGAGAAGCAGGGGTTGTGTGGCAAGGGCGCGGCTCAAAGGGCTCGCTGGATAGTCCAATGGGGACTTGAGTGGCGGGCCGCCGGGACGAACCGAAGAGGTGGCCATGGCGATTGTAGAAAGAGCTGGCTAAGAAACGGTCAGTTCAATTTGATCTGAATGTTCAAGTCGCGATTGTTTTGTGGCAATGTTATATGCGTAGATGTGCTCGCTTGCTGGTGTGCTGATGTCGGGGACTAACTGTGGTGCAATTGGACTTGGGATGTCGCCATTGTAGTCATGCTGCCTGTTGTGCATAAACTGGGGAATTGCGAGCTGAACTGGCGTGTTTCTCCACATGCGGTGGATCCGGCCGAGCCATGCCACCACTGCTTATCTTTACCTCTGGCCTTGGATGCTAGCGTAATTCTTCCCTCGTATAGCGCCATCGACCATCAGAACGCTTGGATCAGACCCAGCCCACCATAAGAGATACAGCGATGTTGATAGTAGAATAAAGGTAGATGCGTCTTGAATACTATAGTTGATTTGATTGTTTGAGCTAACTTTTCTCGTCAGCGCTTTCTAGAATCTTAGGTTTGACCGTACTCTACCATGTTGAACATTTGGATGAAGCTACTGCAGACCCTAGGTGAGGGCGCCTATTGGTTCATGAATCGTATACAGGAGAGAGGAACCGGCGGACATGTCAACTAAACATGAGGCCGTTTGTCACCGCGTTAGCACTTTTCGCTGGTGTTAGGATACATTAGTGTTGCGGGAGTACGGGAAGTCTGACTTCAACCACGACTCGGTCCTTTCGCTTTCGAGTCAGTTAGCCTGGCTCAATTACCTTATCTGTTATCAAACCTGCAAGAACATTCTAGTCCTCTCGTCTATCTCTTTGAAATCCTCCTTATTTGCTTCCCTACTCGCAACATATCCCTAAATGCTAGGTATAATACCCTTACATTAAGATAGTATCTATGAAATATCTCTTAAGAGATCCCATTGAAAATGCTGGGTTAGGCACTGATCGAGAGCGCTTGCATTTTTATAGTGCTAAGATTCTGAATGAGATTGCTTGCTAATGGTTCCACAAGCGACAATTTTTCCGCATCATTGATCATTTCGTATATTGATTGGTCGATTCACTGTTACACAACAGCTCTTATCTTGAACCTATAGTGTCGAGGGCGGATTGCGAACCCCGCTTCCTGTAGGTGACATCCAACTAGCCATCTACCAGGTACGCTGTCACGTATGGATAAACGATGCTAGTGAATTGTTAACTTCCTTCGGATGAAACTCAATATTGTGTAGTATTTAGATACCCCCTTGCTCGATGACATCTGTCCACTCTCTTTGCCCTGCAATTGTTTGCGCTGAAAATATTGCTTTCCTCCACTTTCTTCATTCGGTTCCCACGCTGCCTTCCTCCAACCCAATCAACAATCTTGCGGTCCATCGAGAAGGTTATGTCCTGCCTTTGACCAAAGAGCGGGACTTGGTCAATACCCTAGCGTTTCTTTCTCACACGAAAGACGACCCGAACTACATTCCAGCACTTTGTGTCGAGGAGAACAACGACCAGAAGTTGCTGAATGTCTTCCTGGCTGTGAATAGAGGCAAATGGGAAGATGGGAATCTGGTCTTACAGAAGCTGAAGCAAGGATTCGAGGAGATCTTTGCGATCCTGTCCGAAGGTGCGTAGCTCGCACTTCCTCACTCTCTTCATCACTTAAGGGCTTAGCAAGGGACAATGCTCGAAACATTGAGGATCGTATCTTCACTGCGATAATCTCCATGTGCAGGCTCCGCATTCTCTGCCGTCTAAGATTCATGGCCAATAACCGGAAGGCACCAAGACAATCTATCAAAAGCGTCTTAGAAGAAGCTATTAGCTCCTTCAGACAGCTTCCGATCGAAAACTTGGGCACTCAATCATCGAGTGCCCGCTTATTCGTGGAGAAAGCGAAAGATGTAATAAAGTTAGCTGACGCATGGGCGAAGCACCAAACGCCAGCTCGATTGAAGAATCTGATAGAAGCTGTCCACCGCTTGAAACTAATAGGGAACCTCCAAGTTTTGCTTGATGTTATACCAAATAAAGCTATGGATCCAAGTTCAAGGCAGAATCTGGTCAATATCATCAGCAAAGTGGCGAGGTACCGGGAGGCTGCCCAGTTCTTATATCGTATGGCCAGAAGACACCACATGGTACGACAGATGAAGGTCGTACTCATCAATCTACCTAAAGAGGCTTTCCGCAAAGTTTCAATAGACGATCATGCTCCAAGGCTTGCATCTACACTTACGAGAATCAGCGGAGCACACCAACGACCAGATATCGCACATATCTGCCGCCTAATGAAGACTCCTGAGCTGGAATCAAACCATAAATTTGTCAATCAAACGAGGAAGACGTTGCGAGAAGCCAAAATACATGCTGAAATCCAACTAGTCTACTACTGTGAACTGAATGCTTCGGACCTACCGCCGCGGGTTATTTGCTCCAGCAAGGACGCCTGCTTTCTCTGCAACGCTTTTATCCTCATGCATGGAAAGATGTATATGCCTCGATATCATGGGAAGTTATATCCCGGATGGCGATTACCAAAAATTCCGCATCTTGATGATATAGAGCAAAGACTGAATTCCGTGCTGGAAAATCAAGCTAGGGACAGTCTCAGAACACTTCTTGCAAGAAATGAAAAGACGTTTTACCCAGATCCGAATGAGAGTACATTGCTTACTATTGCCGTATCAACATCGACATTGCGTACGGCAGCATTGTCCGAGGGAACTGGAGGAGGCCGAAGCTCTGTGCAGGCTCGCCTAGGGATTGAGGTACCTGTTGAAACGGATCATTCAGCATCACCAAGTCAGCAAGCGGTGGCTATGTCGTTCGAGGATATAACAACTACTAGTTCCGAGTTACAGATGGAATCTATCACTGCAACAGCGGAAAAATATCCTAAGACTGACACGTCGAATCAAGTTGACTCGCAACTACCTCTTCAAGATTCCTGTACTCGTCATCTGCAATCATCTCAAAGTACGGCAGAGGATACCTGGGAACTTATTCAGGGCAGGACTTTAGCAGACAGTATTGCACTTGACTCCAAGTCACGACTCTACACTGCAGGGCCTTTTGAGATTCACCTGGAGTATGTGATATATCCGACGCTGTGGTCTTCTGAAGGCGCCTCTGGGGGTCTTGGTTATGACATAGAATGGCTTTCAGTTGAAGAGGCGAGAAGACTACTAGAGCACAAAGGAGCATCTGTCATCGATGTAGAAGCACTACAGGACGAAATTTCGCATGAGGTAGACGACCAGAACTGTCTCTTTTTAAAGGCGCATGGAGCTGTTGTTAAGATTACTCGCCACCAAAGCTTTTGTTGATTCCGGAACGAATATATCTTATTCTTGGGACTTCACTCGGATGAAGACACATTGCAGATATTGGAATCTTGCATTATGTCACCAAGGTCCTGGACCTTTGTACAGCAATGTGTCTAGCCTTCTCAAAAGGCTCCAGGCTTGCTAGTTTCTACCTCATGCAGCGATGTACGAGTCCTCCGCCTAGTTTTCAAACGGGTTGTCCCCGTTGAACTTCCACAAGTGCACTAGTCAAACATCAGAGTTCTCGCTTTCTAGCTTCGACAGCATCTCATTCCCTTTATACTCATCATTCCACCTCTTCCTCGGCATATAGCCCATTTTGAAATTGGCTTCTACCTAACCACACTTCTAAGATGCTACCACTAAGGATCTGTGCATGCACTATACCGGAAGTAGTAACGCTCTATACGTCTAGATTCTTAGATTTAGATTCAACTGATGATGGCGACGAGGACTTCGAAGCACGATCTTTGAGATCAGCGTTGTGATGGTGATAGTTCACCCAAGCCTTACTAGGTGGCCATTGGCATGAAAATACCAAACCCACCGGGACGATCCTCCATTAATGGAAGCGATAGCTGTGCTGAAAAATTGGCTCATCGAGGATATCGCAGGAACCAATGATACCAATGCTTTTATGGACTTGCTCGTAGAGTGGGCGGTACTGTATTCGCTGTCTGGGTGGTCAGTCTATCAAACAACGAGTGGTCATTTCGGTATTTGCTCAAGCATGTGTCTACCTGGTGATCAGTTACATGCGGTCCTTGGCTGCAGGGACCCTCTTATACTTCGGGAGTCCAAAGGGAATGGCTATCATTGCGTCGCTGAGCCGACTTTTATCTACGAACTCTCATGTGGGGAAGCCGTTTCGGGAGATCATTCACTCAGTTCGACCTTTGTAAATTCCTTTGAAAACCCCTACTTTGACCATAATAGAGGAGACGGCTCGGGAATGAAAGGTAGTACAGGCCTCCAAAACATCGATCGCCCGTACAATAATATCGAGGACGATCATCTATTCTGGTATAGAGCGAACCTCTCCTAGTACTACTCAAACGGACTCTGCTCTGCGTCTTGAAGAACTACAAGAACGCGGCATCGAAATCGAGAAAATAATCCTTGGATAGTTAGTTTTAGGATTATGAACTGTTCACCACATGATGATCATTATATACTAAGTAGCTATATTACAATCAAGTACAACGTCAAGAAAGCCCGTGAATATGCGGCCTACTAGCCAGCCGTGCGTTATCTCCTTAAGCCACAATATTAGACAGCCTCCAACTCAACAACTAAACGTCTCAAGACTCAACGCCACCTCCCTAATCTCGCCCTTCCAAACCCTCCTCTGCAACCTCGCCACGGAATTCGCAACCTCCACCGACAAACTTGGCGGACCACAACCCACGACAACAGTCCTTTCACCACCTACGTGACCCTCCACTACATCCTGTATCACAGGTCTACAGTAGTGCGTGGCCACAGTGACATCTCTAGTGACACTGCTCTCACCATTACCAGTACCAAAGTCGGTCTCCGAGTCAAAGAGGCCTTCATCGTCATTGAGGCGGTGAAGCGCGGGTCGTGGTCGTGTGGGAAGCGCAAAGCCCCCCGGAGCAGAAAGTACATCGAGAGAAGTGAAAGTTTTTCTTTCGCCCATCGGTGAAACAGGAGTCGTAATAGGTAGCTCTGTTTCGCTCGAACTCGAGTCCTCTACAAGAGTTGTAGAGCGCGTGATGTAGATATCAACTGTGAAGGTGACATTGTTAGGGCTCGGGTTCTCGCGGACTTCCCGTATGACGGTGGTGAGTTCGCGTTCGATCCATGGCATCCAATCTGCGTCGCGGATTGTCCAGACGAGATGTATTCGTCGTGTTGCGAGGATCTCATCTTTCTTCTGCTTTGATAAGCGTTGTGCGAGATCGAGCACGAGGGGCAGGCATGCTGTAATGCCGCATCCTCCTGCTATAAGAAGGACCGTGTCGTAGATCTTGTGGAAGGGTCTGTGGTGTGAGCCATATGGACCGTCGACGATTGTGCGTAGTGCGGAGCGTGCTTCAGCCGTGCTGTCAATGGCACGGAGCATGTTCTGTGTAGTATTGTCCATTGGTGGCATGAATGATGTTGAAGAGCGGCGCTTCGATGATGCACCTGCTCGGTAGCTTGCTTTGTAGCTCGCTTTGTAGCTTGCTCGATAATTGGAGCTCAGGGTGGACGAGCGTACGCCAGCTGGCTTCTCGGCGATGAGTTTAAGCTTCTCCTCTGTGATCTCATCTCGAGGTGGTAATGAACATAGGGATGGTTGTTCTCGTAGTGTGTGCGTTGTGGTAGCTGGTAGCTGTCGGGTCGAAGCGAATGGTGACGTCGCACTTGCTGCTTCATCTTCAATGACGGAGATTGCATCTACCGCAGCCATGTGATTAACGTCTTCAATGTGTTCTGCACTCTTCTCTTCTCTCTCTGATACGTCTGGCGGCTGGAGATTGAACGAAAAGTCTCTAAGCGACTCAGAGTCAGCCATCTCCTCCCTCGTGGCTTGAGTAGGCTCTGATTGTAGCCTCGTCTCGCTCTCGATGGGCGCATCCTCCTTGACGAGCATCTTTGTGAAACCATGTTGCCGTCGAATGAGGAAAACCATCTCATGGACGTTACCATCCTGTTCGGGTGATGGTATATTGAGAATTGAAAAAGGATGATTCTGAAGTAGACTTAGGCTCGGTACACGAAGAAACGCGTGCTGTCCTGGTTTCCATCTAAATGACTTCGGTACTTCGATAGCCACTCGAGTGACGTTGCCGCGTAGATGTGTAAGTGAAGTTGGAAAGCCAGCGAGATTTGAAAAGGATCGTAAGTTACGGTGACGTTGCGTGAAGCGAATGATATTGGAGAAGACCAGAACCGCAATTGTCGAGTAAATGTAGTTAGGCTGTTAAAAAGTTAGTAAATATCCTTGAGGAATAATCATGAAGGACGTGCCCGGCAGGAAAACTTCAGTCACCCTGCTCGAAGGGAATACGAGTACTTACACAAAAATTACCATAGGCATGCCAGAAGAAGCACGCAATGTACACTAACGCAAGGAAAATATGTAAGTATTTGAAGGTCTCGTAGAACCTCCGTCTAATCCAGGGTATCGAGAAGAAAGTCAAGCCGAACATGGCAAAGTATAAGGGAGTGCCAGATAGCTCACGGGCTTGGTTCTCGTAGAGCTTATTAAGCATGCTCCAGCCTCCATCTTTGACAGGTGCGTAAAGGTGTGGGATCTATAGAGTGTTAGCCGGAAAGTTTTAACATGTCTTACGAGCGACCTACAGTATGGATGGTCCCTAGGCAAAAGATTGCATATCCAGTATAACGATGGAAAACGTTCAGCTTCTCGTAACCCACTCCTGTCATCCACGTGATGATGTTCACCTTGCCTGCCAGAGCGACTGTCAAAGGTGTTAATGCTGAGATGAGCATGGCGCATCGAATTGAGAGAGGTGGCGATCCAAACCGAAATCGTGCCCGTAGAAATCTTCCCTGCGGCCATGGTAGAACAGCGAGGAAGACTGTGGAAAATGCCAGAAGAGCGAGGGTACCATAGGATATCTGGCGAAGTCCTATCTTCCATGTGAATCGGTTGTTTGGCCGCCGGTATGTCCAATAGCGAAACAGCGCATGGGCTTTATCTTTAAGGCTTGGCTTCCGCGACAACTTTTTCGGGTCTGATAGTCGATCGTGTATCCTGTGGCACAGATAGATACTGGTGAAGAGAAGAAGCCAAATGGCGTAAAACCAGACTGTCCAGTACCCATACTGAAGCAAGGGTTTAAGGTGCGTCTTTCTTTCGTCCTCCGCAAATCCCTCCCGGTATGCTCGGCATCTACCATCAACGCAGTAAGGGCTCGTAATGGGTAGGTCCTCGACTGAAACGCCATCCGGTAAGGTAGACCTAATAGTGAATGTTAGCGGTGTATAGAACACCCAAGACGGGCCTAAGCTGTGAAAATGCGCTTTCGTTGCCTTGCGACCACATCTGCTTCTTAGATGATAATAATACGAGACCAAACACTAACCCTGGCCACCCTTCTGGCGCATATACTTGATGGGAGATGTTCCGCGACATCACGTGAAGATCAATGGCCTAGGAAAGTACGTTAAGTTGGATGGAGTCCGAAGCGCATCCCCTGACGGGGAGATTGGTAATGATCGATGGCTAGATAGAGAGGATGTCGGAGAGGTACTTATCAGGAACGGCCGCCGCAAGCATCGTGGTGTCACCTAGGTCATCGATCTTTGCGACAGCACCCTCCCACATTCATTACCAGATTATTGCATCGATCTTCGTGATCACCTATGACAAAACAAGTCCAACGATGGTGGTTCGAGTCCTACACCAGCTCCCGCCTGTTCCGACCAAACATGTTCCAACCTCGACCAAGGAAGCAGTTGGCCCCACAATCTCCGCGTTTATCCCATGCAGGTTACCTCGTGGGCAGATATGAATAACCTAGGATGGCCTGTTCGGCAGTTTGCACCAAATCTTGGGAGCGTGACCCACCATCGCGAACTCGTTGTTCATCTGGCAGCTGCCTCGGGTTGATATGCCCTGTCAAAAAGGATCTAACGCGGTGCCGCACAATCATGTCGGCAGGCTGGGATCACACGGTGTTGGTCGGAAAATTGCAAAAATATACGAAATGGTCAATGCGGTGACTTCTGGAATTGGCTGTTATGGAAAGTAACAGGGATATATAGAGCAACTGGGGTTGGAAGCAACTGCATCTGGTTGCATTAGCGAGAACACGACGTCGTGATATGTGCCGAGTATATATCGCAGGAAAATGACCATTTTCTTAATCTACCTAGGACTCCGGAACCAACGTTTAATTTCTAGTTCTTCACATACAGGTCGACGTATTCGTCGATGTCCATGTTATCGAGAGTCTTGCCATCCTGCGCCAGCGCGACGAGCTTGTCAACCTGTTCTGCCGGATAGTGCGGCCCAAGGTGCCTCTTGTACTTCTTGAGAATCTCGGGTTTCGCCTCTTCGCGTCGCAACCGGTGGCCAAGGGGAGCCTCAACGACCTCTTCCTCCAACACGGTACCGTCCTTGAGCGTCACAGTAAGCGCGTTGGAGATGGTGCGCTTCTCTGGGTCATGGTAGTCCTTGGTGAATTGTGGGTCTTCAACGCAGCTAATGCGCTGTCGGAGGGACTCAACAAGCGCCGAGGTTGCAGCTTCGCTGTCATCGGGGTAATCAGTAGCCTCGAGGCGGTTGAACACGAACATGGTCGCGACCATGTACTGCGATATCTGTCAACACCATCTAGTGAGCACCTAAAGAGAAAGACTTACCTGAACACAGTGGTCACGATCAGCAAAGTTCTCCATGGGCTTGAACTGCTTGTCGATAATTCGGATGCAGGCCTCGTGGGTCCGGTTGACAACACCCTCGATATCCTCGGCGGTCTTGCCCATGGCCTTCAGCTTCTTGTTCAGGCGTTGGGCAGCCTCGACAGCCGTCTGCGAGTGGAACTCGGCTGGATGAAGATTAGCGTGCGACCTTAGGAGAACAGTGTGTGTATGAAGGACTTACCAGGGTAGGAGACCTTGAAGAGAACGTTCTCCATGACGTAGCTGCCATAGCCCCTCTGGAACTGGAAGGGCTTGCCGCCAAAGTTGACGTCGTAAAAGCCCCAAGTGGGAGCAGACAGGACAGTGGGCAGTCCTTGCTCGCCCTTCAATACCTTCAAGACGAGGTTGACGGCAGTCTGGCAAGCATCACCAGCAGCCCACGACTTGCGGGACATAGTGTTAGGCGAGTGCCTGTAGGTCCTCATGGATTGGCCGTCGACAAAGGCTTGTGAGATAGCATCACGTGTCTGAGCCTCGTTGAGGCCCATCATCTTGGATACAACCGCCGTTGAGGCGAGTTTGACTAGAATAACGTGGTCCAGACCGACCTTGTTGAAAGAGTTCTCGAGAGCCATGCAGCCCTGGATCTCGTGTGCCCTGATCATGGCCTCTAGAACATCTCTGACCTTGAAGATCTTACCGTTGCCGAGATTACCTCCAGCTTTGTTTGTTCGTGTAATCCAGTCGGCAGTTGCAAGAATAGCACCAAGGTTGTCTGAGGGGTGACCCCACTCAGCAGCCAGCCAGCAGTCGTTGAAGTCCAACCATCGGATCATAGCACCAATGTTGAAGGCACCATTTACAGGATCGAGCTGGTAGTTTGTGCCGGGCACCTTGGTGCCATTGGGGACGATGGTGCCTTCGACGACAGGGCCAAGTATGTTCCTGCATTGCTCGAAGCGAAGACCTTCGAGACCGCAGCCAAGGGTGTCAACGAACACCCATCGAGCAGTGTCGTACTATAAAAAGCTTAAAATTAGCTAGGTCTGTCCATGTAAGCGTTCGTTGGCCATACCGCGAGCTCTGAATCGATGGCTGTGTTGTGGATGTAGCTTGCAATGTCCTTGATTTCGGGGTCGTATTCGCGCTTGCCTTGGACGGGCGGTGCGGCGCTCTTGAGGGACGACATGGTGGAGAATGAAGCAGCGGCTGCTGTACGGGAAGTGATTGGGACAGAGGGAGCAGTTCGGAGAGCAATTGGCCTAATAGCTCTGCTAATGACGCTGGACCGCTGGCGGAGGTTTCGTGAGGCGGTGCTGCACAGGTTGCGACTGAAGGCCGACATAACGAAATTAGCTTCTGCCGTGCCGGACGACCTCAATGCAGCTCTAGAGAAAAGGGAGTGTCGTACTACGCGCTTTTGAGGATGTTGTAGGCTTTTTGCAAGAATTTAGAGCCGGAATTGGAGCCACGCTCGGCTTGCAGAGTTCGGGAGGATGGATGGGCCGTTGTCAGCCGAGGCAGCGAACTTGCAGGTTGAACATATCCGCGGCCGCTGGCCCTGTACAGCGCGATACCGTCTCTACTTGAACACTTGAAGACCTTGCGGCTCTACGGAAGGCCATGTTGGTCTGGCTCTAGATCTTGAAGCTACTATTACGTTTGCGTTCTCACTGTGATGAGCTCCCTTGAGTGTCTACAGCTTTTGCTACCCCGCATCATCCCACAGCAAGTACCTCTCGGCTACTGCCGCTGACGTTCGCTCTCAGATGCCCAAGGTCTCGATCTGATAAGATCTGAGTTACCGAATATCCCCGCCTGATATCCGATTTTCTGTCATAACGAGTCTACAAATCCTTATGACTGTTAATGTTCTTCCGTCATACATATCATGGAAGATGATGACTACCAAGATCCAGTACATCACCCGCAGACAATAAAGAGAGGTCACGCCCAGACCAACACACATGCCCAATTCTTGCCCACCCCTTCCTATACCTCACCAACTTCCCCTCCGTCGCAAGTCTAACAGTCCATCTCTTGACCTCGTCAAGCGGAAACCCACATGCAACCAACAGTGCCGCCTCCAAATATGCATCCCCTTCAGCACAACTCTTGAACCTAGCATCAAACTGCCACACCTTACTCATGTATTCCTGACAGTATTTTGACTTCGATGCTGCGTAGCAGAACCTCTCCATCGACGGTCTTACAGCAGTCACAACATAGAAAGGTAAGTAACCACAAGTAGTCCCGATATGTGCGGCAATGGTTGTGCAATTTCGTATGCGGTCTGCGATGCGTGGGCCGTAGATGTGCCGTGGAGAAGAGCTGGAGGAACGGGAAGAGTTGCAAAGTGCTGAGGCGAGGATGGCGATTTGCGGATCCTCCTCATTGTTGGGGACTTTAACGCTGTGTGCGAATGCACGCACAAAGGCGCAATAGGGGAGTTGCGGGAGTAGTATGTTGTGGTTCAATGCGTGTTGCACTTCTTTGTCGAAGACGCCTGTGATGACATATTAGCTGAAAGCGTCGTTATCATGTGTGAGACTACCTACGAGATACGAGTCTATACTCTAAGATTTCAGGCAGTTCCTTACACTGCTTGTACGACGAACCTAGCTTGTCGACAACTACAAACTCGATGATGAGACTCCATAGTTCGTTGGGCAGTGCGTCGATTCCGGCAAGACGTGACTCTGGAATCGCCAAAAGTGCCGCCTGTGATTTATCTATGATTTGAGCCTTTCTCAGATTCCTGAGTCTGCGTATAATGTTCATGATTATCGTTCCTGCCGCGACGCACAGACCAAGGGTGAATAGAGTATTTCGACTCCCGAATACGCTAGAGAGCACGCGTTTGTTGGGAGAGCTTGTCAAGGACATGCAAAACTTTTCATGTTAGCCTATTGTTGCGCTGGATGGTAAGTGATAGACGCAAAGTTGAGATGGTACGAGATCTTGAGCGACCTTGCTGCCTGATCTTAGGTTCGCTAACACGCGTACGAGCTTAGCTACATTAGAACATACATTTTTCACTGGAATATAAGTCATTGCGATGTCACAAAGGTAAGACAAGGGTTTAATAAAACAAGTCTGTTCGGTAATATTAACGTTAGACAGGCTGATAACTAACCTTCGGTGAATAATCAAGAAACCTTGAACCGAATAAACAAGTCATGTATCTCCCTAATTGTTCCCGACCTCTTGAATCGTCACAAATCAGTACTATTAATAGGATGTAAGAGGTTCTCTAGGCGCTGGAGGTGTACGCGCTCTTTAGCGTAGAAGCGATGCGCTGGCAGCCTAATGGTCTCACCCCCCAACGGTGCGATGCGTGGAGCAATCCGTGTGACATCGCTGATAACTGAATCCTGACACCGGAACTTCTAGCCAGTATTTCTCAGCTACTGTCACCTGTGCTTCTTGTCCGGACCAGCTGTACCCCGCAACTTATTCAACTTGAACTTTGACGTGAAGTACCAATCCAAGACGCTGACCGGAAGATATGTCCAGGCGAACCACACGATCCAACTCATCTTCCCTTCCCATATCCACCTCTTCTTGCTAAACCAGCCATCACCACCAAGCACCTGCCTCACGCAGCTCCGTGCATACTGTTGTGTATCCATGCCCAACTGCTGGCTATGTGTCAACCTTCTCTCGTAGTCATCCGCAAGAGGCTGCATATACGAGTCCGCTGGCAGTACGCGGTGTGTCCTTGCGATATTGGATTTAACACCGCCAGTCACAACATTTACGACACGGACCCCGAGCGGCGCGAGTTCCACGCGCAGGGTATCTGAATACGCGTGAAGTGCTGCTTTGGATGCATTGTACGGCGCGCCCCAAACGTATGGCATTATCCCCGCTAGGGAACCAGTTGAGACGATTGTGCCCTTTGCTTCAATCAACAGCGGTGTGAACTCTTTGCACATCCTCATGACGGAGAAGACATTCGCTTGGAACAGTTCACGCAGCTCGTCCTCGTCATAATCGAGAGCAGGGACGACGTAGTTCCGTCCGGCATTGTTGTACAGAATGTCAAGCTTTCCGTCTGTTATCTCAGTCACTCGTGTGCGAAGTTCGCGTATTGAGTCGTTGCTTGTAAGCTCGAGAGGGAGGTATGTGATATTTGCGTGGGGTGAATCGTACTTCGATGGGTTGCGGACGGTACCGAGGACTTGGAAGCCTATATATGTCAGACAAATCAAGTGGTATGTTCCGAGGACTGCTCTCACCTCTAGCGGCGAATTCGAGGGCGAGGAAATGGCCAATCCCTCCTGGTGTACAGCTGCTCGCGTCAGCTCAAGCGCCCTAGAGATCTAAAGGTTCCTGACTCCAAATCTCTTTGTATTGAGGTGATGAAACTTACCCTGTGATTAGCGCGTATTTTGTCCGCTCTGCATTGGCCATTGTGAGCTTTGGTTGCGCAGAAACACGACAGCACATGCAGCCTTACAGGCCCACGATGATGTAAATGGATGCATTGACCATGCCTCGGTTGAACCTGCCCCACTATTGTTTACCACACGTTCCAGCAAGATCTGACTAACAAGCGAGGCAGATGCAGCTAGGAGGAGGTATAAAGTTCTTATGATATCCCGTCTTAGTTTTCCAACTCTGACGGTCACCGTGCGTTTTCCAGTTCTACATATACGTGACGGCATTCGTATCCACGAAGCAGAGTGAACAAGTATAAACAGGAGATCTGGATATCAAAGAACCAGGAAGCCATGACGGCCTCACAATGGTTGGGAGAGCGAGTTCCAACGCTCCTACGACCTGCAATCCTTCTTTCGATAGCAGCATACCGTTTGTGCACTGTTCCAATGGCTCTGTCAATGTCTTGTTAACGAAGTATACAGATTTTATAATGACCTTTCTGGAAACCGTATTCGTTGAACTGCGCCCGTTTGCTATATTCAATATAACCAAACTCCGTCTCAAATCCTTCGCCCGCCTTTGGAAACACAACGGTGAAGCAATGTCGACCGAAATGCCAGGCCCGACCTTTCAACTCCTCTCCAAGTGCAAAGGCGTAGTCCTTGACATCGGTCCCGGCTCTGGAGAGGTTCTTCCACGTTTCAACTCTAATCTAATCCGTGCTCTGTACGGTGCAGAGCCGGCGGAGGATTTGCACCCCGGCTTGCGTCGAAGGGCGCAAGAGGCGGGTTTCGGCGCGAAGTTCCACGCGCTTCTTTGTGGCGCCGAGCCCGAGAGTCTCATCCCCGCTCTTCACAAGAGCGGCATTCTGGATGTAAGCGGAAAAGGTGGCCTAGCATCAGAAGGCGTCTTTGATGAGATTTGCTGCGTCCGTGTCCTCTGCGGCGTCCCCCATCCCGAGCAAACAGTCAAGGGGCTGTACAACCTTTTGAAGCCTGGAGGCCGAATGGTGGTCTGCGAGCACGTTGCCAATCCCTGGAGGACTGAGGGAAGCCTAATAGCACGTTTCATGCAGCTCGTGTTCACAATCCTGGGCTGGCCGTTTTTCATGGGGGGATGCGAGTTACAAAGACATACGATGGACTACTTGAGAGATGCAGGCGAGTGGGACAAATTTGATCTCAAGTATTATGGCCCCCAAGATTGCATCCCATTCGTGGTGGGGGAGTTGATCAAGAAATCGGGGTCGCTGGATAAGTCTTATGCGCAGGCTGTGAAGAAGTAGATTGCGATTTAAGAAATGGATGCATTAGCAATACTGTGATCTTTTCAGCTTTCATCACCTTGAGTCTTTCTCAGCGCTATGACGTTGTCCGCTATCTGACATTCACAGTAGCTTTAGCGAGGCACAACACTGTAAACTTCAAGCGCCACAAGACCAACTTAGCATACAGTGGTATCTGTCTCAGTAACAAGACGTGTTCGATCTTAAACTCAAGCGTTCTTTCCCGCTAAGAAGGCCTCCCAATCCTCTTTCTCCGTATACTTCTCCATCAATGCTTTGTACCCACAGCATTTCCCTACGAACGCACACATACCCTGAAGCGTCCATGGCACCCACCATCTCAGCGGACCAAGCCACCATGCTGTTGGGAACATGATGAGTGCTGAGGCGGTTACATGTCTGATTAACATCAGCGCTCAATCTTTTCATACCACCACCGTAGGCCAAACCGCCGTCATCGAAATGAAGAGAAAGAAAGGAAACGACTTACTGCATAAGCATAACCTGCAACAAACTCAAACTCGCCTTCTTCTCCGTCACATCGCTCAAATAGCGAAGCAGATTTTCGAAGAACAACCTATCCATCGGCTCCTTCGTGCCACTTGGGTGCGCCCACACATACAATACGCTGTCGCCATTTGCGTCTGGACTAGGCCAGAAACTATACACACACATATCACATCAGTCATGATCCCCATTTACAAATACTTAGGACTTGGATAATATGCTTACCGATGCGGCACCCAGGGCTTAATCTCAAACGGCTCGTCCTCCCTCGTCCACACACGATCTTCCGCGCCCCATCCATCCGTCGTACCCACCTGCCCAGCACCCACGTAAAACGTTTCAGACTGGTCGAAATGGAGATGTAGAGGCGGGGACTGCGGGTGGGATTTTGCTAGTTTCTGCAAGTCGCCCGTGTAGGTGCTTCGCATTAGGACACTGCATAAAGTAGAAAGTAAGTTAGATAGTGAGCTGGTGGGAGGATATTGGAGGAAGGGAAGGATGGGGAAGGGGGTGGGAATGGGGAGGCGTACGTAGCGTCCAGCGAATCCGGTGGTTCAAGGAACTCGAGGATAAATGAGCCGTTGAATAGTGTGAACGGTCCTGAGACGCGTTTTGCGTTCTCGATTTCCTTGACATTGTATTTCGGCATTTTCACATCCGTCGCTAACAGATTGGTTCTGCAAAGCTGTTCGCCTTTTTCTCAAAGTTGAGCGCAGAACACACACGCGATGCAAAATATGTCGCTCCAAAACTTCGATAAGGTCAGAAGGAAAAGACAGTCGGATGCACGCACTTATAAGCTGAGTTACACTTTATGAAGTTCTTACGCCCGGTGATTCTCGCCCCCATGTTGCACTAAGCAGCCTAGGGCTTCTTAGCCCCTCTGTCGCGTACCTCCGGCTTACAACACGCGATATATCCGTTCCGAATCTTGTATGATCGCATTGGGAAAGAGTTTGACCCAAATAGAGTAAGGTCGGACTGCTGGTTGAGTTGGTGCTGAGTAAGCTAGCCTAGAAGGGACTCGGTGAGCAATGAAGCTGATGGTATCCTAAATTTGCTTGTTGCAAGACATAATAGAAAGAGAACCTTTGATTTCGTGAATCTGAGGGTATATTACTGTGAGTCGGCCTCATTAACAAGATTATGAAATAGATTGACTTTGTACAAATATCCATTTACGAGTCGCTTACGCTATCGCTAATTCTCATACTATTTCGTGCTTCAGGCCATTCTTTGCTTTCTCTGCTTCTTCTGCTACTCATCAAACTCCAACCTACGTTCACCTAGTTAATGATCCATCCGCGTCAGATTGCATGCGCTTGAGAGCTCGCAACTAAGTGAAGCTATCGAGATACTTAGGATAAGCTGCGTGTGATTGACTTCTGACTTGATTTGCTTAGGTATCAGTTTGGAAGATCTATTTCTACCAATTGTGAAGCTTTTTTTATTTACCAGTCATCCTTGTCGGACTCATCGTCTGGACATGCATTAGTACATCGCCCGGTCATTGTGATAGGATATTTACTTACCGCTGTGACTAACTTTGGACTTCCGTGCTGCAAGAGCACTTGCCAGCGCGCCAGCCAGACCAGCATCAGCCCCCGGAGTCGCTGGACCGCTGGCGCCACCAGAAGCACCTCCAGCAGGCTCAGCACCAGGTACCGCTGCAGCACTGCGATCTTTCTTATCTGCCTCAGACACCTTCTTCAATCTCGCACCGCCACGAATATCGGCCAAAAGACCGTCTCGTCCAGGGGCAGGTTTCGGAAGAGGAGGGCCGCCTGGTGGGGGAGGTGGTGCGACGGCATCTCTCGATGGCATGGGCGGAGGTGGAGGAGGCCCAGCGCCAGGAGGCATAGGAGGCGGTGGAGGAGGTCCAGAGCCAGCAGGCATTGGAGGAGGTGGAGGAGGTGGAGGAGGTGCGCCACTGTGTGGCATGGGTGGAGGCGGAGGTACTGCGCTGTTCGGCATTGGTGGGGGTGGCGGAATCGATCTTCCTGGCATTGGCGGCGGGGGAGGCGCCACGTTGGAAGGCGGAGGTAGTGGTGGTGGAACAGGGGCGGCACTCGCAGGGGCAGACGGTACAGGTCGCGACGAAGATGGTGGTAATGGAGGCGGCGGCGGCACATTGTTTGTTGGTGGTAGAGGGGGTGGTATAGGCGCTGCTGAGGTTTTCGGTGGTAGTGGTGGAGGTGCTGAGGGCGTGTCTCGCGCTGGAGGAGGTGGAGGGACCGGTCCTCGGCTTGGCGGCGGCGGTGGTGGACCAGACGGCACACGATTCCCAGTGAATGGAGGAGGCACTCCGAACCTCCCTCCGGCTGGTTTCTCCTCATCAGGTACAGGTGTCTTAGGTGGCCGTGGTGGAGGTGGAGGACCGGGATTTGCAACGTTCGATGAGGCTCGCGCTCTGTTTGGTGGCGCAGGAGGTTGATGGACAAACTTCCCGGCCTCCGCAAGTGGAGGAGGTGCTCTGAAAACTGGCTTCGGTGGACCTGGAGGCGGAGAGGGTTCTCGAGGAGGTGACGGTGGCACCGGGCTTGCAGAAGAATGGCGGTTGATGCTTGGGGCGTCGGTCTTGGTCCTGCGAGCTGGCGGAGGTGCAGGCGGAGGACCCCGTCTGGATGCCTGTGTGCTGCCCGTGTGTTGAGGACTGATAGGCGCTCGAACTGGAGCAGCACTTGGCGGAGGAGGCGGAGGAGCCCTCACTTTGCGCTCGCTGTGCTCCTCCTTGAGCTTCTCTTCCGTTTTCCTCTGCTCGATGTACAGCTTAATAAAGTCGGCGTTTTCCTCGATTTGGTCTTCTGTAATACCCATTGCCAGCAGTTCCTTCAGCAGTGGTTGCCATGAGGGATCCGTCGTATCGATGGAGGAACTCCTCGCGCTCGTCGCGTTGGAGTGACTACTGTGGGAGGGCGAGGTGATATTCGCCGGTGGAATGATGGATTGCGGCGGCGGAGCAGATGCAGAATGATGCCTATGTCCAAAGAGACCACCCAATAGACCATGGCCGTGGCCACCACTCTTGCCATTTGTGACGGGCCCACTGCTTCCAGCCGCTGCTCCAAAGGGTTTATTCTTCGTGTTCTTGTGTGCATTCTTCTCCCTGTCGTCCAGCTTCTTCTTGAATGTCTTGGCTTCTTTCTCGTCCGCAAAAGACAGTGCTGCTAGACATTGCTCGAGCTCGAATGTATGGAAGAAGACGCGATCCTGATTGTAGGAGAAGGTGTCGTATATCTCCTGATCCCATAGTACGCCGCGGTTGGCCGACTGCATCAGTCAGTCTCTTGTACCACAGCAGCGCTTCCCGAACCTACCGATATGTCCACCAGCTTGAGCCAGAATGTGTTCCCTACCAAGTCGTTCGCCAGCACCACGGCGCCCTGGAGCCCGGTGTAGGTCCATCGGTGCCTGTCGGGGTAGGCAATGTACAGCTTGGCAACGGCGACGGCGTGGATCTTGTTGGCAGACTTGGGAACGGTGCGCTTCACCGTCTGCTTGTCCTCGTCCGAGAGAATCGACGGCATGGCGACGTGCTTCGCGGACTCGAGCTAGGAATGGTGAGGGTTGCCTGTGTTTCGTGAATGCAGCGGGCGGGCTTTGGCGTCTCCAGCTCAGCGGGGGCGTGCTCTGCGCTCGGTGATTAGGCAGCACATGAAGGAATTGCAATCACGCTTCAACGACAAAGGAGACTGGAGTGCACAATGGGGGAAAACCAAGAGGCCGCGTGGAGGACTCGCCACAGTTGAAGAATAATGGCGGTGCTGTGATGGGAATGGGAGACGTCAGTGAGCCTGCTGCGGCTCAGTTCCCGACTCGGCGGAAACCAAGCGAAACGCCAAGAAGTAGCTCCAACGGCCATAGAGGAGCAACATGGCAACGCAAATCGGATATGATTGTGAAACTTGGAATGTTTTCTTCAGGAGACTTTGTGTATGAATGTGGGCGCTGACAGCTGTTCCCGATCACTGGGATCCGCTGCATAGGTCAGGTTCTATCGGTTCACACGCGACACCACAGCGCTGCGACACGCAGCCAGCGCTTACTTACTCATGCCACCATCTGGGCTCCAACTATTCTTTCTACTACGCATTGTATCTGTTCTTGTCTTGGGCACGCTCTATCCAGCAATCGAGATGGGCCAGACTCGGCATTACAAGAAGGCGGATTAGAACTAATGTACCTAGCTGTTAGGCTGTCCATGCGTCCAGGAATAATGAAGGTCCTTAGCTACCAAGTAATAGCATAAGCACTTTTATGCCTTCGGAAGTCAACTCGTTGATTGTCCTACTAACGCGACCAACCAACGGGCCCAATATCCTGGATACTCGTGATCAGCGAGTGGACCAGTTCGCACCGCTCGTGTCGGCTGCCGAACCTCCGACTAGGCACCAGTGCACTACCTCCACGACTACACCTACCTTAACCAAAAGCACATTCGATGTTAGAACCTACAGTCACGGCCCGAAGATGACCTCTTCGCCTCCTTTGGAGCTAGAAGATGCAAACCTCATCGAAGACCTTTTCGACGGCTGGCTAGCTATACCTTCCATTACAGGCTTCCTTGCAGATCCCTCAAGTCGTCCCCCACCAAAACAGATAACCGAAATCGAATCAACTAAGTGCACTCCAGAGCATAGCCCAAAGCAGCTAGCAAGGGTGCCAGCTTTGGAAGTGGAAGAAGATACCGACCACTCGTATGAAGCTACTATAACTTCTTACCTTCTAGACTGACGACCATCGCAGACTCACCTCATCTAGGGAGTATGTGCCTACCGCAATCCGTGGCGCACGCCAAAGACGCGGACATACTAAAAGCCGTCTTGGCTGCATCTTATGCAAAAGGCGGAAGATAAAGGTGATGTCCTCTCCCAGCAGTGAACCTTGGAATACTAAGATACCCTAGTGTCAAGAGACATGGCCTTCTTGCGGTAATTGCATTAAACGCGGTTGTAAGTACTACACCCTCTGGTACGCTGCGCAACGTAGTAACTAGAATCAATAGTTGTTTGCAAATACCCTACCATCTTCCAGGATGAGCAACGTGATCGGATCGTTTCCGAGGTACTAAGTCCGCGTCAATGTGTTCAACTTTCTGACATACCCACCACGTTTACTCCGGACGATATGCGCTTGTTCCACCATTACTTAATTGCGGCATACCCATGCATACCGCACGACTATGAAGATATCTGGTTAAGGGAGGTTCCTATATATAGCCATCAAGTACGTATCCATCACCTAATGGTCACAACTTTTACGAGACGCGGAATCACGTTCGCTGTGGCGACATTATGCTCTCCTATCACAGTGTCACTAGTTTCACGCCTCTATTATGCTTTCTGGGTTGTAAACTCTTGCTCACGATGCTTAGAATACATATCTCATGCATGCCATACTGGCCTTAGCTGGTTCACATTTGGCCATCCAAGTTGACAAACCGCAAACCACTTTGGCGCTCGCCCACCGCCAGAAAGCTATTATGGGACTTGAGGAAGCTTTCACAAAATGGCCTCCGTCAGCTGAAGAAGCTCATATCATGCTGGCCACGTCCTACCTTCTGTCATTTCAGTCAAGCTACCTTGAAGACGGTCTCCTCGATAGCATCCTATCTCTGCGTGGGTGTGCCTTTCTATCACAACTAGTGTGCAGTCACGAACTCAAAGGCCTTTTCCCGGTCAGTGCAAACATGCACTCGACAACCATGGACTCGACCTTCAAAAATTTTCCACACCTAGATCAGGAGCTTGCCTGTGAGGCTTTGCAATCACTGGCACAATTTTCACACCTAGTGGCCAGGCCAACAGCTCATGCCATCGAAAGAGCCCTTGTTGCACAATCTGTGGAGATGGTTCGTCCGCTCCTCGAAGGTGATCTTATAGCGACCGAGACTGCTACGACACCAGACCTTACCAACGCAAGTACCGAAGCGACTACACTCTCGGAAGAAGACACGGCATGCACACAACCAAAGGGAAGAGTACTTTTCATGAACCCCCTTTTTCCCGCCAACCTTTCTCTCGCTTTCGACGACATCGACTGGCAGAACATTACTGTTCCGCCTTCACCCACCACGGACCCACTTCGATCATTCAATGCACTAATGTCGACACTCCTCATCCTCACGACTTGGCCATACGATGCACTTGTGCATGTTCTTTCACCAACGAATCAGCTTGGTAACGTGATTATGGCGTACTTCTGCACTTTGCGCGCCATCATCTCACCGCTATCAGCACCCAAGGCTGCATTAAGATCCCCAGTCAAAGCAATGGTAGAATGGACTTCCCAGATCATTGCTGCTGTGGAGGATGATGAGGATGTAAAGTGGACTGAGTATGTTGAATGGCCAAAGAAGATATTGAGATGTCTGCGGGCCTGCGTGGAAGAGAAAAAAGGCCTTACGTTTGGAGACGTCCGCAGTATTATACTCGATGATCCAGGGGCATTTAAAGAAGGCAGAGCGAGGCGGGTGCACAGTAATGACCGCTGTGTATATGGCACCGATCGCAAAATGAGTGGTACATAGCAGGAGACATTAGCCCAACAAAGGATGAAGCGAAGCAAACCGTGTTGCTGATGAGAAATATCCGAACGTGTACCGAGGAACTCGCGACAACAGCTCAGCTGGTCCCATAATCCATTGAATTTGTCATCCACCTCCGCATCTACTGTTCATTGTATTAGTGAATTAACGAGCACCCGATCCTTCGTTGTTTTCTGAAACGTCGCTGATGTCTGCTTTAAGTCCGTTGCTTTACTCAGCAACAGCCCTGCGCCTCATTGGTGTGCCTGACGATCCCCACGGGATGGATCGCGCTAGCAGGAGTTTCCATCTACGGCAAGCGTTGGACCAAGAATCAAGAGCATCGACCATTATATATTCACAGATTCAAGGATTTGCAAGCCTGAGATGAATTGTTAAGCGGACGATGCATGACGTTAGGCGTTCTGCGTTGGTAATGGAGATGTCGTTATGGTTTGGAGCGGCTGAAAACATGCATTACTTTACTGGAATAATTGTTCGAGAAGATGTATAAAAAGAAGCCTTTGGGACATCCAAATAACATCATCACATCACATCAGCCATCTCATCCGAGTACGCCTCTAAAAGCCAACAATCTCGTCTCATAGTCCATCTGTCGAAACTCTTACAAGATGAGGCTGCCAACAAATTTGTTCTCCCTCTTCATCGCTGCCACCCTAGCAGCAGACGTCCGTACAGTCTACGAGTTCCCCAACCCTACATGGCTTGAGAATATCGCTGCTGTGCGCAATGGCTCTTTCCTGGTCACCGTCATTGGGCGCCCGGAGGTGCACATTGTCAACCCATCGCCTAAAAACGCCACCTCATCCCTCGTTGCTTCAATACCGAACGCAAACTCTGTCCTCGGCATCACCGAACTGACCGATGATGTTTTTGCTGTCGCAGCGGGCAACATGACACCTTCGAATGCGCCAATAACTGGCTCTTTCGCCATCTGGACGATCGATCTGAGCTGCAAGGAGGAAGCAAAGGTCCAGAAGATTGCCGATCTACCGAAGGTGGACATGGTAAACGGCATCGAAACACTCAACTCGCACACTTTACTCCTTGCCGATTCCTGGGCCGGCAACATCGTCAAGCTGAACACCAAGACCGGCGCAAACGAAGTCGCCCTCTCTGACCCCAGCCTCGCGGCCAATTTCTCCGTTCCAGCATTGCCACTTGGTGTAAACGGCGTCAAGGTCCACGACGGGTACGTGTACTATTCGAACACAGTCCAATCCCTCCTCGGCCGCGTTCGCATCTCGCCCTCAGCCCACGCCATCGGTCCCTTCACTATTCTCGCATCTGGACCGGGCTTTTCCGTCCCAGATGACTTCGCAGTCGCAAAGGATGGCTCTGTGTATCAGGCCGGACCGCTCGCCGCACCACAGGGTGATACTCTCCAGCACATTACTCTTGACGGAAAGGTTGTGACTGTCGCTGAAGGAGGCGCTGTTGCGGGTGCTACTGCAGTGCGATTTGGGCGCACTCGAAAGGACCGAAATGTTGTTTATCTTAGTACGATGGGCGGGTTCGGATCAGATGGGAACCCGGCAGCTGGCGGTAGGGTCACCGCTGTGACGTTGAACTGAGCTGGAAAGGAGTTGTAATGGAAGGAGCCATCGGCAGGATGATCGGGACGGTGTATGCGTCGAAAGAGGGCAGAGAGCATGATACGATGTATTTGGATAGTGGAAGAGGTATTAGTTATAAACATCTTGTTAATTCTATTATTTACAAAAGAGACTTTCCTTCACCACTGCTTTCTGATGTCTTTCAACAATCGACCAATCGGTGACTTCTTTACTTTTGCGATGCACTGATAGTTTCAGCTCCTCCAATTACTCCTTCTCTCATATGCGACAGAACAACAGAAAGTTCGAACCGTTTACGAGAGGATTTTACTGGCTGGACTCAAAGACATACCCAATGAATGCGCTCTTTGACTTCTCACTGCCTCTCCAACGTTCCGTTTACTGCGTTCGATAACCTGGTGTACTTCGCCACCAACTCGCTGTCCATATCAAGCATCGATTTTCAAGCTAGCAAGGCTTAGCGCAAAGGAACAAAGCCCATTCGTCAATACTCTAGTTTACATGGTAGTGGCGGCTGCAGAAACGCCGATCGCGCGATGACGTTATGTAGCAGTTATTGCCCGATTAGGAAGCGTGAGGGGCCAAGACTCACAGCGTGCCTGAACTTGCCGCATTTAGTAAGATTTTGTGTTGTAGTATGATGTCGGCGGTACGAGGTAGATTTAGGGATGGGGATGAGGATTGGAAGAAGATCGTCGAGGTTGAAGGTATATAGATACCTGAGGATTTCGCTGAAGTCGAGGTCATCATCACAACACATCTCATCCAACATCAGCATAACAGCGAAGTCGACTGTTACAAAGATCATCTTTCTTCAAACTTCATACTTGATACTTCATACAACAACAGCTACACAATGGGCGAAGCCAACGACTACTACGCCTCCCACCCACAGAACCCCACCAACACACCTCAAGCTCCATTCCACTGGAACATCCCATCCAACCTCGCCACAACAAACACTTCCTATGAGCCCTACCGCCAAAACGCAGCATCTCAACCCGAACAATACCCGCTAACAATGCCCACCGGGCCCTACGATCTCTCTACCTCCATCTCCTCAGACACCTCATCCAACCCATCAAACACGGACCGGGGCTTCTTCTCAAGTTCAGGTGAGAAGAAGTCCAAATCCGAGCGCGCAATCAAGTTTGTGGAGAAGCAGGTGCGCAAACAGATTGAGAAGAAACTTAATGGCGGCGGGCATGGTGGGCAGAGTGAGGAGTATATGAATCAAGCGGCAGAGCAGCAGGATCAGAGTAGTGGTGGGGGAGACTACGGGTATGGGTCGGGAGAAGGCGGGTATGGACCTGCTGAGGACTTTGGGGGTGGTGGGGGGAACTTTGATTGGGCTGGGGATGCGGGAGGGTGGTTTGGAGATCTGGATTTGGGAGGTTTGGAGGATGTGATGGGAGGGTAGGAGTGATGAAGGTGTTCGATATGTATGATTAGGAGGAAGGGAGTTGAATGTAAAGATAGGCTATGCTCGCTAAATTTCGATATACAAGTGATCTTGGACGCGATCGTATTTCTCATGATTGCTCAAGCGTTTTCTCTTCATCTCGATTGCGTGCGTCTAATATCGAGCCACTCGTTGAATTCCACCCATTCTTGGTATTCCTCCTGCAGCCGTCGTCGCGGGTCATCCGAATCATGAATCGTACTTCTCGAATGACGCGTTGGTGTGAAGCGAGAGAAAAAGATAACCGTAGCTATCAGAGAAGCGTGTCAGAATTTGGGGTCCATGCAGAGAACAAAAAACGATGCGAAGCTTACATATATAAAAGTTGTACAGCCATACACGTAAGCGTGCCCAGGCAAGCCCAACAATGAAGCAGGCGATGGCCGTGCACACCCCGACCAGGGTGAGTATAGCTTCTTTCGACCAAGTGTTCGTCTTGGGCTCGTAGTCGCTGGTTGTATCCGCTGGTCTCGGTATTGCAATAGTGCATTGGGCAAGTAGAAGGATCAACATAACTTTGACGAAGGTCATTGCGAAAAAGATAGGGGATGAACCCATGTATACAAGACAACATAGGTGGTGATTGTGATTGCTGAGGAGTTTATGTTTGACGTAGCGCTTGAAACATCGTGTATCTGTAGAAGACAAACGTAGGGTAGGAGGAAATTAGCAAGACGAGGAGTACATTTATAGAGTAGATAGGTGAATAAGAACGAAATGTCCGGATGGCGTACATGAGGGGCTTGCACCTGCAGCCTGTCTTCGATTAAGGCTCGCCGAAAGCTGCATAAGCGGATGGCATTCACGGTCTTCCGCACTGTAATGGATTTCTTCAAGACACCTGCAGGACGCAATTATGAATCAAGGTAAGAACGAAACGTCTGGCCGCATCGGGTGGCGGGCATGAGGGGGGCATGTGTTGGCTTTAAGGCTAGCCGAAAGCGGCATGAGCGGATGGCGTTCGCGATCTTCCGCTCTCCAATGAGTTTCTTCGAGACCACACCTGCAGGATGCGTCTCAAACAGATTTCCGAGGTAAGTACCCGTCATGCGCCTAAGGCAGGCTAGGATAAGGGATGGTCGTGGAAAGGATGTCGCGCGAAGCATGCAGGCTACATTCGCGGATGCGGGGGGTGGCAGATGGGCGTTGAGCTGACTCGGGCAGGCTCACCCAAGTTTTCGGTGAACCGGCATGGGCCCATACGGGACGGAAACTAGGTATTGTAATTATGAAAGCGGCCGATCCTAGCTAGCTAATACTCCCGTCTCCCTAACATTATCATATGGGGCACGTTGAATTACATTAGTCGACTTGCAGTGGCGCAGGATGGTCGCCCCGCGTCAACGTGACGAAGACATCGGGCCGGGTCAGGTAACACCGACGGTTGTCACCCTCTAGGAGTACATGTAGCTTCGCACCCGCAGAAAACCAGATGGATAGCCCGCGTATCCACGACACTGTAGCGCAGTAGGAGATGTAGGTGGGATGGAATTTGATTGATCATTTACTCCAATAGGATAAAGTACTTCATATTCTTGTGTAGACATGCTTTTATCTTCTCATATCTGCACAGCCGTTTAGATTCATAGTCGGTATGTTTTTTCCCTCTCAATATATCCTGGTATGAGACAATAATGATCAGGATTTCACTGCGAAGCCCCAATGACGTTACTTTGGTCTTTCCTTGTTGTATGGTATTGCTCGAGATCTCCCGAGAACGTAAATTAGGTGGCCATAGTGCTGTACAAGAGATGATATCGTAAACCGGAGAAATTTTGGCTTTGTGTATCTGGTGTGTTATCAAGATCCCTCATTTCGAAAGCGACGACACAACTCTCATTGAGAGAGCCATATACGAGCGCTTCATCGAAGCTCCGTCTCACTCGTTTAACCCTCTCATCATTCACACTCCATCACCCACCACAAACAGTGAGCTAAGATGGACAAAACCAGTCAGATACCATGCCACAAGATGTTCCTCATAGTGTACCTAAATTCAAATCGTGCACTTGCAGATTATGGTAACGTTCCTCACACCACTCAGTAAGCCGCTCCAGAGAAGTCATCTCTTTGGCGATTTTGGGGACCTTCTCTCTTAGGTGGTTCAGGGGCACCATACATTCGGTGACCCTGGAATAATGGGTTTCCACCGGTATTTCCAGTCGCCTCTGGCGGAACAATGTCGATGTTGACCAAGAACGAAGGCGACCGTGGTGTAGAGACGCTCGTCGAAACCGTGTAGTTGTGACGATGGTCATTGTGAATGATTGAGACCTGTCGATCCTCTCTCTCACCGGGCCGCAATAAACCGAGACTGAAGGCGTCTCCTAACGGGCCATATTGGTCAATGTCTGTGAATGGGTCGATAAATTCATTCGGCTTTGAGCTACTCTGGAGACCAGTCTGAGCATAGAGACTGATTCGGAAATCCGGTCCGGTTGTCAAATCGCAAACCAAGATGAATGCTGTAGTTTGCTCCCTAGTTGTTCCCCATTGCTGCGAGACCCTCGATATGATAGAGAAGCGGACAAAGCCAGTGAAGTTAGACAGTGCGCTTATGGAGAAGTAGTGTTCGTGAGCATCCCAGTACGTGTCGGGGACGGCTCTAATGCCGTGCAGCCTGTAATCCTGTTTGCTCATGGGAAATTTAAAGAAGATTTTTCTGCAATTCTGCTCCATCGCCAGAGACCTCGCAGTTTCCTCATCTGCAGTTGAAGCAAGGAAGATAGGACGAGGAATACTTGCCGATGAAACAGTCCCCCCTAGAGCAGTTTCGTGCGGCGAGAATCGATAGTAAGTGTCCAGAGCTCGTTGCAAATAAATGCTAAGTCGTTGCGAGGAACCAGAAGATAAGTTCTCATCATAGCAATGTAAGTCCATGGTATAGATACCATCACCTTCAAACTTGATTGGAGTCCGGATCTTCACTCCGCGGTTAGTCAAACTTATCTCGTCCCGGAAACGGAACTGGTCATCGCTTGGCTCGATGAAACCGCAGTGAAGAAACTCGGCTGGAGACTCGGCGAGAATGCCTCGGTGCATCTTCGAATCGTTGCTAGCTTTCCAGGCGAAGATTGAGAGGTCTGTGGTTTTAGATAGGATTTCTTCTTGCAGCCGGATGAAGGCTTTTGATCCTTCGCCGTAGATCATCGGTATGTTAACATCGAAGATCCCTAAGAGGCAATATGCCTTGTCTTCGACTCGCGTAGTCTCTCGCGCAGCTGCCCATGACATACGTTTCGCCAGGGGAATCGACGAGACAGACTTTTGGCCATTCAATACCCATCGACTGATTCCAGTAATCGACTCAATCGCAACTGCAAGATCGGACTTAGTTCCCACGGCACTCCAGCTTTCGTCGACAAAGATGACATCGGCCGGGGCGATGAGTTCTTGCAAGGTCCAGCCTCTGGTCCACCATCTGCATTTCCGAAGAACCGGCAACTCCAAATTCTGATCACCTGTTGGCAGGTCGGAGAGAAATGCAAAGCAAACAGTAGAGTTCTTGTACCAGCGAAACATTGAATTAATACACTCAGAGAGCTCGGCGCTGGAAGATTTATCGATGCAACAAGTGTCTATCCAAATATACTCGAGGCCATGATTTTGCGCCTTTTCGCAAGCCGCGAGAATTTTTGGAAATCCTAAGCGCGCTGAGGCAGATGAGACATCTTTCATGTCGTCGAAAGTCACCTCGTCATTGGCCCAGGTGTGCGACAAGATAGCATAGGGAATAGTCTCTGGGATTGGATCTGGGAACATTTCGAGCTCGAGGGTGATAACGTTGAGGAGTCTCATCTTAGTCTGCGAGGTGCAATTTTACGTTGGTTTCCACTTCCACAATAATTGCCGGTAGTTTGACACTGAAAAGAATGGAGAAATTTATCAATAATGGGCTTTATGAGACTATGCTCCCGAGCACTGTGCGCTTTTTGTTTTCCACCTTTTATGTGCTTGAGAATTGAAGGCTGAAGACTTCGCCACCACATCCGCCCTGACTTGAGTAACACCAGCTACTTGGCCAGACGTTATTGGTGGGGTCTGAGCGAACTCATAAATCGACGCGTTAGCTCCCTCTTTAGCAGCGCCACATAACGTCCCTTGAGATTTGGACCAGTGGTTGCTTGTTGCTCCGTTGCTTGCAACGATGAGACGACAATTGATTGGCTGTAGACATTTGGGTCCCGAGTCAACGGCAGTGATACAGCAATACATGCGAAAGACAGTCAATTGAACTCATACATCTGGTTGCAATCAGACTGGACAGCTGATGAGTAAGATAGCGTATTATATCATGCAGGTTCTGCTTATAAGGCTGAGATGGTTTGTCTTTTTATTGTACCGTCCTTCTAGTCGTACCTCGAAACGTTGTACGCCTGCTCTTTTCCGGGTCCGTCTACGGTGTGAGCGAACACCCAGAGTTGATATTTGGGTGTAGCTTTAAACATGGGGGAGCTTAACTATATAGGAAGTCTACGTGGGCTACCAATAAAATGGAAAAGTCTACTCACTCGCGACATCTGTAGTGCAACAAGGAGAAATAGGTGAGGATCTCGATAGTATGATATCATCCAATGTAGGTTTGTTTTCTCATTTCTTGATATGAGAATAGGGAAGAACTTCTCATGATGACACGCCAACGACGGTACTCTAGTCTAACTCCCGATTGTATCGTGCACTACCCATGTGATTACAATCGTATCTTAAGTCTACGATTGATTCAACTTTCACTGTATCGCGATCGCTCGAATAGGTGATTGGGCAAGTTTACAGGAGAGTTGCAACTGATTTAACGTGCGGATATTATAGGAAAATGTTTGGGTGTATAGAACGTACGATTGTAGCGCGAGGCTCGCGTTGCTGTCTTTCAATGCGAGATTCACACAACGGGGAATCCCTAGTCTTACTCGTTATGCGCTTTTGTCCTCCTCTACCAACGGTCGTCTCCTTCCTTTTTAGACTGTCGTTCGTCAAACTCTTTTCCCCTGCATTACCATCCTCTCATACTGCCAGTAATAGTACTGATCGTGCTGTGGCCATGCCATTCTTTGACTGCATGGTCGCGAGCAGTAATGGAACGAATGCGGTGATGTATCGCTGTCATAATTGGTGTTGGCTAGTTCGATTTGCGAAACCGCAGAGTCTATCAAAGTAATCAGCTTCTACATCATGCATCTCAATGGCCAGCCGAAGAGTACATACTGTTCGACCGGTGAGAGATGCACAGCCACCTTCTCCGGCTGGGCCACGCTAGCGTAAGCGCGATACCGAATATAGCTACTCCAATGCCAACAAGGGCAACGATCGCTTCTGTGGATAGGCCGTGCAATTCAACATCCGTGCCATTAATGGCTTTGCGATGTACAATATTTGGTGGTATTGCAGCGGCGCGGATAGCGACAATCAGGTATGCAATTATAATTGAAAATGTTCTGGACATCATGGTGGTAACCGATGCTAACGAGCACAGCTGAAGGTAAGAGCGTTTGCTTAATGGTACTCCTCGTGCTCGAGGAATAGATATATACGAAGTTGTGAAGCCGGTGAGAGATTGCAACAGCCTTTTTGCACTGGCTGCTTTGTTACTTGTTTCTCAACCAATGACCATTTGACCAAGCGACGGTCGCGCCACCACAGCTATTTGCATAGTGCTCGTTTCAACCAATGACCGCCTTTTCAGTCATTTAGCGCAGTTCAAGGCAACGTCCGCCCGTCTCAGACAGTGACAGGCTGATTGACGGTCAGCAACAATCGTCAAGGGTCAGACCTCACTAGTTTACTGTGGTATCATGCATAAGTTTTGTGGGTGGTCAACGCAGTGACTGAGCCCTCATGTAAGCAGTCTAAACCTTATAAGGGCGTTCTAAACAGAAGCATAGGGCATAAGAGTGCACTGTCAGCAACAGCAGCGTTGCTTATAGGCGTAAATTAATTGGGCACGGCTCTACCTCACCTTGCTCTCCCACCTGTCAAAAGTACCTACCCAAAAAACTTATGCATGATACCACAATACTAATGATGGCTTCTATCGTAGGGAAGGATCACGTGGTTAAGCAATAGAGTACTTAAGAGGATGCTACCACCAGATTAGGTAGCTGATGCTTGCTCACATATTTGACAAAGGATGGCTAATCGGGAATCGAATGGACGAGGGTTAGCTTATGAAAAATTGTTACTCTGGAAGATTAGATCGACCTCATGTCGAGGGTTTTGGAGCGGTTTGCATGCATATCTAGCGTTGTGAGCACGCGGTTGAGTAGGGTGACGGGTCCAAGAGTGAGATGGGTGGGGTAAGCAGACTCAGTTGCACTCCACCCCGTGAAGGTGTGTGCTGTAAGGCACCCCCGCATAGCCAACTCATGCAGCTTGGTCACATCATTCAGCCTGGTGCAGCCATGCAAATACGTCGCCACTCCAGCCGCTCGTTGTGGGTCATGTGATAGGAGAGGCAGTCGAAGCGACAAATAGGTAGTACTGATATCCTGCACTTTATATTAGTAGAGGTTGAAACATGGAGAATACATGTAGGAGGAGCTTACTCTTTGTCTTGTGACGGTAAATTCAAGTTAGCAAGGACATTGGGGCGGTTGTACTGGAATTAACCAACCTTGAGGAAGACGAGGCTTTTATAGCAAATCCCTGCGCAGGTCAATTTAGCTATATCAACTTCCAATGCCGATAAGGGTTGTGTGTACTTGTTACATTTGACAAGACGCGTATAAAACGGGCACCTCTTGACGGTATCTCAGTAATTAATTTATATGAATCGTACCGTCTCTCACTAAATTCAACAAATCGGCGTTTGGCTCACAACTTGAATATATGCAAAGAGGCTAAGGGGCCTTTCAACTAAACATATCCGCTCTCCCTCTCCCTCTCCCTCCATCTCTATACTCTACAAGGCCACATCAACTTCACCTGCCCAGAAAAACCAAACACTCCTCCCTCCCCTCTCCCCTGCCCCTCTTCCTCTTCCTCATCATCACCAAGCTCCTCCATCAAAGCCTTCAACCTAATCTCACTTCTCGCAAACAACACCTGGCCCATCAGAAACACAAGACTTCCCCTACCTAAAACAGCCGTCGGAACCTCGAAGTCAAAGTACGATTCTGAAAAGTCGAAATGCAGCAAAATATTCTGCAACGGAAGAGCAGATAGCGCGTTTGTGAAGAGCGGGGATGTATCAGCTGCATGGAAGCCTGATAGGAGTTCTTTGAAGTCGAGGGGTTGTTGTTGTTCCTCGTCATCGAATGTTGAGGTGGGAGTAGGAAGGCTGGGCAGGGGCATGTATTCGTTGATGGTCGTGTTCGCGGTATGCATTTCGCGGGGCGATTTGATAGTCGTGGATGTGGCTGTGGATGGAAGTGTGGATGTAGATGTAGTAGACTCAATGGCACTATACCGCCTGACATCCGCACACACCCTCAAGCTCAACAGCGTAAGCTGCACCACACGCAGCACGTACGCTACGCTTTCTACGTATCGCCGTGCACCAGCACCACCGCCGCATATAACCCGGTTCGCACACCCGTCGTTGCGCTCTGCACTCGACGACCCTGGCTGCATACTCCTCATTGTGGAGGCATAGTAGAGTAAATCGATGTCTAAATGCCGAACGAGCGGGAGGTCCTTTAGCTGCAGTGGGGGTTCGAAAGCGCCGGATCCTTCTTCCCCCTCTTCATCTACGTCTTCTCCTTTTCGTCGTTTGCCACCAGCGTCGAGCATCGTGTACGATGGTGGTATCGACGTGATATAGAATGTATTCCTGCCGAAGAATATCGAGCGCGCTTCATTGTTGATTTGCTTGTTCACGCGAAATATAGACGTGTTTAGATTGTATATTTCATCAAGACGAGCCGTGCGTCCTTTGAGTGGAGTTGGCGTGACGAGGAGGTGTTCGTAGATGTTTATGCGGAGTTCCGGGGGAAGGATGTCCAGGAAGGGAGAGGAGGGAGTTTTGGTGGTAGGCATAGTTGGTTGCGTGTTGACTGGCTCAGAATCCTGGAGTAGGTAGGTAGTTGTTGTTGTCAAACTCGAAGACCAAGAGACCTGCTCGTGCGAATATTTCGTACTTCTACTTAGAAAGTTTCTATCGTGGAGTAGGATCAAGGACAATCTAAGGCCAGGTAAGCCGCACCTAGCAGGCGAAAGCAAGTGCTTTTGTAGTTGTAGCCTCCCTTTCTCATTCTCCATATTCCCACCATAAAGTGGACCATGACTGCTTGTCCTTCCTTCCGTGGGTCACCATGCCTGCCACCTTACTCGCGATACCTAGCCAAACAGGAACATCCCAGCACCCTCATGCCACTCCGTCCTTAATCTTGGTCGCGACACTCGCTACCACCGTGAATAACGCCGAAAGAAGGATCATCGTTGGTGCACAGAGCGCTTCGGAAGGCCTCCGAGAGCTGTAAGACGTTCGTGGCTCACATAAAGCGTTTTTTCAAGAGAAGAAAAAGCACAAAGAAATGCTTTACCTTACTCGCTTAGCGCCAGCGGAGTACCACGCGGATATGCGCGAGAGCGGCAAAGCTGCTACTTTACGGATCGTGGTCCACATCGTGCAGCTCAACGTGGGAAAGTGGTGTGGTTGAGCGGGTGTTCCCATCTTATTCCCCGGAAGTGCTCCTCCGAAGGAGAAAAGAAAGTGTCTCTACTAGCTTTTCCTGGGCGTTGCCACTTTGTAGGAATTCGTAGTGTAGTCTCAAACAATACGGTGTCGATTACTCGCTCCCTCCGCCCATCCACCTCATCTTATCACTACACTTCACTACACAATCTGGCTAGCCACACCGCCGATCAAACCCTTCGCGCCACAAGGGAAACACCAGATCCGGAGCCGCACGGCAACGCACGTGGTACGGTACACTAGCATCCAGCTCGCGGAAGGAGACTTCCAGCCGAGCGAGCGGACAAAGAAACTATTCTCAAACCCAACTAGATATCTTCGGACACAGCCATAGAGACAGCATCCCCTGGATCATACTAGCCAGCCAGCCAGCCAGCCACCAGTCTTGCTCCGGCTTATCCGCACGCTTAAAAGTATGCACGCACTGTGTAACGTCAGTCGAGTCGCGTGGTGCAGCTATCTATCTACCCACTCTACCGTACCGTACGTCATCGGATGTAACTCCGCTGCTCGACCTGCTCGCACCAACCAACAGCCATATGCAGGCAGTGGCCTGATCGATTGTCAGGTCCTCGATGTCGTGATGTGGATCTCATGTTGATTTACCTTCCCCAGCAGCAATTGGTCCGGCGAACTTGTCGAGTAAGTAAGTTTGGAATTAAATTATGCATAGGTGGGTTGGGGGAGGGAACACCGCATGTTCCAGTTAGTTGGTGTTTGGTATGACAATGTCGATCTGTGTTGTGTGCCTAGGTATGTGATGGAAAGAGTAGGTTTGGCAGGACGGGATGGGTAGTGGAAGGTAGTGGGTGCGAGAGATGTGGAGTTCTGCCGTGGTGAATGAATGAATGAATGAATGAATGAATGATTGATTGATGGTTTAAGCGATAAATGCTTCTATATACTAAGCAAGCATCCTCGAAATGCATTATAATCCAGTCGTCAAGGTCGTAAATCGTAAGTCATTTCGTATCCGCACTCATGCGTATCTAGCAGAAACTTAAACAAAAGGGCAGAAAGAAAAAGAAAAGAGGGAGAAGGATAGCAAGTAATGATCGTACAGCTCCAAACAACCACCTCGACCTGCCTTCATTCATGCATTAGGCCAGCTAGACACTGCTGCGCTTAGCTTGCCCTAATAATCTCTCCTTCGCCTTCTGTGCGTCCTGGCAGGTGATCTGTCGCCTTCTGAATCGCTGCTAAAATAGTCGTGATCATCGCGATCATAGTCATATCCATGATCAGGACGTGTATCACGATCACGGTTACGGTCATGTCTGTCTCTGTGCACAGCAGTATCCCTGTCTTCTGGGCCGCGAGATTTCGAGCGGAAGCGGTCGATTATGCTCCTGCTTCTAGCGCGGATACCACGAGGAGGGCTTCGCTCGTGGCTGCGATTACGGCTGCGGCTGCTCGCTCGATCGCTGGTTCGGGGACGAGAGCGAGACCGGGAGCGGGAGCGCGATGTAGATCGGTGAGCGCCTCTGCTTCTGTGGCATGTTAGAACAATCACAATATCGGAAGATTATATCAAAACGACTTACTTGGACCGCTGTTCAGATATCACCCTTCCTCCCAGCGCACCCGCCGCAGCCCCTGCAAGCGTGGTTAGTCTACTCTTACCCAACTGCCTCCCAGCAAGTCCCCCCGCCAACGCACCTCCCACCGTAGCCGCCAAACCCCTCTCGCGCATATCCAAGCCATCGAACCTTTCGCGTACTTTAGCCATGCGCGAACTCTCTCGATGCTGGTCATGTTTGCGAGAATGGGAGGAATGGGTGTCTGCAGACCTTGCCCTGTGCCGGTGTTCTCGGCGGGGTCTGGTGCTGTCACGACGGCTAGATGGTTGGTCCACGTAGGGAGTGAGTTGCTGGTTGGAAGTGGGAGGCGTGTAGGTTGAGTATGGAGCAGCGCCGGGGACGATAGAAGGCTGAGAGCTCGATCGTTGGCGGTTGAAAGGCGGCGGAGAGGGATAGGCGTTGCCAGGCGCTTGATAGCCGGCATTGCTGGGAGGATAGTCGGCTGGGTTGTAGGGGGCGTAAGGCACTGGCTGAGGAGGAATAGCTGCGTTCATGGGAGATGATGGAGCATATCCAGGACCGGGAGTGTATCGCGCTGCGGTGGAAGAAGCTCGGTGCCCAGATGACTGGGCAGGGTATGCTTGGGCGGCTGCTGGCTTGGGGGTGTTAGTAAGTGGGCGTTGGAGCAGAGCCGCAAGAGGCGGCTCGTAAGAAGGCGAGAAAGCAGCAGAAACAGGAGGGCCGCGAGAAATGGTCTCACGTAAAGGGGGTGGAAAGTAAAAGGGAGAAGACGAGTTCGAAGCCGTCCGGCTCTGCAACATCGGTGGACAAGAGTTCACCGGCGTTGGATGCTCGGGCGTCATCGGGAGCGTCGCGCGTCGAAAAGAAGAGAAGTTATTTACCTGAGGCTGGTATCCGTACGCGGGCATGGTAGGCGATGGTTGATACTCTTGAGGATTGTACGGTTTGTACTCGCCCGATGAGGGCGGGGGAGGAAAATAAGGTTCTCCCCGCTCTGCTTGCGCCATATTTCTTGGATCACCGTATTGTCCGTCTAAGTCACTGCTGCGCCTGTTGTGTCTTCCACGGCTTATGCTCCTGCTAGGAGTCCTTCCTGCGCTCTTTGCTCGGCGCCTGTCTCTTTTCCTTCGCTCTCGCTCGCGTTCGTAGTCGCTATCGTCGTATGCGCTGTAATCCGAGTAGTCGGTTGGAGGGGTGCGGTCTCGTCGTGAGCTGCGTCTGTCGGATCTCTGTTCACTCTTGTGCCGTCCCTTGTCCTTGCGATCTTTGCGGTCTTTGCGGTTCTTGTCGATGTCTTTCTTCTCGCTTGGTGTGAAAAAGCCGCCTGGGATTTTCTCGAAGAACTTGTCCGGTATCTGCTCTGCGCCGTAGCCCAGGGCTTTGAAAGCGAGAACTGACATGTTTCAATGGGGCGCGCGCCAGAAATCCGGATGGGTTGACCGGATCGGTGACGTAAGGTAGGGCTGAGCGAGCGGCGCTGTGATTGGAGCGCAATCGGTCCCAGCAGCGCGAGGCAGCCTCGACACGGAATAGCGTGCAAGTAGGCGGTGCTGTGAGTGTTGCGGATTTGCCTCCGAAGTAATAGTGTGTAAACAATGTAGATGGTACCAAAGGAGAGGTGTGCGTTGGAAGGGATAACTTAGCGTACTGGGGGAAAAGCGAGGTATAAAGGTAGGTAGTGGCAAGTGAGCTTTGGACGCGCAGAGGGAAGGAAGCAATTATGGCCGTCGGGGCGATGCGCTTAATCCCACGATACTTTTGATTTGACGCATGTTCAACTACTCCCTCGGCGCGTTCCAGAGTGGCCAGAATGACATCATACGTCATACCTGCATCTTGTGCGCAGCATATTCGAGCCGCATCGCCAGCCACCCCCGGAGATGTTCCATTTGCCGTAAACTAGTTTCTCTTGTGCAAGGGACTCATATAGCAATAATGCGTGCCGTAGAAAATATCTTTGGATCCATTTCAACAGATGTCCTTGTCCTTTCGATTCAGTATTACTCTTTGCTCGCCATGACGCAGGACTCCTCTAACATGGTCTATATGTCCACGTGCCCTCTCGCATGATGCGATCGTGAGCCACGGATTCTACCGCACCTCTTTTCCGTCTCGGAAGCCTATGGCAGTCTGACCTTCATAGCCGGATCTCATGTCTGATTTGAGTAGCCCTGAAGATCCCTGGCAATAGCCCGGTAGCGAGTCTCGACTACGCAGGGTACATATGGGCCAGGTTCCGGGCCGCAACCTATCGTGACTTTCCCCACATTATGGTGCGTTGGCAGCATCGTCAGCTTCAACGTCCAAGCCACTCGGATGCTTGGGCCCATGTGTGATGACGACATGTTTGAGCTTGCCACACCGCCATCATGACATTACCATCAGGTCGTTTGAAGAACCAAGGGTGGTGTTTGTGCTTTTTGTGCGCTTCTTTGACTTTATGAGATATGAAGATTCAAAGTGTCGTCAGGCATACGTGAAAGCACCGCTGTACCAGAGTTTCACGGTTACAGGCTCATATGTGCATCAGCTGTTTTCCGCACCCTGCCGCGACAATATAGGCACAGGTGTCTCAACATTGTTTACATTCAAAGAATGCCATACAAACGTGATTAGCTAGATTACTCGTGGATCAAAGCATTATACTTCATAGGGTATCTCGTGTACTCAAAATAAAAAGCCGACTCCATCGCTGAACCAGAAAGGACAATCTCGATCTAAGTGGAAAAAAGCACTCATAACTCTTGTTGCGGTCACACTTCACCAGAGCGCTGAGGTGTCGGACTTCGCACCTCGCCTGAGGGTCGCCCAGCACTGTCTGGGACTTCGACCATGTTCTCAACCATGCCGAGAAATCTCTGTCGATACTCTTCGCTCGTAGTCGTGATGCTCATCGGGCCATGATCCTTGCCCCATTTCACAAAGTTGAACAACTTCACCAGACCTGTAAGAGTCTGTGCTTGCAGTGCGTCTTTCGCCCAGAAGAAGTCCAGGATTATGGCTCGATAGACCCACCTGCCATCGCGTGATACCACACCGTTGCGCCAGGAAGAACCACGACCTGGCGGCGTGGGAATCTTGTCGCTGTCGGTGGAAGCCAGATCAGCCGGATAACGAACGAGGAACAGGGAGTAGTCAACTGCGTTGTTCTCTTGCAAAATCTTCGAGTCTCGAGAAAGCTGCGAGACAAGCTCCTCTTTCTGGTCGATCGTCACCCGCACTTTGTCATGGAACTCATCGATAAGTCGTTCCTTTACGCTCTCTGGAGCTAGCCTACCACCTGCCACGTCTCGCTCAGGGTAGAAGTAGTCATTTGGCTTGAGATCGTACGTCTCCCATTGCTGTTGGTGGTGCTTGCTACAGCTTGATTTTCCATACAAGATGTTTTCCATGATCATATGATGGCTGGGTGCCGTACCGATTACAGCGCCAATGGTATATGTCCGGCAGTAGAGCAGGTCTGTTATGCGCACGAGAAGCGAATCCTGGTTGAGCTCCATGTGCTCGACATAGGGATCGAGAAGACGCTTCCGAAAGAAGGATTGCTCGAATTGGCGGGGTAGGGATTTGATCAGGAATTTCGAATTAGGCGTAGTGAAGAATGTCTGAAATGTATTAGCCATATGTCTAAGACACATTGAAAGTGTTCCATACTGATCCAGAGTAGCCTAGATCGCCAACAGCAACCAGGTCCGTTCTCTTGTTCTTACTCGGACTCCGAAAGCTCTCTGCATACTCCTCCTCTTCGATCCCCCATGTCTCATTTCTCAGTTTCCTGAATAATGCGGCGCGGTATCTCGCAAGCGTGAGGTTGAAGAACGCGAAAAAGGCTAAGATGCGTGCAAGCAGGCCGGGGCGCGCCTCAGGATCATCCTGAGAGGGTTTGGTATGGAAAATAGCGCGTAGGATGGAAGTGCTAATAAGGCGATCTCGATAGCCCATTTTGAAAACCAAAATCTCTGAGAGGCTGCAGTAGAGCGATACTAAGATTCATGAGGCGAAGGAAGTTCGCGTCGCGAGCGTGACGTCACCAGCGCTAGTGAAGACTAAACATGTCGTTGCAGACGCGACTCTTCAACTCTGCAAGATCGCAATGTTCACCGAAGCAGTGTACACTTGGACATCGGAACAGGCCGATGGTGATCTTGGATCCCGTGATGCTTTGGTCGATATGCAGCTAAAATGTTTAACAGACAACTGCAACAACAATGCTGCAGTTATTTCAACTATTTACCTTCTCCAAGCCTAACCGAGTAGACCATAGACTCCTCGAATATAAAAAACTGGAGGCCGACAACAATTCAGCAGTTTTAAATGCTTCTGTCGCATGCAGAGCGTTTCTGCTGAAGCTAACCCTCGAATAGCGAAACGGAAGCAACTTGATTAAAGACCTCCATGCTCAAGTTTGCAGACCATACCTTTAGGCACCCAAGCAGACTTTGTTGACCTCTTTGACGGCACCGGACGGATCGCCTAGCGACCACCGTTAAATTTATACTTCTATCAACTGGATCTGATGCATCATGGCCAATCACGTCTCTTCTGGTTCTTCCGAAATCATGGCCAGATTACCGCAGAATATCTTACTCCATGTGTTAGAAAGGGGCAGAGTCATCAATAGCATTAGCCTACCGGGGCCGCATTGCCCTGTTAACCTGCCTTTTTGGGAGGACTACAACCAAATATCTAAGGGGAAGACGAGCCCCAATGCGAAGAAGTGACCACAAATCTAGCCGCGTTGGACCGAAAATACCTCTATCAAACTAGTCCACTAGCTAGTACCACAGCGTGAAGTGAACACCAACTCTTCTGTCGCTTTCGCTCTCGATTTCCATCACGTTCTGTTCTCCCTACAGAACGCAATATTGCGGCAACAATGGCTACCGCAGAAGTCCAGCAACCACCAGCTCAACACCCCGCCCCGGCCTTACCAGACCGTCTTACGGATTCTGATGCCGTACTCACCAGTAGTACGCTTCAGTATCATGATATATACATAGTATCTCACTGACCATCGATGGAGGCAGGATAGAGTTAAAATCTTCGTACCTAGTCCTTAAGTATGGACACTCTCGCCTGGGAAGTGTACAAGAACGAAAACAATACCTTAATCTGCCTGTTCTGATTTTCTAATATTCCTTCTGGTGGGATGATTGTAGATGAAAGGTACAAGCCACTTCCCTAGAAAGATATAATTGTAAATCTACAACACATTATAGAGGTGTTGTTGGATACACCTCACGTAGTAGCAACGGGGTCACGAAAAAAGAATTATCGAAAGATAGAGAGTTAGATGACTTGATAGCGGATAACAAACTTCTTCTCTTCTCTCATATATTACTTGTATGATCTTTACATGGAACACATTTAGGATCTCATCAGGTCTTATATACCATATTCTACCCTCCAAGGCTGACTGGTTGGTATCTCATCATAATTCCTCATCAGACTGGAGCTCACACCTTCGTCATAGCCCTCAATACAGCAAAGACTGATGCCCGAAATTCTGATAATGTAACCATCAAGGTGAATCGAGTAAACCACGAAACATTCTAAGTGAGCCAGCTGGTCATCGTACCATAGCCTATTCTTCGACACACACTGTCGTTAGGTTCCCCAGATCCTGTCTCATGCCTCGTAATCGACCGAACGGGCTCAACGACTGGAAGCCAGCGGATGAGCAAACGTGAGTCGACACGGGTTGTTACGCGTCATCTCACCGCTTGCCTACCTCCGCGAAAAGGCCATTCATGCGCTTGCTCTCCGTTCGCGGTGGCCATGGTTGACAGACCTAGATTGCACTAATGCGCTGCAGCCTGGTCGACACTTTTTGTTGTATCATCGTCACTTCGTGGTTCCCGTGTTTGTGGTTAAGACGCAATAGGCATCATTGGCTCACCACCGGACCGTACTTGCGTCGAGTCAAGATTCCCTCTTGTATCCGTATCTGGCCATCATGGGGATCATGTTGCTGCAATGGGCTTCTCGTTCGGCTCAAGTGAAAATTGTTTGGATGTGAGGGTGATTGTAGACTTACGCGTATCGGCTCCGCTCGGATCCGATGCATATACAGTATTGCTCGATAACACCAACCGTTGTCTAAGATAACCTATCGCTTATTACAACATATTGATCAAGAGCATGCTATACTTGAAGTGATCTCGATGCCGTCATTTTCCGTCTGCGATCCACAAGTGTACCATCTCCTGCCTTGCTGGGAATGCAGCCTCGCCACAGGGTGGCCGCGGTCTCGTTGCCAGCCTCGGAGGTCCGTACTGTGGTACACTGTACCTGGGTATATTTACGGTAGGCAGCAGTGAGTCATTGCCTCCTGAGATACCAGCATCATCATCGCCGCCCATCACTACTATGATTAGCCTTGGTTCTGGTTACGCGCCGGGCCCCCTTTATGTGGTACGCGGTGTCAGCAGACTTCGCGATGCCGACGGCTAGCAGGTCACATTGGCTGTGCAGGATTTTCACGCTGTTTGAGGCGAAAATGTTGGCTCCGTGGAGCGCTTTGGAGATGTGTCTCTTCTGCCTGCGATGGCGATGCTTGGCTGGGTGAGACTGGCTAGCCGAACTGCCGGACTCGGATTCGCATCCTGGTGGTGTGGAGGTGACTCAGCCCAGGGCCAAGCCCGTGGATGGCCGGAAGATATCGGCAGCCGATGAGCACAAGGAGGGCGGCCCACGGCGATGAGTCGTCAGCTTGTTGGGATTTGGCCCTTCTGGAAGCACGATGGCGGCAAACTCTGCACTCCATGTGTGTGTGAGAGGCGCAAACGACTGATCGCTGGAGAATCTTCGGGGTCAGCTTGTGGGCTGGCAATGGCAAGGTCGTCGTCGGTCACACACACAGATAGCGCATGGCCTCGTCGTTTTGGGGACAAAGTCCGGTCGGCGGACCACGGTGATGGCAGGCCCACTCCCACTGTTGCCGAGCAAAGCACAGTGTGTTGGCAGCAGTTCATTGCCCAGCGCCATTTGCGTCATGTTCAGTGCGCAGTGGAGTGCACTGTGGGCATGAGGGATTTGTGCAAACAGCAGCAGCACGACAGCCGGACATCCAAATGAATTGCGTCGCGGGCTGATGGATGGCGTTGCAGCTGGGGATCGAGGGGGTGGGCCGCAAATATCGCCATTAGGAGCCATCTTGACGCCGCCCAGCTTGACACATTAAGCGTAAAATGCCCGCTTTGAGACGGGTGGCGGTCAGCAGCCTATCACACGAGGCCCAATGTGAGGAGTGCGTCCCTTGGCAGGCAGGCTACTGGCTGCTCGGGATAGCGAGCTGGAGGTAGCTGAAAGGGAGGGCAGAGGACAGGTTGGCACTCCAGCATCTCGCACCATGGCCATGGAGCGGTCGAGAGCAAACGCGTCGAGCAGCAAAAGGAGACGCCGTGTGTCGCAGCAGCACGTCGCGTCGCAATCAGAGTGCTGGAGCAGCCTCGCCAGCTTGCCAGGGGGGGTTGGTAAGGTGCATCTGTAACTCGCTGCGCCAGGCACGGCGGCGGTGTTGGTTGCAAGCTGGCGGGCTGTGGCCTGGGATGATGCCGATGGATGCGTGATGATCGAGCGTCTCACCCACCCCTCGCCATGGTCGACGACCGGCAGCAAGAGGGTACAACGAGCACCACCATGGCAAGCAGCGATGCCGGTAGACCAGCAAACAAATAATGATGATAATAATGATGCGCTTCACACTACTATGGCAAAAAATGAGCGTTGGCAGGCTCGATGAGTCTTCGCTGTGGCAAAAGAGGCAAGCGTGGCCAGTGCGCCCAGCTGCGATGACTGGACGGGGGGCTGTAGGCGATGGGGGTGCCTATTAGTATCGCCATCTCCGCCCAGCCCGTCTCCCCCATCAAGACAGCAGCAATGGACTTCTCGACACCGCACCGCGAGCCCTTGGGCCTGATCTAGGACAACACCAGCTCGGTCGTCTATTCTCTGTCGCAAAACCACTGTCGCCTACCGCCACCTCCACCCCCCAGTCCCGTTCCGTCTTTGTCTAGTCAACAGCCCAGCACGACCTTTGTCGCCGCCACGCTGCCGCCTACCGCAAAGACTCATCCCTCCATCCTCCAGTCATCTACCTGACGACGAGGCTGTCCTTTAAATCCTTCTTCTGTACCTGCGTTGCCATCACACACCCACCCGGCCGCGCCTTCCTCGCCTTTACCGACATCGCCGACCGCCACTTCCTCACACGTCAGACCTCCACCTCTCCCAGCCATCAACAGCTCCTACCCATACCTGCAACCAATAATAACACGCCAAAAACATCTACAAAACACTCTTGCGCACTCACACCGCGACCGTACGAAGCTGCTCTAGCCTGGTGATACCGTCCTAAGGTCGTCACCTCTCTCGAACACTTCCTACATCGCATCTTACACATCACAATGTACCTCTCGGCCTACTGCACTACTCCAGTCATTCGTCGCTCAGATTTCACCATTTCTTCCGGAAACAAGGCCTTCGCTATTGGAGGTTTCGCCTGCTAGATCCCCGCATCCTCTCAGAACTACCAGCTCTTGCGACAGCGCCAGCTGTTACAGTAGCTGTATCCTCGGAGTGCTTTGCGGACGGTCTCTCACAACGGTCTTGTTTCGGTGATTCTGCAGCTGACGGTGACTGGAGTCCCCTCTGGTGCGCACTTGGAAGCCATTCGACCATTTGACACTGTTCGATATTACTCCCACCTGCGAACCCGTCAAAACACCCTCAGTCTCCTTCATACTCGATCTTGACTTCGATATCTACACTTTTCCAGCTCTCTAGACCGTCTCATTATTTCGATCACACTCCCGATCCCATAAAGATCAGATTGAAGCAAAAAGCGCGATCCAGAGAAGACGAGCCTTTCAACGAGAAACGGAACATCGAAATCATACGACAGAAGTCACAGGGGTTGTCCCGTACGGTTTGTCTAACGGTTAAGTTTTCGGTCACCCCACGACCACCCGATCACGTTCTGCGCCACATCTCCTGGTCTACCTAACGGTCAGCACTTCGGGACGTAAAGGCACAGCACAGTCACACTCTCCACTCACTCCTTATTTGTCTCTCTTTCCCTGGGCGCTGCTTGTGTAGAACCCTTTCATCCAAACATGAGCCTTGATATTCCCCCTCCTAGCTTCGGCCTCTTGCCGGACAATTACCCATACGCCGCCACACTTTCTTCTTCAGCCTCCTCCTCCACCTCTTCAGTCTTCTCTGACGCTGCATCACAAGCGTCTAGTGCTAGCTCAACGTCTTGCCATTCCACCTGGGAGTCGGAAGAATGGAATGCTCGGTCTCAAGCCGCACCGACTTCAACTGTTGACCCTGCGAGCTTGTCTGCTTTCCAACCAATCAGCCGCGTCAACACCTACCCCCAGTATCAGCCTTCGGCATGCCGAGAGACTGCTCAAGAGAGGTTGCCATCCCTGCGCACGGAGTTCCTGGCGCCAGTGGAACAACGACAACATCCTCGACGATCGTCGACGACCATCAACCAACGACCCCCACCTCAGTTGGTACGGCAGTGCGACCGCAAAGTCAACTTCGTCGACTGCCTCGTCGGTTAGTATATCCTTCCTCCATGGACCCTGGTTCCCCTGCTGATAAGTCCCCTTTCAAGATTCCGCTACTCAGATGGTTGAGGTTATCTGGCAGCTCTCTGAACCCAAGAGTCGTTGCGAGACTGCTTCTGGACGTGGAGTGCTTCCTCTTCGTACTTTCATTCAGGAGACTCTTCGCCGATCTCGTACCAGCTACTCTACTCTGCAGGTTGCCTTGTACTACTTGATTCTCATCAAGGCTCACCTTCCGAAGCATGACTTCACCATGTCTCAGCCAGAGGATGCCTCTCTCCGCGCTCTTCAGTGCGGTCGTCGCATGTTCCTTGCTGCGCTTATTCTTGCTTCAAAGTACCTGCAGGACCGCAATTACTCAGCTCGTGCATGGAGCAAGATCTCCGGCCTCAAGGTTTGCGAGATCAATACGAACGAGATGGCGTTCCTCGAAGCTGTCAACTGGAAGCTCCACATTGTCGATCCCGTCTGGGAGAAATGGCAAGAGGTTGTCCTACGACACACTCCTACCAACCCACCCTCGTCGCCAGGAGCTTCCATTCCCAACACTTGGAAAGATGTCATTCCTATCTTGACGCCTGAGTTGGATATCATTGAATTGGCTCCTAAGACGCCAGTCACATCTATTCGACCTCAGCTTAGGCCCCAGCTTAGCACATCTCCCTTCCGCTATCCATCTTCAGATGGCTACGGATCCCAGGAGAGCACACCGACTCCTTCTCGCTACCAGGTGCCTCGCTTTCTGGAGCCGAAGCCCGATATGCTTCCCCCAACCCCGTCCCTTGCTCGTTTGGGTCCATTGCCTACGCCTTCATTGACGCCGCAATCTATTGCCAGTAGCACTCCTGCAGCGAGTGCCATGGCCTTCGGATCGCGGCGCCCTTCGATGTGCTCAGCAATGCAACAAGCACAGTGCTCGTCATTGGCGCGCACCTGTGTCGACCAATTCAACCCAAGCATCAGGAATGGATTGGAAGCTTATCACTTCCCAAGCCGACGGCCTTCCCTAGCTCCCTCGAACTCATCCCTGTCATCCTCTCCAGAGTCCATGGTCTCGGACAACTCGCGCTCTTCGCGTGCTTCGTCAATCTCTTCGGTCTCCTCTGTTAGCTGGGCGCCAAATCAAAGTCAGGCCAAGTTGGCCCGACTGGCGACCTGCCGCAATGCGAGACTGCCGTACCCGGCGCTATCGAAGTGCAAGGAGCAGTACGAGGATGCGCCTAGCGAGCCTATGTCCTCACCCGATCTGGAAAGCTTCCACATTGATGATTCGGACAGTGCTTCCGTCTGCGTTGAGAGTCCCGTAACCATTGCTACTGCTAGCCGTAAGCGTGGCAGGTCCTCGGTGGACCTTCAGCAGAACGTTCGTCACCTCCTCCACAGCTCTCGCTCCGCGTTCAGCCTTCGAGGTCAGCAGACTGTGCTACCAGATCGTTCGGTTGCGCAGCCATCTTTCATCTCGAGCAGTGAACCAAAGGGGCTGCAGTCCCCTAAGCACACTGCTCCCGATTGCTGTCGTCTTCCTATCCAGAAAGACAGTGGCAAGAAGAGGACTTGTTGCGCCACCGAAGCTGCACAGGCTTTCCGTCCATCAGGCCCAGGCATGTGGGAAGGTATCTTATAACAACATACCAGCGTCCACAAAACACCGAAGACCCCAAAGAGGGCAAACGAAGAAAGAGAAGGAAGCACAAAAGCTTTCACATAACACACCACCCACTCTACACATCCGTGTATATTTTCCTTCACAAACTCCGACATAACCATGTATTTTCCTGCGGACCCAAAAGACAGTCCCAGATCTGATCAGTGCTTACCTGGCTCGTTATACCTTTTTCTCTTGGTGTCTATTTCTTGGCGTTACCCACCCCTTGGCGTTTGTCTTGTCTGGAAAGAATCAAAGCTCGGCTGAGCTAATATGGTCGGATACCTTGATTGCTGCTGGTAAGGTGCATAGCATGGCAAATGGGGCAAATGGAAATCTTCGTGGAGTTGATTTGAAGAGCGACTTTGCTTTTGCTTTTCCGAGCCTACGGGCCTTTTTCCCAAGTGTATGGATGTACGTTTACGCTACGGCGATGCTATACCGCGATAGCCATGGTGATGGTGATTAGGTATGAGATGGGGTGAGATGAGATGCAGTAGTGAGTAGGTAGTAGTGAGTGGTATGCAAGTCGTTGATGATGCTATTCTCAGTGCTTGAATGCTTGAGTCGTGCATGCTTGCTTGCTTGCTTCGTGGTGTGGTGTGGCGTAGTCGGCAGTTGTGCGATGAAATGATCACTATTAAGTGCTTCTTACTGACTTGTACCTTAGGATATCCCAACACATGTGCCTGTCCATCAGTTCTAGAGCAGAGCATAGTATCATATTGCGATGTCGCTATTCAAATTCCACTCGAGCACAACCACAGTGCAAAGAATGAATGGCCATCAGCGATTTACCGATAAGTACCTATCGATTTATCTCCTTTGCTCGCTAGCTATCTCATCGTCAGTCAGTCAGTCAGTCAGCCAGTCTTCTACCTTCCCTACCCTTTCCATTCCTTCCATTCCTTCCGTTCCTTTCCTCTTCTTTCCTCTTAGTCAAGTCAGTTACGCTCCTCACTTCCTCGAAGTCCCTCCCTGCGGCTTGAAGATACCCCCTCTGCTAAGATAGGTTTATCTATCCTTAATGCCTGTTTCATCCTTCTCTTATAAGCATATAGACTTAAGTACGCCTTTCATTAACAGCATTTTCCCTCCATTGTTTTAGTTGAAGCGTGGGAGACGTGGTGGTTTAGGTCTTGCTGTCGATTGTTTCGTTGGCGGCGTCTATAGCTGTATCACCTACGCTTCTTGACTGCACTTTACCCATCTCGACAAGCTTTCATCTGGATGTATAGATTCAATCTGAATGGTAGTTTGATATTTTTGCAAGCTGCAGCTTTCGGACGACCCCTGGAGTCATCTTCGACGACCGTATGAGAGCTTTCCACAGTTGAGATGTATCAAATCGTGGTTGTGGTTGACTCATTGCGTCAAAGTCGACGAGTTGAGGCGGCAACGAAGTAATCATGCAAAGAAAGTTTTGCTCTTAATGTTTCCTATACACAGTTGTACGATATCGCTCATAAATGAGCGGAGACACAATTATCAGTTTGGTGCAAGTTGCTTCTAGCCCTGCTGCGCCCACTGGTGATGAGGGCTGTGCAAGGCATACCCCGCAGATGCTGCACGCTGGCACAACAAACTCGCTTCAGATTAATTCAATCGTGATTCCACCATCTCCCTCCGCTTTCCAGACAGTTACGCTTCTTACTCATCGAGTCGTTTTGAAGCCATGGATCCGGTGTCGCTGACGGCTGCAATATTCTCCATCACCTTTAATTGCGGCAAGGCAGCTGTTGGAATCTATGACCTGATACAAAAATGTCGAGATGCACCGAAACTGTTGTCTGCGGTGTGCAGTGACTGCTCAACCATCGGGTTCACCCTTAGCCGCTTCCAGATGTTAATCCAGCAAGAGGACGAGTACTCTACTACTCGACTCCAAGATAAGCAAGTGCTTGATACACTCTCTAAAGCCCTGGATGCTTGCAACATAACGCTCACTGAGTTAGAGACAAAGGTTACCAGCTGTCTTGAAAATAAGGAGAGCTCAAAGGCACAAATAGTTTGGAATCGGGTCAAGTTGTTATGGAACGAATCTGATATCGAAGGACTATCAAATCGGCTTCGCTACCACCAGTTCTCCTTATCTTCCCTGCTTGGTGTTTTTCAAACGTAAGACTCACAAATGCTTTCCTAATCTTGCCAGTCCGTCAACTTAGTCTTCCCTTGCTTTCATTTGCTCACTACTGGTGCAGTGAAGGCATCATGCGATTAGAAGATCTTGTTATCGCAATCAAAGAAACTCTGTCGAGCCATGCGGTAGTGCTGGGACAAATGGCGATATTATTGCGAAACCGTACTCGCATACCCACGCCAGACTTGAGCGGCTTGTCACAGTTGGATTCTCAGCTTGCAGAAAGCGCCGAAGTTGTGTCTAGTCAAGCGGCAGGTGTGGAAGCGAACCATGAGCGGAAGACATCTCTCGTCCATCGAACTAGACGCCGGATAATCTCAGACGATGAGTGGACAGTTGTCGGTGGCCCGGAGGAACATCCACCATTGTACTGGTCAGCATTCATGATCGATGGGAACAGTACCGCAATGTTTCGGCTGTATAGCGATGTCTTGTTCGACTTTATTATAGGAACCTGGCCATCGGATGCGACAATCGGGTATTCTCAACTACGCGATTTGCTCTCTACATGGGGATGCGAGTGGTTCCTCCTCCTGAGGATTGGGTGAAACGCCATAGTTAGTGCGGATCACTCGCATTGATTCTTCCGCTGACACATTCAGTGAGCATGCTCTGGGGCCATGCATTTAGCACCGAACCTTTGAAAATCTTGTTTGACTCGTGGAAAGTGGAATATTTGGATAGAACAATTAAGCGACGTTATCATGTTTATAAACCCGGACCATGGGAACAGGACGCTTATCATTGCTACGGTTGGGGCCCTGGAACTATAGAGCTCAAGGAGTTTGACGACCCTGCGCCTGTTCTCGAAAGGGAAGGATGGCATCAATTACTGTCAGCCACACTGCAGTTGGATCCGTCAAGTTGGTTTAAGGACCATCAGGCGGTTTCGGAAAGACTTCCACAAGAGCACAGACGTCGACTCCCAAAGGGTAATATACCAAGAGAGGCACTTCCTGCATCAGCGACAAGCGTTGAATACGTTCCCTCATTACCGCTACCTCGACATGAAGCTGGTAAGCCTTTCCTATACGGGACAAGGAAAGTTGATGATGTACACAGGGAGCTTTACGGTACATCCAGTGGGCCACCATGGCCACTGCCAAAATCTGGAGAGTGGGGCGTTCATCGTAACCTCTATCATAATGAGTGGATTGAAGTCAAAGGCAAATACATATTCCATGGCGTCCTAATGTATAGAAACACCGTTTCAATTAGTCTCATTGGAGAGAGGATGTGGCTGATAAGTACCTATAATACTTCTCGGCTAAGGGGTTTCCTTCCTTTCCTTCCTTCTTCCTTCCTTCTTCCTTCCTCCCCTTTAGTAGATACGTACATTATCTACTATCTATTTCCATTTATTCTATTCTATCCGTCCTCTTTATATCTCCTTACACCACCTTACGAGCAATTTACGTCTTGCATCTCATGTTTTACGTACTATCCTCGACTCATCTCATAGTAAACGAACTTCTCACAAGGTGGGGTACCATATATACTATGGCATCGATTGTCGCATATGTGCTGCGGGTAGGGCAGCGAGACACTTGGTCGACTTGTATACAGATATCTACCTGCATGCAGCTTGCTGCAAGCGACGTGTTAGAGCTTACTTTATATTAATTTAACTAATTACATGGCACTGAGTCCCCTTATACGTTGTCGGGGTGTTCCTTACGTTCTGATGACAGGCTTTATATTATGTCACTTGCGCATAATGGAAAAGAAGGGAGGGCATGTTATGTATTCTATCCAACTGATCGCGGGGCGTGCTGCGGTGCCATCCAAGATGCAGAATTAAGTTACCGCCTTCTTCTTACGATATGTGCCCCCAAGACATCGCACTGCGTGAATATGCCGATATTCAGCTTTCAACGGGTCTAACTTGCAGATGTCGGTTATACCGGTGGAGTTGGAGTCGTGGAACTGCGATGCAAATGTCGCAGGGAACGAGAAAAGTTCCGGAAAGGCGTGATGTACGATCGTGAATGCACGCTAGTTTCGTTGGCGAATGTTTGTTCATGCGCAAAGTGTGAGACTGGAATGTGCTTAATATGCAACGTTGTATGCTCTCTTCGTTGCAACGACGGTAACAGTGTGTCGTTGCGCGCCGATTAATCGCATCGTATATGCAGAAATCTTGTAGACCATGTATATATGCTCAATCCGAATCATCAATGATGATGATCTCGTCGTCATCATCCCTAATTATGCCTAAGCCTCGACGGCGGCGATGCTTTCGGCGAATTACGGACACTCGTGCGCAAGACTCGCCCATATCATGCGATGGAGAACTGGAGAAGTTCACGGGCTGGGGTGCATTGTTCCTCCTACGCTGTTGTGGCAGGGGGTCAAGCTCTTTGCGCCGACCCCAGAGTGGCAGCGGGATGCGAGGTTCAACCGTCTTCTCGATACGATGGAGGTATCGATATTCTGGTTCATGAGCGCTAGATGGGCGCGCGGGAGTGGAGAAGAAATCGATTTCGATAGGTGCAGATTTTGGGATTGTGATTCCTTTCTTTTCAAGGAAGTCGTACAGGTCGAGGACTTCGTCTTCTGCGTCGATGTGACCGCGATCGAAAGCTTCTATATGTGCCACCCATGTTTGGAAGTATATCTTATTGGCCATCGGCCAGACATTCCCGCATTGTTTTCTTGCCTCTGTAACAGAACCGGCGAAATGGAAGTTCGTGGGAAGCCCCTGGAACCGCGACAGTTCTCGGCAGGTATAGGATCTCTTGCCAGAGTGATGCACATTATCTCCACCTGATGTCGTGATGCACTTGGCTAGATTGACATGTGGATCGTATGCCCTTTCATCCGTCCGCCGCTCAAGGTCTGGTTGGTGGTAAGGATCGTGGCGGAAGCTAAGGGCCTGTCGCTCAAGAGGCCGCAGTGCATCTTCAATAGTGACATATCGCTTCAGTCCGCTCCCTGTTGGACCGTAGATTGGACTTGGAAATGGTGGTAAGGGAGTCCCGATCTTAGCGCCTACAAAAACAAGTCTTCGTCGGTGTTGGGCAATACCAAACCAAGCCTGGTCCTGGATCTTCCATCTGACATTGTAGCCGCGATTTAGAATGCCGTTCAGCAGGATACGAAAGAACATGCGATGTTTTTCAAGTTTAAGCAGACCGGGTGCTTGCTCTAGGCTGAATGTTCTAGGCTTCAGCTTGCCGAGCCAGGCCTCAACGGTAAACAGGGTCATAATATTAGCTTCGTCATGCTTTCCTTCATTGGTGCTAAACATTTGCTCAGTGATTTAGCTTCAAGACAGATATGGACAGAACACTTACTGTGCCTCACTCCAAAAGCAGCAAGGACAACTCATGTGAAGGTGATCGCAACCGTGTGTACATCGTCTGGCCATGTCTGGAAAGTCATGCGCATCCATTTCTAAATGGATTGTACCCGGGAAGTTCTGCCGGTAAGCTTCCATTGCTACAGGATCTTTCTCAAGGCCCCAGAGAATCTGATAGCCGGCTTGTCGAGCACCTTCGGAAACACCTCCAGCTCCACAGTAGCCGTCACCAAAAGTGTACGCTCGAGTCTTCTGCGGTAGACGTTGGAAATGTTTCGAAGGTCCGGAAGTCTGTTGTACGGAACTGTCACGCTTATGACTTTGTACTGAAGGAGTCTGCGTCGCCGAGTGTATGCGAGCCATGTTGGGCTGTGGAGTCGAAGATGAAGAAGGTTCGGAAAATTGGTTGCCCTGCGAGAAATTTGCGGCTTCTCGCTTGTACATTCGACGGGCTTCGCCACCATATGACTTTTGGTTCTGGTGTTGTTCAACCACGTACACCCATCGACAGATGAGCGTGCCACGGTGAAACACCCATTCCCTTCTCTCATGCTCAGTCATCAGTCGAAGTGGAACCCGAGGATTGACGTGAGATTGACTCAGCAGCTTGTAGTCCAGATCAGTGAAGACACATCGGCGGACCCGAGTAACCTCCTCTGGAGCTATATCTTCTAGGCCCTGGACAAAGCGCGGTCTCTTATCGCCTTCTTGGACCTCAATCAACATGAACAAGTCATTCAACTTGCCTAGAATTATTGTCAACAAACACCTTTGTTAGATCACTGAGATCTACTCACGGTTGAAGAGCGGCTGTAGATACTCCACGCGCCTCATTCGATAGCCTCTGAGTACGACGTCCTCAGTGTGGACATCCTCGATAATGCACCGGACTACAAGAAAATCACCTGAGAGAAGATGATTCGAGGTCCGCCCAGAGTGGTCTTTGAGCTCGACAATATTGCCAGGGCGGATATACCCGCACTCGTGTGACAATGATGGCAGTTCGAACGTTTCTGGTGAAGGAACGAAGACGGGCGGCGCATTTTCAAAGATCGAGATGCCTTCTTCATCGCTTTCATCCAGGACAGGCTCGTCGTCATCATCAGTAGCATCATCTGAATCTAGACCAAAGATTAAAACTTCGAGCTGAAAGAAATCCGTGAACAAACAAACCGTATCGTTGGACATCAACCTCATCTTCGAAGTAGGCCGCAGAATCATCTTCGTCGTCGCTGAATGAGATTGCTTCTTCGAGGCTATGGCCAGACATCGATACGACGACGGAGAGGAATCAGCTTGTAACCGGAAAGCTTCTGTCGTAGTGGTTGGCGATGGGACAGTGTGGATGGCGCGGTGGAGGATGCGCAAAGAGGCGGGGTTGAAGCTGTAAGCTGTAAGCTTCAGAAAGCCATAGTGAAGGTGAAAGTGGCGCCAGACTAAGCAGCAAACGAATAACCTGTGGTGAAGTAGAGTGGCCATTGCTACGAAGTGCGGATGCATGGTGAATACAGATCTGCTACAGCAAGTGCTTTGCGACAGGCGGACACGAAGGGCAGAGGATTGTGCTTTAGTGGCCTGTGTGAGTTGCTAGGAAACTTGAAGACTTAGAGGCGTAATATGCGAGAAATCGAGAAGTGATGACCGGTGAGAGAAAGACGCGTACAACAAGCATGTGAGCATTTAGTTATGCTGGAGAGTGAAGTAAGAGGACAATGAGCGGTGTCTGGGGCGGTGTGCGGGCAAACGAAAGGAGAAGCGACGACTGGAGAGGCATGAACAGAGAACAGCCCATCCGGGTTACTATACCACAACCAGCCTATCTATACAAAAACGGTCATCGAAACCTCACAAGAAAGTCTTATCTGACCATCATCGGATCGTCCTCTCCACAAACTCCTTCTCCAACCGCCCGACCTCCTTCTTGAACGTCTCCACTTCCTTCCAGCAGTCTAGCGGCCGCCTGTCATTTGTCCTCAGACACGCCACTACAGCCTCCTTCGCCTTGCTCAAATCCGCATCTACCTGCTCCAACCTCTTCCTTTTCTCCAGCTTCGCCCTCAACTGCTCAATCTCCTTGGTCACGCTTTGATTGCTCATGTCCTTCTGTCTTTGCTTCTCCTCGAGAGCCGACTTGCTTGATGTTGCGTCTGAGATCTTTTCGACGAAGGAGGGCTCGCTGGGCTGGTCAGACTCGCCGGAGAGGGTTTCGCTGAATTTGGAAAAGTTCTGTGTCTCCTGCTCGCGCAGTTTCTCGAGCTCGGCGGTCAGGCGTTCCTGGTATTGGAGTTCTTGCTGCTTGGATCGTGTTGAGTCCGTCTGGTTCAACCATCAGCCCTAGTCCATTGCGATTTGCCTCCATATTGTATGCGACTCACGAAAGTATTCTTCTGCAGCGAATCGACAAGTTCATTTGAGAAACGAACGGGATGATCTCTGTGCGCAAAGTTATCAGCACATGTTCTTGGGTATCGCATACATCTACTGGGCGAGACCAAAGCCATTGACCCCACGACAGGCTACATACGCAGAGAATACATGCTGCTTGACCTCCGAGGAGGGTTTCGAGTTCTCGGCTCCCATTGCTGTGTTGGCGGAGCTGCGGACTGCGTGCACGATGATGTTGCAGCTGGAAGAAGTCGGAGCTCATGGCTTGGCCGAGGAAGGCGCGCTAGTGGCAGATGGGGCAATGATCGGCAGGAACATTGCGACACCAGGAAGGAAGTCATCGCGACGTTGCGCTTGTGTGGAATGTTGATTCACTGCCCACATAAATAAGCCGCAAGCGGCGGAAAAGTGCGAAAACAGATACAGACGACACTACGTCGCGACTTTAAGCTCCTACTTGAACGTTAACCCTCTCGTTAGACTCGCGGCGTCACATTGAATTTTAATACTCGCAGTCAACACCCTCCATAATGCTGCAGTCTTCGTTGAAGAGCTGGCTTAACAAGCCCGGCGTCTCGAGGCCAAATGATCAAGCTACAAAACCACCTCCTATAGCAGCAGCAGCTCCAAATCGACCGCCGCCTCCTCCCAAATCCGCCTCCGCACCTTCTCGCGTCCCCTCTGCTGCTACAGCTGTCCCTTCAGCCATGGACAACTGGAACGACATTCCAGACGGCTTCCTACAAGCCCCATCAAGGCCCAGATCGAAGAAGAGTCCCCGTTCTTCACGAAATGTCACGCCCGCTGCCACTCCAAGAGTGCCCACCCCCGTCACACTCCCCGCGCAGAAGCCGTCCATACCACAACTATTTGCCCTTCGCCCCCTACCTGCGAACGTCCAACTTGTAACGCTTACGGAAGAGCTTCTGCCCGCCTTCAAGCGCCTGGTCGCTCTCACCCTACCCATACCCTACCCAGAAAGCTTCTACAAAGAGACTATGACCGAGCCACACCATAGCATCACTCTTGTAGCATTATGGCACGCATCTCCAACCTCCGATGACTCCGCCAATCCCTCAGCCAAGAAGCCACATCTGGTCGGTGCCATCCGGTGCCGTCTGCTTCCCTCCTCCCAGCTCTACATATCCACCCTTGGCATCCTCGCACCCTACCGCTCGCACGGCATTGCTATGCATCTCCTGCAAGCCGTTGTTAAGAAGGCGGTAGAACTGCATAGCGTGAGATGCGTGACAGCGCATGTATGGGAGGCGAATGAGGAAGGACTAGAGTGGTACAAGAAGCGGAACTTCGAGACTTTGGGAAAGGAGGATGGATACTATAGGAAGCTGAAACCGCAGGGCGCATTTCTAGTTCGAAAGTGGATAGGCGTAGGAGATTTTTTGGGCAACGGCACGGTAGAAGAGAAGGAAGGGAACGGCCATGCCATTTGAAGGTTGATAAAGATACCACCAAAGGCTGCTCACACGTACCCGTACGCATCACGGATGCCTGTTCGACCATACCAGTTGATCTGAGTCGCGTAACACCGCTTTGTTAACCCATACCACCCGAGATTTTGGTTACCTTTAGTTCATCGTTCCCCTTCGTCCTTCCCGTTTACCCGGTCCCGGAACGCTCAGCTGGTAGCGCTTATCACTGCTGTTCAGTTCCCACGCTATGCTCCGATGACTAGTCACGATGGACTTATCGAATAATATACTCAGTTACGATATGACGGAAGCTAGTCCGCATGCTTGGGACAGATGTTGATGGTTCGACAGGGGTAATCTTGAGGTCAATTTGCGGGTAAACAAAACGTTCCCACCCAATATGCCGGACAGCAACAAGAATAGCATCAACCTCGATCTAAGAGGATATCGGTACGTAGATGAGGCCCGTGTTGGGAGCGATATGAAGGAATAACGTGTGCGAGGTTGTCAGTCGTCATGGATGCCTGGGAAGGAGTTTTGGGTAACCCATAAACAGCCCGGCGACTCTAAATGCTCTTTGGTAACTTGTTTTCCAGATACCATTACCTGACGGGAACTAGTACTGAGGTGATGGTATTCTGAGTAACTATCGCCATGGCTTGTACCTGACGTTCACTTGTCGTTGGCTTCCGTTATCCGACATTATTGCTCAAAGGCTTTAGACCACGGTAATGAGATCCAAAACGTGTCACTTCAATCTATATCGATGCAGCAACATATGAGAAAGGCTCGTATCGAGGCTTGGCCACAGCCACAATCCCCCCATGGAGGTTGCGCGCATGTACAATGGTCGTACTAACGATACCTCCATCGATCGTGTGGTTAAGATTATGGTATACACGGTTGTTTACAAGCGTCATGTCGCGGTATAAGAAGCTAGAAGAACCTATGAAATTGTCCCTCTCACGGCAGATTATCATCTATCTTTACGCATCACAAAAGGATACTTCGACTAAATAAGTCACCATGCACCTCAGCACTCTTGCCATACTTTTTGCAACACTCTCGACAGTCTGTCTGGCCGTATGTGAATCGTCCATGTCTGTTTATCAATACTGATACAGCCGAGGCCCCAGCAAACAATCAATTAGAGAGGCGCCAAACGTACATCATAACATGTATCGGAGGCCGGTGCAACGATGGTTCAACACCCGTCCCTTCGGTTGTCCCAAAGCCCACGACGACGACAACACGGAAGCCTGTTCCACCAAAGTCGAGTACCAAGGCTACACCGACACCGACACCGAGCAAGGTCAGTCCGTCTCCAATGGCTAGACTATCCTTGTCTTTGCCTTTGCCGTTCCTGCCGCTATATCGACATAACACTGACGTTGTTATTTAGACTACCGTCAAAACCACGCCAAAATCCACCGTTAAGCCTACAAAAACCAGTGATGGTGAGACAGGCCCAAGCAGCACTGCATGCCCTGTGCCGCTGTACTATCAATGTGGAGGGTACTATGACGGCAAGCCGTGGACGGGATGCACGAAGTGTGTGAAGGGAGCGAAGTGTGTAATACAGAATGGTAAGTCTCATTCAGATCTTGAGAATGGAGATTAGTGCTGATATATAGAAGAGTTCTACAACCAGTGCGTCGCGGACGAGGAATGAGCATCATGCGAGGCGATAGAATGACCACTTGCATACAATAGACGACACTTACAACTCATGAACGACACGTATTCAGCAATAAAAGTTCTTCCAGATGCAACAATTACCCATTTTATGATCCACGACTTCACTGCACTTGCTTTCTGCCTTGTCGTTGGATCCTAGTATACCTACCATGCACGTATCTCGCTCCTCTTGCCACTTTTGGGCTGTCAAACTGCTAATTATCCATCCGCGAGCGTAATTTTACAACTTCAGGATGACCAAGGCTGACTACATACATGATGAGGTTCTGACATAGCGCGGAACTCACACGTGGAGCTACCCCTCCATGGTTCCTGGCTTGCCCCACCACGACCATTTATCTCAGTCCACTCCCCGAAAGAACGTCATACACAGAAGACCTCCGAAAAGTCCGCAACTTTCCAATTCGCGGTCCGTTACTTTGTTTCTGCTTGTTGTCAATTTGTCTTTAGCGGTCTTTCACACCTACTCTGAATCGCCAATTTGCTTCCGCTTGTACACTGCAATACATTACATCTAATCCCTTGCTCGCGCATCGCGTACAACCACAATGCCCGACCCACGCGTCTTCATCATCCGCCATGGCGAGACAGAATGGTCGCTCAATGGACGACACACCGGAACTACAGATATCCCCCTTACAGCGAACGGCGAAAAGCGCATAAGAGCAACGGGTAAAGCGCTTGTGGGTGACGACCGATTAATCGTCCCAGGGAATCTAGCACACATGTACGTCTACACCTCCACAATCAAGCATGAAAGAAGCAAGGAGTAAAACAAGACAAAATGGAGCCAAAAGAACTAATACAATACACAGATACGTCAGCCCCCGCAAACGCGCCCAACGCACCCTCGAGCTCCTCAACCTAGGCTGCCGCGACAAATACCCATGGTACGACTCGTCCCAACCCCCACCTCCCTCCCTCGACATCCGCACAAACGCCCAAATCGAAATAACAGAAGCAATCCGCGAATGGGACTACGGCGACTACGAAGGCCGCATCACCTCTGAAATCCGACAAGACCGCGCATCCCGCGGCCTCAATGCAGACTGGGACATATGGCGCGACGGGTGCGAGGCCGGCGAATCCCCCGCGGACATCACACACCGCCTAGACGCGCTCATCGCGGACCTGCGAGCCAAGTACCACGCGGGCAAGTTTGGGAAAGATGCGGGGTGGAAGGGGAAGAGCGGCGAGCCGAATGATGTGTTGATTGTGGCGCATGGGCATATTCTTAGGGCGTTTGCGGCGAGGTGGATAGGTAAGAATCTCGAGGATAATCCGAGTTTGATACTGGAGGCGGGGGGTGTGGGCACGTTGAGTTATGAGCATCATCGAATTGAGGAGCCGGCTATTTTGCTGGGAGGCGCGTTTGTTGTGGATGTTGTGGAGAAGGAGGAGGAGGAGAGGAGGGAGAAGAAGGAATAAGGTGGAAGGATGGAGATTGAAGTCGTTTGAATAAGGGGCTTAGAGTAGCTTTGGGACACTCAGCATCACGGTATTGGGAAGACACGACTGGTGGTTTTCAAGATCGTTGCTTTTTTCTTTTCGTCGTTAGCCTAGATTTTCTTCTCCTTCGGGTATCATACATCCACACGCATATCGCAGCCTACCTCTCTGAGTTACGCTACCTGAGTCGATGTCCAATCCACCACATCCATCTCTCTCCAAATCTATCCGCATCTTCAAGCAGTAGTAGTCTTCAGCATAACGCGCTGATAGTCCAGACTCTTCTGCCTCGCATCCTTCTCCAACACGTCCCGATTCTTAACAATCCACAGTCCCAACTCTCGCGTCGCAAAAGCGCTCATAAGACAGTCTCGACCGTACTTTGTATCACTCTTCAACTGCGCGCCAGGATAGCTGCGACACAAGCTATCTAGACTAAGCTGCGCCTTCGACAGCGGTCCCTGAGCAGCTTTCTCAACCACCTTCGCGACATCGACGGCACGACCGTGGATCATGCGCAGAGTGTCAAGATCAGACCGCAAGTTATGCCCAACGATGATGGTGTCTTTGTCCACGAACTTCCACAGTGCGGAGCGAGCTGCAGACCAACCTTTGAAGATCTTGTATCCGGCTTCTCGCGCGGCGTCCATGTCGTGCCAGCTGGATAGTCCGGTTAGTGAGGAGCGCCAGTCTGAGACTTGTGCGTGTGGATCAGTGCAGACGAGGTGGTTTATGAGGATGCGGCTAGTGACTAGATCGATGGCTGCGATTTTCACGACTTCTTGACGACCAGCTGCGAGTAACACCGTGCTGCATGAGAGGACGACGACGCCGAGACCAGGCTTTGAAGGGTCGCGAGTGGGAGAAGGTTTGAATTCAATCACAGGATATGCATGTTTGTATTCATCCTTGAAAGTGGTCGGTGGAGGGAGATATTCGCCTTGGAGCAACTTGGGGAGGTGGCACATGCCGTCGAATAGCTCGACCGCATCGTCCTGTCTGGACACACCGATACGGGTCCATTCGATTCCACAGACCGTCATTTTACCGTGGTGGTGGATGAAGATATCGGACTGAATGAGGAGGCGTAAGATCTTACCTTGGATGGACTTAGCTTGCTCCATCTCGGCATCACCGCCTATCATCAAGCCGACAGGAACAGGGCTTGGTGCGAGCATGCCTGCCGATTGGGGAGGTGGGTTTCCAAAAGACGGAGGTGTCAGACGACCGCCAAACGTAGGACCTGTTCTGGGAGGGGTTGGTGCAGGTGGCCTAGTGGGAAAAGGAGCTCCTTGACCGCGCCTAAGACGGCTCGAGGGAGCAGGAAGGGGTCGAAGAAGGCCTTGTGCCTTGAGCTGCTCGCGCACGCGCTGATTCAGCATGAAGGATTGGCTACCGTGGAGATCCAATGCCCTGCCTCCGATACCGTGGGCGTCAGTCCGATGGACTTTGAGACCTGCCTCCGACCTGAAGGTCTTCCCGCACCCTTTAACGCTACAGATGAAGGGTGATGGATCGGTTGATGGAGCAGGAACCGAAGTTGAAGAAGGTGGATTAGGTTTGGGGGGTCGAGCTGGAGGTGATTGCGCTGCCTTAGCGACGGATCTTGGACCGGTAGAGATGGAAAAGAAATCGTCCACAGTTTGACGTTGTTGGATCGATGCTACGGCTGGCTGGCGTACTTCAAAAGACTGTGCAGTCGCAATCGGTACGTTCGACTTGCTCTGCATAGAACATCTCAAAGCATGCGCGTTGAACCTAGCTTTGGACTTGAAGACCTCTTTGCAACCATGGCAATATTCATCGTTCTCACTTATGTCGTCTGGTGTATCTGACGCGTCGTCATACATCAGCACGTCGTTTACGTATACCGAGTGTTGTGGCTGATCTGGATCAACATAACCTGACCTTGCTGGCTCCGGGCGTTTCTTCGGAGGCGTTCGTTTCTTGTGGTCGGCGCATTCACCATCCGGGAAGCTACGGTGGGCGTTGTACTCTCGCCGACTACTGAAGGTCTTCAGGCATCTATCGCAAGTGATGACCTTGGCCGATTGTCCGTTTGAGGGTGGCCCGTTGGGATTTCCGTTAGTTGCTTGGACTGCCGGGAGCGCAGTGAAGGCCTTCGCGCAGTTGGTTGGCGGCTTCAAGTGTTTCTCTAGATTTTGCAATGACATGAACGCTTTGCCGCACGTATCGCACGAGAACTGCGCCGAACCATGCTCAGAGTGAATCTGATGCTCCTCGAGGGCCAAGGAGTCTGGGAATGGCCAATTGCATACCGGGCACGTCAGTGCCGCGGGCGCGCTGTCTGCGTGATTCGCGGTATGGTATGAAAGTTCTGTCCGCGTGCCGAAAGATTGATCACACATACCACAGTGATATTGCATCGGTGCCGGAGCTTTGGAGCGGGTTGGACGTCCCATTTCGACACCGCAGATGCAAGATTGGCATGAGAGGAGAGGGTGGTCGAGTGGTGAGTCTGTAGGTGGGCGCTTGTAGCTTAGTGAGGCGACGTGATGTGATCGTTCGCAGCGACGTTGTTGGCGAGCCTTGTTTGGAAATTCTTATGTTGCGAGGAAGGCGCGACGAGAGCACGGTCGCGATATCACGTGGTTACTGAAGGCTTCTACGTGCTCGACTCCGGGAAGCTTACACACGTTTGCGACAAAGACAAAGCTGTAGCAGCCCCCTGACTTTTGAACAAGAAGTCCGAGGTGATGAGAGAGGTATTTAGATGTATAAACAAACACTAGGTCCTAGGGCAGACCGAGAGCACAGACAGTCCAATTACTGTAGATATAGCAACGTGAAGGTGTTCGAGCATTCTAATATGTCAAGTAATACCGCTCGGGAAGTGAACGCATCCGAACAGCGATTGTCGTTATTCGGCAGTCGAACTCTTCTGAACGTGTGTCCTCTAGGGATAGACTGGCGAGAGACGATGTGAAGTTTAGCCTTTCACTCGCTTGGATCATCGTTCTGTTCTCGTTGGTCCACTTTACGCTTCACAATCTGGTTCATCAGCAATTTTTTAACAACACTCATAGACCGTACACAGTTTGAATCGCCCATAAACTCTTCATTCCTGACCTCTATTCTCAGGCCACTAAGCTATTACTCTACGACTGCCGAGTGTCATTCACATGCAGATCCTCCTTCCCACTCCCCATCAACCTCGCAATCGTCACAGCTTCTCTCAACGCTTTTCCAAGCGCACCCCTTACACCAGCTTCCTCCATCACCATGATACCGCCAATCGTGCACCCCTCCGGACTCGTCCCCTGATCCCTCAAGATCCCCGGATGAATACCACTCTGCAGCATTTCCGCAGTCCCCCTCATGCTCTGGTAAATCTGCGCTTGCGCAATATCGCGAGGCAGGCCCACGGCAACTGCAGCATCGATAAACGCATCGCAGATGATGGCCCAGAAAGCGGGTGTGGAGCCGCCTACTGCGGTGGTGGCGTTCATCAATCGCGGGGCGATGTGCACTGCTTTGCCTACTTGGCTAAATATGGCGTCTACGATTTCCATGTACTTGCTAGGAAAGCCGGGGGCGGGATCTTCGATGGCGGTGAGTGACTGGGAGACTTGTGCGGCGACGTTGGGGAGGGTTCGGAGAACCCATGTTCTTTCTTCTTCTTTTGAGACGTCGCCTACGGAAACAAGCTTCTCGAGATTCTCTCGTGACCAGCCTGCTGCGACGCTGATGAGAAGTTTTCCCTTGAGCGCTTGCGCAAGACCGTCTTGCTTGAGTGTGGCTTCGACGTCTGATGGGTCGACGCCGAGGATTATGATGTCGGATTTTTGTGCCGCTTTGACATTGTCGCCTCTTGAGATTACTAGTTTGCCGGACTTCTTATGTTCGGGAAATAGATCGCTTAGCCTTTTCTCAGACTTCTCACTGTGCACACAGGCAATGTATTTGTCGAAATTTGCTGACTGAGAATCCCCGGACGCATTGATCAAACTCTTTAGAATGGGGGTTCCGAGGTTGCCTGGAAGAATCATTAGAGTGAAGATATTTTACTTAAGATCGAGGATGCTTACCACAACCCAGGATGCAAAGTGTTTGGCCAGACATTCTTGTTATCGAAATAGACGAGGAAACGGCTGGAAATGTATGTATGAAGCTCTCAGTTGAAGATGTGGTATGTCCTCGCAGTGAAGACTAGAGCACGTGACGTACAATTAATAGAACCCTTTGCAATGAATAGGGCGAATGAATAGCCTCATGAACTGTTATCGTGCTAACCTTTACATACGTCGCGAGAATGTGCTCGGGAGAATGCCCGATTCGCCTTGCTTCTGATTGGTCTGTATCAGCACCGACTACGGAGCCTAGATCCGCCTGCATCCCACCTGCACCACGACGCAAGCAGACATATGACGACTTAACACCGAAGCTAGCCGTTCTATCACACACGAGGAGCTGAGCCTAATGCTTTGTTATGACCTTACTGAGAATCTATACGCATCACGTGCACTTACAACTCTTTTGAAGATCACCATGGATTGCAATTCAACAAAACTTCATATGCTTATCTACATGCAAATGCATTACCATACCCTTGCTCATGCTCAACTCTCAAACCCCTACGCAGAGAAGAATCGCCTCCTTGTCTCCGCTCTCAGCGCCGCAAACTCATCTTTCGTCCTCAACACCGCATCGCGATTCTCCACCGCCCGCCGCAACAAATATCCTACGCACTCGCCCATGCTCCCCCACGTCGAGCACTTGAACACCTCAGGCGGCATCTCATTCTCTCCCTTGTCCGCCAACAACGAAAAGCTAACCTCATCCGACATACCATGCAACTGACCAAACGCAACAGGAACAGTGGGAAGACCTGCTTCCAGACGCTGACGGTGCAATTTATTCGCAGAGAGAACGGAATCGCGGTTGTGGCTAGCAAGGAAGAGGTTGACTGATGGAAAGGGGCGGGCGTTCGGTCCAGAAGCACCAAAGTCGCCGATTTGCTGGCGGAGAGCGCCTTGTGCGATGCTGTTGTATTGGTTGTCCGTGTCTTCTTTCGTATCGCAGATCAGAGACCTGTCGTCGGAGAGAATGTATGCGCCGCGCACGAGCTTCAAGCCGAGTGTGAAGCCGTCTTTTTCTGCTTCTGCCATGTGCTGAGCGAGGACTGAGGGGGTGCTCTTCAGGTATGCTTGGTACGTGTTGTAGATGACTGCTTTTCCATCTGTGTTGAACTTGCGCATTAGCTCCAGAGTGGTGCGGCCGATGCCTTTTTGCCAGTGTTGGGATTCTGCGTCGACGATGATTTGGATACCTCTTTCCTTGCACTTCACGGCGATTTCGTCCAGGGCATCGAGCATTTGCCGGGGTGGTAGTTCTCCTCTGCTGAATGCTTCGGAGACTACGGGACCGCCTCCTGTTGTTCTGCACAAGAGTTAGCAAAAACACTTACATGGAGTGCTAAGTTTTCACTTACTTCAGAGCGAGGATGTCGCCCTCAGAGATCAGATCAACGGTCTTGAGAGTCCCTACTCGCCATGCCTCAATATCAGTATTGTTCGCCACTGCTTCAGCCTCCTTTTCGACGAATTTATCCGATGTGTGGTGGTTTGACGACTTGGATTTGTGGTCGAAAACCATCTCTTTTGCGTAGGTCAGGATTACACCCTTGAATCCGAGATCTTTCAGTTGCTTTACACATGCTCTTGTTTCTTTCTCTGTCTCTCCTGCGCAGAATTGGTTGTATAATGTTCTCTTCAATATTGCCTTCAACACTGGGTTCCTATCGACATTGAATAAATAGCTCCTGTCCGGCTTTGAGAAGAAAGAAAGAAGGTGCAGTGATGGTATGAGCAGGAATTTGTTCGAGGAGACTGTGGCAATGAAGAGAGATCGAAGTAGCATCCCAGTAGGCATGGCCGCCAATGGGTATTGTGTGAGCGATTGTGATGGTATTTGTGTAGTTTCAGTCTTGCCTCGCGGTACTGCGGTGGTTGAACTCCATCGCACTTCAAAAGTATTCAACCCATAGAGACCATTCTTTCTTGCCACGCATCGCAAAGTCGTTCCACCGAATCGGGGTTGTAACATGTTTCCTCTGAGTATAGTGGTAATCGCGTGTGAAAGCTGCAGAAGGAAAGTACAGTGTGGCAGTGTCACAATACTGATAAAAGGAGAGGAAGATCAGTTCAAGAGTATGTATCCACTGTTCACACACTCTCTTTCAAATAAATATCCTTATCTCATCCCGCCTCTATCATGTAGTCCATGACCCCGCTCCTCGATCGAGAACGTGGGGCAGCACTTCTCGTGACCTTCGCATCATCATCCCGTAGGACGGGCGGCTTACCGAGTCGCATAACAAGGCCGGTTTTGGACAGACACGTCCAGCCGTTGCTATTACCACATCGCACGGCCGTGATAAGCACAGTTGAGTCTAAGAAATCATAACAATTACCCAATAGTGACCCAAGACAGCCCTACTTCTAGAAGCTCGCTAATGCGGGGTTACCGGAGAGCGCTTTGAATCGGGATACGCGACGACTCGTGGCTGATGTGCATTCGGGTACGAGCATGGCATTCCGCATTCGGGTTTTAGCGTAGAAGATCTGCTACGTGTTACTGTCTTGTTGGCAAGCTTCATTGGAGGCAGGAGATTTGAAGGGAGTCCTATCAGGTGTCATACACAAGTCTATTCAGAACGCCGTAAGATGCTATGATATTGTTATGCCGCTTTTCACCCCTTCAACTCCAAAGATCCCTTGAGTTTTGGCAGGATAATATTACGAGTTTCTCATTCAGTTCCTATCACTCCCGCTTTCTCATGAAAATAGTCCCGTAAACCAGTATTCAAAACCAACCCAACTCCAAAAGCGGGAATAATTCTAGAACATCTCATCGCAGTCGTAGGTCCTAAACTTCTCCGCATTCTCGACATGCGTTCTGCACTCGTGCTTTGCGGGTTGCTGTATAGGTCCAGACCGAGTAGATGAACCGGCGTAGCAAAGACCTGTGAAAGAACCGGTGTGAAAATCTGCATTGCAGCCATCTTGATCGCTGGACTTGAGAAAATTGAATCCGGTATTGATGAGGTCAACATAGGCGGTAGATTGATTGATCCAAAGATGGTGATCGCGTCGCGGAAGAGGAAGGTGGCGCCTACTATCCTGGGAAACTTCGGTCTTGACATGGGAGGTGGTTGGGCTTGGCCGGATGATGATTTTGCAACCAAAGGAGTATTAAGAGCGTTGTTTTGGGTCGTAGGTCGTCCATAGAGTTGCACAAAACGGACGTCTTTCCATACTCCTAGAGGCACATTTACAAGACATGTTGAGAGGAAAGTGATTGAGCTAACTAAGACTTGGTCGGCTTTGGTTGTAAAGGCATTCGCTACGCTTTCAACTCCATTGGCGGTGGTGTATGTTGCCGCATACAGTGTCCAGACGTAGAAGAAAGGCTTCGCCGCAAAGAAGAGTCGTGGATGGCGGAAGGAACAAAGGACGTGACTTTTCAGGGTCGATAAGAGAGGCCGGCTGCTTGAGGCAGCATTTTCGACCACAGCTCTATATTAACATTGTTAGTCTTCACGTCCACGCTCGTGACGCGAATTGGACACACTTACCTATCGATAGCCGTGATCAGAGGACTTATGGCTGTTGCTGAAATAGCAGCAGCAGCGACATCTCCTGCCAGTATACCTGGTAGCTTACTACTTCTCCAATCGCCACTAAAGCTGTTCGATTGAAGCTGCTGCGTCATGGCGAATGTGTTCGAGGAGTGGAAGACGCGACGCGAACGTTTGGCGTCGAAGTGCTAGCTCCACATACCTCTGGTACTAGGGCAAATTGCATGGAAGATCAAAGCATACTCGTATCCTCCGAAGTCGTGTCAACTGCATCACTTGAGTCATCACTCTTTCGCAATGCATCCGTTCGGATGTCGACAATCAATGCAGTTGAGCGCTTTCCTTCGGCCATCAATAGTCCAGCACAATGTATTCGTTTGACCATACCATATCAGGCAAGCGAGAACGAGAATCGACAATCGGGACGTCTGCCGGTCGTGGATTTGGAGAAGCACTTGTCCAATCGGCGTCGCTTGCGGAGCATTTAGCTGGCTTATCGATAGGCGCTAGAACGATCACTCCAACACTTAGGGTGTGGGGTAGTAGTATTCCGAGTTCCGATAATCGCTCGGAATGGGTACTCTGAGGGGCATCACAAGATAGACATCGGGTCAGTGTGCCGTTGCGAATCGAACCATCATGATGTGTCTAGAGCTTCAATAACCTAAACGTGTAGGCTCGGCGATCCCCATTGTAAGGATAGCAGTCGCGTAAATACTTCCCAACGCCGTCACCGAACGAACCACAGAACTCTTCTTACTGAGCCCTCCAATTCATCATTGCACCTACCACATCTGTCACAATGGGCATTTCGAAAAGTGACCCAATCGCCATTATTGGCGGCGGAGCCTTTGGCCTCTCTACCGCCTTTGAGCTCTCGAGTAAGGGATATACGAATGTCACGGTCTTTGAGAGGGACGAAGAGATTCCGTCTCGCTGGTCAGCTGCAAATGATCTGAACAAGATTATGCGTGCCGAGTACGAGGATGAATTCTACACAAATTTGGCAGTTGTAAGTAAACTGAACACTATATAATACAGTTTGAGCACAGGGCATATTCGTCAAAAGACGCCCTCAGCCACGATTTTGAATTCGAAGCCTGAACAATATCAATAGCTAATCCAAAGTATGACAGGAAGCAACACACGCCTGGCAAACCCCCCGATTCGCACCCTACTTCCACCGCGTCGGCTTCCTAAACTGCGTATCGGGCGCTGCGCCCCAAAAAGCAGCCGACACAATGCGCCGCTTCCAAGCCGCAGCTGCTAAGCACCCCGAAATGGCCCCCTTCCTGCACAACATCTCTAGCCCCGAAGACATCCGCAACATCGCGGGAGCTTGGCAGTTTACTGGCGACCTGCCCGGCTGGAAGGGCTATGTATGCAAGTACGACGGGTACGTGCATTCCGCAAATGCGCTGCGGGGAATTTACAGAGAGGCGAGGAAGAACGGCGTGAGGTTTTTCCTCGGAGAGAAAGTCGGTGCGATTGAGAAGATTGTATACGAAGGAACGGGCCCGAGCAGAAAGAGCGTGGGTGTTCAGACGAAAGCTGGCCGGTTCCATGCGGCGAAGCTGGTGGTTGTTACGGTCGGCGCAGCAGCGCATAAGATCGTGCCTGAGATCGGGACTGAGGTTTCTGCAAAGTCGTGGTCTGTTGCTCATGTTCGTCTTACTGATGATGAGACCGCTGCGCTTCGCGGTATTCCCGTGACGTATGCTCGCGACCTTGGATTCTTCTTTGAGCCGGATCCGAAGACGAATTTGTTGAAGATCTGTCCTATGGGTGGCGGGTATATCAATACTAATCCATCTAACGGTGTCTCGGAAGCGCCTGAGGGTGTGATGCGCTTCGTACCGAAAGAAGACGAAAGGAAAATGCGCGAGCTTCTCCGCCAAACATTACCATATCTCGCCGATCGGCCCTTGGTGGACAAGTTCATATGCTGGTTTGCGGACACCGCTGATTCGGACTTCGTTGTCGACTACGTGCCAGAGACGTCCTCTTCAGTTATGATACTATCTGGTGACTCTGGTCATGGCTTCAAGATGTTCCCGATTGTTGGGCAATGGGTAGACAATCTACTCAACGAGGCTGATGGCAAGCAAAGTATCTCGAGATGGCGCTGGAGGGTTCCGAAGCCGAAGCCAAAGGGCGAGAGTTTCGACGATGATGTCAGCTGGCGGATAGGGGACGTAAGGGAGATTCGTGATGTACAGGACGAGGGGCCGGTGAAGTCGAAGATCTAATCCATCAGTCTGGCGTAACATATAGAGTAGACATAACGCATTAATCGTCTTTTACGTCGTTATTCAATGCTTGCTTTGCTGCTTCTTCACCTTCATCGCTTTGATTCACATTTGCGGATCTACCATTTGGTAATTATCCAAAGTCGCAAAGGAAAGCCAGTCCGTTCCTTCTATGTCCATGGACTCCGCAACAGCGAGAATTTGCTCGGCCGTCAAGTCATCCCCAAAACCACTGCCCTCGTCGCTTATCCCAGTGTAAGGTGGTGGCAAAGCATCTTCGTGCAGCAAGTCCGCTGTGGAGTGGTAACCTTCTGGGAACGATAGTGTACGTCGCATTGTAGGGCCCGGCCCAGTCATTGATGGAGACGCAGTCGACGGTCGGTGCTGACTGAGTGTGTATTCGGTGAGCATCTCATCTAGCTTGCGAAGCTCAATGACACGAAACGCTGCGATACGGTTGCCGCTGGATATCATAGTTTCGAGGAAGCTGTATGCCTTGTCTAGATAAGGGGACTGGTTGTCCATGAGGCTGGGGTCGACGAAACGGGTGAGGATGAGGACCATCGTCGACACAAAGAGCGAGTCAAGGTCCCATGGGAGAAAAGTCTCTACACTAATGTCAGTCCGCAATCACGATTGGTCCAGCGACCGACGTACCAAGAAGTCCTTGATCCTGCAAGCTCTCAAGTATGTTCAGAATCTTTTGTGAAGCCTCCAAGGACATGTGAAGTAACGATCGAATTTTCTTGGAAGAGATCAGTGGCTGAACTTCTCGCGGCGATTCAAAAATCTTCTTCAAGCAGCAAAATAGTAGCGGCCTAGTCACGACAACGATTGTCTGTAAGTGTTAGTTAGCCATTGATCCTCATAAAAGCACCCAGTGACTCTTACTTGGTAGTAGAGTAAATGTAAATGTGCTGGCATTCTGGAGATGCCGCCAAAACGCTCGTCGGAATGTAGGGGGAATGATTGTCGAAGCTCTTCTGCTAACGACACAAGATCGTCTAAAACAGCCTTTATACTGATGACGAATTTCTTGCGAAGACGGCCTTTTGTGCCATATACAGCTAGTAATTGAGCCATGTTAGTAAGGGTATGCTAGGGGGAAAATTCATTCAACGTACTTCTAGCAATCTCCGCATATATGCGCGCTAGCTTGATTTGCATGTTGAGCGCCGCCGCTCGCTGAACCGAGCCATTGAAGCTGGGAAGCTGGCAAGAGATGTCATCATCTCGAATCGATTGCGGTAGTCCCATCAACGCCGTCATCTGACGGTCGAGAATGTACACTGTCCACCATATCTTGCGGCATCGTTGGACGACTGGTTCTCCTAAGTTTTCGACGGGCATATCTGTGTGCATGCCTTGAGCTAATGCAATGCGCATGGCCTGACCTATTGTAACATGTGCTGCGTTGCGAGAATCGAGGGCTTGCAAGTAGAGCGCTATACAGCAGAGAATTTCTACTGCTGTGACTGGTTCTCTACAAAGTCGGTTGGTGTCAGGAAGGAGTTGGAGCGCCTGGACGAAGAAGTCTGCCCCAGGTGGCCTCGGCGCATGATGTTTGTGCTGAACAAAAGTCTTGCCAAAGGCGATAATTAGTAGGAAGTGGATGTACCACAAACTTTCTTTCCACGCCCCGTTTTCGGAGTTGGAGTAAAATGCATGCAAATTGGCGTTGAACTCGTCTTCATCGAATAGATGCACAAGCTGAGCGCAATGGAACTTGACAGCATTGATCAAGAAGATGGCGTAGTCAATGCTGGGAATAATCGGCGTGTTGGAATCGGGCAAACTCCGTGATCCGTCCCATGGGAGATCGTATGCTGAGCCATCGAAAAGTAAATCTGCTCCGGGCAGCGGTGATTTATGAATATGCTCATGGACCAAATTGAGGATTTGGCCGTGAAACGACCAATTCGAAGAAGTGCCAAGGTAGACTGAGCAATTAGTCGAGTGTTTCTGCAAGGTCAAGTTGGCACTCACACGCTCTTCCTGTAGAGGACGACATGAATTTCGAGGGTGACTCAAGCATTGGATTCATCAGATTTGCTCCATCAGGATCTGCCTGTCTACTCCTCGGCGAACTCTCTCTTGTGCCACTAGGACTGGATCGATTTGCGGGTTGCCGTTGCTCTTCTTCATCTAGCGAGCCGCGTCTTTCAGCACGAGCTTCCGCATCTTTCTCTGTTGGTCGTGCTTCAAGTGCACCTGGCACGTTCTCTGGGGTTTGCTCTAGTCGAGCGAGTTTCGCTTGCAGATCGGAAAGATACCTAGACAATGTCAGGGCGTGTGATTACTCTTCTAGTCTTACTGGCTGTTACCCTTGAGTTACCAAGACCTTGTTGTCTCTGTCATCGAAGATGCAAGTCAAGTTCCGCCTGCCGCAATTGGAACATGGTTGCTGGCCTGAACATTTGATCTTCTGTCTGCGACATCGCGAGCAGCTATACCCAAATGTCAATGTTGAACGTGCTTAGAATCTAAAATGAGCCTAGCCTACGCGTTTGAAGATCGCTTAGTGACTTTCCGGTGGTCGTTGGAAGTTGCCATGGTCGCTGGTGGCTTTGTACACCTGGTTGTGGCAAATGTAGGGATAGCTGTCGGTTAGGACAGCGCAGCAACAATCACGAAGTAGTCAGTACTAGAACGAGAGCAACTGAAATCACTCCGCGCCTGATCACTTGGGTCCTGACAATGACCCACCTCAATCCCAAAGTTCGAGCGCAGAACAATGGCCGTGCGAGGTCGGTGCATGCGGGGATTCTGCGGAGAACTGAGATCATAACGTAAATGCTTGGCAACCATCAACGCATGGTAACCTATTTCCGAGTGCTTTCTCTTGAATAGTGATCACAACACCCCGTTATACCTTTCACTTGGGCAATCCCACCGAGAGAGGCTAGGATTCAGCTGAGCAACAATTCCTGCCATGTCATGTCGATGCCGGTGACGCACTTCGCCCCGGCTTCTGATTGGTGCATTGATGGTGAGGCAACGCGCACACCTCCACCCATCTCTGGGTACTGTCGCGATATCTATCAGCATACAAAACTATTTCCGTTGATCGCATCTCCAAGTCGCCGCCGTGTTATCGTTTAGAGCCATGGAGCTGCTGGATTCTTATCCCGAACATAGTCAAGCGGCAGGATTCTTTCTAAAAAAGGCCACCGGCGAGCTGGGCCGATCTCGGTTGCCTTCCCGGTGCCTCTGCCTGACTCGTCTGCCGGGTATCTTAGCAGCTAACCGCGCCATTTTACGAGATCACTATCCGATAAGGGCATCAGCACAGGCAGTGACATGAGATGGCGTATCACTCGTGCGTTGTTTACTCTATCAATGGTACGGAAGAATGTCCCGACGCATATGGTGGCGAATTTACCAAAGCGCCGAGGGAGCAACTAATCTGACCCTCCCAGCTGTGGGCTATCCGCGTCACTACGTCTCGTAGTATCCTCCAAACTCGCGTAGAGATGGTCGAGATGAGATACCCTGCCAGTTCATGAGCCCCTCACAGGTGTGCTGAGACTGTACTGCTGCTTCGCACCACCTCATCAATTGATGAAGCTATCTGTTCAATGTTCGACTGATTCATGCCTGAAACGTTGATGCGACCGCTTTGTAGCATGTAGATATGATATTGGGTCGCAAGTTTCGATACTTGTTGTGGAGTCAACGGCAAGAAGCAGAAGAGGCCCGTCGATGATAGGATTCTCTCCCAGTTTCCTGGTGTCTTGAAACCATTAGCATGTTACGAATTAGGAGGTGGTTGCAACTTACTTTTCGCTTTTCTACCAATTCGCTGTAGAGAGCTCTCCGCAAACCGACTAAACGCTGTCGCATCGTGATCAACTCCTCAGTCCTAATGAAAAGTTAACTCGGCTCTCAACTCAAGGACTATTTAGCTTACCACTTGGTCGTAAGCTCTCCGCTTCCAAGGATCGTGTTCACCAACCGCGACCCGTACGCTGGAGAAGAAGAAAACTCCCACCGGATCAAACACCTCAACTGATCATAAACATTTGCTGCGACATTCTTGCTCTCACTAACCACATGGAGAACTCCACATCTCTCGCCATAGAGACCAAAGTTCTTCGAGAAAGATTGACATGCCAACAGTTCGAAGCCTTCTTCCTCAAAATGCCGCAGTCCATATGCGTCTTCTTCTAGACTTGCACCAAGGCCCTGGTAAGCCATGTCGAAGAATGGAAACAGCTTCCTTGGCTTCATGGCTTGTGCAAGTTCGCGCCACTGATATGGCTTCAGATCTGCGCCGGAGGGATTGTGGCAGCAACCTTGCAGAACGAATATGCTTCCTTCTGGTGCCTTCGAAACCGCGCCTAGGACTGATTTGAAGTCGACCGCGCCTTCCGTGGCGTCGTAGTATTTGTACTTGACGACTTCAAGGCCAACAAGGTTGAATAGCGGTTCATAATTTCCCCAAGCAGGCGTTCCAATGTAGACTTTCTTCCCCTTGAGCGAGGCACAGCGGCTCAGGAAAAGGGCAGCGAGGTGTATAGATCCGGTTCCTGAGATTGCCTGGACAGAAGTTGTTCTTGATGACTGAATCGCCTTGCTATCTTTCCCGAATAACACCGCCGCAGCATTCTTCACGAACTCCGCGTCTCCGGTCGTGACTTCGTAGTCGTGGCCAAGCTCTTTCTGCGTGAGGATCTTCTTTGCTTCTTTTATGGCGCCCAATTCATTGTATTGTGCTTGCTCGTTCCTGTAGACACCGACGCCGAGATCAACTTTCTTGGGACTCTTGTCTGCATCTACAGCATTCTTCAGGATGTAGACTGGATCGGGAGGGCCTTGGGGAACATCTTGGAAAAACATCTTCCAGTGGTCGGATGAATTATGAGATAGTGATAGTGAGTACTGAAGAAAGAATAATACCAGCGCTAATCTTTGGTCGCAATTACCTCTCTTGAGCAGATACCTATAAAGCTTCCATATCTCACTCCGTGTTAGTTGTGTGGTGTCACGTGCAGCGCAGCAGATGCCGGCATCGATTCCGATTCTGTGTGCGGAGAGTTTCTGAAGGACCCACCATGCCCTCAAAATCCCTTGAGTAACCGTACCGCTTCATCCTCGCGCCCACGCGACAGAACCTGGGGTTGGGTTCGAACAGCGTCATCCTACAGCACGCTGCGTGTCATCCTGCAAACCTGGGAGGGGCATGCATGAAGAGGCAACATGTCAGGGCCCGCTGCAGACACTCAGTGCTTGAAGAACTCTCAACATGAAGGCTGATGGAGAGAGAGTCCTGATTACTGGGTTACATGTTCACGGTTACGAGGCTTTCATGAACGAGTTTAATGCAAAAGAAACGCAGTGGGTATTCATATAACAGTAGATACTCTAATAAGAAATGTTTACTCCCAAATCATCTAAGAGATCGCGCGAACGAGGGAACGACAGGTGAGTCCGTACTCAGCGGCTATGTCGGCGCGTATTTGCCTTCCATAAATCCTCAACTGCCTATTTTGTCTTTCATTTACCGTAGGCTTCACTCAAGCCTTGTTCACCTTCTTGTTCCTGCGGAAGCCGAACATCTGGCCAATCTCAGTCCAGAATCCAACCGCTGGCTCATCGAAACTCTCCTCATACGCGTCAATGACAGCTTTGTGCCACACCAGATCGCACTCAGCAGCTGGGATGAACTTCGTGCGCTTGAAAATCTTCCACCCGAAGAACAGTACAGGCGCAACAAGCACCATCATGTAGTATGTGAAGAAGGTGTCAATCGCGAAGTTTCCGGGAAGGAAGACACTGTATCCGTAGCAAGTAACAACCATGGTGAGGAAGACGAGGGCGATCCAGGTAGAGTAGGGCTGGAAGGAGGCAAAGTAAGGCATCGTGCGGCGGTCGAGACCTTGAACCTTGCAGGCACGGTAGAAGAAGAGATATGTGATGCAAATCACAATGTAATCGATGATTTGGGCCGCCGTGATGATGTTCGTGAACCAGGTAAGGACCTTTGCGCTTCCGCTGGAGACGTTGAGGAATCCCAAGAAGGGGAAAAGGATAGTGATACACAGACAGAACATGGGTACACCGGATTTTGTGCACTTCCTTAGGAACTTGGGAGCATGGCCGTCGAGTGCCAAACTGTAGAGCGAACGGGTACCGTAGTATGTGTACGCGTTACCAGCCGAGAAGATGGAGGTGCACAGCAGCGCGTTTGTCAAGTGAGGCAGGCCATCGATCTTCAGGTTCCTCATCGCAATAACGTATGGCGAAGCAGCCGCGGTTCCGGCACCCTCGGAGCTGCCGCTCAGAATTTCAAGGAGAGTAGACTCGTTGTAAGGGATAACGATACCGACGCACAGGGCAGAACCGATGAAGAAGATGGCGAAACGGATGTATGTGACCTTGAAAGCTGCCTTCAAGTAGCGCCTAGGAAGCTTGACTTCGCCGGAAAGCATGGAAAGGTATTCGGGTCCCACAACAGTGAACGCAGCGCTCCACAGGCAACCTAGGAAGCCTTCGAAACGACCAAGGTCACCAGTGGAGTTGAACTCTGCGAAAGATCCTGGGTTGTTCCAGTATCGGAAGCCGTATGCATCATGCTGAGGATTGCCTCCAACCATAGTAATGAATGTGAAGGAATACACAATCGCAATGAGGAAGACTTTGCCAGAAGCGAGCCAAAATTCTGCCTCTCCGTACCACTTGACGACGAATGCGTTGATGCAGCTTAACCCAAGTCAGCGTCTGTTCATTTATTCATTTAAGATTCAAAACTTACAAGTACAGCACGATGCAGACTGCTACAACGGCCGCTACTGGGATCTTGTCGGTCCAGTATGTCAAAACCAGGTTCAATGCCGAGATCTCGAAGGGAATCAGGAACGCCTCGTAGAGGAAGAAGTTCCAGCCAACCCAGAAGCCCAGGGACTCATCAACCCAATGGCCAGCCATGCGAATAAAGCCACCGGAAACGGGCATATACGAGGCCATCTCTGCCATCGAGTTGTTGACCAAGCCGAGCATGCAGGTGTAGAGAGTATAAGCTAGGAACAAGCTTCCTGGGCCGCCCTTGACCAAACCGTTGGCGATAGAGACGAAAGTTGCGGTACCGATCGAACCACCGATGGCAATAAGTTGCACTTGTCGGTTGCCCAAATGACGTTGAAGTTGGTCGACGTTGTCGACATGACCAATGTCGATGGTATCATTGCGGTAGATACCATCTTGACCCTCCAAGGAGACGTCGGTCGACTTCTCCTGGGCGTTAATGGCCTTGTCGTCGAACTTGATGCCATCCATCTTGAAGCAAGTGGAGATGACTAAACCACAATAAACAAAGAAGGTAGATGATGGAGGAGAGAAAGAGTTGATGATCTCGCTGATCCCAAGTCCATGGATAGGGGCTTCACTCGCAGTAATAAGCACCTTGGGACTGGAATGATAACGCTAAGGATCATGCTAGACCTTGGCTTTGGGTCGTCCCGACATGGGCCTGGGTTCGCAGGGGTCGCGCCCATCCCCGCGTTTGCGGGTATATCGTGGGTCGGATGGGTCGCCGGTCCGCTCAATCAACACCGGGACCAGATGCGATCAATCTAGCCCAACGTGGCAGAAGCCTCTGACGTATCTATCGCTCTGTTGGCTTTTCTGGATTCCATCCAGAATAATGTTATCAACTCGCCACGCTTTTGTGGTGCGGCGAGTGGTCGAAAAGCAAAGTCAATCGCCTAGATTGCATGTCTCCGGTAGTTTGGTTGCAGCAGCATGCACATTGCTCGAACGTGCGCCTCTGCATTTTCAGCCTCTTGATGTTTATCGATGAACTTTTGTGATAAGAAGATATGATTATCTACGGTCTATATGCCACGATTCAACCTCTATTGTCTGACTGCGACTATCTTCGATAAGGAGAAAATGTAATCAAATCTTCGCTGTGATCGGCTTGTTCACCGCTGGTAAGCTCCGCTCAATCTTAGCAACCTCTGCCATTGTCGACTTTACTCGCTCCTTGATAGGACTTGCCGGCTCGAGGTAGGGCTTGCGCGGCTTCAGCTTCGACGCTGCGTCCTTGATACCAGCATCTGCAGCGCTATGGATGGCGGCCGCATATTTGGTTGCTGCGATACCTGGCTTGATAGCCTGCTCTGCAAGGGCGGCTTTTTGATGCAGGGCAAGAGCCTCATCTGTCTTGCCTTCCTGATACAGCATATATATACGAGCGACTACTTTCGGGAATACATTCGCGAAGGCCGCAATGCAGCCAGACGAGCCCGAACTAAGCCCTCCAATCATAAAATCTGACTGTCCACCAAAAACTGCGAACCGACTCTTCGGGAGCACAGCTGCCAGACGAGTGATTTTCGCAACCGAACCACACGTCAGCTTTACGCCTACAATATTTTGGTAGCGTTGGGCCATCGTCGTGATGAATGCTGAATCGAGATCGACGCCATTACAGACGCCCGGGAAGTTGTAGATTACGATTGGAAGGGAGCTGCGCTCGGCAACGGAGCCGTAGAAGTTTTCCAAGACCTGCGGAGTTGTCGCTGGCCCAAAATATGCGGGAGGGAGAACCAAAACAGAATTAGCGCCCGCCTCCGCAGCGTCGCCAATGAATTCCAAAACCTAACGAAGCTTGTTATTAGTCAACCATATGCCAACCGATCAATCAGTAAGAATTACCTGTGCCGTTGAGTGGCCTCCAACTCCAGCCATGAGGGGAAAAGACGGCCCTACAGCTCGTCGCGCCGTCGCAACCAACGTTCTACGCTCCTCTCGCGTAAGCAGCATTGTCTCTGCATTTGTGCCCAAGATCACAAGGCCTGCAAGCCCTGTCGTCGAGAGGTATGAATAATACCGCGCCTGCGCCTCGAGATCCAAAGTATCCGTGTCTGGGTTGAAGAATGTAACAGCCGGACACCATACACCTTGTGGAGGGACTTGAGACATCGTGGCGCTCGTGTTAGTCGTGCTGCGAAGAACCAAATGCCAAAGGTTAGTTTGCATTCAACCTGACCGACATCGTTATCTATTATACTCTTCATCGTTTCTCGAAGAGCGGATCTTCAAATGCGTAACCTGAAGCCGTAGTCGTGAGCATCGGGTGCGTTGCCGATGAGTGCTCCCTTGGACAACCGGGTCCAACCTTAGTACAGGAAGGAGTGCATGGGTCTGTAACATAGTTGACGTGACCTTAAGAGATTCGACTTGAGCAGAGTGTTATGTGATTAGACGATGTAAGAAGCGAAAGAGCGAAATGGGAGACGAAGCGTCATTGCTGAACTCATTGGCTTGACCGAAATTAGCAGACATACATAGTATACGTCACTACGCTATACAGCTGAAGAACACTTGTATGGACTCACCTGCAATGCTTGATCAGATCGTTGCTCTAAACCTGACCTAGATATTGGAGTAAATCAAAGAAATGACAATGAACAGAATAGATTAGAAAAATGTCCGTGTATATGTTTTTTTTAGGCAGCTGAAGCCCGTCCTCGTCGATTGCGTTGCAAGTAATCGAGTGCAAGTCGAGTATTCACGTGACGAGTTGCACCTTGATCATCGTGAGCAATTTGGCTGAAAGCTATCACACCTGACTTTTGCTGCCTGACACTCTTCGCATGTACTTCGTATATATATCAGGTTATCGCATACGGCGGAAAATTGCAGGGGTAGTTGAAAGTCGACGAGGAAATCACGATATCTGAAGATCAGCCAGGCTACTACATAGTTCGTTCGTCAACCTTTCCCTAACCATTTCAATACCCCCTCGTAGGTGACAACCTGATGTATGTAGCCACCGGCAGGCTGACATACCTGGAGTTTCCTGCAACTGCCAAATTCTTTACCCAGAGCGCCATCGTTGTGTTGCAGATCCAACTCCGCAAGGCAACCTCCACTCAGCAGTCTGGCTGATTATATGCCTCCACTAGGTCCATAGACGCCTTGGTTGGAATCAGTGAGCAGCTGTTTGGACCTGCTCATAACGCTTCGGGCGGTCGACGGTGGTTGTTGCTGTGTTGGCAGGCGCGCGACCAGAAGGGCGGGTACGGAACCCGCCGCGCCCACCAAACCCAGGTATCGGAGCATAAAACTAGACATTTAGAGTTGATACGTAACGATGCGCTTGCCTAGCGCAGGTGTCGTTTCGAGTTTGTTGGACCGATCGGGAGCAATTCAGTAGTGTACGCGCGATGTGCCAAGCGTATGCTGCATTTGCTTCACGTCGTCATTCACCTTGGCTTGCCTACTTTCGTGTAGCTCGGACTCTACTTTCCTTACTACTACCTTAATCGCTCCGACTCGCTATTTCTTTTGCGAAGACAGATCCTGATGTGACTAGAATAGAGGAGAACCGAAAGTTCACCACTGTAGGCATGAGGGAGTACAAAAAGATGGCCAGGAAGGGCAAGGTCGTGGGGGATCCAGTAGAGTCAGACAATTGGATGCCTCGCAACGACCCTCCGAACTCGCGCCAGCCCACGCCAGCATTGACAAGGCCTACACCAGTAGCAGTCGGTACTGACGAGAGAGTGAGACTTAACTCGGCCAAAGGTAACACAAGGGGTTTCCACAAAAACCCTGTTCTCATCAATTCGTCGGATGAGGACTCATCATCCAAAGGTTCGTCTGTTGGAGCAAGTGGTACCGCAAAAGACCTCGCTCATCATGCAGACGCACTTTCCCTATTCCACCATATCCATGGGTTGGAGGATAGACTCGCCAAAATAGTTGCGGTGGTGACACAGTTCGTCAACGGCAATCGTGACTTCTTCTTCGAGCCACTGAATGTCGCGAACCAGCATCTCAAGGACATCCAGCCGAAGTCTGACAAGGACTAAGGTCTGAAAGAAGACCTGTCCAAGTCCCTTTGGCGTCTGCACATGCGCACCCAGGGTTTCTCGGTCGATGTCATGGATAGTGTTGGCGATCTCGCCATCGCATTAGACGGAACAGCTTACGACCTTGGAGCCATCCTCGGGTACAATTCGGAGAGGATTATCAGTGGTGCAAATCAAAGACTGTCCGCGATAAGTTGTCGAAGGAAATGCGGGGCCTGTCCAACTATGCTATCGAATGGGCCGACCAAGATCTGATCGCTTAATTTCCTGTGAGTGATGTGCTCAAGGAAACTGATGTCTACCAAGATGCACGCATTCGCGGAAGAAAACGTGCAATTATCCATTCGGACGGGGAGGAACGCGAGGAGAGAAAGAAAGGAGATTCGAGGAAGGAGGTGAGGGCAGAAGAGAAGGCCAAGGAGAAGTCAAAGAATACGATGAAGCAGAAGGACAAGAAGGAGAAGCGAACGAGGCAGTCAGATGATGAGGTCGAGGAAGAGCAGGCTTTCACAGGCAAAGGGCGTCATCCCAACTCAGACGATGAGTTAATCTGATTACCGCATGGATTCTCCGATCCAGACGATCAAGAGATGCGACTAAAGAAAGGAAATGCTGCTCGAATAGAGTCCGAGAAGGGTAAACGCAAGCGCAAAGCCACACCAGCGTTGGACAGCAGTGACTTGGACGATACTTCGGACGAAGACACGGTGAAGCCGGTTCAGAAGCACAGTCGATCGAGTTAGAGAGCGGAGTGAAGGCCAATAGTACAACCCAAATGCCATTCACTTGAACAAGAGAGACAAGAAGTACTGGAGAAGTAGCGGCGGGAACAGAAAGAAAGGAGCCGCGTTCGTGATTTCAGTGCGTCAGTAGGCCTAGTCCGTCCTCGCCAGCTTTTGTATTCCTTTCCTTTATTGAAGCGCAACCTGCGACCTCCCAATGGAACTATTTTGTCGAGCAATTTGATCTCCTTCATTGCTCGCCTGAAGCATCTTCACCTTCGCCCTAGTTTGAGAGGAGCTTGACTGACCAATCTTCCGCATGATGGGTGCACAGATCAAACATCTCCTCTTTTTCCCTTGGTTAAGGAAGGCGATGTCGGACAAGTATGCGTTCGGGTTGAGTCAACTAGGTAGCCTCAATGATGAGGGTTTGCTTCATGTGGGGTAGGCTTGGCAACCCCGAACTAGGAATGCTATCCATCAGATCAGTGTCTCAATTTCATTCGTTCATTTTCCCCGCTAACCGGCAACCCCCTCCGTGCTTTGATCGGCTTCCCAACCGATGGGTCTTCAGTGTAGGGAAGATGGGTGCCAAAGTCGTCTTGCTGCGGAAATCAACGGACTAAGAATCCGCTCTCGCGACTACTTAGAAGGCTTCGTCCAGTCATGGAGTTCTCATCTGCATCCAATTGTCTTTACCCCTCCATACCCCTCCATACTCCCTAATTATGTCGGGTATCCGCACTCTCACACAACTCAATCGAGGCGCACGGCGGCCGTTGGCAAGCGCACAGCGATGCGCCTTCCTCCAACCTCAGCTTCGCACAAAGGCTACGGTACCATTCAGGCTACCAGATGCGCGAAACGAGCCCAACCCGACTTATGAGAAGGGCTCGCCAGAGCGCACCAAGCTGGAAGAAGTTCTGAAGCGCATGAAGACACAGATCCCTCTCCAGAGCGAGATCCACTTCAGCGGCAAATCACAGCAAGTCTCCAAGGCGTGGGACCAGCCATTGCCAGCGGATCACAAAACCACCTTCACTAGCTACCCACTCGCGACCAAGGAGCAGGTCTCTGAAGCCATTGAGTCAGCCCTGAAGGCGAAGAAGTCATGGGAAAACACACCTTTCGTTGACCGCGCGGCCATCTTCCTCAAGGCCGCTGAGCTTGTTTCAACCAAGTACCGATATGAGCTTATTGCCGCAACCATGCTCGGCCAGGGCAAGAACATCTGGCAGGGCGAGGTCGATGCCGCTGCTGAGTTGGCTGATTTCTTCCGCCTGAACTGCAACTACGCCGCTGAAATCCTTGAGAAGCAACCTGAGCGAGGCAGCGACGGTATGTGGTCTCGTCTTGACTACCGCCCGGTAGAAGGCTTCGTCTATGCCGTTTCGCCCTTCAACTTCACTGCTATTGGCGGTAACTTGATTTCTGGACCTGCTATCATGGGAAATGTCGTGCTCTGGAAGCCGTCGCCATCGAACATTTATGCCAGCACCATTGTATACAAGATTCTGCTGGAGGCTGGTCTGCCTCCGGATGTCATCCAATTCGTGCCCGGTGAGCCCGAGGAAATCAACGATGTTGTGTTCAACCACCGCGATTTTGCTGGTCTCACCTTCGTCGGTTCATCAGATGTTTTCCGCTCGCTCTGTGCTCGCATTGGTGAGGGCATTGGCAAGTCCACTTATCGTGAATTCCCCCGCATGGTCGGCGAGACTAGCGGTAAGAACTTCACTCTCATCCACCCCACGGCAGACATTCCCTCTGCAGTGAAGCATACCATCCGCGGTTCCTTCGAATACCAGGGTCAGAAGTGCTCTGCAACCTCCCGCCTCTACCTGCCAGAGTCCCGATCCAAGGAGTTCATTGATGCTCTCGTCCAAGATGTCAAAGGAATCACTCAAGGAAACCCTCACGAGGATCTCGCAGCCTTCATGGGCCCCGTTATCAACCGTCGTGCGTTCGACAAGATCAAGGCGGTAATCGATGAGAGCAACAATGACTCTTCGCTCAAGCTCCTCGTTGGTGGTACCTACGACGACTCTGAAGGCTACTACATCAAGCCGACCGTCTACCTCGCCGACTCCCCCGACCACAAGCTCTTCAACTACGAGATCTTCGGCCCTGTGCTTGCTATTCACGTGTACCCCGACGCAGAGTGGAGCCAAATTCTCGAGAAGGTCGACCAAGCCGGTGGCAACTTCGCGCTAACAGGTGCCGTTTTCGCCAACTCGCGTACTGCGATCCGCGAGGCAGAAGATGCACTCCGCTACTCCGCTGGCAACTTCTACATCAGTAAGTCCTTCTTGTAACCTAGTTTGGCCGATCAAGATGCTAACTTTCTGCTAGATTGCAAGACCACGGCCGCCCTCATCGGCCAGCAGAGTTTCGGCGGAAGCCGAGCAAGCGGTACAAACGACAAGGCCGGTTCTTCTAACCCGATGTTCCGCTTCACTAGTCCGCGTCTCATCAAGGAAGAGTTCTTCCCTGTCTCAGAGTATCTGTATCCTTCCAATAAATAAGCACAGAGCTAAAACTGGTCTGCAATGGCAGGGTCAGTTTATCAAGCTGAGTTGATCAAGCATGGTTTATGATTATGTATAATGAGGCAAGGCTGGTTTAGGGGACGGATCAGCTTGTGTATAGCAGTCGCTCATTGGTCGGCGTTTTCTTTTCACTCGGCATTTCTGCGTTGGTGCCGCGAAAAGCGATTTCGGGCTGCTGGACACGGCGCTTGGTATCTGGATTCAATAGAACGAGGTATGCATGAATGACAATGGAGTTAATACCAAGCTTGGATTGGCTTGTACGCGCTAGTAGTGAGCATGATGGTGTTCGCTTTAGAGGGCGCGAGAATCGTTGAAGCCTATTTGATGCTAAGAATTAGTTCAGACAGATGGCATAAGAAGCTTGATCTCTAGAGGTCACTATGGCGGGGAAACTAATGGACTCCACTTGGAATTTGGTCAACAGGGCTGAAGAGCTAGTATCAGAAGCCAACTTCGTACCTGTCGATTTACACGAAGTCATACCCTTCGATCGAAGATGACCACTGCGGTACCTAGACCCTCTGATGCGCTTGTATTGATCCTCTTCTTCATGTGCTTGGGAATGCCTATCAAGACATTTCAGCCGCTGGTTACAATTGCAGGTGCAGGGCAAGAGGGCGTTGGGCGAGTGTGTGAAATACTACGCTTAATTCTTATGCCAGGAATTTGGTTTTGGGGAATCGAGACGGAGGTAACAGAAGTTGAGGTAATGAAGGGGTGTGACAGATTACTAGAGAACGATTTAACACACAGGCCAAGTCAGGTATCTATGAGTAACTAACGAAGAAGAAGGATACTATTTAACAGGCATAGGCTGTAAATCGCAATGTGACAGTGCTTTCCCGACGGTGTATTCTTGTCTGCAATCCAGCTCAAGCCTCCGTAGCGAACTTGGCGGTCAACAAATGCGCAAAAGACTCTACCATGCAAGCGTATGTGCTGCTGCCTCATCATTCCTCATTGTCGGCACTATGCCGGTTCTCCAGCCACTTGATCAACTTGGCCATCTTGCCTTCGTGCAGACCCTGATTGCACGCCTTGCTATACACATGTTGGAATAGGCCCGATAGCTTCGTAACACATGTATCGCATTCGGGGCACCGGAATGGATAAACCGGCTCACTATACTCAGACTGTAGATCGACACGCTTAAGTAACTCGTCTCGATAGTCTTCATCAAGATATGCCTTCCACTGGAAACATATCGCAGCCGACTCGTTCAGGTCGACTATATCGACTTCAGAGGGGCAAGTGCCGGACTCTAAGTGTATTATCATCGCAGGTATGGTGGCGAATCTCCGATAGCAGCCATAGCATTCAATCGATCGTGGTAAATGCACCATTTTATGCTAGAACTAGTGTTAACGTCGACTTGAAAAGAAAAGTCTTTTACTTGCATGATGAAGATTGCTAGGGCTTTCAAAATGCTCCTCACAAGTCTGGCAAACGTTCTGTTCCTTCAGATGAGCGAGATATTCCTCCGACCCGGCGTTCCAGGTCATTCCCTCCCCATCACCGCAGCCCTGGCAAACTAGTCGGTGCCTAGTCTTCCGCTGATGTTTCAGAAACTTCTCCCTTGTGGATCCATCAAATTCACAGGTGTCGCATCGATAATGCCGAGCAGAATCGTCGTAGTGCTGTTGTAAGGCCTGTTGTGAGGTGAACTTCCGTTCGCACCGATTACAGTACGCTTGCCTGCTTTCTCTATTAGCGAAATATGAACAGGAGAAATCATTTAGACAGTAACTCACCCCATCAGAACAGATCGTTCTGCTTCTCTACCGCTTACCGACTCTGTTTGTACTAAAGATTCCTCGTAATTCAGCAAGCGGTGGTCGTCGTACGCAGGTAGCGATTCAGCATACAAAGTCTGAGATGAGTATAGACCTTGGTATAATCGCGAAAGTGTTAGTGTAGAGGCGGCGCCAGCAGTGTACGTATGCTCCGCATTTCTATAATTAGAGATGACATTGCAGTAAAAGGTCAGTGCGCACAGCCACACCTTGACCATCATCTGCTGCCTAGAATACTATGTAATCGGCTTATCGTCCGTGCGGGTCCGGCTTTCTCATTGTCCGCTAAGTCTCAGATACCGACCCGGTTGGCAATGTTGCATCGTCCTGCTGGCCATGGCAACCACACGGAGCCGCCAATTATTATGTTCTGATTTTGTACAAAGTATAGACTAGATCTATGAGACATAGGGTTGCGATAACCTGAAACGCGTTGATTCAGTCTTTAAATAGCGAAATATGAGACCCTTTTTAACTAGGCGTAATGAATACTAAAGGACTGGTTACTTTCGATTTAGGAGCGCAGGACTTACTCTCAAGAAGGCCTGTAGTATTATTGCCACAAAAGACTTCAAAAGCAAGCGTTGCTGGATTATAAATGCTGGGTGAGTTCAGAGTACCGCCAATTTGCCTTGTTTCAGTGTGTGTCTCTCGTCGTAGTGAAGCTGTTAGTGTAGTAGAATCACCTCATCGTTCAAACGTATATGTTTCTGCTTGCAGAACACATTCGACCTTTGCGCAGGTGTTTTGTAGAAGTTCGATAAGACTGGCCTGTCAAGGAATATTTGCTGATAGGTAACGTGTTGGTGCTATATTGTTGCTTATTTAAACGCAATCAATATTATTCAGCGCTACAAGTGAAGACAGCTTCTTTACTACTTTCTAGATGAAGACGTAGCGAGCTTAGAATTTGAATCAAATGCAACACAGGGTGCAGACTTAACACATCTTAGGGGTTGCAGCAGTCGTCCCCAAGACCATAATACCAGCACCCTTCCCAATCCTTCTTCTGACCTCTTTATCTGTCTCTATTGCTGCCGTTGCAGCCACTATAGCACTTTCTGTACCACTCATAGTGACCTGAGCAACGGCACTCCATGTATTTCCCAGCAGCGTAAAGCGCGTCTGTGCCAGGAAGAGCCCGATCGAGAGCATCATGCAAACAAAGTGAACGACTAGAACAACAACAACTACAATGTATCCATTCCAACCCCTTGGCATCAGAACCTCTACGAAGGAACTAAGGGCCGCAGGTGAGGTGACATCCATCTCCGGCTGGAAGTCATAGTGCGACATCTGCAGTAGTGTGAAGTATTGAGCCTGGAGGGCAAGCGCCGGGTTGGAGGTCGAAGTCAAGATGTCCTGGAACACTGCGATCTGAGCACGGTGTGCCCAGAATGAATCCAAGACTTCGTAGTAATCGTTGATTGTGCAATACGCGCACATTGCTACAGTTACGTTAGGGGAATAATTACCCTGTTCTAGAGCCATACGCTCGAAGGTTACAACCCCGCCAGACCCAGTGGTCTTCCGTTCTAGGTCCGGGTTGAGATTGAGAATTCCTCGTTCTTGATTTGTGAGCTGCTGTCCGTTGGGCCCTCTCAAAGCACCGAACTGGGCGCGGATAGCGACGGAATCGTAGTTCGCGTTTGCTAGATTCCAACCGAGTGTAGGTTCGGTGCGAGATCGTTCGCTTGAGATGTCAACATACTTCGATGCTGTAGTACCATCAATCCAGCATAGTGAAGCACTGAAGTCGAGTGCTGCGGTGGGGGATGTCATGTACTGCCACACTCCATCCGTGTGATCGGAAGTTACGTCATGGCTATCCAACACTCCAAGCAAGGCATTCCAATCACCTTTTGTTAAGTTGAGGAAGAGAAAAGCTCCTTGTTCGGGATTTGCAGATCCAATCAGTCGACACATGCCCGTTGTCCATTCTTTTTGAGACCGTGGCTCATTCATCTCCTCGTCCCCATTGATTGGAATTGTGCAATTGAAGTCTTCATTGATGTGGTTGAACATGGGATTGTCTTGGAGGATTTGTGCTGGAGGCAACCCAGATACCTTTCCGACGAGCTTCGGCGCCCTCATTCCCGCCTCCACCTTTGCTTCAATCTTAGGTCGAACACATACGGTCTGGAGGTACGCTACAGTAGCCATACCAGAGTAACTATGCACTAAGGAGCGTTGCAACGAGTCCGAGAAGGGTAGCATTGCCCGAAAGACTTTTCCTGTATAAACTGAATCCTCCGTCTGTTCTGGAGATTCCGAATATTCAGCAAATGCCGGATAGGAAGGAGTTTTGGTCACCCAGTAATCGATTCCTTGATATACCTGGAGATTGGATGTATCATAACGCTTTCCGTATGGAATCGCCGAGACATTTGTATCTGTGACAATCATCCCTGGCTTGAGATCTGACAGGAATAACGTTGAACAAAATTGCGACAATAGGGTGGTAAGTACCATTGCACACAGGATCGGAATAACCACGGGTCCGCGGATTCGGGGAAATGCTTGTAAGCTGGTTGAAGCGAGGTGATGCGGCCCAGTAGTACTGCTCCGGATGAGCGACACCTCTGCAACCCAAGGGATCGGCACGCCACTGCGTTCTAACAGCAGAGCAGCCAGCATGGATGTGCAAACTCCAGCTTGAGCAGCGACCGCCAGCCTGATAACCAGAGATGATAAGGTGATGACTCGTGAGATCCATGCCTTGATCATGATTGTACGCCACAGGGAAGCCATTGTCGACCCATCGTAGGTAGTTGTGGCATGAACGCCTTTCCAAAGAAATGTAATCAAGCTCAGCGCCAAAAGCAGCGCAACAGTACCGAGGACGAACACACAGAGCGCGTAGATGCCCGTCTTGTGCCAGAAACGTCGCTGATGGAGCGTTGAGATGTTTGATGCATGTTTAGCTGTCAGACCATGTGTCTCGAGGGCGTCGTTTTGTACTGCATCGACGGTCACTGGCATGTACTTTTGGTGATCCATCGCAGAGTGTGGCTCTGATCTACGGTCGCTATGAAACAACTGACAGTAAACCTTTGTGCGTTGCTGAAGGTGCGAAAGGGCCAGGATATATCTGACTGGGCTCCCTGGTTTGCAATATCTCCAGGAACCCTGCTGCTACAAGATAGCCGTAATCACAGCAGCCCATTTTTTGCGTAAATGCACCCATTCACGAATTTTCCAGCGTGTGGTGCTGCTACAGACAAGCCAGCTTGTCTCGGCCTCAGACCATCATTCGGTGGAGGAAGCGTGAGGCGCAAGCCTAGATCTCGCGTCGCTTAGCCTAGTTCAGTGAGAAGCGAGAAGTAGCTGAAGCTCATGGAGTACGTTCCTTTCGACCACCCGATCTTCATCCCTCTTGCAAAGGGGCATTTCACTCTCGCATGCATTTCTCCAGATGTACCCCATCAGGCGAAATAGATGCAATCAGATTTCCGTTGGAGGTGGAGCAATGAGGAGGAATAGTAGTTGCTAGTATACACGGTGCTCGCCAGTGGGCTGAAGAGCGGCTGAAGCATGTCGCGTAGCTGGGGCGTTTACTTGCTCGCCGGCTCCGGGTGATTGCGCCGTGGTGCTGCGGTGAGGCAAGAACTCATGACTTTTAAGTTCTAGGGGCTGAACCTTATACCGCACAAGCAACACTTTTAACAGCATGATAGTATAAGCTATGTGATTCCTCTATACAATGCATCACTGAGCACACTGCTTGTGCGAGCCTTCCTCCACTCCTATCTAGTACTTCATATTAGCCAAACTTCTTCAAAGCAACCCTGCAGCAAGCAAACCCCCCAAAACTCCGATCCCCTCTCCCATCCTCCCTACAATCGCCGCCGCATTGGTACTCCCTGCTCTAATAATACTCGTCGCCGTCGTCGTAAATGTCTGCACCGCACTCGTCTTCCTCGTACACCTACCCCTCGTCTCACACGTCCATCCTGCATCGCAACACACATCGCCGCAGCAGTCACGACTAGTAGGACAGCAAACCCCACCACAGCACTGGTAGCCGTAGTTGTCGCAGCATTTCGCACCGCCGGAGCCAGTGCAGCAGGTGTAGCCGTAGTTGCAGCATCCGTCGCTGCAGCAGCTTTGTTCAGGGCCGCAGGCCATGCCTGGTCTGTTGGCGCAGCATGTTGAGTTGCCGTCTGTAAAGTAATATTAATGAATAGTCGATGGAGTTTAGAGTAAGGCAGGGAGGAAGAAAGAGAAGAGAAGGGGTTAGGTACATGTGCACATTGTGTTACCACATGTTTGGTAGTCTGAAGGACAGCATGCATGATTTCCATTGAGCGTCATGCAGTTCTGGCCAGGATAGCAGCATCCCATCGACGGCTCACCATTACACTACACAAATATTAGTACTCGAAACGAACGACTCGGCAACCAGTGAGGAAAACGCACGCAGATGTTGGGAGTGCAGCCGAATCGTGCTCCTGCCGCAGAGAAGCATTCATCCGTATCTATTTCCCGATAAGCACTTCCATATATCTTGAATGGCACACATATCTCCCTACTTACTCTGTCTCTCAAACAACCCAAGCAAACTCCGCGGATTCACAGAGCTACTAGAATTCAAATGCGGTACCTCGAAGCTACCAACAGGCGCTTCTGGATCCCGCCCGAATGATTCCCCAGCCACAGCAGCGACCGTGGCGGCTAATATCGCGAATATCCTCAGGAACATTTCGATGGAACAAATGACCGTGGCTGATTAGTTCGACTACAGGCGTGCAGATGCAAGATTTCCGACGAAGGCACCGCAGCCTTATGCATTTTTGAGATTACCTTGTCGCGTGCCGTATTTCTCGGTTTCGTAGCTTCGCGGGTTGCCATGGCGTTTTGGAGGGGTTTTGATTGGGGGCTATATATGAAGCCTTGAGGTTGAGCGATGGTGATTGGTTTGGCGCTTGTACGGCTAGTATGGGACGAGAATTGAAGCTGGGCATTAGTGGGGGCCAGAAAATGTATATCTGCTCGCTCCTACTCTGTTCAAGTTATTGAATTTCACAAAGCACAGAAGTTAAACAGCGATTTGTGCCTTGAGTGGCTGAGCACGATCGGACGCGAAGAACGCAAACCCGAGACAATGTTTTTGGTAAAAGATATTATTCCAACTAAATTTCTAAATTAGGTCAAAACTTGCAAGCCATTTCAACCCGTTTCGCCATATCGATCACCAACTCAGTGAGGTGTGGATTGCGGATTTGCAGTTAGTAAGAGCATAATTCTAGAGTGCGAAGTCAATAGTCACAAAGGGCACCACGATAGGACCTTCAAAACTTCGACTGAGCATATGGAAGTTGTTTATGATAAGATCGCAAGCCTGAGACAAACGATGCGACGCTTCAATCACTTTATCCCTGCAAGTGTCCAACAGCCTTCTTGACTTGATACTTTGCTTTGTAGAAAGTATCAGTTGCCACCGTGGAGACCTTTCGTGCACGACGCCGCTGCCACTCCGCATTATCGACGTCCTGCCAAGTACCAATTTTGTGTAGGGGCAGGAAGTCATTAAACGTGGTATTCGCACGAGCGAGTATGGGTCGAGTCGAGGGAGTCTCAGGAATACGACATTTTGGGGTAATAGATTGCTCTCGCATTGACTGAGCACGAACCGGGACTGGTTTTCGCTTGATCGAGTGTGAGAACTTTGGCGTTGGAGCACCTTCAAGGTGCGCTGGTTTCGCGGCTAAGCCCTGGTCGGGTGTATCTTGTAGCTCCTGAGCGGCAGCAACAGCGAGAGCCTTTTCCGTCAACATGTCAGCGTTTGCGACCTCAAATAACGATGGAGACTCCGAGTGCTCACCATCCTGCCAGGATGACATCTCTAAGGGAATCACATGGATTTCCGGTGCAGTCTCGACAAAGGTAACGGACTTACCATGTGGGCGGCCTGAGAATGCAGACATGACTTCTTCGAATGAAGGCGCCATTTGAAAAATAAAAGGTGTTCTAGATTCGAATCCGCGGTGTATTTGATGCCAAGGCTTGTTGGTAGCTGTAGATCGAAGACAGTGTTACTTCCGGGTGCTTGTAGGATACTGATAATATATGGGGAAGATTTTAAAGTATATATACTAAGATTCCGAGTTGATGAGACTTGGAGTACACCTGCACTGTAAGTCAACTTCAAAGCTATTAGATCTATAGTACTTTCACAGTGCTACATGCACTAAGAGATGGGCAATATATGTTGAGACGCTCCTATCCCTTGAATTGTGTTTGGGGTTGGAGACTGTATTCCCGCAAGCTTCTCGGTACTAGCTATTGTCTTTCTCTTCAAAGACATTCCCACGGTGAAGTGCAGCAACGGCAGCAGCATGTGCGGCGTTAATAACTTGCCAAAATGGGACGAAATAGGCTAATTTCTTGGCCAACAGTGTAAGTTGGGCTGTTGGTTGAACGAGATTGGGTTTTTGTGGTTGTGTAGGGTTGGCGAAATTCCGTGCGTGGGTAATGGTGGAGCTGCTGAGCAAAGTTGTTTGCTGACATCTCAGTAGTGCGACTTTAATGGGCATACTGAGAGGAATTGGCACTGTGTATATACTAGACTTTCAAAAATTGGGTGGAGTTATTTGTGCACTGGACAATCTGGCCTCCAAAATGAGCCAAGACGCATTGTACTTGCACAATGTTATATAATGTCAATCGTTACCATCAGATATCAAGCAGTGCTCCTTTTATGGTACTTGGCCTAAGCACTTCTACTCCGCCCTCCTCTTATTATTATTGCGTTAGCACAGCTTGGTAGTGGACATACTCCTCAGGCAGCCATGCAGATGGAGCTACCCTTGCGAGGTAGTGCAGCAAGAAGCACAGCTGGCTTACGATAGTCTCTAGACTACCCCGCAACTTCGCCAAGCTCCCGCATGTCCTCGAAAGTGTAAGATGGTCAATGTTCTAGACGCGAGATTCAGGATCTCAGGTACCATCCTCAATATTGCAACTTCACAATATCTTCCGGAAGCGCGATCGTGTACGAATTCGCGTTGAGGCCGATAATCAGCGATACGAGCCGCACGTTCATCACTCAGTCGGCAAAGGTACAGAGGTAACTATGGAGAGTAGTACCGTCGAGACCTTGTGTGAACGATGCCAGTCATTCGGCCTAGACAAATATGTTGAGCACGGGCCTCCAGAGAGATCCCAGGGGATCATCGCCACGGTCACACCTGATTCAGCCAACGACGGATGCGCACTCTGCGTCTTGATCACCGACACACTCAAGCAAGATGCGCCTGGCAGTGGGCCTTTCGAGCATGACAGTTTCCAACTCGACAGTGCTGTAGTGCACCTACACGTATATTCCGAGTCGGACTTGGGCCCAAACATGGTGTATCTTAATATGTTTAGCACCGGCCCTCGGATGTCGCAACGAGTTTTTCTCCTCCAAAAGTCATTAGCGAAGTCAGCCAGCGCGACTTATGACTCTGGACAAGAGGTGGATGCGGACTCGCCTGATCTTGACTATGTCAAGCACTGGCTCGACAAATGCAGAGACAGCCATACCTTGGTGTCATCTCGCTGTACGCCGCTACGGACACGTCCAAGAGCTCCGCTTCGAGTCATTGATTGTCGAACCCGTACAGTGAGAGTTGCTGAATCTTATGAGCCGTACATTTGTTTGAGTTATGTTTGGGGAAAGTATAGCACCAGCAGCACTTTTGATGGCGCCGCACTGCCCAGCGATCTGCCCCAGACTATCGAAGATGCGATATTTGTAGCAGTTGAGCTTGGCATACCGCAACTCTGGGTGGATCAGTATTGTATCAACCAGAAGGACCTTGAAGAGAAGATGAAGACAATTCAAGACATGAACCTTGTCTATGGCGGTGCGGAACTCACGATCGTTGCAGCTAGTGGCGAGGATGCGTCGAGTGGCTTGCCTGGAATTCGAGGGACGCCTCGGCAGATCCGCCGTTTGATCAAATCGGGAGATTACGCTTTCTGGATTTCGAAAGACATATCTATGTCTTTCAAGACTTCAAGATGGAACACTCGTGGCTGGACATATCAGGAAGGCCTACTCTCATGCCGCCGACTCGTCTTCACAGATGCGCGCTTGTATTGCCAATGCCAGGAGGAATACTATGTTGAAGCATTCGACTCAGGGATTGAAGACTTCTCCAATTGTCTAGGTCCTTCGATTCGGCTCTTCCCACCCGGTGCGATCTTAACCGAACGAAGGTTTCTATACGACAGACTGAGAAACTACTTTCCGCGGAATCTATCATACGGTTCAGATAGCCTAAATGCCTTCCAAGGTGTTCTGAGTGCGTTTCAGTACAACGATCAGAATCGAGTATGTCTCGCCAATCATGTCCACGGCATTCCTATTGAGTTCAGCCAGCAACCGCCTTTCTCAATGAGATCGTTCCTGGGTGGGTTAGCGTGGAGGATAGACCATGCAGTCACTCAACAATGTGTACAATCCAGGGAGGAAAGTAGCGCAGATTTTCCGTCGTGGACATGGGCATCCTACAAAGCATCGCATCCAAACGCCATGGAACATCTTGTGCTTGATTATGTTCCTTGGCTATTTTACCACCTAGGGGATATCGACATATGTATCCCTGATCAGAACGCAGAAAGAGTCGGTATTCAGGAATTTTTTTTGCGCTCAGGCCCGGAAGGAGACACCAGGGACTACCTTCCGTGCATAATATACATCACTTCCTGGACTATCAACAGTCGGATATCCGCTGGCTCAGGTAAACGTATGACATTTTTTGGGCTTCAAGGAAACGAAGAGCTCGTGCATCTAGACGAGGTCGACACGCCATGGGACGGCAAAGAAGCAGTGGCAGTGTACCTTGGTTACAGTCCTTCGAAACGCGAGCGTATAGAAAAAAGAGAAAGAGAGGGGCCCTCAGATCATCTCCGCTTTGTGTTTATGTTGGTACGCGAAGCAGAACCTGAGACGTACAGGCGCATTGGCTTGTTGTGCGTTGATCTGCACAAGCCGCTCTCGGAGAATCAGCTCGGTGTTGAAGAGACGTTGAGGAAGACTATGGCGGGTTCCAAAAAGGGAGAAGAAATGAAATGGGAGAGGAGAACAATACGACTTGTCTAAGTAAAGAGAGATTAGCTGCTTAGATGATGCTAATCAGATAGAGCAAGTGGGAGGCTGCTCCACGCAGCTCTGTGACAATGAACGACGTGCGGCAAAATAAGACCAGGATATGTGGTCACTAAGGATTCTTTCCACGCCAGCAGATCATATATAGCGTGTAACCATCTTCTCTTTTAATACATTATGACGAAACTCTGCTAGTATGCCAGATCCACACACGCTAAGCGACGTTACGACCATCATCTGCACATTAAAACTCCCTGCTTCCTAGTTTCTAGGTACTAGAGCCTAGAAACATAGGCTTCCTAGGTCGAACCTTGGTGCTATAGCTCCGAAGTTCAAAGACATGCTGATATTCGTCAGTAGACAGGGATTCACAGCCGAGGTGCGAATAGTCGCCGCGAACGGATCGATCGACAGCATACCTAAGAATAATGTAATTTTCTAATCGCTAACTAATATTGTATGCAGTATTAACTAAAGTATAATGAAATAATATCTCTAACTCCATACATTCGCGCATGTATTCTTAAGGTACTTAACGAGAGGTTATAGTTCCGTTACGGGTGGGTAGACGTTAGATTGAGGTGAGTGCACTGTATACTTGCTTTTCTTTACATGGGTTCGGTGCTTTATCCATCTATTCGAAGTTGGACAACGTAAATTAGTCCTTTCAATACGCCGCTGTCAAGCAAGGACAACATGATTCCTGAGAGCCCTTACTAACTGTATAGACAAGATAATCTATGCTAACCTATGCCTATTCTATTAAATGTCCACCGGGGAGGGTGTAAAGACCAGAAAGTATGGACATTGTTAAAGGGACAGATGGCGCATCGTACACAATAGACATTATTGACAAAACAGATCAGCGCTAAACTACTAAGTGATCCTTGCTTTTCATGTGCTGCTTTGCTGCTTCCCCAGTCCGAAATTTCTGTGGACACATTTTGCAGGAAATTATTAGAGTCGTATGTCCTAACGCGCGCAGATGTTGATCAGCTGCATCTAGTTCGCGAAACTTCTTGGGGCACATCTCACAGGAGATATTAGGTCTCCAATGTTTAACGCCTGTCATATGCTGGTGTGCTGCTTGCTCTGATCCGAACTTATTAGCGCAGGTTTGACACTGAAACCATAACCGGTGTTTTTTCCCATCCATGTGTGCATTTGCTGCTTCTTTTGTTAGAAATTTTCTGTCACAGGTTTGGCATCCGAATTGTGGCCTGTTTCTTTCATACTGATCCAGACTATTACTCCGTGCATAGAGAGGCGGAGCAGTAGCACGCTCTTCTGAAGATCTCTCTATCTCTTTCTGAAGTCCTACCGCAGAATCAGTGTCAATATATAATTAGGCAGAAGGCAACTGCCACACTAACCAACTGTCTTTCGGGTCGCTTCTTCTATGGTGTGAGTCTTGGCCATCTCTGCTGCCGGTATGACTGATAACACCTCCTTCGCGTACGCCGCCGCCGTCCCCGCCGCGTATGCCTGCCACTGGTTATTCTTGTGCGAGTCGGCGTAATCGCAGATGCCGCGGATCACAAGACACGGGAAGTTGTTCATCAGGCCTGCCGCCTCCATCTCAAAGCAGAGCACGCTGCCAAGCTCCTTTCCCAGCTTGTCCCGTGTGTGTCCATCCTTTATAACCTGGTTGCCCGACGCGATTGTCCCATAATGCACTACCACATTCTCTTCTTTTTCGCGCTGCGGTCGCGCTTGCAGTCTATCAGCGCTGCAGTGTTCGCACGTCTGACCGCCCTCGTGATTGTAGGCAGCCTCAAACAGAACGTCACGGCCTGTCTTCTTGCGCTGGAATATAGGGATGCGTTCAAGCTTCGAGACGTGCTCTGAGAGCCTACTTCTACCTAGTAACTCCTTCGCGTTTAGTTGTGCTACTGCTGCAAGCAGTATCTGCGGTGGAGAGTTCAGTGATCCCGTCCTTTCAAAGCCGCTTGGTGTTGACTTCCCAGCGTCATACTGTACGACTCCAGGGTAGGTTTGATTTGGCTGACTGACTACTACGTCCCCGAGCCGAATGTCGTTCTCTGCGCTGGGAACGCCGCCTCCGATGCCAACCATCAGTCCGAACCGAATCCCCTTAAATGTCGCCCTCATCTGCATCGCTACGGCCGTTGCCGGGTTGTTGCCGATCTGGCCAGCTGGTAGGCACACAATCGCAACGTTGTGACCGCCAATCGATCCCAGAGCGTACAGGTTGTCGTCGTTGTCGCCGAGATCACGCTTAAGGTCGTCGTGCTCTTCATCTAGCATCCTCTGCGCCGCCGCCAATTCAACGGGTAGCGCGCATACCCATCCCACGGTGTAGTCTTCGCGGCGCAGCCGGCGCGCCATTCACAGTCGCTACAAGGGAGGCAAGAAGAGAATGGCGGTATTGGAGAGATACTCGCGAAAAGAGCGGAGTGGTAGCCTGGCAGCCATAGCAGCGACAACTACTGTTCAGCCTTGTAGCCTACGTTGTCCGCCTGCGGGCAGCTGCTATGGGCTGAGGTGTAGTCTCAGCGGGGCACAGGCGCAAGCGCGCAGTGGGGGCGGGATCGACGAGCACTGCGCGAGTGGGAAGTCCATTAACTAGGCTGGATTGTCCACGCGAGGCCACGACCGAACCTCTTCGCCTTCTCGCAATGAATTTTAGCCATACGAGCCTCTCGCGCTTTGTCGAGGTCAGACATGGTTTTCCTATGCTTTCGAGGCACAACCTGATCGAATCCTTTTGCTGCGCAAACATCAGGCTGGGAAGGTTGGACGATTGTGGTGCGACGAGGCATAGAGCCAAACTGAACGTGAGCCATGGCTGATACTTACCTTCTCGGGTTTGCTGTTCGGCTAGAATTTTGTAATGAGGCATATTGCTCTTGAGCTCGAGCTGGATGTGAAAGGTTGATAGAGAAGAGACGGAAGAAGTTTGAGAAGAAATCATAGTTGCTCAAAGAATACATTGTGCGAGGGTGATGGCACGTGGGTTGCTCTACAATAGCTTACTACAATAGTAACTGGGCAACGAGGGCAGCATTGTTCCCTACAACAAGGCTCGATTCATTCTGCACCATTGATAATTGAATCCACTAGGGAAGCTGTATGCGTTAGCGCTTCGTCCGCATAGCGATACCCAACTAGCTGAACACAGATAGGAGCGTCTTTGTAAAGTTCGGGTCCAGTATCTATAACGTTGGAAAGACATAAAAATCAGCTTTAATATCCTAAGAACTGTAACGGGGAGGGATGGTGAGTGCATACAGAGACTATACACGCGGGCATCCTCGGCGCCATATCTAGCATTGCTAAGGTCATCAGCGAGGTCGGACTCACACACTGTGTCAACAGGGATGACGACTGCTGGATAATCGAGATAGTTCCATAGACCGGTATAAGAGGCTGTGGTCCATTGATCTAGAGGTAGGGCTGTGTGCGGCGCCGGCGGCATGAGTATCGCATCGATATCGTTGCTGCAGAAGAGATGTAGGTAGTCTCGCGCTGCGGCTTGACGGCGCACGTTGAGATCGAAGAAACCGCGCAGGTCGGTGCCTGTCATGGAGAGAAGGCCAATGGCTTTGAGTGAGGCGACCTCGGGCTCGCCTGTACGGTCGAAGAGCTCTTGATAATTCTTGAGGATTCAGCATTAGCTTTGGTGTGCCGAAGGTGGTGACATCGGTCTCGCTGCATAACTTACTTTGTTTCCCAACAGTGTGAAATACTTCATCAGGTCGCTATAGTGCTCTCTGACGTTCGGTAAAGTAAGAGGAATGATCTCAACCCTATCGCTCCTCCCGAGAAGATCGGATGCCTTTTTCAGGCCACGCCGGACCGGCGGTGAAGGGGTGTGCATTTCCTCATCTAGTACTAGGCCGATTCGGACTCTATTTTTGGGTGTTAGATCCGTCCACGGCAGTGATATTACAGCACTGTCGTATTGCCAAGTCTTCGTCTTCATTGTAGTTCTCAGGAACAGAGCGACATCCCGAAGCGAAGTTGCCATGGGGCCAGCGGTCGAACGCACTCCATCCGTCCCTGGAGTCGTTAGATCTCTCACGCCACCATGTGGCACTATTCCCACACTTGGCCTGAGTCCGTAGATCCCGTTACAGACTGAAGGCACGCGAATACTTCCGCCAATGTCTGTGCCAACGCCGAGCACACTCCCTCGGAGGGCGAGAAGAGCACCTTCTCCACCTGTGCTTCCACCAGCCGTCAGTGCAGTATTTCGAGGATTCAAAGTTCTGCCGAAAACGTTGTTGTCGCTGTCGGCGGTCATGATGGATTGAGGAAGATTTGTTTTGCAGTAAAGTACAGCGCCTAGATCGAGTAACATTGCTGCAGTACCGCTGTCTTCCTCTGCAGGTTCGTTGACGAAGCATGCCAACCCGGTTGATGTGTCGTATCCTTTTACTTGGAAGCTATCCTTAAGCGAGATAGGAAGGCCATGGAAAGGCCGGAGGGTTTTACCGGGATTTATCTGTCGGTCGCGGTCAAGCTCACGGGCTCGCTGGATTGCTTTGTCGAAAAAGATCTCCGTAAGGCAGTTAGTCTGGAGCAATCGTGAGCCGGTTAACGAGATGATAGCAAGCAGCGGTAAATTTTACGAACCAGCTGGTGAGCAATCGCTGCCCTTTTGCAAAAGGCGATCGTAACCTGCTCCGCAGACCATTCACCGGCTTTGAGCTTCTCCAATAGCGCCGTGGCGTCAAAATTGGAGGTGATATGACACTCTACATCGCTCAAGACCCCGCAGGTCAGCGGTACGTCCATGAAGTTAGTGACTCCATGGTAGCTTTTAGGAAGAAGCCATTCTTTGGGGATGTTGTTTTGTTGTTGCAACTTCTTTTCGGCAGAAATGGTTCTATAATCCTTGAGAACGTCCGTCATCTTGATTTTTCCAGCTACCAGAATGAATCGATAACAATCTGAATTTTCTCACTATTGATGTGGTGCTCGACGTAGCTATATTTATAACGCAGAGAGTTGCATCTCATGTTTTCTATTCGCATCAGGTAGTGTGATATGATGAAGTGAGACTAAATCTAAGGGCTAACGAAATTGGGATGGAAAAGCCTCCGGTTCCGGTTCCGGTTTAGGTCCAGGTTCCGGCTCTGGAGTGCGCTCATGCTCTCATGTTTTCCAAGTTTGGAACTGACTGAATGCAACGAAGTGACACTGGATTGCTATCCTCGACCAAGCTGTTACCCAATTCGCCATCGCGACCGTAGTTCTTACTTCTATAGGTGTTCGTGCTGACCACCGCGAACCGTGCATAAGTTGACCTGTACCGGCCCGAAGTCGCCCGATTCAGCCTAGCGCAGCAACTTGCGTTCTAAGCCTCTCTAAGGATCCGACTCCCGAACGACCTGTCCACTGACCTTCAACCTACGAACGATTGTCGCCGAACTTTCTGAATGTTTTAGCCCGCCTTCCTTCCTGTGGTTGACATGACAGGGGTGCCGTAACTCATCAAAGGGTCTTGTTCTCCTTCCTCGCCCCTCCTCTCGAGACCGAATCTACCGGGAGTATCGGCCTACCTCGTCAAAGAAATTGAAATGGCAATAACCACAACCCGGACCCGGGGGCTAAGAAGTGCATGCGATCGGTGCTACCAGCTTAAGGAACGCTGTGAACGTGCGTCGACCACATCCTCCTGTGAAAGATGTGAAAGGCTGGATCAGGTCTGTTTGACTGTCCGCCCAGTGCGACCGACAGGTCGCCGAACGAATCGTCGGGAACGTTCACCCTCTCGAATTTTATCGAGTCGATCCACAAGTGGCATGCAGTCTATGCGCTATGTCGACACATGGCTGCAGGAGACCCCTGATTTGAGCCTAGAGGAGAAAAAGCTGCTGAGGTTCCTTCTGGGCGATTCCCAAACCCTGCAGTACTCTATCGTCAGCCCCCGCTTCAAAGACGCAGAGCAGGAGTCATTTTCAAGCCCATTGCCAGCTGCCTGGCCAATTCTCAAGGATGCGTATCTCGCCTATGCTGGTGTACTGAAGTCACTTCAGCCCGGCTGCGCAACGGACACGGACGATGAGTCAAATCTCCGCTACGTAACTTCCGCCATGATAGCGTTGCGTAGCCTTCCAATTACCAAGTTAGAAGACGCAGAGCTATGTCTTACTCTAGGATTTGCGTTGGCATTATCTGCCTACGCAGCTATTGGTGTGGGTGTCTCCGACATCTGCCACTACTGCATAAGTGTTACAAGACCATTTATTGAGGCCGCCGCTATAGACGCAGAAATGGAGTCTCGATTAAGTTTTCTTGTGCTATTGGAGACCATGGAGTGCATAGTCTACCGCCGAGAGCCGACTTTGAGGATTCAGTCACGAGCCCCTGGTAGTGTGGACCGCTATCTTGGGCTCTGTATCCCCTTGTTACCATATTATCACGACCTTTGTGTCATCAGCCACTCGCTCGTTAACAGCAGTGACGTAAGGCCTATTGGCCTTCTTCAGCAGCAGCTCGAAGAGATCCAAGCTTATGTGGACAAATGGCAGCCGTCTCTCCCAGAAAAATTCATGCAAGAATTTAGTACGACTGAAGTTGTCCAACTCCTTGCGCAAGCCAGGGTTTATCGATTGGCGGCGCTTCTGATGATTCACCGTTTAAGATACAAGTTTGGACAGGAGGATAGTCAAGCAGATATTTGGTCACACGAGGTGATGATGGAACTCGAGTTGGCTCAACGAATATCAAATGAACAGGTTCGTTTTGTTACCATGCCATTTATCATTGCGGCGGTCGAGATTCGAGACCCCGCTGAACGAACTAAAGTGCTTCGGAATGTAGGTGTATATGTTGATCAATTCACGCCAATCGTGCAAAAGGCGATCAAGATCTTTTTGTCGCGAGTTTGGCATGAGCGTGATGCACATACAAACTGCTCTTGGTTTGATTCGATTCACAAACCATGTGTTGTATTAGACTCTATAGGAGGCTCTTTCTCGATTTCATCTCTTCGAGATATGAAAGCAAACGCAGAAATCGGGCCTAATGTTAAAATATTCTCTTAAAAAATCCCTTATTCTGAGGCAAATCCTTGTCTGTTTCGCAAAGTCAAGTTTTTAGTTGATTTCACTGGATTGTCTTGTTTTCTACATGAAATCGCAAGCTATCACTATGTGTACATTATTAATTGAAACTCTTTTCCTGCCATATGCATCAATTTTGGTGAACAGGATGTCCTAACAACCAAATCGGATCACGGCTACAGAATGACGTCATTTTGCATGCGAGGATACCAAACGCCTAGAAGTCAACCGGAGACTCGCCGAGCGCCATCTAATCCATACGTATCATATTCCAAAGCATCATCCTACGCGTATCTGTACCTCCAGCATGTCAAAGAGGCCACCACCACCGGCTCCAGCAAAACCCTCGCACCTCACATCTCCATCAGCTCGACCCAAGACCTCCCTGAAGCGCGGTCTAGGCTGGCCGTGGGATTACCCAGCCTCCCATTTCCCTCTCTACACCGACCTTCATACATCGCGCATATCATGGCTTTTCAACTGGGAACTCTGGCGCCCGCCCGGCACGCCCTCAAACATTGAATGGGTACCTTGCGTTCGTACTGCCGCCCAAGCCAAAGATGTCATGCCCTTCCTCGGCGATATCATTGGAAATCAAGGTGTAAAGGTCACTCATCTTTTGGGATTCAACGAGCCCGAGATTCCCGACCAGGCAAATCTGGGTGTCGAGGAGGCGGTACGGCTGTGGAAAGAGACCGTGCTCCCTGCGAAGAGCAAATTCAACCTGCGATTAGGAAGTCCCGGTATGAGCAGCGACATCAGTCGATCGAAACCTTGGCTTGACTCTTTCTTGGCCAAATTTGGGGGAGTTGAAGGTGCGGGCGTCGATTTCCTGGTCGTGCACTGGTACGGTCCGCACTTCTCCGATTTCAGAACCTTTCTAGAGGACATGCACAACACGTACAAACTCCCGCTCTGGGTGAATGAATTTGCTTGCTCTAGAATGGGCAATGGAGAGGTCAATGTACACGACGTTGAGGCATTCATGAGGGAAGCGGTACCCTGGCTAGATGAGTGTGAGTGGGTGGAACGGTACGCGTATTTTGGGAATGGCCAGGGGAGAACAGTTGGCGGGTGGGTAGGCAAGGGAAATGACTTCTGTGAGGAAGGAAGTGGGTGTGAGGGCACGGATGGGAGGAAGTTGACGGGGATAGGGAAGCTGTATGCGGAATTGTAGGTATAACATTACAGCGTATGCTTCTGATCCCCGAAACACGTGCTCTAGTCCCCAATGCCCACCTCGACTTGAAAGAGTTCAAGACTTCCACATATCCCTCACTACTCCCTCATATTTCTCCCTATGCATCCTAAAATGCTCGCAATGCCCACTCCCTTCAAACTCCACACTCCTAACATCCCATCCCTTTGCCTTTGCCTCGTTCCCATGCTTCACAACATCCTCCCACCAGATAACTCCATCCATCTTTCCCCAGAAATACGCCAGCCTCCTCTTCTCTTCAACCTCCCCTCCTTTCGCCAGCCCCGCCCCTTCCCACAATCTCTCATTCAGAACAGACTCCCAGATGACTTGCTCAAACGTCGGATAAAACCCCAGCCATGCACCCGTGTACATCCAAAGCGGAACGATGTGTGCAATCATCGGACCCAAAGCATTCCACAGATAAGTCTGAGGCAGTGTGAAACGAATCGCATTATAAGATTTCCAGTACTCGCCTTTGCTAGGAGAAGAATCTAGCAAGAATCCATGCAACGGGATTGCTTGACCGGTGGTCTCGCGGTGCGCTAGTAAAAGTTGGCTTGCAGAGTTTGAGCCGCCGTTGCTGAATGCGTGGAGCAGGATTTTCGGATTTTCGGTTGTGCTGAGTACGTTTTGGATAAAAGTTATTGCGTCTGCCATCATTTTGCGTTGAGTATGGTATGAAGGTGTGATTGTGCGGACGGAGGATTCGATGAGTAGGATTGATGCATGGGATGCAAGGGTTTGGTAGAGGGTTATGTATTTTGCGATGTGCTTTTTCTGTGCACCGAGCCAGCTGCAGAGGATGATGAGCTCCGTAGGTTCATGTCGTTCTGGCTGGTAGAGCGTTGTGTATGTGTTAATTTTGGACGGCGTAGTTACCTGGCTTGCCGACATCTTTGTATGGAGCAGAAGGGAAATTTGCGAAGACCATATAAAGATGAGTTCTATCTTGCGGTCTTTGATTGCTTATGTACTACAATATCGATTGAGCATGTTGAAGGATTCCGCTCGCTTACGGTAGCGGGACGCCTCGCAACGCTTACCTCTTATCACAAGCATACAAGCACGCACCGTCTGCTCCTTGGTAATAGGTACTAAGCTTTCCTATCCAAGAATTTGGAAGGGGACTTGAGCACCAGGACCTGGTTCTAGAGAATCACTCTGAGAGCGAGTATTTTGTCTCGCTCCCAGTTACACTGCTTTTGTGAGTGTCCTCGAAATTGGCTTGTCACTCTCGAGCAAAAGCTACACGCGCGGCGCTCATCGCATGTAAACGAAGTGTTTGATATCCTCCATCTTCATGATTGTTGAGCTAATTTCCAGCAAAAGCTGAGATGATCCTTCGCGGTATGCTCCAAGAGCCAAGCTGCTCGGCAATAAGCGAAACCGATGTAGTTGATGATTACTGAACATACCGCGGTCAAGGTGGTGTTATCCGAGTAGCTCATGAAGATGACAAAGTAATCAAGTGCTCGGTTGAACATGTTCAAATGCGCATGCTATCCCTAAAACGTTGTGTAGGCATCTCTCAGTCCCCCACCACCTTCAACCAGACCTAAACTGTGTCTTGTCCGATTTGGTGAGATAAGCAGAGATCATGTGTGAGGATCCTCTATATTTGATTGATTTAATGCGCGGCGTCTGAGCGCATTAGCCGTGATGCCTAGAATACCATTGCATTCTGTTCCAATCTTATCGTGCCAACAACACCTCCCGAGCGAGCGAGCGCAAACACTACAACCAGACCGAGTCCAAGAGGGTGACACATCAGATGACTGTTCTGGCTCAAGAATCCATCGAAGGAGCTCTTTCACGTCGAGCTAGATAGAGGAATTTGCAATCTGTCACTATTTGATAGTACGCTCACGGTACTCTAGATAATAAGCATCCGTTCTAGACGAAAGCTATCCGACCAGATTGAACAGTTGCGGATCTTGACTAAGCCAACTCGTGCAAATATAACTGTATGGTCCACCAGCTCTCGCGCCGCCCTTAAAACCAAGAAACACGTCAGGTGCTCTATATTTGGTTCACAGCCAATTCGCAGACACGTCACTTCCGACCCATTCTCCAGAAAATCCGCGGTTTCGTTCAAATCGATGCGCACGTCCGGAGAGAACGTGATACTATGCTCCTTATCAAGATGGTAGGTTACTCTGCCTTCTTCAGAAGTTTCGTATGATACCGTGACCAAGTAGGTGCGCGGTACTTTTCAGGCCGTGTACCAGTCTGTACGGGGGGGTATAAACCATGATAATCCTCGAATGAAGTCTTTCTCCCACAGACCAGCATGGTAAGAACCGAGTGTGCTAGTCGAGGTGAATTGCTGATATCAAATACACGGCTAGGCATTGGAGTGACTCCCAGCCCTCTGCATTGTGGATGATTCCCAGTGCATTCACGAATCCAAGATGTGGCAGTTTCGAGCCAACGCGCTGAAACTGAGCACTTACTAAGGTCCAGAGACGGACCGATAGTCGGGATTGGACTTCGTTGTCCTATATATGTCAGAGGAGATCCAGGTGCATTGGAAACGTTCTACAGCATATGTACCTGGAAGACTAAAGTACTCATATACGGGAGGATCGCGAGCTTCTGCTGCTGTATCGAAAACCATCTGCGTTGTGATCCTCAGGGGCATCCCCTCCCTTACCTCCATCTCGTATAGAATGCATTGCTCCGGACCAGCATTCTTTACTCGCTCAATTTCAATCTTATTTTGTATCAGACCAGCGACGATTATAGCACAATTAGGACAACCTTTCCTGTACTGTATGATCAGCTCTGAATGTACAAGAATGGTCGAAACACGCAAATCCTTGCAAGCGGGGCAGCTATCGTTCAAGTTCTGGGCTTCCTCAACATCGGACTCCTCGGAACGCCATAGGTCCAGGGAGAAATTGATGTGGATTGCTTTTGAATCATCCATATAGACCCAGAATGGAGACTTCGTGCTAATACGTGACTGGCTCTGTCCAGGTTAGTTTATCGAAGTGACGGGTAATGGTGCTGGAATGGGACGACAGGTTCAGGCAACAACGAACGTTGAGCACGTGGCTCGCCAATTAACACTCCCAGGAACCAAAGCCATTACGCCACAATCATTCTGGAAGAGAAGTAGTGTTACAGCCAACATATAATACGCTATCATACACTCCAATGCATCGCTTTTTGTATCCCTTAAAGACCCAACATAATTCTTCAATCACATGTCCCGTCCTTCTTGCATATACACTTCAAACCTACCGCCTTCCATCCCTCATCTCCAGAAACTCATTGAACTTGACATACTCCATCCACCGCTCTTCAAGCTGTCTCCGTTCTTCGTCTTCACTGGATCTCCTTTCTCGAATATTGCTCGCGCAGCCTAGTAATTATGTTAGACTCGTAAAGTGAACAAGAAAGAGCAAAAGGAAGATAGAATTCAAGGCTTACGTTTGAAAGGCTTGCACAGCAACTCGCGGGACTTTTGCGAAGCCGCCAATAAGCCAATGGCAATCCCGATAATCGCTACGAAAACGCCCACCAGTGTGAGAATCGCTTCTTGCGACCAAACAGGTTCGGTGTCACTGGAAATGCTCGAGCGTGGCCTTTGAATCGACGGGACGTTAGATGTGGATGGTGTTACGAGGGCTGAAGCAGCCATGGCAAAGAATGGTACGAGTAAGAGGGAAGAGTATCCCAGCATAATGTGATTAGTCACGTGCCTTGAACGGAAGGGCATAGCAACAAGGCCAAAAGTCAGGCAGGAATTAATCTCAGCGTAGCTATTGGTCGGTTGGGTGGACCTTTCTTACTGGTCGGTTGCGTGGGCCTTCTTATAGGTTGGGCACCTGCCAAGCCTACCGGTGAACAAGGATTGATGAACGCCTGGCCAGGCTGTGCGTGGAGATGACTACAGGGTGTGGCCACGGTCGCTAGCGTCGCTATCAGGGGTTGCGCGGGATGTCGAATCAAAGGAGCTGCTGAGTACAATCGAGGATGATTAGTCTTATAATGAGGTTTTGTTGTGTCTATTTAGTTAAGACCATCCTAACGGGGATGAAATGCCGCCGTGAGTACACCCTGTAGGCTTCCAAGCGATTCACTAGGTTCAATGTGTTTAAAAGGCTTGTGTCCGGAGTAGAGTGGTTACGATATAAAGCAGCTGGTGTCACTACGGTCCTTTGTTAGTAAGCTTCTGAAGAGAGCGGGTGGATATGGAAAGATAAGAAGTAGTTCTAACTAAGAAGGGTGGTATTCGGTAATAACTTGAGGTTGATCACAATGAGTGTCAAGCGCTCATTGATCTCATCTATATACTTCCTGAGTCCCATGAATCCCATAGTCTCAGTAAGTCCTAATCCCAGAGTCCTATGAGATTCTGGGAATCCCACAGACTGGGACTTGGCATCACGTATGTCCTATAGTCCTGTGGGACTGTCACGTGATAGTCCATGTGTTCAGGTGGGGTGGTCTGCATGCTGACCGTCATCACTTTCCATCAACAAAACCCTTGGCCTCCCTCCTGTCACAATTCATATTCGTAACGCAATGTGAACGGTAGCAGCTTGCTTACTTCAGTTAAAATGCTCAATTGCGGATGTCATAGCTCATCAAAAGGGAGCAGTGGATCGATTTGGCCAGTACAAAAGGCACATTGCCACCACGTGTAAAAGAGGGTTTTGTGTGTATCAATATACAACACAGTATCGAATGCTCCGGCCTAATTTGCTTTTGCTCAAAACCCACCACGTCTCATTCCAACAACCTCATTATATCGATCCTGCAACTGCTGTCGTATCTTCTTCGGATCCCTCACCCTCCAGTTCTTGATTGTCCGTGAACGCCGCAAATCAACCTCAGTATCTGCGCAATCGATCAGCACAAGGCTCCTCACGTGATGAGAATGAAAGTCTGACCAGGCTGACGGCTAGATCTCAGTGTGCGAAGCCTTTTCCTGACTGATGGCAAAGCGAGCCCAACGAGGAAGCAGATGACCGTTACACAGACGCCGACGAGAGAGAAGATCGCTTCTTTGGACCAGGAGTCGGGTGATGCGTCTGCCGCGGTTTGTTGCCTTTTGTGTACGTTCGGATGAGGTATCGCTAGAGCATGAGCTCCGAAAGAGGATATGTAGAATAAAAAGCTTGTTAGGAGGGTGCAGCGAGGAATCATCGTGGGAGGAGGCACGTATAGACTCCTAAGATTTAACGTCGCGGCGACGTCGAGGGAACTTTGGCGAGCTTGAAAGGACTGTTCTTGGACGTTTTTTCTCAAGAGAGGCCGACTGAGACCGCGCGCCTCAATGTTTATCTATGATGCGGAACCTCGCTGAGCGGGATGGAGTGGCCATCAAACCCAGCTGGGGGTGACACTTTACTGGACCAATCGAAGTCTGCTGGCAATAAGCGCCACAAACAATATGACAGGATGGAACCAGTTTCGCTCGACGACGTCTAAAACTTACCAATTATTTGTGAACAGAAGGGCTCCGCACGCCGAATAAACACTCAATGATGATAATGAGATTCAAGTGAGGAATGTCTTTGAGCGATTGGTTGTGTATCACAGATGTGGAGTGATGAGCAAGCTGGGCGATATGGACTGGAGGTAATACTCTAGATGAGAGTGGTTTTGAACTGTGCGAGGAGAACAAACTCATTGTGGGAATTCATCAGATTAAATATTCTGATTCTGCTTCCTTAGGTTACGGTAGGGTTCGTGGCGATTCTCACGCATGTTCCGAAAGGTTGTGGCGACTATCGTTGTGGCCGTGGCGATTCTCACGGAGGTTATGCATTTGCACACAGAGGTTGTGGCGACAATTTTTGTGGCCGGGGCAATTCTCACGGAAGTGATGGCGAGTTGCATGTGGGGGTGTGGCGACAAACGGTGCGTGGACGCAGCGAGGCTGAGTGCGTTGGTAACGCACTTTTGGCCTATTAAGGGCCACACGGCGAAAGAGACCAAGTACATCTGACATATATCAGTGGTTCGTGCTGTCCTTTCTACATGGCATGTTCAAGTTACCCCTTCTGTGCGCGAGATGGTTTTACGACGAGCGACAAAAGGGGTGGGGAGTGCAAGACGGGGAGGACAGAGGATGGGAATACGGGGACCTCCGAACCTTGTGGCTGTGTTGATCTGTAGGTTGGTATGAGTCATTTTGTAAGGAGTGAAATGTTATGATACAAGTGGTTCGGACCGCATACTAATAGTATGTGACACATTCTATCTGGTGACAGACTTTCGAGTCTGTTTACTTCGTCGACGAAAGTTACGAGGTTGGAATAGACTTGAATTGCTGTAGCTTGTCATTGCAGGACTCGTGAATCTGTCAGCCTTATCGATCGTAGTTGTACTTACTCACCGGTATGGCAACTCTGTCAAAGACATTGCCTCTCCGCTAAGCCCGTGATGCGGTCCATAACAAAAAGAGTGTAAATTCTTGAGGGCTATGACAATGAGAGTTTGAGTGAGGGGAACGTGTAGTGTTGATCTTTGTACAGTTTGCAGATGACTGGACGCGGTTGTTTCTCAAAAGACACCCAAATTCAGCATAGCGCGAGCTTCAGGGCTTCTGATTTGCTCGTACCCATCATCTCCTGTGGCGTTGACGAACGGTGAGTAAGAAGTCGTTCACGCCAATGGCCAAAAGAAAAGTTTGCTTGGCGTAGCCAAATTGCATTGTAGCGAGCCCGAGTGGCCCAGCTCTCGCGTGCAGGAGAGCCGCATATGCATCATTTCTACCAGTGGGAGGAGCGACCACAACGCCAAACATAGAAGAAAAACAAAACAAGTGCCAAAGTCTATGATCCTCCCGAGATTTTTGAAATGCCGTCGTAATGCAATATTAGTTGAAGGACACGTGAAACCGTCATAGGTTGAGGTCCGTATGTAGAAAATTTCTCCGCAGTGTTCGCGTGCGTCTGTAGTCTGTTGCTGCACCGCAAGCACTGAGCCCACTCTACCGATGCATAGTACATCTGTCCAGCGCATCTAGCAACTCCGGTCGCTCCGCTAACGCTTGGCGTGCCTGGGTGTAGGTGAACCAGTTTCTCGACCGCTTGTGCATCTCGGGCCACTGGGCTTCCTGCTTCTCTACAGTCGCTTCGAAGAAATGATAGGAGGCCTTCGGGGCCTGGGACGTGAGCTGGTTGGGCTTTCGCTTCTCTGGAATGAGGCCAAGGTCGTAATTGATCTTGCATATTATGCCGGCCTCTTCCCAGGCCTCACGTTTGGCGGCATCCTGGGCGGTCGCTTCGTCCGTCTCCCATCCGCCTTTTGGGAGCACCCAGCCGCCCCGACTGTTGGACTGTATAAGGAGCACGTAGTACTTGTCAGCAGAGAGCGGGACAACACCTGCGACTAGTCGTTCGCCCTGGGCGCCGTAGCCTGCACGCAAATGAGCCAGTTGTCAAAGAAAAAGCGGTGAGAAATGACGGGAAAAAATATTTAGAGGTTTACATGGAGAAACAAGGCGTCTCGTGAGGGCACTTACGTTGGTTCACGCGACCGGTGCGTGATTGCATGGGCAGCTGCTGTGTGGCAGCCATGTCGCCGCCGAGGTACCTCAAAGAGTGACTCGAGAAAGGGCAAACGGCACCACTTGTGTGCGACTCGCTCCACACGGCACTGGGAGAAGTCAAGGAGGGGCTCGGTCGGAAGAGCAAAGGCTCGCCAGGCGGTGAAAGGAAGCCGAGCAAACAGCGAGGTGGCTTCGCAGTGCTAGTGGTAGTGACTGAAGCCAGTGTTCAAGGGGGGGAGGCAGAGGAGCAATGGGCTGAGCGAGGCTCAGTCCCGCGGGTGACGGGGCTGAGGATGTTGGAGGAGCCTGCGAGCAGCAAAGAAATTCGGCATGGTGGATGGATGTTTTAGTAGGTGGTTCGGGTCAGGGACTTTTTACGGTGGGAAACTAAGAGCTCGCGGAGCGTCACTTCTGCCGCCAAGGCCCGCCTGCGAGAGGAGCATCGCCCGGGGGGCCTGCTAGAAAGCTGCACAGAGATGCAATAAAACGGCCCCCCAGATGCCAGACACGGCCGTCCATGAGCCCGTCGGCGCCAGATACAGGCCAGCTACGGCTCCAGCGCGTGCAGCCCGACCGATGCTCGCAGGCACAGGCAGAGCCAGAGCCAGAAGAGCTGGCGGGGCACGCGAGACGCAGCGCGCGCCGCCTGCAGCGTCCCATTGCTGTCTGGCAAATGTCGAATGACGTACAAGCATTGAAAGGGCGAATTGCCCACTAGAAAACGTGCAATTGCCCCCGTGTAGACGCTGATCGGATCTCCTGGAGCGCAGCCTGCACGCTGTGATACAGCACTCTCTACTATATCCTGTGCCTGACCCTGCGACCGCGCTCCTCCGCCAGCAGCATCCGCACCCAACACATCTGACCACCCCAGCGGCCAACCAGCACCCCCAGACGGCTGCTTGCTAACAGGCGGGCGCGCTCGAAGGGGGCTATTATTCACTCCTCCCACCGCTGCCCTCACTCTCCGCCGCTCCCTCAGCGCGCTCTGAGCGACAACACGCCGTCTCCGCCTTGGACCACCCCCACCGGCTACGCTTGCTCCCACGCTTATGCTGCCCTCATGCAGTCCCGTGTGACGCCCTTCGGTATGTTTTGCTCCAACCAATTCCCTGGGATCCGGCTCGTGCCTGTCTGGCTGGATACAAAGCCGCCTCTGCGCCTTTTCCCACAACGGACTTGCCATTATCCAACCCTGGACGTTGACCAGGTGCTGATGTTCACTTTCCAGGCTACAGTAGTGAGTCCTGCGGATACTGCAAAGACGCATCGAATGGCCGTCGCAGGCCCAAATCTCGTACGTGGCTATTTCTCTCCTCTCTTCCTGATCCAGACCCACCCTGTCACGCGTGCAGCCGTCAGAGTAGCCAAGCATCGAGCGTGAAGAGACTGGCGTCAATTGCTGGCCCGGCGCTCCACTCCGCCTTCGATTGATGTTCTGTTAAGGTTGTCCGCCTTCCACGTGCATGTCCCCGCGCTGCATGGAATTTTGCTCGCCGGCTCACGCTCCAATCGCTTGAAATCTCTTGAATTTCCATCGCCAAGCATTCTCTACGCTTGAGTCTACTCGGGCGAGTCTCGTCGACTCATCCCGAGTCGTCGTTGATGGCAAGCTCGCTGCATGCCACGTCACATTTGATTTCATGCATTTCCGCAAGCCCAGCGGGAGGATTCGGAAGAAACGTATCCTGTTCGCATACTCATTGACTTTACATAATCAGGAGCAAGCTACTATTTCTCGTCAAAAAGCTTGACCGTTGAGGTTTACCAGATTCTCGTGGACCGCGGTTGGAGACGGTATGTGACCCGCATCTGCACGCACGACTCAGCGGGTATACGCACCCTGCATCGTACCATTATGCCCTTAACAGGCACTGACTTCGGTTGCTAGATCTGGCACAATCTTCTACAAGCCCGATGTACTGCGGCATTGCTGTCCACACTACACGATTCGGTGCGCATTCGTCCGGGAAGCAACCTTACGTTTGACTTACTCAAGTCTAGCCTCCCCGTAGACTCCTTCAAGCCCTCGAAAGATCAGAGACGAGCAATCAACAAGTGGAATGACCATGTCTTGGGCGAGGCCTATATGAAAGAGGCTTCCAAGCTTTACCCAATATCGAAAGAGTATGTACTTGCAAGCGTGTTGGTGACTCTTCTTCTAACCACAACCCAGAGAGAAGGCTCGACTAAAGAATACTTTCGACCTTAACCGCGAGGTCCACAAGGCGGAGCTTGAGAATGTCAAGCGACCGCCTGAACCCGCACATCGATTTGAGGTGACACTCGAACCGGCAGAGTTCACGACGGAGAAGTATGAGCTATTTCACAACTACCAGCAGAATGTGCACAAGGAGAAACCACATCAAATCTCGCAGTCTGGCTTCAAGCGTTTCTTGTGCGAATCTCCGCTACAACAAACCTCTAGACAAGTCAAAGGCAAGACGCAGCTCCTTGGTTCTTATCACCAGTGTTACCGACTCGATGGACGACTTATTGCCATGAGTGTCCTAGACCTGCTACCTCATTGTGTCAGCGGTGTCTACATGTTGTACCACTCAGACTTTGAGCAATGGCAATTTGGAAAGCTGAGTGCGTTGCGAGAGGTCGCTCTTGCACAAGAGGGTGGCTATGAGTATTACTACATGGGCTACTACATCCACTCGTGCACCAAGATGAAGTACAAGGGCGACTACAAGACACAATATGTGCTGGATCCGGAGACGTACGAGTGGAATCCATTAGATGATGAGCTCCGCGGATTGCTTGATCGCATGACTTACGTATCGTTGTCGAGGGAGCGTCGAAGAAGGGATACGAAAGAGCTACTAGCAGAGACCGAGGACGGCGCTGCAGAGAATCATGCTCAATCGCAGCCAAATGATCTTTCCGATTTCCCGCTACCGACAGCTCTTGAAGGAGGAGCAGCTGTCTCAAATGGAATGTCACTGTTCGATCTGAAGGTACCAGGGCTTATGTCGGTGCAAGAGATTGAAGAGCAACTCGAACTTGGTACCATGCCAATACGAGTAGGGGGTAGGATGGCTGAAGCTCAGGTAAGGGCAAAATCGTAGGACGTGGCGTGATATATCAGCTGACAGGACACAGGACTTGGTATCTTGGGATAGCGGTGATCTTCGGAATCCTCGTTCAATCAAAGGAATTATTGGCGAACTTGTTGCATGTTTGGGCCCTGAAGCTGCGTGGCAGGTCGTGGTCGAGCTCGGTTGAGGATCGTTTCAGTGGAGACTTGGTAGCAGCAATGCAACAGGGACAAATGCAGCTCCAGTAGTAGAATAAGCAATACCAAAGATTACTCCAGAGACCTTTGCATGGAAATTCTAGGTGATCGTGTGCTGATCACTCACCAGACTTCCTTATATGATCCGTAGTCTACAGTAAGCTGACCTGCCGAGGCTCGGCCAAGAACTCCGACAGCTCCGAAATCCATCATCAAAGTCCCACACACAACAGCTCCATTGCCGCAACACAGCACCATGTCGTCGCCCACAATAACGCTCGTCGTGCGCCCGCGTGGTATGTCCCTCTCATAGCCGCACATGCACTCGTACTTCCACTCTTAGACTACTCAATTGCTAACCTTCCGCCAGGCAAGCCGATTAAGAACCTCCCCGAAACCATCACCGTCAGCTCGGACGGATCGACATCACAGATCTTTGAGAAGATTGCAGATGCGTCGAAATTCTCAATTCATAGATTGAGGGTCACAAAGGGTAGCGATGGTTCGCCAATCTCCAACGTGAGCGATGTGACGGTCCACGACACGGGTTTGAGGAACAAGAGTGCTGTGGATGTCAAGGATCTGGGTATGCCATGTCCTTCACCTTTGGGAAGAGCTTAGCTAACAACCTCTAGGCCCACAAATATCCTGGCGCACCGTCTTCATCGTCGAATACCTCGGACCCCTCCTCATCCACCCTCTCATGTACTTTGGCCGCCCCATCATTTATGGCACCTCCGCCCCCGCCTCTCCGCTCCAGAAGCTTACACTTCTCATGTGCGTCATACACTTCGCAAAGCGCGAATTCGAGACGCTATTCGTGCACCGCTTCTCCTCGGCTACCATGCCCGTCAGGAACATCTACAAGAATAGCGGATACTACTGGCTGATTTCCGGCTTGAACTTGGCGTACTGGACCTATGGCCCCAACAGCCCTGCTGCTAAGCCTTCGAACCCTCTCCTTACGTATTTGGGGGTGGCGCTGTTTGCGATAGGCGAGGTCTGCAATTACAGCACACATCTCACCTTGAAGAACCTGCGCAAGCCTGGAACCACTGAGCGCGGCATTCCTCGGGGACTTGGTTTCAACCTCGTAACCTGCCCCAATTATATGTTTGAGACTATTGCTTGGATCGGCGTTGCTCTAGTCAACTGGAGCTTGGCCACCATGATCTTCATTGTTCTCGCAGTCGGCCAGATGGGTGTCTGGGCGTGGAAGAAGGAGAAGAGATATCGCAAAGAGTTTGGCGACAAGTACAAGCGCAAGAGGTATGCTATCTTGCCAGGTATCTGGTAGATCAACAATACAGGAGAGAAGGACTACCGGCCTCCGGTTGTGGTTCTATGACTACGATGACCGGCTGGGGTCCTGGAGGACATATTGGATCGATTGACGGCTGAAGGACCCGTGCGATTAGGACATGGGCAGTCGTAGTGGTGGGTTGCAGCGGCACAGCACACGAGGTTCGTGACACAGACCAAGAATGACAAGCCAATGGCGAACCACATATTATGTATAATATAAAAACGCGGTCAGGCCAGGCTGCCATAAGGCAGACCAGGAAACAGGCACACAACATGAGGTGCCGGACCCTGAAGCCGGTCACTGTCATGTTATTTCTAGGCACAATGACGACGTGTACTACCGCAGGTACCCGCACTACAAGTTGCACAGAACTCCGCCCACAGGTTGGCTGTTGCACGATCGCTCAATACATGCATTTTATTCAACATTATTGAACCTATCCGAAGGTATTCAAACTGATAAATCTACCTGCCCCGCGGCGCCAACCGGGGCCGCCGAGAATCCATCATGGGCCCTGCATAAGCGCGAGCAATTGCGAGGGGCAAGCCACCTCGGTATGCTCCAGCTCACCGACACGAAGGGATGTCCTCCAGCATCACACGATCTCAACACTGACATCACTTGTGACCGCCTGTGATGCCTTGCGCGCCTCCTTCTAGGCAAACTGGTCTCGCCAGCTGCTGACATGGGGTGGAATAAGCAGTCCAACGTCGGCTGAGAAGGACTCGTTCGCAGCCATCGAGCCCCCAGACCCCACCACGTCGACTTCTGACCACTCGTAGCTGACGCGCCAGTATCTAACGTTTCCGCCGGACTGCCTGCTCCTGATAATGCGGACGACGCCATTGGCCGTATCCTGCATATGGCGGGCCGCGGCATCGCATGGATGCGGGTGTTCAGCTTTCTCGGCTCTCAGAGGGCTGAGTTTGGGGCTTACACTTTTGGGTCCTTTTTCCAATTCTCACCATCAAATGAGGAACTTGGGACGCTCAGCCGCACAAGAGGCCGGCAGCACAAGTCTTGTCGATCGAGACGTATAAGAGGCTGGGTTTCTTCGTTGGGCTGTGGTGAACGGCTTCTTGGGCTGCGTGAACGCTTGCTTCGTTTTTATCTTTTGATTGTGTGCGATTGAGGCGTGTACCCTTGTTGCTTTTTTACGCGCATATATACTAGCCTTGCTGGACTATTCGACATCGCTTCTTCTCTTTCTTCCTCCTGCTTTGAGAGAAAGCGATTATCGGACGATAGTGATCGTGTTGTACACTACCGGAAGCTAGACCATTGAGCGTACTGAGCGCTTGACGGCCAGAAAAGACTATTTTTAGTTACGAGGATTGTTCAGTAGATGTAAGTCCATCAGGCCATCTTCGTCTACTTCCACCACCAGTATCTGGGCAATGTGATGCGAAACTACTTACCTCCCATCCTGCTCATGTATCATTCAAATTTAAAGGGTGGTCTTTTGTGATGAACGTCGACTGAAGATCGTGTCTAACATATACAGCACATCATGACAGCAGACGCAAAAGCCGCGTGGGACGCACACGTTGATACGCGCACAGGTGCCACGCCACCAAAACCAGCTGAACCCTCCGAGTTAGCTAACATACGGAACACTCTTGGGAGTTCTTTCAAATCATTTGCAGCTCTGGTTGGCGCTGCAGCGGCTCCTGTTCCTGATCAAACCGGAGATGGAAGCAAAATCACGCCAGAAGAGAAGGCCAGCATCTATAAGAAGATCGAAGGCGGTCTACGAGACATGTCTTATCTTGGCATTGAGAACGTTCAGACTTTACTCGAAGTCCAGAAAGAGAAGTTGACAGGTGCGTTGACTGATGACAAGACCTACCTTATGGAGGGGTTGATCAGGACTGCTGCCGCGTTGCCGGATGGCTCGAAGACAGCGGAGGGAGTCACACATAAGTTTCTGGAACAGCTGTGGAATGATTTGCCGCACCCTCCGCAGTCATACCTCGGAGCGCAATTTCAGTACCGCTCAGCGGATGGTTCCAACAACAGCCTTGTGAATCCGCAGGTCGGTGCAGCAGGAACTCCTTATGCCAGGACAGTCAAGCCATCTATGATGCAGACTCCCTCACGACCAGATCCAGGCGTTGTTTTCGACAGCGTTATGACGAGGAAGCACGCGGAGCTGCACCCAAACAGAATCTCGAGTATGCTATTTTACCTGGCCTCTATCATCATCCACGACTGCTTCCGGACGAGCCATGAAGACTACTCCGTATCCATGACTTCATCGTACCTAGATCTCTCCCCTTTGTACGGCAGCAACCAAGCGGAGCAGGATGTAATGCGAACGCACGTCGACGGGAAGATCAAGCCCGATTGCTTTTCCGAATCGCGCCTACTGTTCTTCCCGCCGGGCGTTGGAGCACTACTGATCATGTTCAATCGATTCCACAACTATACAGTCGAGAATTTGGCCGCTATTAACGAGCAAGGCCGCTTCACGAAGCCGGCAGCCGAAGCGCCGAAGGCGACGGGCGACGAAAAGGCTGATCAGAAGGCGAAAGAGAAGTATGACGCGGCGTGGAAGAAATACGACAATGACCTTTTCCAGACCGGTCGCCTTATTACTTGCGGACTGTACGTCAACATCATCCTCATCGACTATGTCCGGACGATCCTGGATCTCAATCGCACGGATAGTAACTGGCAGCTGAACCCCCGTCTCGATATTAAGGACTTGCCCATGGGCATCGGAAATCAAGTATCCGCTGAGTTCAACCTTGTTTATAGGTGGCATTCTACGGTGTCTGATCGTGACGAGAAGTGGACACAGGAGATGTGGGACGGCCTCTTTGGAGAAGGTCGCGACCCGAAGACAGTCGGCAAATACGAGTTCCTCGGCCGCCTCAACGAAGTCTACAAGAAGACTGACCCCGATCCATCAAAGCGGAAGTTCGCTGGTCTCGAAAGGAAAGAAGATGGCACATTGCCTGATCAAGGCCTTGTAGACATTCTGACCTCCAGTATCGAAGACTGCGCAAACTCTTTTGGGCCAAACAGAGTTCCTGCCGTCTTCCGTGCCATCGAAGTCCTCGGCATCGAACAAGCAAGAGCCTGGAATCTAGGAAGCTTGAACGAGTTCAGGAAATACTTCCATCTGGAGCCGCACAACACGTTCGAGGACATTACGAGCGACAAGTACGTCCAAGAGCAATTGAGGCATCTCTACGATCATCCCGACAAGGTCGAGATCTATCCTGGTATTGTCGTCGAAGATGCAAAGAAGCCCATGGCCCCCGGGTCCGGTCTGTGTCCCTCGTACACCGTATCTCGCGCTGTACTGTCCGATGCTGTAGCTCTTGTACGCGGTGACAGATTCTACACGCACGACTACAACCCGCGAACACTGACCAACTGGGGCTACCGGCTCGTAGATTACGACAACAGCATCGATAATGGCTGCGTATTCTACAAGTTGTTCCTCCGTGCCTTCCCCCAGCACTTCAAGCACAACAGCGTCTACGCACACTATCCACTCACCATCCCATCAGCCATGCAAGAAGCCCTCAAGGACCTGAAGAAAGACCACCTCTACGACTTCACCAAGCCGAAACCAACCCATCACCCGCATCTAGTCCGCGAGTACAAACTCGCCACAGAAATCATGAAAGACCAAAGCACCTTCAAAGTCGTCTGGGGCCAAGCAATGCAATACATCATGGGCAGCGCAGCAAAAGACTTCATGCTCGCAGGCGACGGCCCCGCGAACGCCGCATCCCGACAAATGGTCTCAAAAGCCCTGTACATCTCCGAGTGGGACAAGCAAGTGCGCACCTACTACACGACCAAGACCCGCGAGCTGCTGAAAGCCAAGTCCGCAAAGATAGCAGACTTCAACCAAGTCGACATCATCCGCGACATCGGCAACCTCGCACACGTCCACTTCTGCTCCGAACTCTTCATGCTGCCCTTGAAAACCGCGCAATCCCCGCGCGGCATCTTCACAGAAGCAGAACTCTACCTCATCATGTCGTCTGTCTTCGCGCTCATCTTCTTCGACGTCGATCCCGCGGGCTCGTTCCCGCTACACGTCAAAGCGCACAAAGCAACGCAGCTACTCGGCTCCATCGTCGAGAAGAACGTCAAAGCCATTGCGTCGAGCGGGTTCCTTTCCAGCGTCATGCAGGCGATTTGGCCAGCGGAAACGGTGCTGAAGGGCTATGGCGTGCACATGATCCAGCGGTTGTTGCAGAGCAGTAAGGAGAAAGACATGACGACCGAGCAGCTTGTCTGGGGCCATATTCTGGGCACGGCGGGGGGTATGGTGTCGAACCAGGGCCAACTGTTCGCACAAACGATTGAGTACTACTTGCTCGGCGCAGGCAAGAAACACTGGGCTGAGATCCAAGCCCTCGCGCAAGACGAGAGCGAAGCCGCGTTCGAGAAGCTGATGCATTACACCATGGAAGGAGGCCGTCTGAACGGCGAAACAGGCGTTCTCCGCGCCGTAGCGAAAGACACATCCATCACCGAAGCAGGCACAACAACGGATCTAAAGGCCGGCGACGCGGTCTTCGTCAATCTCCGCTCTGCATCGCACGATCCGCATGTCTTCCCCGACCACGATAACGTCGACATCACCCGCCCGCTGGACTCGTACGTTCATCTTGGCCACGGTCCGCACCAGTGTCTTGGGCTGCCGATGACGCGCATCAGTCTGACGACGATGTTGAGGGAGGTGGCGAAGCTGAAGAATTTAAGGCCTGCGCTGGGTCCGCAGGGGAAGGTGCATAAGGTTGAGAAGTCGATGGGTGGGGGCGGGAAGGAGGAGTATCCGTATCATGCGTATTTGACGGAGAATTGGGATATGTATTTTCCGTTTCCGTGTGGTAAGTTTTTATTCCCCTCTGATATGAATGATGCGAGACGAGAGGGCGAATGTGCTGACTGTTTTTAGCTTTGAAGGTCAATTGGGACGACTAGATGCATGTTGATCATCGATTGAGGATAACTGGTTGATAAGGTACGGACGGACGTCGCTGGCCGATCGTACAGTACAGTACAGTATGCAAGGAGATGGATGTGTCGAAATAGCGCACATATGGTATATACACATAAACTTCTAAACCAAGTCTCCCATCCACTTCAATACGACCTCTTAACAGGCGGCACACTCTTCGCCTCGTTCTCATCCAACGTCCCCATCTGCACAGCTCTCATCCCATACCGCACCTCCTCACCAACACTACTCTGCCACGTGAGACTATGCTTCATCCACTCCTTGTCATCTCTCTCCTTGTAATCGTCTCTCGCATGCGCGCCTCTACTCTCCGTTCTCGTCAGCGCCGCTTTACTCGTCTGGCTCGCATTCGTAAGCAGATTCCTCAGCTCAAGCGTTTCGACGAGATCGGTGTTCCAGATGAGGCTTTTGTCGGTGACTTTCAGGTCACGCGTGAATGTGGTTTCGACGTCGTGGAGTTGTTGGTTGCCGGTTGAGAGGGAGTCGTGCGTGCGGAACACGGCTGTTGTTTGTTGCATTGTGGATTGCATTTTATCGCGGAGGGAGGCTGTTGGCGTGGATCCTGAGGCGGTGAGGAAGGTGGTTAGTTCGTTGATGGAGGAGAGGCCGATGTCTTCTGGGGAGGGATGGTGGGGTGCGGACGGTGTGTGGTTGGAGGACACGTGCAAGGCGGACGCTCGGCCCTGTGAGAGCTGTTAGCACATACTGTAGCAAGCAGAGCAAGATCTGAAGTAGGGTTTGAACTCACGAATACGACAATGTCTAGTAATGAGTTCGCGCCAAGTCGATTCGCCCCATGGACACTAACGCACGCCGCCTCGCCTGCGGCATATAGCCCATCAACAATAACATCTTTTCCGTCTTTTACGTCTAGTACTTGGCCATGATAGTTTGTTGGGATACCGCCCATGCAGTAATGTACCGTAGGTAGCACTGGAATCGGTTCTTTCGTGATATCAATGCCCGCAAAGATACCCGCCGTCTCTGCTATCCCGGGGAGTCTCTCCATAATGATCTCCTTCGGTAAATGCGATAGTTGCAGATGGATATGGTCTTTATTAGGTCCGCAGCCTCGACCTTCGAGAATCTCGAGATTCATAGAGCGACTAACGACGTCTCGGGATGCGAGGTCCTTTGCGGTGGGGGCGTAGCGCTCCATGAATCGTTCGCCTTGAGCGTTGAGGAGGTAGCCACCTTCACCGCGAGCGCCTTCGGTGATCAGGACCTGGGAGAATAGTTAGCGGTGTTACTATGGGGAAGAACTGGGTGGATATACGCCTGCGCCGTAGATCCCAGAAGGATGGAATTGCACAAACTCCATATCTTGAAGAGGCAGTCCCGCTCTCGATACCATTGCGCTTCCGTCTCCTGTACTCGTGTGCGCGCTCGTTGCGCTGAAGTATGCCCGACCATAACCTACCAGTCATCAGTCAGTCTTTCTCATATCTCTCTTCATGGCCCTCAAGACCCATAATATTTTGTACCACTCACCTCCAGTAGCCAAAATAGTATTCCTTGCAAACATCCTATGACACGTCCCATCCTCCATATTCAACGCCGTAATCCCCACGCACTTCCCCTCACTCATCATCAGATCCAACGCAAACCACTCAATAAAAAACTGCACCCCCTCCTTCAAACTCTGCCCATAAAGCGTATGCAGCATTGCATGGCCCGTCCGATCCGCCGCACAAGCCGTCCTATACGCCTGTCCTCCCTTGCCATACTCCAAACTCTGCCCACCTAACGCCCGCTGATATATCGTCCCCTCGCTCGTCCGCGAGAACGGCATGCCGTAGTTCTCCAGCTCGACGACCGCGGGTACGGCTTCGCGCGTCATGTAGTGTATTGCGTCTTGGTCGCCGAGCCAGTCGGAGCCCTTGATCGTGTCGTACATGTGCCAGCGCCAGTCGTCTTCTGTCATGTTGCCTAGCGCAGCGTTGATGCCGCCCTGTGCGGCGACGGTGTGCGAGCGCGTGGGGAAGAGTTTGGATACACAGGCGGTTTTTAGACCGGCTTCTGTGAGGCCTACGGCTGCACGGAGGCCTGCGCCGCCTGCGCCGACGACGATAGCACTGTGTTGTGTTAGAGGTAGTTCGATGGTAGGACATGTCCAGTGGTTATTGGGAGGTTCCAAACGTACTCATAGTGGTGATCAATGACTGTTAAGCCGTTGACTTCTGAGCTGTTCACTGAGGCAAAGCTACGTTGTTGTCGGTGTGTTTGCCGTAAGAAAGAGCTTCGAGCACCGAATTGCCGACGCTGGACGGCTCGCGCAAAGGCACGCATCATGAGAGCAGTGAAGGACGACGGGAGAGCATTGAAACGGGAATATGCAAAGAGAAGGAAATCTAAGACGACATAGAAGCCGCTGCAGGGAGTAACGCCAGTGGCGCTAGCTTAGGTGTTCGGCATGCCCCTCCCCAGATTCGACATGGTCCTCGGTTGTATCGCTTCAAGATTGGGATTCGGAGGTACTGGTGAGGTTCTATATGCAGACGTTTGTTCCGGAAGGCTTAGTGGCAGTGTTTCATGTCTAGAGTGTTAGCCGAAAGTATTACGCTCATAAGAACTTTGTCAAACCTCAAATTAAAAGGTATTGAATTTCAAAGTACAGTGTTTGCGGGTTCGTCTGAAAGCTGGAGGTGCAGACGTCAGTCGCGTGGCTGACTCGCGTGTTACCGAACGGACGGAGATGGCGATAGAGCCAATCGGAAATAGCACGTTTGAAGGACCAAGTAACCGAAACTTATTTGTCGGCTATGTGCTAGCATTCATTGCTTGCGACAGTTGTGAATGTTATTTGATACAAGGCTGCTCTCATATCTGACGTATTCCACTGTCCCTGTATCTCATCGTACTAAACTCGCTATGGCGCATTCGGTCTTTCCCGAAGCGTCCACAGCTGAGTTCGTTGTCCCCCAGCACTGCCCCGCGCTGCCTTCAGTTGCTAGACAGGCTGCATCTCTGTTATTCTTACCATCATCCACTAGCTCATAAGACTATAGTAATAATACAACATCAGTAACACAATCGTCGTCATTTAAGCAACGTTGCACATCGACCACTCTTATCTGGACACGTCATTTCAAATCGTTGAATCTCAGCCTTGTCGCTATTGCTTGCCCCGCTTTCCACCAGGGCAGAATCGAGAGTCTATTCAAGCAAGCTCATTATCCACCGTCACGAGATTGGATCAATAAGAAAGGCTGAGACTTGTACAACAGAAAGGCATAATTTACGCACCACACTCTTGCACCACACCTTTTGTCAATAGAAAGAGTCTAGTACTTCTTTTGCCAGGCTCAGCTCACTACCTTGGAGTTATCGAACTTCGACTGAGGCCCCATTCAGGCCGACCGCCGCTAGCAACTTATGGTTCAGACACAGCATGGATTTCTGTGACTGCTGCCTTGAAATCATTCAACACATAGCAAAGCCTGGACTGAGACAGAGGGGCTGGTACGAAGTAGAGAATAAGGATGCTTTTGGACAGGCAGACGCCACGTGCCAGCTTTGCCGAGCAATTTTTGACAATCTGGAGCGTCCCCTTTTGAAAGACGTGCGCTGGCGTCTTAATTTTTCGATACGCCCTAATAGCATGGAAAGCGAGACAGGTCTATATTGGGGGTATGTTGTAATTCTTAGGAGTGAGGGTTTCAAGCATTCCGAGATTTTAAATATTCCTGTATGGGCAGATGAAGGTATGTAACCCGTAAAGTCTAACTATTTCAAGCTCATGTAATTGACAAGAAGATATACACTTAGGTAGTCCTGCTGCTGCGACCTTCACCACCCGACCACCGATTTTGAATGACTCTCTAGAAGAGGTGTGCGATTTAGCTCACTATTGGCTGGACACCTGCAGCTCGCTCCATGTGGATTCTTGTGCAGCTACTGAGAACCCTCGACTGCCTACCCGTGTTCTACAGATATCTGGAAGTCATGAAACTCTCTCCGTACGACTGATAGAATCCAATGGCAGGCACGGACGATACTGTGCTCTTAGTCATTGTTGGGGCCCTGAAGACAAACAGCCTCTGACCACCACGCGTGAGAACCTCCAGCAACATCTCAACGGGGTACCCTTCGGGCAGCTACCAAAGACTTTTCGGGACACAGTTCAGCTGGCTAAAGGCATTGGAATCGAGTTCGTCTGGATTGACTCGCTTTGCATTATTCAAAACGACCAACAGGACTGGCAGTCAGAAGCAAAAAATATGGCTACGGTATACCACAATGCAACCATAGTGATAGCTGCTGCTGGCTCTAGCAGTTCAACGGAAGGGCTGTTCCTTACGAAACGACCACGCGTCATCGTCGAAGCCCCGTACATTTTGGAAGGTGTCACTAAAGGCTCATTTAACATCGCTCTAACCCCACGGGGATACTTCGAACCATCCAGGGGCCCTCTATACAAAAGGGCGTGGGCACTGCAAGAGTGGTACTTAGCAACAAGGCTCTTATTTTTCATGCCAAGGGGTATCACATGGAAATGCAATAAGCTAGCATTAAGTGAGCGAGAACGGAATGTAGACCTAGGTCTATATGAGCAGTACTCATGGTTTGATTTGTTGCGCTTGTATTCAAGGAAACAGTTAACCTATCCTTCTGATCGTCTATACGCTCTGCAAGGAATCGCCACACATATGCAAAAGTCTCGACCAGATCGATTTCTCTTCGAATATGGAGTTTGGGAAGACCAATTTTGGGAACAGTTACTTTGGAGGAAGACTGAGGAAATCTCTGAGGCAGAGTCGTTGGCTTTGCCGACGTGGAGTTGGGCTGCCACTGGAGGTGGCAAAATCTGGTTGCCATTTCGGTACAACGGAAGAATTCGATACATAGCCGAAGGATACAAGATCAACAAATGTGGCTCTCTAAGTACTGCTGGGAACATGATGAAGCCTATTGCAGCGTTACAAGACCTTTCGGACGAGACGTCTAGTTTATTGCCCCGATCTTGGTTCGAAGCAAGCATGTTTCCTGGTTATATCAATGACGACTATGCCAACGACAACTATGCCAATGACGACTGTACAGTTTATCTGCTCTGGGACTCTTGTTCCGATGAAAATATCTTAGGCATAGCCGTCTTTGATGAAGAAGAGCCTACACCTCACGCACGATGCTTCTTCGTGGCGTCGGCTAAACGAAATCGGAAACATTTTCTGTAAGCTGACCTCGAGATGTCGCTCTCTAGTCTGCTAACCGATCACTAAGAACTGGACGGTATACACAGACTGCAGACTGCGCGAAAGATATCGTTTACATAGTAAGCATAAGCCAGCCCGAATCGTCTAGCTGTACATCTTACGTCTCTAGGCTTCAAAGATTGACCGACGAGCGCGTACGACGGATTTCGTCTACTGGGCTCTACTGCTTGAGCCGATTGGCGAGGGGAAGTTCAAACGGGTAGGACTTGCCATGCTGTACCCCCAAGCATACACCGAAAACAATATAGAATTCGCGGAGATCGAAATAGTGTAGCCTTTTCGAGGAGATCTAGAGCTCAATTGAAGAATTGGGGCGTTTCTTTTGGTTGCAAGGGACTGATGCTGCGAAACGGCCTAACGTCATCTGGGGTTTTACGGCGGTCTTTAACGTTCCGCTGAGCAGATAGCTGGTATCAGCGGCGTTGGATGGCTAATCGAGATGGTAGAAGTAGGAGCATTCTAAAGAACAATAGTATACTGAATGTAATCTATATATCCCAGGAAAGAAAGATGCTTGAACAGTAGAAGTGTCTTGGCACGAAGGGTGTCATACTACGCGGGAAGGGACATCAGTATCGGTCGCAACTCTTAGAGTATGTCGTGAACGTCCAAAGGTAGTGATTTAGGATACGAGTAGCGAGCCTATTCAAACAAGCTCGTTATCCACAGTCACGAGATATGGTCAATAAGAAAGGCTGAGACTTGTACAACAGACAGGCATAATTTATGCACCACTCCTCAATATATTTGTTAGAAGTATGCTAGAATTGAAAACGTTGATCAACCATGATCGCCCCATAGCTCCGTGGTTTCTTCAAAGTGAAACCCCCTTCAGGTCTGCCCCTATTTATCCATCACGTGTAGCTGAAATCTGACTTGAAGCTCGAGTAGAAGCCTCAGTGGACATATACTGACTTCTCGGATTTGCATTTTGTAGAAGGAATTGGAAAATATCTTGCCCGATTTCCCGACTCATCTTGGAGTACATCTCAATGAGCACACTCGCACCCATCTCATTCAGCTTGCTGTCTTGCCCTCGGCATCCTGGGATGATCTTGTAATGGGTCGCCGGGTGGACGTAGTAATGTTTGTGGTTACAGAGCCAAAGATAGCAGAAATAACATGCTGGCTTGCTACATCCGATGTATTTGTCATTATCGACGAACTCCATTTCCCGGGATCTGCTGTATGTGTCGGCGATTTGTAGTTCAGCATGTACTCTTGTCAAGATCTTTTCTCGGGCGGCCATCTTAGTTTTGATCGGTCTAGCCTCGGGTGGGTCGAGTTCAAGCAGCCTATTGAACGCACGTACATATTGCAGAGGGTTTCTGGTAGTTGATTCTGCAATGACACCATACAGGACTTCCAGAGGGCTTATAAAACTCGAATGGATTGTCTTCTCAACGGCTTCCGGAGCAATGACTGGACGTATTTGAGAGATCCGATGAAGTGACGGTATCTTGATCATAGCATCGACAACCGTAATTGCGGCTGACCGTGTGGCACCAAGGCGCCAGATATAGTGCGCCAGTTCGGCGAATTCATCAGTTGTAGCCGTTGAATATCTTTTGATGTGATCGAGCTCTGCAATTCTCATGTCATAGCAGAGATCGACATAAGCCTCCACGGTCAGGCTTGGCGGAGGTTCTGACAGTTTCTTAAGCTTTGTGCGAAGAAGTTTTACTTTGAAGGTAAGCCGTTGCCTGTCATCTATTGTGATTTTCCATACCAACATCATCTTTCTCTCTGTTCCTTAAGGCCATTCTGCAGGTCTTGGCGTGTTTCTGCACTTGGACCCTATAGTATTGGACTCTTGATTTGCACTTCCCAACAGCAAGCTTGAAAACATTATCTGTGACAGCGTCCTGATTCTCTGCCGTGGCAGTCTTCAATATTTGTAGAAGATCTATGGCATACACCAATATGTCTTCGCGTACTCCTTCGTTCGCAGCCAACCAAAGAAAATCACTGTTCGGAAGCGCCTGCAACGCAGTGGCTGTGACCGTTTTCCCACCCTTTTCTACGTCGCACAAATAAGCGTAGGAGTCCAGAAAATTCCGCCGAGCCTCGCAGATCGGATCCTCAGATCGTTGTCGGGACCTCCCCTTATCCTTGAATACTGCTAAAGCTTCGAATAGCACAAGCCGTGGATACAATTTCTTCGCCTCATCTTCTTGAATCTGTTCCAACAATGAATCCAAAGCTGGATATACTCTTTGTACCATGGCACGAGGTGCTTGAGGTATGGCACGTATTCCCGTGACCGGCCTCCGATGCGGCAGATTGACTGCTGGCTGCAAGCCTAGTGGAAACATGTTGATGGCAACAAAACGCCCGATTAAGGCTTGGAAGAAAATTATTGAACATAGGAAACCCCAAATTATGCATAAGATAGGCATCCACTCCACGCTAAATATATGTTGTCAAAATAGTTCGACGGATTTCGACGTGTTTCTATGCGTTGTTCAGAAGCCTCCCAAGACTTACATTACAGCCTCAGCCTTGTTAACCATTAAAGACATCACGTGGTTGTTTATGACCTGCTGCACGTAAATACTTGAGCAGTCCCATCGTATACGTGCTGATTTAAGTAGCACATCCTTTAGCAACAAGGTCGGAGTGAATCTACGCTTGAGTGGGAGCCAATCCTGCTAACCAATGGCCATTCACCCGCTTGTGCACACCTAGAGCGGCTGCAACCATCCCTATCAACACCTGTAACTGCGCTCGCTATAGTTACTTGACCCAGGCCCTGGGCAAGTGCAAGTGTCGCTGCCACACTGTTAGACCACCATTGTATTTCGCCCGCGCTGTTCGCGAGTTTGTCCGCAACAGCCGCTCCCCCTCGCACGTGCCACGGGGTTTCATTGCGGTCTTGGACCTTCCGCTGAGTTCAACATAGCGTAAAATATAATACAGAACTACGCAAGCAACACGATCAAAAGCCAGGGCGATGACCAGTCGATTCAAGCTATTCGTACAAGAAAAGCGACGCGTTTCAAAACTTTCCCTCCAGCCTCCTCCGCGCCCTCGCAGCCATCCTCCTACTCCTTTCTGCCTGCTGATGCTGCCAGTACGCTTCTGGATCAATCTTTATCTCCTCATTCTCTTCCTTCATTCCCAGCATCAACGCTTCCTGCCGAAGCGATACGTGGAAGTCGTCACGCGCGTTAACGTGTTCTTTGCTTTCTGTATTAACATTACGCTGGAACTTCCGCGATTTGTTCAGAGACCCCGATTGCTCTTCTTCCACCTTGTCCTGCTGCATGTTTACTTCCTGATCTTTCGCTGACGCTTGCGCGGAGTCGCTGGATTTTGCGAACTTCATAGTACTATACGGCGCGAGTTCCTCCTCTACAGTCATGTTGTGTTTCTTGAGGTCGTCGCACCGCTGGACGGCGCGGAGGGACTTCTCTGCGGAGGAAGTTGGCGGGCTTATGGTACTATGCATACGAGGATTTGGCGGAGACGGTGAAGGACGACTCTGAGGGTCGTGCGCCGAGGTGGAGACTTTACTACACATGGGGGTTGTTGGTGTCTCGTCACGGGCCATGGTATATGTCAAAATACCACCATCGGACACCGAACTTCCCCGCGTACGACTTGACCAGGAGGTTGACGGTCTACTACTTGAGAATGAGGTGCTTCGGCTGGGTATCGATGACACTTGCGGATTGCTTGACCGTGAAGGTGATAATCTACCACTGGACAGGGCGCGTGAACGTGAATTGGTGGACATGGTAGTTGACCCGATCCCTTCCTAATGCTTTACACAAGTGTCGGCAGTTGAGTGCAGTTGTGCCGATGCTTGCGTATGCTGGGAACGCGCCCAAGTATTTAAGTCTTCAAGGGGAAGGGGAATGAGTTGAAAGACCTCGTTGCTCAACTGATGAAACTGCTGTGGCTGGAATTGGACCTGTCCTTTCCCTTTGGCTATCCACCTGGCAACGATCGTGTAATCAGTAAAAGGTGAAGTTCTTTGGGGTGTGTGTAATTGGAGAGGAACATTTTGAGGTTCTGACTTGATCTGAGTTGAGCTTGGCTATCCGTGATGATACAATGCTCGAACAGTGAACGTTGACCCTGTTCAAAGTGTTCATGGAACGACTGTTCCTGCACAATTTGAGTATATACAATGTAGATTGAGGAGTAAAATCCATCGCTTGGTAGACGCCGTACAATGCTAGCCCATGGTATCTGTAACGAACAATTAGAGCTGAAATGACTTGCAAGCGAATTGAACAATGCTCACCTTAAATCCAAATGCCATCCAATGCGGAACACTTTCGCAGTGCTAAAAAAATCCCATCACGGACTATCCTGATCCGTCATGCTCGTGTTGAAAGATACTGAAGGTACAATTCCTCTCCACTCTTGCATTCTCGGTTCATCGTTGCAGATACATGCCGGAAGCCAGCATGACCGAGCCGTATCGCTCGTTTGCTCGCCACAGGTACTTGAGGAACACAATTGCTTTCAAGTAGATCCTCATGATGCGCCGTCGTCGAGCGCGATCGGCCTCGAGAACCTTGCGTAGTACTTTGGAGACGGAAAGGGCGGAGACAGTCTTTCGAAGTGGAGACTGGATGATGGCCTGTTTAACACGCGCCCTGGAAAGCTTGGGCTCAGCGATAGTCGACGGCTCTGGAATGAAAGCGTCAGGCGTCTCTTGGGTCTCGTTGGGGGTCGCTGGGTTGGACGTGGACTCGAGGGACTCGTACTCGAAGACCTCGGGAATACTGCCAAGCGTTGGTGAGAAGGGTGGTGACCATGGGCTGCTGGGGTGAAGAGACATGTCGCCGGATGGTGGTGAAGACGGTGCGTGTTCTTGATTGCGCAACAATGGCCGATGAGCGTGCTGTTGAGGCGAAAGTGGTGAGGGTGGGATAGGAATGGAGCGCTCAGGCCACGCAGGCATCGAAAGGCGCCTTGAGGTGAGAGCCGTTTGCTTTGTTAGTCCGCCTCCGAGAAGAAGGTCGCATCGGGGCGGTGAAAAGAGTAGCATGTTGGACAGGTGCAACCTGTGGACGATTTGAGCGACGAGGCCAAAAGCCGAAGCAGAAGGAAAGTAGAGAAAAGCGAGAGCGCTCGAGGATAGGAACGTGTTATGACTGGATTTGACGAAGAAGACTAGTCGCGTATGTCTTTGGCGATGACCCCGCGTTTGCAGACGGTAGTTTGAGCCAGAGACGCGTCTTTTAGCATACTTGTGGACGGTGATCGTGTGAACAAACGCGGTAGCCTTCCGGCAAGACAAGTGGTAAGCTGCGTCCTCAATCACACGAGTGGCACAAACGAGCTGGAAAGTCGGGAGATAAGTAAGCTGCAAGGTAAGCTGGACTCGAGGTCTCAAGACTGGCGTTGAGTGTAGCCCGCGGGAGGCATTGTGCGTTTCATATTTCACATGACGTTGCAATGGAGGGACTCGATCGAGAAGAGACGGAGAATCGCCAAACGTGGCCAGGAAAGAAGCAGGCGTGGAAGGCGACCACCGGTACGCTAGTCCAGCGCTCGGGCCAATGGGAAGACACGCGTTCGCTGCCGACCCCAGACCTCACACCACATGGCTCGGGATGATACGCTTACCTCGACTTAGAGAGCGCAGCCCAATCCCCGTACCGCGTCGCAGCTGAAGAAATGCCTCTGCCCAGACAGCCATCACAAGACGCGTCGTGTTCTTCGGCGTGCTCACCAGGCATGCTCACGCCTGGCCCTCCCTTGCTTACTCTGTGCCAGTTGCGAGGGCGTCGAAGACCGGACCGGTACCCGCTACCGCAGGGGACGCGCATAATCAGTATTGGCGATAAGTACGTATTATCGTTGCTCCGCGCTGAGGTACATGGAAAAGTACCCCGAATCCTTGCTGAGGTGTTACCAACCGTCCCGTCGGAATGCGGAGACAATGTTGAGGACTGCACATCTTCTCTCTGTTAACCTCACTGCTAACCTCACTGCTAAGACTACTGTGCCTTCTTTATCAGCTAACATTCACCCTCACTTCTCCCAGTCTCACCTCTGTGAAGTCCACAATCTCGCAAATTACTGATTCAGCTCGACTGCAAAGCGACATTGTAGGTCATCATGACCTACACTAGGAAGCAAGTCGTGACTTGCTTAAGCGTTCTAGTGCGTCATGCTATCCTGCAACCCTATATTACCTGACTGGTCTCTAGTATCTCATCATCGCGACCGGGCTTGCAGGGCAAGTCGCCCAGAAACCACGCGAGCCTTGCCGCTGACCTTCGCAGATATGCCTCGTCTCGCGCAAACGCCCGCTCCGTGCCCATATCTGACGCGCTCACGGGTTTCGCCACCGCCCTGCCCATCGTTGCAGGCCTACTGCTCGAGTGCGGCTACGACCTCACTCGCCGTCAGGAGCGTCGTCAACACCTAGGCCGTGGCGAGATCCAGCGGCCGCCGCTAGTTATTATCGCCAACACGCTCATCTTCATATACTCGAGCGTCGTAATCACTCTCCTCGGCACACATGCTGCTCCTCCCTCTGGATTAGACTGTGGGTTGCGAGGGCGTTGGCAGACCCTATTCAAGCGAAAGGATGCAGATGCGATCAGAACAATTCAGGATGCCTTCAAGTGCTGCGGCTTCGCGAACTCTCACGACATGGCCTGGCCCTTCCCGGACAGGACTCATGATCAGCACGCGTGTGAGAGCGCATTTGGTAGGACGAATGGATGCCTAGGACCGTGGAAGGCCGAAGAGCAGCAGATCGCAGGCTTGCTGATAGGTGTTGTTGGAATGGTGTTCATTTGGCAGGCTAGTTTGCTACGAACTCACATCAGAAGAGTACTGACAGCTCCTCAGTTTGCCATCATCGCTATACCCACCCAGCGCGAATCCTGGCTCCACCGCGTCGCTCCCGATCGAATCTCGCGCATGATTGCTGACGAGAGACATGGCGGAAGTGATGAGCCTCGACGCGCAATCGATTACATTCCTGGGTACAATCGTTATTCAGATCGGGTGGAAGAGGAGGATGAACGTGAGGATGAGTTGAACTCCGGACGTGCTATCGAAGAAGGCAATCGCCGGATCAACAACGCCTTACCAGGACACCTCGGGCGAGATCAGCAGCCTACAGTTGAGAATGAGTGGGCTCGGTCTTGAGAGTAATGGCTCTGACTTCAATCTTAACGGAAACTTCTGTAACAAATCATGATACCGCCGAAGCATTGTTTATGGCGTAGTATCATATTCTAGCGAAGAGGTACGGTTATGTGTTTTCCGGTTCATCAGGCGCACCACGCGCTACACGCGCTACACACCTGGTCATTATCATTGCTTTTCTGCACGGCGTAATGGAGACTTACTACGGCATTGGGTGTTACAAAGTGCGGCAGCTGGAGGACGCTCGGCGCACCCAATAATTTCCAGTTCAATTAACAGTCTCGGTAATGTTCTCTGGCTTACCAGAAGCCATTGGCTCACCCGAAAGTAAGTCAAAGATATATCTCATCGTATTTCCCTGAGGCTTTAAGTGCCCATAAGGAATTTACAAGATAGCAAAAAGAATTCAAGGCATGCGATTTCTCCCTTCATGAAGACAAATCCGGTTAGGTTCTCAAATCTCAACATGCTGTAGCAAATATCTTCTTGAATTCGAAAGTAGCACATCAATCTTATGCTCCTAAAATAAGGTTCATCGTAGCGTGGGAGTCGCTCCTTCGTGCTTACCTCCGATCCGATCCTACTCCGCTCTCACCCGATCATGATACGACTGACCTCATTCATCAACACTTATATCACTCTAATGCCCTTCAACGAAACGCATCACTCATTATGGCATTTTCGATGAGTTCGTCGCGTGTCTCGCACTTTTTCCATGATCTCCGCATCCCGGAACTGATCGCCCGCCACAAGGGCGCGACTTTGACAGCTCTTGGGCTCACCGTCGTCGCCCCATTTGCCATTCGAGACTATCTGACATTCCTCTCCTACGGCCCAGGAGGCTTGCCCCACAATGTCTTCGGATGGCTCATATCCAACGTGATGCGTGTTCTAGCCCGCGAACAGCTCTCGACGCGTCCGTATAGTGACAGTAGTCTGTATCTTTCCGACAGTTCTGGATCGCTCCCGCAAGGCTTCCCTCCTCGCCGCAACTCTTCACGTCCACAGTTCGGCTCTCATCCAGTTCCCCAGCGGCAGGTTTCACAATTACCGGATACCAAGACACGTGAGGAGCTCATCGCGCGATTCCAAGCCCTTGGGGAAGTTATGCAAGAGCGAGGTCTTGTCGAAATCAAACAAAGCCTGTACGAGCGTCGCCATTCCGCACTATTTGTCTCCAAGAAACGCGATTGGCACCCCATTGCACGGCAAACTCGTGGCGAGATCACGCACGTCCATGCTGGCTTGGACGGCAGCATTCATGTCACGCTGCACCCAAAGGACTGCGAAAGAGTAATCGAAGCTGGATGGGGCCAACGCCACGGTCTCTCGGGTGTGGAAGTGATGGAGCGTATCGCAGGGTTCTCGCTGCCTGTCAACTACGTCTTAGTATATGCCCCACGGGACGAGACGGAGCTTGAGATCGTGTTAACCATTGTGAGAGCCTCGATTGCTTTCATGACTGGGTCGGAGGGGCTCTTGGAGTAGACATCGCTTCGCGAGCCCTCAGAAGGACATTCGCCCGGCCCGATTCAGCGTCTACGAGCCACGAGTCCAGGGTTGTGGGGCCCTTTGCGGGGTAGCGCCGACCCTCAATGTACCTCCGCAATTGTGGCTGATCAATCTTCGCACGTGGATTTCGAGTTCTCCAAACGGTCAGCAATGTTTCTAATAATTATTCCTTCCTGTCGTCCAATTCTCAGTCTGACAGCATGTATAGCTGCAATCAGATCAACTAAATCAGGCTAATTACGCCCTGTTGCATAAATACTCGTTGTTCTGACCCTACATGAGAATAATGTAAGAAGAATAGCCCGGACCGGGCACAGGCGAGCCTCTTTTAACAGGGTTTCTCCAAATTTGACGCCCAAGACTCGTCCAAATGCCGGTGCGGTGGGGCCTGATAGGGGTATGAAGTGTCTGCGGGGTTTGCACGGATGCCATGCTTGATGGCTGAACCCCAGGAACCGCATGCGATCCCTGGCCTTTGGGCGCTATATCCGTTTCGGAGATCGATCCAGACTTGAGAATATCGATCCTTCTTAAAGCGCGTCTGTCGCACACTGCTGCAGCGTTTAGGACGTGCATCAGCATCTTTACATCCCATCCCATATTTTTCTTTCCGAGTCATCACTCACTTGGTGTTGGTCTGTCCTTTCATCATGGGCTTCCTTGGTGTCCTCGAGGACAAGCACCTTACTCATGTACCTGCCACTGTCGTCCTCAGCGAAGAAGAGAGTCAACGAACGACAGCGACAGAAGGATTGAAGCGAGGAACTGGCAAAGATGCAGACATTATCTTGATCCCTCAACCGTTAGTACCCCATGCAACAAGACTGCAACCGCGCGGCTCGTACAAATTTCCTCGGCTATTCAGCTACTGACAATCTTCTAGGAGTGAGGACCCGAACGACCCGCTGAACTGGCCTACCACCAAAAAATGGATCATCATGTCCATCGTGGCATATGGCTCAGTTCTATACGCCGCTGTACTTGCGCCTCTGCTGTCTCCCGCTCTGGTGGTTATTGCGGCAGACTTTGGCAAAGGAATAGCCGATATTACCGTCATCTCTGGATACATGTTGCTCGTGACCGGCGGCGTAGGACCAATCGTTAGCGCCTTATCTCGGAAATATGGCAAGAGACCTATGCTACTCATCGCATCTATATTCGGTCTGATCGGGACGGTTGTGGGTAGTGCAGCTTACAGTTATGATGGACTCATGGCTGGCCGCATCATTCAGGGCGGTTCGATGTGCGTTACCTCCTCACTTGAGTGAGACCTGAACTTCAACTGACATATTTATAGCTCGGCTTTTGAATCGCTAGTGGTTGCCATGATTGGCGACTTGTTCTTCGTCCACCAGCGAGGCGGATTCATGACTCTGATCCAATTCATCCTAGGAGCCGCTTCGAACTTCTCCGCCATCATCGTTGGCCCGATCGCAACAAATCTTGGATGGCGATATCTATTCCACATCCTTATTCCCTTTACGGCTCTCGAATGTATTCTGCTATTCTTCTTCGTCCCCGAGACATCATACAACCGAGACCATCGCTACGACATCGACGAGCTTTCCAACGACAACCTCGCCGACCTCGCCGCCATCGAAAGACGACACGCCAATCCAGGCGGCATCGAAGAAAAGGGAGGCAGCGACGAAATGATCAAAGTCCAAACAACCACCACTTCTCCCCCCGCTCTCCGCCCAAAGAAAACATTCGTCCAAGAACTCGCCATTTTCACCGGCACATACTCCACGGACAACCTCCTCCAACTCATCATCGCGCCCTTCGCCGTCTGTGCCAACCTCGCCGTCCTCTGGATGGTGGTCGTAACAGGCGGACTGACCGCCCTCTTCGTCGCACAATCCTACGACATGGCGCAAATCTTCATGGCACGACCGTACCTCCTCTCCGCCGCAGGCGTAGGCTACCTGTCCGTCGGCCCGTTCCTCGGCGGCCTCCTCGGCTCCATCCTACTCGGCTGGACTCTCGACCCGCTCATCAAATGGTGCGCCAAGCGCAACGGCGGCGTCTACGAGCCTGAATACCGCCTGCTAGGCATGATCCCGTCCGTCACCATTGTGGTTGGCCTGTGCCTCTTCGGGTACCTAGCTGAAGAAGGGAAATCATACTACGCGACCGCCTTCTTCCACGGCATGGATCTGTTCGGTATAGTCTGCGCTGCTATTGCCGCATCGACATATGTTCTCGATTCTTTCCGCGATATTTCGTCGGAGGTGTTCATTATGAACATGGTGTTTAAGAACTTCTTGTTCTACGGGTTTAGCTACTTTGTTAATGATTGGACGGCGAGTGCGGGGCCGGCCCTTGTGTTTTATGTTTTTGCTGGCGCGGCGGCGGCGATGATTATTACGACGCCGGTTTTCTTCTTCTGGGGGAAGAGGTATAGGAGCTTTTGGCATAGGCATAATTTGCTTAAGATGTGGGGGATTACGACGCATGCGGAGTTGTAAATTTGAGTTAAAAAGGCAGGAGGAAGGTAGGGTAGTGTAGAATTTGTGAATCATTATGGATTTGCTTGGATGTTCTTGACTGTGTCTTTTCTTCATCTTCATCTTCGTATTTCCCTCGTGTGCGTGGTTAGGATATCGTTTAAGGGTTGGTGTGAGTTTCCATTTACAGCTTCTTCTTCTTCTTCTTCTTCTTCTTCTTCTTCTTCTTCTTCTTCTTCTTCTTCTTCTTCTTCTTCTTTACTATCATTATAGTATCGCCACTCTATATCGTGCGTCTAAAGGACGTTGGTATGCAAGGTTAGGCTAAGAGATGGATCAAGCAAGACGCAGTCACATTCAGGCCTTTTATACTTTGATTGTAAGCGTAGTTATAGGATCATTTTATAAAACTGAAGTTTAAGAGCTTTACTGCAGTATTTATACACGTTACATCCTGTTTCCCTCAATCCTACTTTTTTTTTAATCCCAAGAAGTAGTAAAGTACCCCTGATTATGTAGCATTTATGAGATCCTAAAAGGCGTGGTAGAAGATATACGCTGCTGAAGTATTTTAGGCTTGTTCTGGTGAGGGACACGTATGCGAACAGTTTTCTGACGTGTAATTGTGGAAGGAAGCCAATGATGGACGCGTTTATTGGTCTTAGATGGATATCCAGATGCCAGTGCTAGCGCTTATTGTAAGGAGATGGCACAGTGTTTTGGGGGGCCGGAACGACTCGCAGTTAGTCCCAGCGCAGCTTGTTTTCGAATTTTGTCAACAGGCAACGAAAGGCAGATGACGAAATGTCCGTTACGTTCGGCACGTGCCGAGACGAGTACTGTATGTCGTACTGGGTGTTGTTCAGCGTTGTGCTCCCTATTCGCCGCTGATTCTTGCCGCCCCCAATCCGATGCCGAGCGAGCCGCGCAGGTCTCCACAAATGTTCAACCAGGCAGTACGCGCCTGCCACTTGTCGGCACCCCCCAATACGAATGCTCGCTTCACTAAACGGTTGCAAAGCTGAAGATGCAAGGCTGAGCAAGGCTGGCTGCGCCGGAGACATTCAGCTGATACGACGTCTCAAAATGGCTAATTTTTCCAGTCTGCACAGCCAAATATTCTCGTCACGTCGCTTTCTCCAGTCTTGTGTCACATTACGCTCATGGCCGATCCGCTCTCAGTAGCCGGCTCCATTGCTGGCTTGCTTTCCATCGCCGACGTGGTATTTCGCAAGCTTTATCTCTATGTCAAGACGGTCCAGGATGCGGAAAGAACAATATTAGGGTTCAAATCCGAGGTTGCAGCCCTCACCGGGGTACTTCATAACTTGCACCTTGTTGCGGAAGAGCTTGAAGACGACATAACGTTCAATAACGCCACCAAGATCGATCACGTTATCTCCTGTTCAGCCACATTGAGTCGGATCGACAGCTTGTTGTCTAACATCCAATTTTCCAAAGAACAAAAGATCTCGAGCACCATCCAAAGGCTCAAGTGGCCTTTCAAGACAACAGAGACTAAGGAGCTTTGTGACGACGTGCGTAGGCACCGCGAAACGCTCAGCCTTGCACTTTCCGCCGATAGCGCAGTTGCGCTACGTCGATGTCTCTCTTCACAAAAAGACATCCGCAACCAGTTGGATGGGATACAGTTAACCCTACAGCAAAACAAAGACTTCCAACTGGGTATTTCTTTGGATGAGGACCGCAGGCGTATCTTAAAATCATTCTTCACGGTTGAGCCTCGCCCGAACTATGAGAAATCTTTGCAACTTCGTCATTCTGGAACGGGATCCTGGCTCTATCAGAACATTACCTTCCAATCTTGGCTGAATGAGCCTGGTAGCAGAGTATGGCTGACAGGAATTCCGGGGGCTGGGAAAACTGTTCTCTCTGCCACAATCATCCAGGATTGCCTTGCAAGGGCAACGGCAACCGAAGCCATCGCGTATTTCTACTGCGACTACAACAATGTACAGTCACAACTTATCGTGAATATTCTTAGTGCACTTGCAGCGCAGATCGCCACAAGGAACGAAAGTAGTTTCACACTGCTCCGAGATTACTACGACCAGTTGCATGCTCGAGACCAAATGGAAAAACAACCCAAGACCGCAGAACTTATCAACCTCATACAGGATATGGCTTCTAATTTTGATGACGTCCGATTAATTATAGACGGATTGGACGAGTGTGGAGAGGCTATGGCTGCTGCTGCCGAGTCGCTTCACAAGCTGGCATGCGCTCCTCGCGCCACAATCTCACTTGCTCTCCTAAGCAGGGAAGAACAAGTGATCCGCAATGTTATTATGGACGACGATAGCTTTGGTCATATCGAGATTGCTGCACATGAAGAGGACATCAAAAGTTACGTTCAATCAGAGATTGAAGAGCGGACGCTGAAAAGACGTCTGCGCATTCGAAGCGAAGAGTTGAGGCTCTTGATCGTACAAGAGTTAGTATCAAAGGCTGGAGGAATGTAGGTTCTTTCGATATTTTGGCAAAGAGTGGATAAGTTGATTAATAATGTCCCAGGTTCCGATGGGTAGCTTGTCAACTTGATCACCTATGTGACCTAGCCACAGACTCCCAACGCCGCAAAGCATTGAACGAACTGCCGAGGACCCTTCAAGAAACATACGAACGTATTCTCCTGCGGATAAAACAACCTGTCGCTCCTCTTGTTGCTAAGACCCTGCAATGGCTTGCACATGCGACGCCGAAGCTAGAAATCGATGCTTTACTTGAGGTGCTCTCAATCGACGACAACAGTGAGGTCCTTGATCCCGAAGCCCGTCCAACCGAAGAAGACTTGATGATACACTGCAGCAGTCTGATTCGTAAGACTGGCGTGAACCTTGAAATCGCTCACTTCACCGTTCTGGAATATTTGGAAACCTTGAGTGTGGATCACAATCAACTAAGCCAATTTCGCTTGAAACGAAGTACCAAGTCAGTACTTGCAAAGACATGCTTGTCATACCTTTGTTTGCCGACCTTCAATACGTCGTCAACACTAGTCCTCAATGATATGGTGTCTTTCAGAGAGGAGTATCCATTTCATACACATGCATCCATTGCTTGGGCTGGCTATATGGGAAACTCATGGAGTGATGGTAGCCTGCGCCAACTCTATCGTCGGCTTTTCGATCCCAAGAAGAACCCCAACTTTGTCCTCTGCGCTGTTCATCGTTTGATGGGCGAAAGATCGAATAAAGAACACAACAGTGCAAATCATAATCCGTCATATTCAAAGATCATTGAATTAGTTTCTGATATTCAATTTCGTCCGTTACATGCCGCTGCGATCTTTGGTTTGACAGAAGTGTGTCAGTGGCTTCTGGGTCAAGGTGGCGACGTGAATGCACCCTCTCCGCTTGGTGTACCCCTCGAGCTCTGCTTGTACAGCATGCTCAATCTTTACCCGAAACTTGGATTTTGCTCAATTGCAGTCAACGAATCAGCAATACTAGCAACAGCTATAGTTCTTGTGGAGGCTGGTGCGGACAGTAAAGGTTTCGTTAGGGAAGCCGTTCAAGGTCTTACCGGGCTCTTGGTTGATGAAACCAATTATCTGGAGTCTCTCAAATCGCTACAACAGCGTACAGCAAAACCCGTCTCGCAAGCGTACAGCGCGATGTCAGACGAAACTTTCTACTCGAGACTCTTGCATTGCATCGCCGGCGATCAGGTTGAGCGTGTTATGGAGTTTATGAAAGATCCAAGGGTTGCTGTGAACAATGATGATCCGAATCAACCGCCTCTTCTACATTGGGCAGCAGAACAGGGTGCAGTACGAACGATGGCCTTGCTTCTAGACCTTGGCTTTGATCCGGCTTTTCGTGATATTGATGGAAACAACGTGTTATATTATTGTATGGGTCTTGAGAACGATGATATTCTGTCCCGACTCGTGGATTTCCCAGGTATCACGAATCCCACTATGGACGGAAAGACAATCTGGCATATTGCAGCCGCAGCTGGAGCAGTCCACATACTCAATTTACTGGTCCAGAGCGAAACAGAACATGGCCTGTTCGACAAATACGACGGAAGAACGCCGTTAGAGTACGCCATAGAATCAAGAAACGAACCCTGTTGTCTGTTACTTGCTCAGGCAATGCAACGCCAAGGGGGGGAGATGGATGGTCTTGCAATTATGCATGGTTGCATAGCAATGGGCCTCTCCCAGATGTTGCTACAACTGCTCAAGTGTGGTCATGATATTCGAGCGGTCACCGAGAGCCGCCGCTCCGGGTGGTTTTTCGTGACATCATCGACCACTGTAGATATATTCGATATGTTCTTGTCCTCAGGAATGGACCCTCAGAGTCAAGATATCACTGGGAAGACAGCCTTCCACGCCTTCCTCGACGGCACACGGCACAGAGATATTCATAAGGATGTCGAAAATAGTGATAACCACCTGATCGACCGAGACACACTAACCTTGCGACTTGACGTGGTAACTGAACCAATGCTTAACCACCTATTGACGCCAGTCTCGGCTCAGATAAAAGATGATGAAGGGAATACGGTCTGGTTCTACTTCTGTACAGAATACATCCCGCGTATCATCCAGGAGCAAAATGGCTCTGCCAGTGATTGTCTGGAAGCGCTTGTACGACGTCTGGTTTCAGTCCACGCGCCTGATGCATACGATGATGAGCACAAAGTAGGGGATGGGATTGAACTACTCATAGTAAACTGCCTCGATACATTCAGCGAAGTCAACGATGACTGTAGAAAGCTGATCGTGCGAATACTCCATGTCATTATTTCGTGCGGAGGCATAAACTTTAGTGGCGAGAGTGTGGCCATGACGCACTTATTGGTCTGGTCCATCAGACAGCAAGAGAAGACGATACTTCAGATGCTGTTAGAATGCGGTGTGGGGGTGCACGGCTGGGATAGCATGTCCGACGGGAGTTCTGCACTGGGTACCGCAGCGCTCGGACACGGAGACGTGGACATATTCACCACATTAATCAAGCACGCGAAACCAGATCGTCTTGATGAGACAGATGGGACAGGTTATGCTCCGATACATTCAATCTGTAAAGCGGAAGATCACTCAATCGAGCGTTTAATGCGTTTGCGAGCCTTGTTAGAGGCCGGAGCTAGTCCTGATTCTCGCACCAGAGATGAAAACGCGACCGCGCTGCATCTTGCCGCTCGCACCAACTTCGTAGGTGGCTTGCGGATTCTGCTTGAATACAACGCCGACCTCAGTCTTCGAGACAATGATCGCGACGACACAGTCACATACGCCGTGTTGGGTGGAGGAATCGAAAGTTTACAGTTTCTAGAGTCCCATCTTGGGTATGACACCATTGCGCACATCTGCCGATCTAGATGTATATATCCAGGAGAAGACTCGTCGTATACAATGTTCCACTTAGCCACTATCAATGATCAAGTTAGGATGTTGGAATATCTAAAGACTTATTATTCATGCAAGAACATACATGATGCGACTGAAGATGGCATCACTCCACTGCACATCGCGGCAAGTTTTGGTACAGAAGAATGTGTGGAATGGCTTATCAAGAACGGGGCCGATGTCAATACCAAAGATCAGGAGCAGCGTACGCCGCTGCATTACGCTGTTGAAAAGGGGCATTTCTCAATTGTAGGAATGCTGGTCAGTGCTGGAGCCAAGGACCTGGAGGATAAAATTAACGAGCGACCCTCTGATCTTGTAGAAAAAGAGGGAGAGGGAAAGCCTTTCGAGGACCCTCAAGGGCCCGATTTGCTTTCTCCGAATCTCTTGTCGGCCGCTAACATTCGACCTTTCTTTACGGCAATTCGCGAAGGAGACCTCGATGCATGTCGCGTGATGATACACGATAATCCACATATCGTATCAATTCCATCTCTAGACTGCGGTGTATGTACACCGTTGATACATTCACTGGTATATGCTCCTCCAGATGTGGTGAGCCTGCTTCTGGAAAGCGGAGCCACAATTGCCGGCTACCGATGCAGCAGCTCCAACCGCCCTGATATTTCCGGTGCTTCTTCTATTGAATTAGCTGTCAGGAGGCAAGATCTCAATTCGACATTACCCCTTCTGCTTGATGCGTGGTCCCAGCAGCAGAACAATGGTTGGAATAGTGTTATGCCTATACATATCGCCGCTGCGTTCAATCCCGAGGCGATCGACATTCTTCACGAGCATTTCGTTGCTCTCGTCGAGCATTATTCGTAAGCTATGCGTCCCCAGTGCGTTTTCCACGTAGTTTTACTAAAGAGTTGTGAATAGTGACTCTGAATTCCACAAGGAAACATACTTCCCCGAAGATCGCTACAATGTTCTACCACCATGGGGACTCTGGAACGCAACCCCCTTACATATCGCTGCAAATAACAAGCAGTTGGCATCAGTAACTCGACTCCTTTCTTACGGTGCAGACGTTAGCAGCCGTGAGTATGAAGGATCCACTGCACTGCACATAGCTGTTGAAAAGAATTGTGCCGACATAGCAGAGACTCTGCTAGCTAACGGCGCAGATCCAGATGCACGAGATTTCATAATGCGTACACCACTAATGATCTGTGCTGAATGGGCTCAGACCGACCTAGTGGAACTACTCCTTTCGCACGGAGCTGATAAGCATGCAAGAGATCACAACGGAGAGACAGCCTTACACGTCGCTGCAGATAAAGGCCGCCTTGAAATGTTTATTTTCCTCATAGAGACTGGATGCGATCCTGCCTTGAAGAATCGGCCGGGCGATTTTTGTACGTTGGCGTTAGCTTTGAAGCATCCATACATGGCGACATATATCTACGCGAAAAGCTTTAGCCTCGAACATTTGACCCCATCCGAACCTGAAAACTATGCGCTAGTATATTATAGTCAAGGGTACTTGAAGCGACTGCTGCGGTATCTTCCAACAAGGAGCAGTGCCAAGATGATCAATTACGGGACGAGTTTGTCCTCAAATGCTTTAGTGGTCGCTGCCACTTTAGGGGACACCAGTGCTATTCGTGATCTCATGAGAGCTGGGGCCGACCTAGAATTCACGGATCGATTGTACGGGGGTTCGGCGCTCATTGCAGCGTGTACCGTAGACCAGTTCAAATCTGTCGAATGTCTGGTGTATTCCGGAGCCAAATACGAGTCAACGATTGATGGAAGGCCTGTCACTGCATTGCAAGCAGCCCGCCACTCACCACGACTAGTCCACTGGCTGCTGGTAGGGAGGTACACCAAGCAGCCAAAACTCACTAACTTCGCGGCGCAAAGGGTCCAGAAAGTGGAGTCCTGGTCTGGGGTCCGGCAACTGGAGATCAGGTTAGACGGTTTCTACAAGAGAAGTTACCGAAAAGAATACGAGTCGTATTTCGAATACGTGTGCTGGATTTATGCCCAGAAGGATTCGTGGAGGCAAATGGTTCCGCGTGGTTGGAAGCCTGAGGAGCATTTTGCTGCACTACCTGGCGAGCAGGGAAATCCGCTCGAAGCACGATTTGCCCGACGTGTAGAGATTGAGTATGAAGGATCTCGCGAAGAGTAATTCTGTCATCATACAGACTAAGATGGTTAGTTTGAGACAGATCAGAATCACAATGCATTCGAAAGGTCCAGTCTGTTGCGTAGCAAATTCTCTACTAAACTGTTCGTCTAATTCGATCTAAGCACGTTCTCTCAGCCTCCCTAGTCCCAGTATCACATTGACATCTACACGCCAACTCGTCATCTCCCAGTGCCCGAGGACAATACTGCAACCCCCCATGAATATACCCCCAATCCGCAAAATGATGCACTTAATCTGGCCTCAAAAACAACGCAACACCCAAACTATGCACTGCAGCATCTCCCCAACGCTCATAATAGAACCCACCATCTTCATCTAGATGCCTAAATAGCTCACGATATGCGGTTGAACGGAAAAATTCCATGTCCGCGATCTCGAAATTCGACCAAAAGTGGCACATATTCCACAACTCACCGTTTGCGTCACGATTGCGCAGTGAAGAGAGTAGGCGGCGAAATGGCCAAGGAAAATACGAACGTGTCATCATAACTGTCCAGAGGGATGTAGTGCGGATATGCAGGCGAGATTTGTAGTCCGAAATTTTGCGGAAGAGGGAGGGGACAGTTGTGCCTTTTTCCCAGAGGGCGATTGTGTAGGCGTATTTCTTGTCGTGCTGCGCCATCGCTATGAAGGGGTCATATGGAATGGCGCAGGTGAAGGATATGTCTGGTTCGACTTGCCAGTAGAATTTGTATGGGCGGAGGGCAGGATGGTCGTAAAAGAAGCTGCGCAGCAAAAAAGTAGATGTGTTAGCGATTCAATTGTAGAGGCTGGGAGGGACGAGTTAATGTGAAAAGGTATGAATGTAAGAAATATTATACGTACCCGTTTTGAAACCGACACATATGATGATAACTCTCCATCCCCGCATACCTGATCCCCCTCGCCTCCATATCCCGCATCCTCCTTCTCGCCTTATCCCGATCAATCCACACCGGATATCCCCACATCTCGCCTGGTATACTCTCAAATCTCACGCTCACGCCTTCTCCCAATGCCTTACTGACCTCCTCCTTGAATTCTGCGCTCCACTCGTCATTCAAGAACACCCAGGGATATCCGAAGCGGTCATACCGAGTGCAACTCCACGTACCCCATCACCATAGCCGTACACATTCAAACAAACCAACAACACAACAACCTTCACCCTTTCCAACGCTCATACCAAATTGAGCAAACCCAATATTCAATACACAACCAGTTCCCAGCACCCTTCAGCTACCAACATCCATCCAACTCCCCCATCCAGAAGTCCTACATCCAGAAACTCCAACAACAACTCAGCGCTCGCTCACGCACATTAACAAACAGACGTCGAAACGCTCATATAGCCCAGCCAAACATGTGCAGCCCACCCACGCTACTTGTTCCAGAAGATACTCCCTGTGTTCTGGCACTATGTCGAAAGGGAAAGTATGTGTCACCTTGCATGCGAAACAAAATGCAGACGTCGACGAATTGGGTGAGGCGTGCGTGTGTGCGTTGAGCGGCGCGAGGACAATGTGTCTCAACTTCGAAAAGACTGGGAGAAGCTGGGGGCGTTGCGAGTGATATTGATTGCAGAGGGGGTATTTGAGGGTGAAGACATGGCTTTGTTTGCGATCTGAAGGCATATCACGTGGTTGGTAGGAGGGAGTAGCGGCGACGACGATGGCGGCTGTAGATTAGTTATTCGGCAGAGCAGTGCAGTTCCCAAGAGTTTCGTGACGGAACGGTGTGCCGCAAATGTGCAGCTGGAAGTGAGTCGGTCCGGAAGCAATACGGTGTTGTTATTATGGGAGTGATGTGGAGTGATACGATATAGTAGATGAACGGTGCACAAGGGACGTCAGGTGAGGTGCTGCATGTTTGCATTTGTGTAATGTGTGCATGTGGTAAGAGGTGGATTGGTGATTAGGGGACACACTACACGACAAGAGCGACGGAAAGGGAGAGAAAGAAGCGAAGAGGAACACGTCATAGATAGAAAGAAAGATAGGTGGGCTGCAGGGTGAATTGTGAACGGGGGTATAAGCACATATGATCAGATTCAAGAAAGGGAGTTGAAGGGAAGAGAAATTGGTTCTTGAGTTGCTGAGATTGAAACCGACGTATCGCTTTAGAATAACCTAATAGACGTAAATTGGTGTGACCAAAGCAACGCAACGCGTAGGAAAGAAAGGTAGCATCAAATCCGATAACACAACAGAACATAACGTACACCAACACAAAGGGTAAAAAGTATCGGAAAAGATAATTATCGACCTGGGTATTCTCTCCCACGCAAAGCTAAACTCCAAATAAAAACAAATCAAAACATATCTGAACGCCGACAGCCGCGAGGCTTCCAATTTCTTCCTTTCGATATCCTACTCCATTTGTTTGTTCCGTGCCGCGAGGCGTCCGTTCTTACTAGGTATAGTTTTTGTCCGCGAGGACGGTGGTATGTCTGTTGTTGTTGTGTCGTAATCGTTCTCGAGAAGATGATGTAAGGAGTGTGTGTGCGTGTGTGTTGGCGTGTTGTAGCAGCTAGGTATGTATCCGTGAGTTCGGGAAAGGGCGGACCCACGGTGTGGACCGAACCAGTGTATTGGTAACATCAATGTATGTTGTATTCAGATTCTGCGATCCAGGCGGTCGACGCGGCTCTTGAAGCTCTTGACGACTTCGCCAATGTGCCGGACCTTGTTGAACTCGTCTTCTAGGGCGTCGATTTCGCGCAGTATGGCGCGGAAGCGGGCGATTTCTGCGTCGGCCATTTGCATTGCGTTACCGGCGCGGTCGTACTGGACTTGTGTTGCGGTTTGTGTCTGCTGCGTGAGCTGGGGAAGGGATAGGATGTCAGCAGCGCTCTTCAATTTATGTATAATAGGAGAGGAAGAGGGAAGGAGATACGTACGTATTGCCATCGCTGCTGAATCGAATACATCAGACGATCAAAGTGGGCGCTGAGCGCCTGCAAACTGGTAGGATCCAGGAGGAGACGGCCTTGGCTGGAGGCGCGGGAAGCAGCGCGACTCGAATTGCTGCCCTGCTGCGACGCGGCGATTTGCTGCTGAAGATATCTGCTCTCGGTCGCGTTGAGACCCAGTTCAGAGACTGGGATGGCGGACATGTGCACATTATCTTAAAGACATGGTCGGAATGCTCCTGGCTCCCGGAGTGCGACAAATCCAGCTAGCGATTGTTACTAGCTGCTCTGCTGTTGAACGTTACAACAGTGAGACGGAGAGTTGGATTGGGATGGGGATGCAGCTGAGGTTGTTTTAGACGGGAGAGGGGGATAACCGACGAGGTGCCAAGTGGAGCGACCAAAAGCACGTCGCCAAAAGCAACACCACGGGCGAACGCCCACTCTATCCCGCACGCGCTCTTCCTGGCCGCCTGCAGGCCTGCTGCCATCTGCCGTCTGCCGTCTGCCGTCCTATGCAATGCGCCGGTTCGCATGCGCCGCTTGCCGCTGCATTGCTGCTGCGCGACATGTTTGCAACCCAGCGCGCATCGCAACGCGCCTGGAGTCGACACCAACCATCAGCCAAACTACTTGCCTGCGAACGACGACTTTGATGCTGAACCATACGGCTCTTTGCTTCTGCGCCCCTATCACCACATTGCAGTGCCGCACAGAGCTTCCTGGCTCCCGTTTAGGCGCGGAAATACTGTCTCCGCCTGCACACCCTCCGTGCTGGTCGCGGGCCAGGGGTCATGCTTGTGCCGCGAGGAAATTATGGGTGAATTGACCCCTCCATGCGAGCTGGCGGGGTAAGCCTCCCAGCCATGGAGGAACCAAATCAAGAAGGTGACAGTGGCATGTGAGGATGGCTGGATTGTGCTGCTGACTTGGCAGGTTTGCTTTTGAGCCTCTTCCTAGCTTCAGTACCATCTCTTTGGTCATGTTACTGAGAAGTTCGTGCGACTTTCACGTAAGTGGGGAGAGCGATTGTATTTGAACGTCTTGATATTGTATCGTATAGGTATAGATGAACCTACTAGCCTTCTCAAAAGCGGATATCATAGTAAGAAAAAAAAGGACCAGACTAGGTCATCGTCTAGGCCGTCATACTGATAGGTACAATAAGAAAAGAAACAGAAAGAGGGGTATATACAACCAAATCCAACCAAAAGACCACGCTATGCACAGACAAAAAGGAAAATAAAAGCCCGTCAGAGGCATTCGACAGCACCAAGTCTAGAGGGCATAGTTCTCCGTATGTAGGAAGATCTCGTCCCTCTTGCTGTCACTCCAAACACTTCTCTGCAGACTCGCGACAGTCTCGCTGACACTGACCCTCATCGTCGGCGGTCCGCAAACAAACACACATGTCCTCCTTCCAAACTCCCTGCTCATTCCTTTTAATAGATAGGGTATATCAGGCCGTCCATACTCGGTGCTCCATCCATCCTTCTTCTTAACCGCAGCAGGCAAGAATGCGAATCGCATAAGATTCTTCTGGAATTCAGTGGGCGTAGAGGGGAAACCAAAGTCGAAGCCTTGCACGCTTTCGGTGGGGTTATGGGCAATTTCAGGATTGATGGCGCCAGAGCCGGATTGGAGGGCTTGTGAGATGTCGAGAGAGAGGTTGCGGTCCTGACGGCGGGCAGCAATGGAGCGTTGCGGGGCCGGGGAGATGAGGTCCGGATTGGACGATTCACTGGAGTGTCGACTGCTCTGGTAGCTTGGTCGCGGCGGCGCTAGGTGGCCTCTATTGATGGACACATAGTGCGCTTGTGGGAGGGCGGTGATGTTATCTTCGTTTTCGCGACGAAGTTCACTTTCTTTCTCTGGATCGCCTTGAGCTTCGTCCCGAATGAGTGCCGAATGTCGCTTTGATGAGATGCCCGAGAGGCGATGGTCAGCGATATTCTGGAAGGCGTCGTTCACCTTATCGTGGAAGTAGAGCGACACCGGCCGCGTTGGTGTCTTTGCGCTGACAAGGGTGCCACCCGGGTTGCGCTTCGCGGCCGTAATGTAAAATTGGCACTCTACCGTCTCCGGTGGTGCGTATTCGCGGCAAATGCGTAGTTCCTCCTTGAACCATTCCATGGTTTCTGGCCGCTTGAGTGCCCAGATGACGTGAATCTTGCGGGTCACAGCCTTGCCATCACGCATCTTCTTAATTAATGTGAGAAGCTGGGAGACGATGGCGGTGATGCCACTACCTCCTGCAATGAGAACGACATCATCAAAAGCTTCGATGCGTCGTTGCATGCCTCCGTATGGGCCGTCTACAAAGGCGCGATATGTGTGCCATGGGCCATGTTCGAGTGCCTTCTGGAGGACTTTCTTGGTAAAACCTCCGAAAGGGCGGAAGACGAGGACCATATCCTTGTAGCCCTCGCCATACTCGGATGGGAAATCATCATCGCATAACGATGCAACAGTGAATGGATGATTCTCGAAAACAGAGATTCCAGGCATGCGTAGGTAGACATACTGCCCAGGTCTCCATTTCATCTGAGTGGGGATGGTAATCTTGATGGCGTTTTCCGGCATCAGTGTCACGGCGGCTTCATCGCCGATAAGCCAGGACAAGCGGCCTGGTCGGGTCCAGTTAAGGTAGAATAATCGCATGATGTAGGACAGGAGCCAGATGCCGAGAGTGGAGAGCAGATAATGCCATGATGTCAGGTAGTTGTTACAATGCCAGAACATCATCGCGAGGAAAACAATGGCGACAGGTACGTGAAGTGCTACAAACAGCTCGTACATTCGGTGGCGAAGAGGACCAATAGAATGCGCGCAAAGGAAGCACAGGGGTACCAGGGCTGCGACTCCTGTGAGACGGTTAGCAAAGGACTTGCTAATGGTAGAAATAGTGATCGAGTTTCAAGATGTAGGCAGGTCGTACGTACCGGAACCATAGACATAGATGCCCTGCTGTGAAAACAGCTGCTCAAAAACGTGGCGCGCACCCTTCTCCCAAACTGGAGTTACGTAGAAGGGTACGGTATGCAGAATGCTTAGAATGAGACAGATGTACGCAGCCCACCGATGCAGCACATTCAATCGTTCGTGACTAATGCCAGTCACCATCGTGATGAGGTTTGCCTTTGACGAGAGCGCAACAATCCAAGGTAAAAGGGCCACCGCCAGCATCCCCGAGCGGATTGCGAGTGGTGGTGATCCATAGGCGATGCTTTCCCAAAACAGCGGCTGCGGAAGAGTGCTGTAGAGAACGCCCACGAGCAATGCTAGTAGCACGATGACAACAACACTGAGGGATGGGAAAACCAAGGGTCTCCATCCTTTTCGAATGTTGATCTGGCGAATCGGCCGGTAGAAGATGAATCGGAAGAAGGCCACCATATTGTTGATGGGTCCAACAGACGAAACACTTGACTGTGTTTTCGGTGCGCTAGGTAGCGGGCCTTCGCGGGGGAAGAACTTCATGGTGGACTTGTCAGTATACAGGACCGACATTTCGTAATCTGTGTCGGGAGAAGATGTCTTTGCGGATTGCAGTACCTCTTCTTGATGTAATGCGGTCCTTATTTTGTCTGTGAATAGATGATAGTATCGCAAAGTCGCTGCAAAGACTAGCAAAGGTATGCAAAAATAGACGTAGGCCAGTGCATATTTGCCGCTCTTGTTCCACGGATCCACGGTGTTGGCTTCGATCAGTCCGGCTGGACTTGTGCTGTTGAACGGTATGTTTACTCGGCGGAAAAGTGTCGAAACGGTCTGCATGACGTTTCGGTCGGCATGCGATACCACAGCCCCCAATCGCTCTAAAGCCGCCTCCCGAACTGCTGGCATTTTCGAGTAGCTGAATTCCTTTTCGCGCAATTCGGCGAAGTACTAGGGTTCGTGAAACACTTCTGCCCAGCAGAAGCTGGAACCACAACGTCGAGGCGTCGTATGTTAGGGGAACTTGGGTTCGGGGTAGCAATTGCTTATGGACTTCCAGCAACCCGACTTCTCATGGATACGAAGGTGTGGAATCGACGGCTGTGATAATGCGGTGTGAAAATGCAGCGGGAACTCTATGCGGATCGTTGTTGTGTTGTGGAACCAATCGCGGCCTGCGAGATCCCCGTAAAGCGATGCGTTAGGTCCACCTCTTTTCTTGTCCCAAGATGATAATGCTCGTTAGCATATGCGATCGGCCGGTGCGAAATCAGTGGAACAAGTGCGAGACCGCAGGGCCACGATACTTTAGATAACGTGCGTGAGAAGCAGCTGGAGTAGTGTTCCTTATGTTCCTTGCGCAAGTGGAGCAACGGGTCACACGCAGGGATCAGGGTGCCGTATCGCGGCAGCAAATGGTAGAAGATATTCAACCGCTCACCATATCCCACGCTATTGGGCCAAGGCGTGATAGCGAGGCGAGCAGGGGAGCCGAAAAGAGAAGTGACGAACCCAGGGCGCCATCACATTGCGAGGTGCATTGACAGACAATTCCGTCTATCGGAAGGCTTCGCAAGTATCGCTGCTGTGCGCTCCATGCAGGATCAGCGCTGTGACTGGCGAGTAGCGGCCGTCGAGGAAGCGGACCAGTCTGGATTCTGCCTTCCAAGCGGGTGGCGCTATCGGTTGCAGCGGGAATTCCTCTCGAGCCGCTCCCCGTCTCTGCCATGGATCCATCTCAGTACAGCACTGTAGACGGTCGCACAGCGTCGACAGATCTTCAGCCTTTCACCACTACAGTTAGTACTCCTTTGTCTGATGTCAGATACGGCTCTTCGAAGCCAGAGCAAAGCCTGCTCATCAGGTCCATTGCGACAGCGGGCTCGGCAAGACTCAAGAGCGAGACAGTTTAGCCACCTCGTGGGCGCGCAGTCGAATCACAGTCTTCAGGGTCCTTACTGTCGGGATCTCAGGTCCGCTTTGTGGGCCTCAGAAAGCGGCTTTCCTCGTTCGCATGACTCTCGGGCGGACGAATTGGAGCGTCGGGACGGTGGTGCACTGGCTGACGGGTCTTGCAGTGATGCATGGGAAAAGCAAGATTGGAGCGGGGTGAGGTTGAATTGCGGCGCTTTGACTGGGTGACGATCATTTCTGTAGCCGCCGACCATCCGCAGTGGGACTAGCACGTGGTCAAGCTTTCGATGGCCCGCTGCTGGTCCACGATCATCGCTGGTTGGCTGCGAAGCTTTCTTCAACCTTGAACTCTGCAAAATGCACCAAAAAACATCGAATTGGGCCAGTTAATAGGCCTTGATGGCAAAATGTTCGAATTAGGCAGGCATGGTGTGGGCCGGTCCGTCCTTCCTGACCCATTTCAGGGCCCATCTCAACACCACATGGTGTTCGATCTTGAATCCTATCAGCAGCATCAAGCATAAGCATCTAACAAGTAGCAAGCATCTGCAACCATGTTCACATCCCTTAGCACACTACTAGAAACTCTTCTCTAACATCACCATACGCATCACTCTAACCATCACACCGTTCCCTCAACATCAACCCTTTCACACTGCATCACCTCAACATCACATCAGCAACCCATTCCCCGACCTCTGATAAGTCTCCTTACACAAACATACAAACAACTACACCACCACCCAGCAACCATTAGGCGCCCAGCGACCCCTTCGCGGCCGCCCCGCACGTCAACCCACATGGAGATGCGTAACCGCCAGCCCTACAGCCCTGAACCCCTGGCCTCGCCCAAAGCGATCGAATCGAGGTAAGGCAGTTGCCCAAACTGCCGGATCATCACGCATACAGTAGCTAGCCAGCACAGTCTCGCTTCTAGACTGTTACGCACGCGAGGCTGGCCTGCTACGCGCCCTGCTGGCTCACTCGACTGTGCGCTCCGTGGGTTGGTGGCTGCAACTCTAATTGAACGTGCTAATGTGCCTTCAGGTGGCGGCATGCAGCCTCAAGGGCGGAGAGGTTGCGAGCGCTTGGGAGGTTAGAGGGCGTCTCGAGGGGTCTGGAGACGCCGTGGTGCGGTGCAGAAGAACGTGGGCGAGCCGAGGGAGGCGCCTACAGTATGCGTTAGTCAGGTACAGTGTGCGTTCGTTTGTGACATGTTCTCGAAGCGCCCGAGTAGGGTGGTGGTAGACGCTTGCTTTCCTAATTCGAATCCAATATCAGGACGGGAAATACGTGTCGCTTGTAAGTGCCGATAGTCTATCTTACTCCTTTCCTCTGCCCTAGGCAATCCGAAAATGAACACAGCGACTTCACCGTTCAATGCTCAGTAAACTTCGACGTTTCTGTCTAGCGTTGAAGGTGACGTCGTCTGGGTGTGTGCTACTTTATCCTATCTGACTTGCAGGAAACGTTTCGAAACATCCGCCGAATGAGGTCGTCGCGCCGATATAGGTACGTAGTGTAACGAGCTCGCGTATGCACTGCAATATATCTGGCCTCTTTTCTGGGCCGCCTTATCGGGACCTGAGCAGGACCTCTTGACATCTGTTTTTGGTTCTACCTCACTTGGGGATAGTGACCGACAAGAGGGGAGCTGACAGGTGCGTATCTAAACAACGTGGTGGCCAGGGAGAGCATATTTAGAAGCTTGTGGGGTTGTATAGACTAGAGTGAGATGATGTGACGATCGTGTCGTCGATTTAATCAGTGTAAGGCATTAAGTGATGACGCTTTAGGGTCATGATCCTCCCTTCAGGTACCCGTACTATGAATAGTAGCTTTAGCAAGTTGTGAGATGTCTCCAGATATGAGGTTGCGTATGCTCATGTTCACGTTCAAATTCGATATCCTGATCTTGTACGACAGCCTTGATAGCAGTAGAAGCGATTGTTAAGACTGCTGAGAATAATGCACGCTGAGCACATTGTCAACAAGATCGTGTAGGGTGCAATGATTGTGTAAAAGTCCTTCTGTAGTGGCTCATACTGGTCTCCAGTGTTATCGATTGTTATCGCTCTCGTGGATTGAATGATTGCTGTTATGGCCTTTGTCTCCAATCATGATGTTTCTTTCGCCATTCTTGTCTTGCCAAGTGGTGAGCTGAATGCATGTTGTGCTTCAGCTTTAGCTTCGAGTGCTCTAGACCAAGCCACTGCTGAAGGTCCCGTTTTGAGGCTGCCCATTATAACAACGCAATCAATTCTTCTTGCTAGACCTTGCAGATGCACGTTCCTAATATCAACACCCGGAAAGCGGAGAGTAATATATATTATTACAGAAGTTATTCAGAATGGGGCTTTCCACCCTACTAGGCATGGGAGGGAGGGCACTTGCCAAATTCATCGGGGAGACCACTGCATCTGGCATAGGCGACAAGATCTTCGGAATTGCGGCAGGCATCATCGATCCAAACTCTGACACAGATTCGAAGTTGGAAGATATTAAGAAAAGCCTCGAAGTCGTGAGCAAGCAGCTTGACGGCATATCACAAGAGCTGAAAGGCCTTGCACTTGCAACGGCCGCCCGGGCTGCAGCTGAACATGCGGACAAAATAGAGGAATGGTATCGCGCTTACACAAGGGCGTTACTTGAGCTCACGAAGTACGCTGCAAAGAAGGATGAAAAGCTTCCAAAATCGAACGAGACCCATTTTGGCAGGGCGCTTCGGTCTGTACAGATTACAGGAAATCTTGTCAGGAACGAAATAATGTTATCTATGACACGCATTCACAAAGGGATCGTTGGTGAGTTTGGCGGCGACGGCATTCTCCACCAAGCGCGCAAGAATGACCTCACAGCCAGCAGAGGCTTCATCAACCACTACATAGTCATGCGCAAGGTCTTTCTCCGGTACTGGTCAGCTCAGCAGCAAGGGATTGCTCTACTGGAATGGATCAGTTCTCCCAATAGCGGCATCGACTTCCTTGGCTACGACGAGGGCAGCACGAAAGGACCCATCTCGATCGCGCGTGATCGTCTCGATGAGCAGGAAGCCCTCTTCGATAACCTCATCGGCCCTGAAGTGGTCGCTCTCGCAAGGGAGTTTGTTGGCCAACCCAGCGGAGAATTCTCAGGTCCTTACAAAGTCTTCTACTCCGAGAAAAATGCCCCATGGTAAGTTGTGCCTGATTTCCTAGTTGAGGATTTGAATTTATACGTGTGGCAAGATCTTGAAGGCGAGAAAAGCGATTCTTTGCCTGTTTCGGTCCTGAGTGCATCATATGGTGCTTTCAGTCTCTTCAAAATTGTACCATCGTCAGTGAGAACTGACCGAAACATCCAGGGATCATCGCCACTTCACGTCTTTATACAATCATCAGCGATTCCTGGAGCAACGTGATCCGGTTTTGGGTACAGTGAGATACTATGGCATGAAGAAAGAAAACATCAAACCGATCATCATGTATACAGAGGATGAACTTAGTCTCTGCACCGATGTACGAAACCTTGCATGGCAGCTTGACAATGTCGATACATCTGAAGACATCGACTATGCAGCCGATGGCGATTATTTGTTTCGCATACGCAACGATTACTCCAAAGCGGACGCCGAGAGAGAATTTCACTACCTCCATTTCGGACATCCAAGCGGCGCAGCTGATGAGTTCGCGGTAGCATCCACCAATGAGACTGCCAGTGTTTGGCGAGTTGTCGTGAATGAAACGCCTAATACCTTGAGTTTCCAGTACGCGAATGCTCAATGGGGCACGGAGAATGGCTGGTGGCTGAGGTGCAACTGGAGTACTAGTATAAAGTGGTGGGAGGATGACGATTATACAACCCGAGGAGGCATTCTTATGATGGTTCATCGAGATCCTGGTGATGCATATCAACGGTTTGAGCTCTCAAGCACCGACGCTGCAGCAGATTTTATCAGATACCGGACAAGGTAGAAGGGCTTTACAGCCTGACTTTTGTTGAGATGTGTCGGGTTGTTCCTTCCTGAATAGTCAACGTTACCACAACGGCCAAGCTTCGAAGTCTACTGAGAAAATCAATCAATGTCTAAAACTTGACCTTTGATGTATAGAGCCGTGCAGTATCCGCTATTCAGAAGACCAGGCTGGTGAAAGAGAGGTTGATGGGTGCTTTGTTTTGGTCTGAGATCTGGACAAATGATAAATGACGCCTTACCGAAAGGAGCTAATGCGGGGAATCGATCGCCTCCGAGTCTCCGCCTTCGGCATCAATAAATTATGAACGCAAGACTCATCCATATTCCACTTCACCCGAGATCCTATACGGCCGAGTACACCGTGACTCACAGTCGTTCGTATACATAAGGACATCGATTCGTGTCTTTCCCTTCTCACCAGACACTACAATCAACCCGAACCTGAAAAACCTCATCGCGCGCTACCGACATGGACGGAATCAAGAAGACTTTTGCACAATGCAAGAAGGAGGGCAGAGTACGTCGTTGCAGTGCATGTCAATTAAGTGAATACTGACAACAACTATAGTCTGCGCTCATCACGTATGTGACTGCAGGCTTTCCTACTGCGCAGGAAACGCCCGACATCCTGCTGGGCATGGAGGCCGGCGGTGCAGGTACGTGCAGCGAACAATTGCTCTCCTGAATCACTCAGAGCTAGTAAAATTGACATGCATAGACATCATTGAACTCGGCATGCCCTTCACCGATCCCATTGCCGACGGTCCCACGATTCAAACCGCGAACACTGTACGTTGAGTCATTCGCCACATATCATCCCGAGCGCGATCTGACAGTGTGTGTGTGTCTATAGCAAGCTCTCAAGAACGGTGTCACGACCCACGATGTCCTCCAGATGGTGCGAGATGCTAGGAAGCGTGGCCTCAAGGCCCCCATTTTGCTCATGGGATACTACAACCCGCTGCTGAGCTACGGCGAGGAGAAGATGCTCCAGGATGCGAAGGAGGCAGGCGCCAATGGCTTTATCATGGTGGACCTTCCGCCTGAGGAGGCTCTGCGCTTCAGGAACTTCTGCCGCAGCTATGGGTGAGTCCACGTCATGATTGCCTATTGATTAGTGCTAATTGCCCCTACAGCCTCTCCTACGTCCCCTTGATCGCTCCCGCTACTTCGGAGCACCGCATGCGCGTCCTATGCAAGATCGCCGATTCCTTCATCTATGTCGTCTCCCGCATGGGTGTCACTGGTGCTACAGGAACACTTAACGCCGCCCTTCCTCAGCTACTCGAGCGCGTCCACAAGTACTCTGGTAACGTTCCGGCTGCCGTAGGCTTCGGCGTTAGCACGCGCGATCATTTCCTCAGCGTCGGCAAGATCGCTGAAGGTGTCGTCATCGGCAGTCAAATCATCAACACCCTAGCGAACGCTGAAGCCGGACAAGGCGCGAAGGCTGTTGAGGAATATTGCGACAAGATCTGTGGCAAGAGCAGCCGAGAGACCACACGTGAGGTTGGCATAGTTGAGACTTTGGCTGAGGCTAAGGAGCCCAATGGCGTCCATGTTGACAAGGTCATCACTGATGCTGATACTCCTGATGGTCCTGGACTCGCTGATCAGCTCGAAGCCCTGAACACCAACGGTATCAATGGTGAACAGAACGGCTTTGATGAGGAGCATGCGCACCCTCCTCGTTTTGGTGAGTTCGGCGGCCAGTATGTGCCTGAATCGCTCATGGATTGTCTTTCCGAGCTTGAGAGAGGCTTTAGTCAAGCTGTGGACGACCCAAAGTTCTGGGAAGAATATCGATCCTATTATGACTGGATGGGTCGTCCAGGCCATTTGCATCTTGCGGAGCGCCTCACGGAGCACGCTGGTGGCGCCAACATCTGGTTGAAACGCGAGGATTTGAACCATACCGGAAGTCACAAGATCAATAATGCTCTCGGACAAATCCTTGTTGCCCGCAGACTTGGAAAGACTGAGATTATCGCCGAGACTGGAGCTGGCCAGCACGGTGTCGCAACGGCTACCGTTTGTGCCAAGTTCGGCATGAAATGTACTATTTACATGGGCGCCGAAGACGTCAGGCGTCAAGCATTGAACGTCTTCCGTATCAAGCTGCTTGGTGCATCGGTCGTTGCTGTCGAGGCCGGCTCGCAGACGCTTCGTGATGCAGTCAACGAGGCCCTTCGCGCTTGGGTCGTCAAGCTCGACACTACTCACTACATTATCGGATCTGCTATTGGTCCTCATCCGTTCCCGACCATCGTCCGTACCTTCCAATCCATCATCGGTAACGAGACAAAGCAGCAGATGCAGGAGAAGCGTGGAAAGCTCCCTGACGCCGTTGTGGCTTGCGTTGGAGGTGGTAGCAACGCCGTCGGCATGTTCTACCCGTTCGCCAACGACCCTTCTGTGAAGCTACTTGGCGTGGAAGCTGGTGGTGATGGCGTTGACACAGACCGCCACAGTGCTACGCTTTCCGCCGGCACCAAGGGCGTGCTGCACGGTGTCCGTACCTACGTCCTCCAGAACAAGCACGGACAGATTAGCGACACGCACTCCGTCTCCGCTGGCCTCGACTATCCAGGCGTTGGCCCTGAGCTGTCCAGCTGGAAGGACAGCGACCGTGCCAAGTTCGTTGCTGCTACGGATGCTGAAGCCTTCATTGGTTTCCGCCTCATGTCCCAGCTCGAAGGCATTATCCCAGCTCTCGAGACTTCCCACGCCATCTTCGGCGCTCTTGAGTTGGCTAAGACAATGAGCAAAGACCAGGACGTGGTGATCTGCGTCTCTGGCCGCGGTGACAAAGATGTGCAGAGCGTTGCTGAGGAGCTGCCCAAGCTTGGTCCCAAGATTGGCTGGGATCTGAGGTGTAAGTAAACTACGTACTCCGGATGGCGATGGCCTTTGCTAACGTTCTAAATAGTCTGAACGTCGATGATTGATCATAGGTGTGCCTGATCATGAACATGCCCATGGCTGTTGAGTCAATCATCTGCCCGTGATTTTTCATGAGATAGACGCAATGATATATTATGGATTCGTTCCCTCCGTAAAATCTACGACATATTTTCTGATGACAGCCTATGCGTGATATTTTTGTGTGTGGGGATGGCGTCTTATCCCTAGTTTTGAAAGGCTTCACAATGACCTCACATTGAGCTCACGATGGCTGGTATTCCGAGAATTCACACGTTTTGAATGATGATTGGTAGCCTGTAGTGCGGGACAGCCGATCCACGGCGATGATGCATAGTTTCGCAGGGCGGAGATGCACAACGCCAGGTATGGACTAGTGGCTAGATGTGCCGACAGGAACGGCCTGATGGCATATATTTTCAAACGCGAAGACGACTGTGAACAACGACCATCGTGTGAAACATTACCTAGGTACCACTCGTGACAAGTGAGACACTCAATATGGATGGTCGTGTGGAGGTGTGCTGCCTCGTAGGGGTGGCTTGAGCGGAGTAGATGGAGATCCAATCGATTGCGCACGACTCGTCTAAGCTTGGCTGCTGCGTCACTGCGATGAGGCGCACCAAAAAGCAGTTCCTCCACACTATCCGCCCGCACCAATCCCAACCCGCTTGAATCCTCGACGAAGCACTGCGACTGCTGTGGCTCCACCTGACTTCCCCTCATTGTATGGCCTAGCCCGCCTACCATCGCGTGTTGCGCCATTCGCTCTTTACCTGCGCTCCTTCCTCCGCCAAACCGCTCCACCTTCACCCTGGACATCTTCCCTCCAAGCCGTGCCGTTGCGGACGACCAAAGCTTCGAGCTTCAGGAACTAGACACCCACACAGGCAGATCCAGGGCAGCGGCGCGGGAGAGCAAGCGGGAACACAAGAGACGGGAGAAGCTCCAGCAGCTTCGCGAGGCCGACGACATGAAGTTCTCCCACAGCCTGCAGTTCAATGCGGTGCCGGACTGGAGCAATCACTACATCGCATACAGTAATCTCAAGAAGCAGTACGTTCGCATGATAGGACTTTTTTTTTTGTTTTGAGAATTTTGAGGCCATGTGCTGACAGGTGTCCTGTTACCCTGTAGGATATACAGTCTCGAGACTCAGATCAACCAGAAGCACGCACACGTAGACGCCGAGTCCTCCCCTTTACTAAACGGAGACGCTGAAGATCCCGATAAAGTCTTCACGAACACGCTCGATGCAGAGCTTGAACGGGTGGTATCCTTCTACCAACTCAAGGAACCTGAGATTTACCGCGAACTCGACACTCTGATCCACGATGAGGAGACGTATGAAGCGGAACAGACCGAATACGAACATGAGCAGGAGAATGCACCGCCGGGCAAGAGGCTGCGTAGCGGGAGCATTTTCAAACAGATAAGCTTCCACCAACCTGGTAAGCCAAGGGCGACGAGTGGAGCAAGCGACCGATCCACGGCCGACGGCGTAGACGACGATGACGACGAGGATTCGGACGAAGACGTAAATGAGACATCGCGGCTGCGAAAGAAGAGCCCTGACGGGCAGCGGCGGCGGCGGCGCGCAACAGATGAGGATATGGCGGCTTCAAATGACTGGGGTTCATCAAGACGAAAAACAAGCGTGGCTTTTGACGACTACAACGACATGGCTTTTTCAGCGCTATATGATGAAGGGGTGTCATTGAAGAAGCGTGCTATCAGCGTATATGTCTCGCTATGTGAGCTACGATCGTTCATCCAGCTGAACAAAACGGGATTTGAGAAAGTGCTGAAAAAGTACGACAAGATCCTGGACCGCAAGCTGAAAAGTCATTATCTCAACAAATACGTGTACCCCGCGTACCCATTCCAACAAGCCACTATGGATAGATTGACTCGCAATCTAGAACGCATGGAAGTTGCGTATTCACAAATTTGTACAAAGGGAGATGTCGCGGAGGCAAAACGCGAATTGAGGCTCCATCTGCGGGAACACGTGGTATGGGAACGGAACACAGTATGGCGAGAAATGATTGGAATTGAGCGCAAGGCACAAGCCGCCAACATCGGCATCACGCAGACTCTTTTAGGACAAGATACGACTGGTGGCAAGATACGGCGTCAAGGAGACGAACTTGAACCGGATATGAAGGAGCTGGATACACCAATTGGAAAGTACTGGTGTCCGCAATGGTTGATCAGCAGGACATTCTGGATGCTAGTCGCTTGTATAGCAATCTTTGCTGTCCTACTGGTGGTGCCCATCATGAAGAAGCCGGAGCAGCAGAACTGCTTAGCCATGGTTGTCTTTGTCAGTCTGTTGTGGGCCACTGAGGTATGATCCAAATTGAGTAGCTCCTCCCACGATACTGACTGTTGCAGGCTATACCACTCTTTGTCACCTCACTTCTCGTACCATTCCTAGCGGTTACTCTCGATGTTGTTCGAAGCGACACAAAACCCCACCACAGGCTCGACTCGAAACAAGCTGCGAGCTATGTCTTCTCTGCCATGTGGACGCCTGTGATCATGCTCTTGCTTGGTGGATTCACGATCGCAGCGGCCTTGTCCAAGTACAACATTGCGAAGATGATGGCTACTTTGGTTCTCAGTAAGGCTGGAACAAAGCCGAGGACTGTTCTGCTGGTCAACATGTTCGTCGCCATGTTTGCCAGCATGTGGATTAGCAATGTAGCTGCACCAGTGCTGTGCTTTTCTATCATCCAGGTACGTTTGACAGCATTGAGCTTTAGATAAGAGCTAACTATTTAGCCCATTCTGCGCAACCTCCCCGCGGATTCCAACATGACCAAAGCACTTCTACTTGGCATCGCCCTCTCCTCTAATATTGGTGGTGCCGCCTCCCCGATCGCCTCGCCCCAAAACCTCATTGCTCTTCAAAACATGCAACCCGAACCTTCTTGGGGTGTATGGTTCTTCGTCGCGCTACCCGTATGCATCATCTCGATTGTCCTCATCTGGTTGCTTCTCCTCGTTACTTTCCAACCTGGCCGCGGTACTACCATCGTGCCCATCCGCCCCCTCAAAGACAAGTTCACTGGTGTCCAATATTTTATCAGTATTGTGACGGTCGTTACTATCATCCTTTGGTGTGTCAGTCACCAACTTGAGCCCGTATTCGGAGACATGGGTGTCGTAGCAATAATCCCGCTCGTCCTTTTCTTCGGCACCGGCATCCTTACCAAAGAAGACTTCAATAACTTCCTCTGGACCATCATCATCCTAGCTGCTGGCGGCCTCGCACTTGGTAAATCCGTCAATTCCTCCGGCCTCCTGCACACAATCGCGCAATCGATCACGGAGAGCGTTGAAGGCATGTCCTTGTACAGTGTCTTAGTCGTCTTCTGCGCACTCATCTTGGTCGTCGCAACATTCATCAGTCATACTGTCGCGGCGCTCATCGTACTTCCTTTAGTCCAACAAGTAGGACAAAGCATGACCGAGCCGCATCCCAATTTACTAGTCATGGGCGCCGTCTTAATGGCGAGCGGAGCGATGGGACTACCGACTAGTGGATTCCCTAACATGAGTAAGTCACCCTTTGCCCCTCCTTTCTCGCATTCTGTGTGCGCTTTACCTGCTTTCAGCGAGACTGAGCTAACACGTCAATTTAGCCGCCATAATGATGGAAGACCAACGAACCGGCCAGCGATATCTCGACGTCAAACACTTCCTTACGCGCGGTATTCCAGCGAGTATTATTACTTTCTTTGTTATTATTACCGTGGGTTATGGGCTTATGCTCGCTGTGGGATTTTAAGATAATGAAAGGAGTGGGAAGGAGGGTGTAGAGTCGCGCTTAATGAGTTTAAGTTTAATTAAGTTGAACTGAGTTAGGTTGTAGATTAAGACTTTGTGGCGGAATGGCGCAAATTTGAAAACGGTATATATCCTTGCATAGAGAGCGCAGAGTCAGAATAGATTTCCAAACAGCGTGCACAACTGGGCTAGATGATATCTGTCATGTGTCGTGCTTGTTATGATGTTTTCGGCTGTCTTGAACTGAACGAGCGGATGTTTTGAATCTATGATGTGATGTTACAGTCTGAATCTAGCTTATGGCCATTCGACACCGTGGTTCCTTCTGCGTAGCTACGTGTTTTGTGTCATCCAAGCCGCATGGTATTGAGGATACGGTCCTTGGCCTTCTCCCTGAAACCTTGCCTCGACTTTGCTCTCTCGGGTCTTTCTTCGGCCTTCCTTTCCGTTGTCGTAGATTTCTCAGCCTCAGCTTTCCGATCCTCCGCTTTCTCAGTATTCATTTGCTCCAACCAGGATGCCTCGACAACCCAGGTTCCTGGGCCTAAAAATCCACACAGAGCTGTCCTATCGGCAGGGCCCAAACCGCAGACGCACAAAGCACATATAGAGTTCGGAACGCGGGTCCGGTCGCACTTGATAACATCTTCTGCATCAACGCGGCCAAGTGCGGGCTCAGCTAGTTGGTCACTGACGTCTTTCCTCGATAAGTTGTAACGGATTCTCGCTGCGAGGAGCAGCTTTACCCAGGGAGTGTCGAGATAGCGTGCGCGGCGGGATACGCAGGCGAAGGGTTCTTCATTCTGGGCCATTGTTCTATAGTAGAGATGTCTGAGTTCGGGGGACACGTCTATCACGGATCGAAGGATGTATGGGTGAATAGTGAAACATGTATGGCAGAGCTCGTCGCTGTCTATGAAGCATTCACCTCTACATCCTCTTTTACTGAGAGCACACTTGTAGGATTTCTGGCGCTCCGACGGTATTTCCTGGGTGGATGCCATGGCTGGTCGTTTTGTTTCTGGTAGGTTTAGTAAAGCCAAGTGTACTCGAGTATGAAAAGAATAGAGAGATCGTGAGGTATCGCGCGACTGTGATTTATACATCTTGAATGTAGTCATTGATAGCCAGTTGGATTGCATGAGATATGACTGAGAGATATGATTCCATGGATTTTGTGTCAGACCTAAGACTCTATCATGTCTGATAGATCGGTGTAGATGTGCATGTAGTTAGATATGCAGCTAAGTCGGGAACGGAATGCCAAAGAATGGAATGTCGAAAGAGAGAATGCTCTTGGTCCGGGCTTACGGGATCGTTCGGTGGGGATAAGAAAAAGACTGACGCGTTTATGAGCATTCATGCGTAAACGGGAGGAAGTTGTCTTTCCGACTACGTCTGGTTAAAGTCGAGGGTGACATTGTTTCTGTTTGATATACTAAACATATTGTATGATATTGATATAGAGCTCATTGCTCACATACTTCTCTAGTCCGTTCCGTAGGCGCCTCCTCAAACGAGCATCTAATTAACAAATTCTATTTGACACACCGCACTGGCCAAATTTTCTAGAGGATACATTTTTGGGCGACTACTTCCCCACCCTAATCAATCTCCGCATCCGCAGTTCTCTCCACCATTTTGAGTGTCCAGTCGTCTTCGAAATACTTGTCGGCAGCCTCCTTTTTGTGCTCCATAAGAGTGCTCGCGCACATGCCACAAAGAGCGTCTGTAACAGAAGTGTACTGGCAGACAATCAGGTCGTCATCATAATCCCATTTGATGTTCTCGTCACGTAGACTCATTCTTGCTCTATACATTCTTTCGCGAAGGATTCTTGCGTCGATGACTTCTTGTACAAACGGCTCGTCAAGATAGCGTCCGCGACGGGAGACGCAGGTGTGAGGACTATTGTTCACCTTCATTGCCTCGTCGTAGAGATGTAGTAACTCGGGCTTTCCGGCTATTCGGCTTCGAAGGAAGCGTGGTTGGGTTTTGAAGCATCTGCCACAGAGTTCGGTGCTAGTCTCGGTGCTGCTGGCTTGACAGCCGTGCCCGAAAAGCGCGCATTTATTGGGTTCACGATTGGTCGACATTTTCCAGACTTAAAAGCAACCTTGTAGCCTAGACTGGTGGGCTAGGTAAGGCTAGAGGAGTGTTATCAAGTATGAATAGAATTAGAGGAAGGTACTGGGAGGTATCGCGTGATGGTGATTTATATATCATGAATGTAGTCATTGGCAGCCACTTGAATCATAGGGAACATGACTGGGAAGTATGATTCAATTTTACGTAGTGTTAGATCTACGACTCTATCATCTCCACACAGAACACCACGTGGTTGGAACACTGCGCGGTTGTGCCCAGGTGCATAAAATTATGATCTGGTGTTGCATTGTCTAGCGCCGCGTATACGTTCTCACAGTGAATGGCAGGTCACAGTCTCGTAATACTTGGGCTCTATCTCTCATTTGGTCGTTATTATGTCCTCTTCAATGATATTTCCTCTTCATACATGATCACCAAACCTCCATCGTTCCAGAAGTATTCAAACACGTTCTCCTTGAGATTTTCGTCGAGATTTTGACAGTAACGCAGGCATGTCCCACACATACTAAACTCGACTGCTGGAGAATCCTCAGTGCTACACGAAGGCCTTTCTGGCAGCATGTGGAACCATGGTTCATCATTGTATTTGTTGTCCTCCCAAACACATGTGAACCGAATCCGGGCAGTCCTCGCTTTGCGGTGGGCGCTTTGCGGAAGGTCTCGAATATACTTGTTCCACCACTCGGAACCTGCCTCGTAGCGAATGCACACATTGCACACGCAGTACTCGTCAAGCCCAGGCTCGGTGAGCAACATGCACGGCATACACTTTTGCGTGGGTATGAAATCTCGACGCCACGCCTCGCCATCATAATCTGGATTTTCCATCATGCAAATGATCCCTCCTGTTCTCTGTGCATATTCCGATTTTTGCGTTCTGTGATAGATAATTTCCCTGATCTGCTGCCGGCCTACTTCGTCGGTCTCTGGAACTCTGTGTACGAGTTCAAGGGGATCCATGTTTTGGCAGAATTCGCAAAGGCTCGGTCCCGCTGTAGTGCTGTTCGGGGACACACACGTTTTGTGTTCGATCGATTCAGACCATAACCTACACGCTACGCCTCGCTTCGGGGGAGGAGCCATCGAGCTAGACATTTTGCCCCGAAGGTCTCACTGGATAGCCCGTTGACACAGTTCCGAGAGCAATAGCTTTTGCGTGTTTGCAATCCGTGAAATATAGTAACCAGGGGTAAGAACCGAGCTACAGGGCTTTGAGAAGATTAAGCGGACGAGATAGCCCGATCGTGTTTGTCTTGCAAAGGGAAAAAAAGGATATGGAGAAACGCAAGGTCTTTCCTATTTATATAGTGCACTTGAGCGTCCGAGCGACAGTATAATCATTCAAGTAAGTTTTGACTGTGCTCTAGTCATAGGAATGGCCAACTGGCTAGATGACAATTCGCCGTGGCTCACCGCGACAGAGTCCTCAGTGCGGTATGTGTAGAACACAAATGACTGCGGAATATGACATCAAGGCACGCGTCTTCCTGTGAATATAACTTCGAACTGGAAGCGGAGGATGATCCAAAATGGTGGTTACCTCGAATTGCAGACCTCGGGATGCCGCTATTTAGTTCAACGCACAGGTTGCAGAGTTAAAATAGTATCATAGCATAGTGCACTGATATGTATATGAATAGAAATCACTGATGATTGTTTAGTTTCATTCACAACGTGCATCTCTCAATTAGGACAAGCAGTTCTATCTAAGGTACATGCCCAAACGATCCTCCGAAGAATATAGAAGAAATGTACCTCTTTCAGCCATGATCTTTCAATCCACAATCTCTCTTTCAGAGTCTGGAATCTGACCCCTAGCCGTAGGAACCATTACCTCTAATGGATACACCTTCTTTAACCTCATGTCACTCCAAAAGTCGGCTCCAAGTGCAATGAACATCCCTAGGAAATCCCTGGAGATTTTGGTGCGACACCACTCGCACATGGAGGCAGGATACCTAGTAGGTGCTCTGTCAGGGCATTCCCACGACCTCGAATACTTTTTGTGGAACTCTTCGTCCGAATACTTTTCATCCTTCCAAATGCAGGTGAATCTAACTCGAGCGTAGGGATATTTTTCGCTCGCTGGAGTGATGAAATCGGATCCCTCCACACATGTGTCCTCATGAGTATTGCAATTCTGACAGAAGCGAGCTTCATCAGCACCAAATGCGTCGATGAAGGTACAGGGCGTAGGATTCGTTGGGCGAAACTTTTGACGCCATTCTTGGCCGTCCCACCTTGGGTTGTCCAGCGCGCAAACAAGGAAACCCTTCATGAGAGCTTCTGAGACTTTGCCTCGTCGAACAGCTTGTAACAATTGCACAGCGAAACGTTCTTCATGGGTCCACGAATAAAGTTCACGAAGCCAAACAATATCAAGCTTCCTGCACCATGCGCACATCTCCTTACCAAGGATCTGAACCCAGGGCGACTTGCATCTACCTCCATGGCCTAGGCACGCTTCGGCGGTGGGGCGAACTTCGTAATCAAATGTAGACTGTGTTGGCGGTCTGGGGGGCATTCCGGCCATGGGAGTTGGATTCATACGGTCCTAAAGGGTCTGAAAAGAATCGTTATAAGATTGCAGTAAGGATGGTCAAGATTTAACACGACAGCATTCCAGTTCAATGAAGAGGCACAACTTACATGTACATTAACGAAGTTTATACACCATTTCAATTGTATGAGCAATGTAGAATGAGCGTCACCTTTGATCGAGTCATGGGTATGACCTAGTAGGTTTAATACCACGCATACTCTAATGAATCAAGCTCCTAAACTTTGATACGCCACAGCAAGATATAGACATACGGGCTATTCCGTTTTAAAAAAAAACATGAAACGCACCGAAGCACTTTAACTAAGATGTTCAAATCTTTATAATCTCATAGCGAAGAGTTAACTATTCCGTTTCTGAACGATTGCAAGACGAACAGCTCACAAAGCTCATACGTTAAACTAGCATGTTTCATATAGAATTTATACAATTAACTACTTAATAGGAAATGTCTCCAAGAAGGCAAGCACAAAACATCTTGAGTCTTCGCCTTTTCGGCAAGCCCTCCACTGAGTCTTCTCACTAGACATTGTAGTCACGCGCATCTAAAAAACATGTATCAAATCGCCTTCGGGGTCAATTAAACTTATCTCCGCTACCTTGACCTTCCTTTATTACTCCTTCCTCGTCCCATCTGCGTTTAGCAGTCCATTGTGGGTAAACGTGTGCTCCTGGAGAAGTCTTTGTTGATGTTCCTTGACTGCCTTTAAACAGTCTTCGCAAAGGGTGTCCGCAGCCCCAACTGATTTACATACGTAGCTTACTTTTCCGGTGTTTGTAATTTCTTGCATTCTGGCATTATAGACGAACTTCATCCACGGCGCCTTCTCTGCATTTTGGAATTGGCGACCTCGAGAGACACAGTGGTAACATCCTTTAGGCACTCTCTGCTGCTCCTCAGTGATGATATGGAGTGCGTCTATGAGACCTTGGTAGCCTTGATGTTTGTCGAATGCTTCGGGCTCAGCCTGTCGAAAGTATTCGGGGTGTGTCGTGAAGCAGGCGAAGCAAGGCTTTTCTCCTTTCCCTCTGCTCTTGCCGACACATGCTCGTCCATAGAACACACAAGCAATACCCATGTCTCAACGCTCACAGATGAAGGTCTGAAATCGAGGTCAAAGTCCAGCGCGTCAAGATTGTGGTATGAATGCTTCAGGTCAGGATCTTTTCGTTCGTCTCCGTTCCTCTTGGTCTATCAAGCTGCGATGCAGCAGCAAGCCTTCCATAACGAAAGTTTTTATGCCGACGTCAATGTTGTAGTATTCATAGTGCTGACTGGTTTGTATGACTAAACTACGCTGAGGTTTTGTGCAACCAAGGGGATCATACTAACTAGCGGTTCGGCAATATCACTAGGTAGAAGGATTGTTTCACCCGAGAACACTGTGCTTCATGACAGTAGATCATATTACCTTATGGGGAGAATCCATTCACCCTGATCAACGCTCAATATAGGTTCTAGTGGCTATCTTGCCTCTGCTCAATTATTTCTTCAACCATCCAGACCGAGCGCGATGTCTTTCGGATCCACGTCATTACCAAGAAACATTGTACCCAAAACCAAAAGTCCCTCGGCCGCCCTGATTGATGTTACTAATCCTGACCAAGTGTTGTGGCGGAGGGCTTCGTAAGTGTTTGGGCCTTGCAGCTAAAACATCCTAGAATTACGTAGACTGCACAACAGAGATATCACACAATAATCATCGTAATATGCTTGCAAACAAGTGAATATTAAATAATTATCTATCTAGGGTAAACAACACATTGACTACTCAATGCAGCAGAACTTCGTCACATGGAAGCGCCTACACAGCTTTCATTGCTCTACGCTTGACGTAGCGTCACCAGTAGGAGGCTGATAACTCTCGTCCTCTTTCTCCTTTACCACTCCGTTCTCATGAAAGTATTCCTTGAAAAAGTCTGGATCGTGCGTTTGAAGTTCGTGAACACAGCTTGAACACAGCTGGTTATCCAGTTCAGTGTCATAACACACCACGACGTCAGGATTGATAATCGGTGTTTCCTCCTCGCTGTCCTTGAGTGCCTTAATCCTAACATCGACCACCTTTTCAACCCATTCGAACCAATATGTTGCTACTGTGACGGTTATCGCGTATTTGAGTTGTCGAGAGGCGCAACGATACGCGTCTCCTACCTCAGCGTTCCTTTGATGTTGTTGACTTTGTGACACCGATCGAATCTGATTCTGGAGTTCTGCATCATGATCTCGATTTATTGCAACGAGCTTTCGTCTCAGAATCTCCGGGTGCGTTCGGGCACAGTGCCAACAAGGCAACCCGCCCCTTCTGCTGCTTTTCCCGACGCAAATAGCCCCGTAGAATCTGCAGCGCCTGCGCATTTCCGACCTCTTTTTGGTGTAGCTTATCTCGAAAGGAGTAGTTCAACAAGTAACTGTTGAACGAATGTACTTCCTGCAGTACTAGGTTTGCGGAATTTTTGATCGATTTCGTGTCTGATTTTGATGCTGATTGCTGAAGAGGAGGCTCTATCGTCGATTCTTTATAAATATAGGGTTACACTGCATGAGAGTCATATCAATGACTGGCGTTGATAGTCACATTACATATCGACTCACAGAAGCAGTGTATTGGGATCACATATAGGCCCTGATAATTTGACACGTCCATGATCTTGCTCAAGTAGACGAAACGTTCACGGGAGTCATAGAGCTTACAACATGAAACAAGTGACATCGCGACATCTACTTCATCGCCGTCAACATAGCAAACGTGCACCTTCGGAGTTCCACCACTGCCATCCCGTCCGTCGTAACTTCTCCACACTCACGACATCCCGTGTACATCAAACCCTACGCCCAAATTTGACTGGTAGGTATATGAATGTAGGTACTGCGTAGACAAGTTGGCCGACCAATGGACTGGCGTAGCATAGGTTATGATCTTCGAATAAGATGGAAGAAGTTGCAGTCCAGATGATCCACCCTAACGGAGAGAACTTATTTACAAGCAACCCCGCTCCTACAATCCCCCTACGCACCGAATCCTAAATCCTCAAGCGTCTTCTCAATATCCTCATCACTAACATCCTTCAAAAGCTCCCTGACATTCGACCACATAACCCCATGTTCATTCCATATCGTGCCGAAGAACGCAGCACAATGCTCCTTCATACCAGGCAAGCACTTCTCACACACATTTCCCCTATCCTGCTCCTTCCACTCCTCTAATGCACACATGGTAGTCTGCGGACGATACTCCTTCTTCCACTCCTTTCCCTCTTCGTCAATGTCCTGGGTGACGCATACGTACGACTTCGGGTCCTGATTGAGCGCAGATTGCGTCGCTGTTTTCCGCCAAGCGACGATGCTATGGACCTGTTTTTCAAGCTCCGACTTAGCGACACGCCTTTCTTCGTAGGTGTAGTTTCGCATGAAGCAGTGGTTTTCGATCATCACGGCGAGCACGGTGCTGTCGAGTCGTGCGCATATAGCACAGATGGTCGGGCCGGGTCGAGCGGAGTGCTTGCGGAGACACATGGTGTGAATGGCGCATACAGCGTCGTCTGCGATGCCTTCGAAACGCGTCATGGTGTGGCTGTCTGTTTTGCATGAATGAAGACGAGGCTTCTTGTATGGTTACCGTGATTGCTAGCAAGCAGTTAAGCCAAGCGTCCGTGTCATGCGCGTTATGTGTTCGAAGCAAGCAGAATAACAACGTACTTCATGAGCCATGTACCCCTCGAAACTGTTGCCAGGCAGCGGAGATCCAACGGTTTGGCAGGCTTCGACTCGATGCAATGATAAGCAATATCTCGGCTTGGTGTGGTGGAGGACTAGGAAGTTGGGTGCTGATGAACGTCTTCCGAAACTAACCTCACCTCTCTACGTAGTCCCAACGCGGTCACCTGCAATTAGCGTTCCTTCTCTTAGACGCCATAACCCTCGCGTAAGGTGCCCCATTCTGTGTCAAAGTACTTTCCAAACCCTCGTATCTCACACATGCGGTTGAAGCACTTCTGACAGAGCTGGTTCCTGCGTTCCGCTCTCTCACAGCGACCATGTCTCCTTGAGTCTTTCTCCCAACTCGGATCTGGACTCCCCAGCTCATCTACGGGACCAACCTTCCAATTCATGTCAACCGGCCGCCTAAGTCGCTGATTCTCGAACACACACGGAAACCCCAGTCTATCGCCTTCAAAGTTCGCAAGCCATAGACAGCCTTGCTCACGAGCCTTGCGAAAGCACCGTGTGCACAGTTGACCTCGATGCCGCACTGTACCACATACTCGCGAGTCCCGCGGATCGAAATTCCGTCGCCAGGAGTGAAAACGGTACTCGGGGTCTTTGCAGGCGCAGAGGTACGACCATCCCCTTGTGATCCGTTCCGCGCTGTCTCGCTCAAGTTCATGTATGTAAGCATCGATGATCCGCTTCAGATAGCGCGTATCTGGTTGCATCTCCGACTTATCATACAAGGCATCGAAGCTCATGTTCCTACACCATGAGCAGATGTCTGGGCCTTTCTCTTGCCCTTCTGGACATGAGTTACAAGCAGTGCCAAATGCGCAATGAGGCTTTGGCGGCGCTAGCATCTTGAACAACAAGCTCGATAACATGGAACTTCTTCACGTTAGTGTATCTCACAATAACGAGCACGACGCCATCTTACTAATAAGCCTTCTTTGAATTCTTCCAACGTCAACTTAATACCTCGTTATAGCCCTCCAAGTCATCATCCCCTCCCTCAGTGTCCCCCGCCGTGCTGTCCAACCTCACTACGGTTGGATCTGACAACTCATGACAGTGTCCGGTCGGTGTGAAGTACTGTACGATTTCGATCTTTTGGAGGTGCCTGTTCCAGCACTTTGCGCAAGCTGTACCCTTCGTACGGACAGAGCTGCAGTTCAGTCGAGTACCACGTAGATTCAGATCGCTCTGTCGCCACCTACAGTGCTGGAAATCTGGGTCTTCAAAGGCGCAGAGAAAGCGTCCATGGGCTTCGATGTTTCGCTTCAGGACTTGCTTTCGTGATGACTCTTCGTCTATGATTGATAAGGCAGCAGTGTCGTTATTCGCCCATACACGGAGTTGCTGAAGGTCGTGTCGTTTCAGACAGTCGAAGCAGACTTGACTGGGATCGTAAATTTTCTTCCCAATGCCGAGACACTGTTCCTGGCATAGGCATAAAACGATTGGCGGAGGTTTGAATGGCGACTCGGAGGGAGAAGTCATCAAGTGGCGGCGAAAGATTGCCAGCCTGGACTCCGCTCGTATCAGTCGAGCCTCAATTCATTTGGGCTAGTTTAACGTCCATGCATTTGAAAGAAAAATAAACGACAACCTACTAGTGGGTCCAGTGGTTACCATCGTAAAATTTGTGGTGTTGCTCGTAACGTGACATGATTGGAGTTGTATGACAATGTTCGGTCGCGCTTTTGAGCAATATGGGTCAATGTGAAGGGTTGGTAAGCTTGCTCATCATCAAAGAATAGACCGGTGACGCGCATTCAGCTTTGTTCACATGAGCAACAGCCAATGTCAGATGCGACGCGGCATTCCAAGTCGGATCGCCTAGACGGCAAGAAGAGAAGCATTTCGTAGCGCAGATTATCCGATATGCCAGTTTATCGGCCTCTGAAGCGGTGAGAAAACTTCGTCAGCCCGATTCGCCAATTGAATTGTAGCCAGCAATGTGTCGATTGGTGTAACCCATGAGAGGATTACTTCATGGCCATCATGTGGTGATGCGTTCCGAGGGAGCTATGATCACCATGAGACAAATCCTAGCGAATCACGGCCGTCAAGCCCGGCGGAATGGCAGAGTCAAAGCGTGAGCCAAAATTGCCGATTAACTTGAAGAACGTGTAGTATGGCGATTTCCGCGATTTGACTCGTCGCCACCAAAGTTTGCGGCCATGTCCGTCAGCTACAATCGTCGAAGTGGCGGATCGCTGAACTCACAAGGCAGCCGAATTACCGAGAGCTAAAACTGTAACTGTTTCAAGAGCGGAGGCTTGCGTCTGAAGTTGTTCTCGAAGGTTACCGTGCACTTCCGATGCTTTGTTGGGGATTCCTACGAAATGATGCCCAAAGTCAATGACTCGTTCCGGATCAACGGCCTCACGAATCAACACCGCCTGCAAGGTGTTGCACAAAGCATCCACTGTCACTGGATGCTGATACTCACGGTTAGTGTTGTACGAGCCCAACGTCTCCGATTGAAGCATGGAAGGCGATGTTAAGGATGATATTGTTACGCCACATGCTGATCAACCGCAAAAGTTGACCTGTCACTTTTAACTCACATCTCGTGTAACCTCCTCGACAGTCGCATTTCCAAAGTTTCACTACCTCGTGCAGTCCTGTGCGGTTGGAGACAGAAACGCCACGTCCGCTGTCCTGGAATATCTCTCATGGATGTGGTGGTGGTGTCAGATGACGTCGGCCGACTTATGAACAAGCTTTGCTAGGCGGAGGGCAGGTTTTGCTTTATCAGAGGACGCGTCACAGGATCCCACCGGAGGCATCTTCCGGATGTCCTACGTCCTGCATTTCCTCATCCCCTTCACTGAGATTGATCACGTCCTGGATCTGGAAGCTGATGCCTTCAGTGTGGAATATGAGCGCGTCGGGCTCAAGCACAGCAGACTGCATGTCCATCTCTAGATCCACCTCGCTCGCTACGATGATGAGCTGGCAGGGATTGCACCACATGAGTCGTGCCACCTCGTTCTTCAAGCTTTCAATTGTCAAATCCTCCGAGCGAATGAAGTCGAAAGTTTGATCGCCGCAGCTGACTCTGATATCGTCGGCGATGCCCTTGACCTTGCGCGAAACAGGGGGTCGTCTAAGCGGGACATTCAACATACTGTGAGATACCCAATCTGCTGCCCATTGATGGTCAGCCAGAAGAAGCAGGGAGCGCGAAGCCATGTTGGCACCATACCTTGGCAACCGAGACAGTAATGCATCCAACGAGTGCCATCACGCATATCGCCAACTCCGTCGACATATCGGATGTAAGTAGAGGATTCGGGCCGCTTATCGGAGCATGCACAGCAGATAGTTTGTGATAGACTGCATGAGCCTAAAGTCTTGTGAATACAACGTTTAGAAACGCCGCAATGTGCCATCCTGTAGAGCGTGTGTTTACTTGTTAGAACGTCGTGGTGACCTCGACCGTTCATCGCAAAGGCTCTCTGAGGTGAATCGCTGCATACTCTCTTTTGTTCTCGATTTGAGTTTGAGGGTCCATCCCAAGCCCGCTTCAGGGAACGCATGGCGAGGAGCTTGAGTCGACAAATCGTGGCAGGGAGACGATCTCATGTCCTCTCGGTCTTACTTGAATCGTACGTGTATACTTATGTTGTACAGCCCGACCGGTCCATGTTGCTGCCCGTCATGTGCGCGCAGTCTGCGCTGTGCACTGGAAGGCTGACGCCTCGGTGGAGGGGCTGTGCGTCGCCAATCGGCAGAGGCCCACCGAGCAAGCGCTTATAAGTGTCATGGTAGCCTGAAGTGTTCCAGGCAGAATTGAGGATGGGACAAGGTGGGAGATGAATCCAGGGATTGTGGATAAGAGGCGTTCGGTGTAGGTATGGTCGACAACGCTTTAGCAAGGCGGCGATGCTGCACAAACATTGCGCTTTCCTTTCTGGAGGCTAGCGGCATCCTGTTTCTGCAGGCACCCGTAGATAGCTGGAGTCTACAAAGGACTACGGCAAGTCAGAACTGCTCCATAACGCCGCTCACCTGTCATTGATGGTGTAAGTTACGGCCTTGGTAGATATGTTGGTTGTCGCATCCAGCACAGAAGCTGCCAAGGTTGGCCCCGTCTTGGGCGTAAACAGCCCGCTCTGTGAGGAGAAACAATCAATACAAGCTCGTGAAATCATAAGTGCATAATAGAGTGCATATCTAAAGGCATGGACGCTGTACTACGTCTGTCGTGACTAGAACGCCGATGACGAGTCATCGACCTGTAAGACATGTAACGCCATCCCTGTGGTGAACGCCAAAGGACCGTCTTTCGTGGAAAGCATCAGCGTGTACGCAGGGGACAGATGAGACCAGTAAATGCAGTTATACCCATCTAAGGCCTGGTGACGACCGGCTCAAGCGATGACCGGCACAATTCGTCCCATAGCCCTCATGTCATCCCTCTCTTTCTCCAAACTCCTTTGGAAGTCAAACACCACCTCTCCAAACTGCTCGATCTGATCCTGCGCTCTGGGAGCACCGATCAAAACGATGCCCTTCGGCACGACCACGTCGGCAACTTGGAAACAGCCAAACGTGACGACCTTCTTGATCATTGGGCAAGACCGGAAGATACCTGCTATGATCTGCGTATCGACGACGGGACAGAACGATAGGTTCACTTCGCGGAGGTGCGGATATTGTCTCGCGCCGTCGAAGATTTCAGCAAAGGCAGAGTAAGAGATGTGGCGACAGGACGAGATGTCCAGGAACTCGAGACGCTGGCCAGAGTGGCTCATCATCTCGCGGAAACCGTCAGAAGCCAAACCAATTGGGTCGTCTTCTGGGCCGTCAGGGTTGGTGTTATCCATGTCGCGCGTGCTGTTAATATCGATATAGCGTAGTGGCGGGTTCTCCCAATTCGAAAAGAGACTGACATAGCCGGCGTCACTACACTCGTTGTTCTCTGTGAAGCGAAACTTGCTCAGATGTCGACAAGTGTTGTGAATCGTCTCAAGCACATCATCTGTGGGATCCACAGAATTGTCGAGGAAGTGCTCCAAGCAGAGTGTGCGCAGGCGAGCCCCTACAGAGGCTATAAGGTGGATGAGCTTCTCGCGAGCGATTGGTTCGTAGAAGCGTAGAGTGAGATGCTTAAGGTGGTGTAGCCGGGCAATTGCATCGATACTGTCCTCGCCGATCTGCTTGCAGCGTTCTAGTTTTAAGCGCTCGATGTTGGGACAAAAGGTTGTAAGTGCCTCCACAGCCTGATCGTCAAAAGCAGCATCGAGCCACTCCACTTTGAAGGATCTGAGATCTTGACCTCGCGCGATGAAGAGTTCGGCCCACTTGTCGTTCGAGACTAGGTTGGCTCCCAGCAGTTGGATGTCTGTGAGCGCCTTTGCCTTCTCGTTCATGTAGTCGATATTGCTGTCTTTGAATTGACAGCAATTGCGGAGAGAAAGTCGCTTGACGTTCGGACAGACAGCAAATATCTGGTCATAGTCTTCGGTTTCAAGATCTAGTCGTGACATTAGTCCCGAAAAGTCATGCACGGAGATTCAGCGTAAACTCACAAGCCGCCTCATGAATAGCCACCGACTCCATGTCCGGCTGAAGGAACAACTTCATGGTTGTGGAGTTCATCGCTCTCTTTTTGGAAAAGATTTCGCTGATACGGTTCATGATGTTTTCTGGCATCTCGCCCAGCTCATCAATGTCCTCGGAATGCTTAGCTAGCTTCTCGATGCATAGCTGCTGTAACGTTTTCGGCCCACCCATTGTAATGCCGTCTAGACGATTGCTCTCAATCTTTCTACGGCCCTTGCGAACGACAGGCTTACTCGCCTTCTCTTGCGCCTTGGCTTCCTTCACCATTTCTTTGCCGCAAGGTGTGCAAAGCAACCCACCCTCAGGTCCAGCTTTGCTGTATGGTGTGACCGTGAACCGCTTACTACAGAGTTCGCAATTCTCCAGTTGTCCAGGCAGCGGCTTCGCTTTCTTGTACATGTCCATCATGTCCTCAAAGTCCGAGTCATCATCTGATCCCTTCTTCTTCTTCTTGGACGCGGCCTTCTTCTTCGCTTCTTTGCCTTTCTTGATCTTTGCGATGGCTTCATCCTGATTGCGCTTTCGCTTTCGCGTGCGTTCAGCCGCCATTGCAGATGATTCTGCCTGTAGATCTTCTTCGGTGGGCTCTTCGCCATTATCTCCAGCGGTAGATGGTCCTTCGCCGGCGTCCTGCTCGGCTCGTTGCACGCGCTGTAGGTACGAATCGCGGATTTCTTGGGCGGATATGTTGTTGGCCTGTGATAATAGATTAGCGAAAATGCTCTTATACTAGGATAATGGCGCGTAGGTCTCGTTCCGTCAGTCGGTGCGAAGTCGAGCCGCGCTCCCCACCCCGGTGAGAGACGAAATGCAAGAGGCTTGCCCAGTATCAGGCCTTATTCGAAACTCAACTCGTCAACAAAAACTGACTTACCGCCAAGAAGTCGGTCAGCGCAGAGTGTGGTCCACGAATGCCCGCTCCTCTTGCCCGTCGTCCGCTCCTGTCGCCACCCGTTAGCCATGCGCAATTAAGCAGAGTCCGAGCACAGTCAAACTCACATGTTGCTTGTATCTAATCTATATTGTACTAGTTGCGATGTGGAGACACGACAATTCGATGTCTAGGTTGAGAAAGCGACTCAGGGTCAGAAAGCGGGGAGTCGAAAGTCTAAGCGCGTCCAGCCAAGTTGAAGATGCAAGGCTCGCGTAGTCACGTGGTGGCAATTATCGGCTAAAACCAGCCTAGTCAACTCAGTTCTTCAAAGTTTCACTACACTACAGATTCACCATGGTCCGTGTGACCAGAAGGCGCTAATTTTCTCTATACTACTCCCTAAGTCAAGGCTAGAGCATACTATTGGATGGAGGTCGCCTACGTCTGAACAGAAGCAAATGGACAGGAAAACGCAGCCTACAGGCACGTATTGAGAGAAGATGAACCTCCCTCGCCAACCTGAACCATGCGCTTGGATGCATTCTGTGCGCTATAAGATTAAGCACTTTTCCCATTGTCCGAGTATCGTGAGCCTCACTCCACGTCAAACCATTATATCACGGTGTCCTCATCACTTTCGTCGCTGTCGTCCGCCTCATCCTCATCATCCTCTTCAGAGTCCCACGCGTTCACAACTGGCTCGCGCTCGCGCTCAGCATCCTCCATAGGTCGCTGTCATTCTATCAGCTCAATGTTCTCACCTTTGCCAATAATCACATGTCGAGTAGAGTTCTGCCATCGAAGGGATTGTAACTTACCACTAGTCCACCTCCGGCTCCCAGTGAGTTGATACTAGATGCCCCGGAACACTCAGTTGCGCTAGAAGCGTAAGAGTGAAAGTTGGTGCTCGCAGGTCCATTGGATGCGGTGTGCCATGACGGGGTACGAGCATCGGTCCGGCTATCGCTATCCCTATTGTTGAAGTTGCGGGCCGGAGTATAAGCGGGCTGAAACTGGACAGTCTCGTTGGCAGTGCTCGAAAGGGACAAAGCGCGCTGGAATTGGTGTGACAAAGCAGTCGTCCTATTCCTATTTACATTTTGCTCGCTATTGTAGTCACCCTATGCTGATTAGCACTGATAGACGACCGCGTCTTTGCATAAAGTCGCAGATGTACTTACATAGGTAGAAGAGGAACCAGTCATCGACGTTGCAGAAGAAAAGTACTCAGGGATCCTGCCATTGGAGCTATCAGGTGTGATGAAGGCTCTATCAGGGTCTTGGTAGTCGTCTTCGTTGATGGCTTTCTGCTTGCCCTTGTCCTCCACGCACTTGAAGCATGTCGCTGTGTCGGGCTTGCGTTGTTGAGTGGCAGAAAAATCTTCCAGGCCCTTGGTCACTTCGCACATGAAGCATTTGAGCTCAACAAACTTCTCGCCCGTGCACTTCCGGCAATTGATTGGCTTGTTGATCTTGCCAAAGTTCTCGATCTGCGAGAGGAGATCGTTGAGCTGCTTGTGCGAGTACTTGGCCTGGACGAGGTTCTTGTAGCAGCGACCGCACTTGATTTTCTCAGGCAGCATCTCGGCAGGGTTCAAGAGAAGCAAGCGAAGTGGAGTATGAGCAAGGAAAGAGTTGAGGCTGGACAAGCTCAAGGCTTTGTTAGCTCGCTCTTTGTTGAACGTATTGGTGAGGTAGGAGCGACTTGAGAACTGGACTGCCCAATACAACCACGGTGTGAGAGGGAAGAAAGGGATTATGAGCAGAAGCTGAATCAAGACTGGAGGAAATCGGGGCCTTACCGCCTCTTTGTAACTTAAACGGTTGGTGAAGGCAGGAGCGAACCAAGACATGTGAGCGAAGCAAGTGAGCGAGATTGGAAGGCACTATGCAGTATCAAATAGTCGGCCTCACCTTCACCGCTGTGGCGTATCCATTAGACTCGACCTCACATTAGGCTCGTACTGGCTGCCAGCCAGGGAAGCCTTGTTATTCTCTACGCTGATAGCTCTGCTTACAACACGAGGGTGGGAGGCACACCAGCATGATGCATCACATCACCTGAATCTGATCTGTCTTCTGCGGGCCGAGTCTTGTCCACAGCCTTATCTCCTACTTGTATATGAAATTACGGTCGATAGAACAAACGTTGAGATGGAATGGGAGCCGTGAGGTTGCTGCGAGGCTCGGGCATCCATGTATGACGCCACAACCGAGGAGGGACTAAAATTCCTATCGATAAGCGGGCCACCAAAATTATCTCGTGTCCCGCACTCGCACCCTCGACCGCCCTGGGAGCCGATACGTACAAAGCTGCAGCAGTCAAAGTGGCGTCGATCCCCTTCCGATTCAAAGCAGGTGGCAGCGGCAACATGGCGCCCATTGTCGCGCAATCGCACCATCACCGCGCCACTACCAAGCAGAACAAGAAGAACTTCAAGTCCCGCCATGCCACCAAGGGCTCGTTGAAGGAGCAGAGCAAAGGTACAGGACACGCACTCTCGGATAGAATTTCTCTGACAGCGACCGCATAGGAAAAGTCGACTCTCTCGAACGCGGAAGCCGAAAGACACCCCACCAACAAGTCATGTCCAAGTTCGATCGCCGTAATCGCGCGAAGCAGATGCGCCTGAACAAGGACAACGAACACGCCAAGTCAACAAATGTGTTTGCTGGAAAAGATGGCGCGCCGAGAATTGTAGCAATAATACCGCTCTGTCCAGACGTGTCTGCTGCCGCCGCGGTTCGCAGTCTGAACTCGAGTCTCGATATCGAAGAGGAAGTCCCGGAGGCAGGATGGACCCGGACCAACGTTGACAGATTCAAGCAGAAGGTGCAATACTTGGTGGTGCAGAGGGACCTCTTGGCAACTTTGGACGCTTGCCGTGTTGCAGACTTCGTCGTCTTCCTGCTGTCGGCGCAGGAAGAGGTGGATGCAGAGGGCGAGCTGATACTGAAGTCGGTCGAAAGCCAGGGCATCTCGAACACATTCGCAGTGGTCCAAGCATTGGATAAGGTCGAGCCCGCGAAACAAAGACCGTCCGTTGTCGCGTCGTTGAAGTCATACATCACTCACTGGCTACCCTCCACGGAACGAGTCTACTCCCTCGACAACCGACAAGAATCCTCCAACCTTGTGCGGTCATTGTGCACGACGACCACGAAAGGTGTCAGATGGAGAGACCAGAGGAGCTACATGTTCATTGAAGATATTGCTTGGCCAGGTGGCAAGTCCGCAGTCAATGGGGACGGTATTGGCGAGGTCGTCTTGACCGGAGTAGTCCGAGGCCTTGGTTTGAACGCTGATAGACTGATTCAAGTGGGCGATTGGGGTGACTTCCAGATTGAGAAGATTGTAGCAGCCCCATTGGAGGTGAAGAAGCGGGGCAAAGAGGAAATTATGGAAATCGATGCAGAAGCAGATAATACTCTCGAACGCCCCAGCGAAGACCAGGATGACTTGGCGGACTTAGCACCAGAAGAGGCCATCATGGACGATGTCACCAACTACGCCCCATCTATGGCCCCAACAGAGCGCAAAGGAGTGCTACTCGATGATCACCACTACTTCTCAGATGAAGAAGAAGAGCACGAGAAAGTGCGGCCAAAGCGGTTACCCAAAGGTACCAGCACATACCAGAGCGCTTGGTACCTTGACGATTTATCAGACTCCGGCTCTGATCTGGAAGACTTTGACATGGAAGACGTTCCGGAAGAGGGTCAAAGCCAGACGGCTCATCCTGCAGATGGTGTTGAAGGCATGGATCTCGACGGCAAGGCAATGACCGAAGGCGGTCCTTCAGAGTACCCGCAATCAGAAATGTTTTTGGATCCATCACCGGAAGATGAGGCTGAGCAGATCGAAGCATACCGCAAGTCTAGAAAGACTGAGGCGGACGAGGATCTCGAATTCCCTGACGAGATCGAACTACACCCAAATGTGAACGCACGAGAGCGCCTCATCCGGTACCGTGGTTTGAAGAGTCTAAAGACTAGTCCTTGGGAGACGGAGGAAGATCGACCGTACGAGCCTGAAGAGTGGCAACGATTGCTCGAGATTTCCGACTACAAACGAACAGCAACAAAGTTCATGCGCGAAGCGTGGGCTGGTGGTGTTAAACCAGGCACTAGAGTCAATGTTCATCTACGTGGTGTGCCACTGCAATTCCAGAACACATCATCACGACCCCTCGCGATGTTCTCGCTACTTCGACATGAGCACAAGCGGACAGCATGCAATTACAGCATCCTGCTCAGCTCCGAGCATGAAGCTCCAATTAAATCTAAGACGGAGCTAATCGTCCAGTGCGGACCAAGAAGGATGGTCATCAATCCTGTAAGTCAAACCATAACTATCTTGAACACGGTATTGAGCTAATCACAACAACAGCTCTTCTCTCAAGCAGGCAACACCCCAAATAACGTCCACAAATTCGACCGTTTCCTTCACCCCGGTCAATCCGCAATTGCATCCTTCATCGGCCCTCTAACATGGGGCAACGTACCACTCCTCTACTTCCAGCGCACCACACCTTCTCCCTCTGAAGACCCGTCGTCTAACATCCAAGCGCCCTCAAGTACCTCTTCTCTCCGCCTCATCGCAACAGGAACCTCCCTACCACCGTCTACAAACCGCATCGTCGCCAAGCGCATCATTCTAACCGGCCACCCTTACAAAATCAACAAGCGCGTCGTCACAGTGCGCTATATGTTCTTCCACGACGACGATGTAAGGTGGTTCAAGAGCTTGCCGCTGTGGACCAAGCGGGGGAGGTCTGGATTCATCAAGGAGAGTTTGGGTACGCATGGGTACTTCAAGGCTACGTTTGATGGGAAGATTAATCCTATGGATGGTGTGGCGGTCAGTTTATATAAGCGGGTTTGGCCGAGGGCGGCGCAGATGTGGAGGGGAGACGGCTCCGAGGAGACGCAGTAGTCTGCGATCTGGACAGCTGAGATGTTTGGGGATGTGGGCGATGATGGGAAGATTTACGGATACCTTGATAGATAAAATGATTATGGCGTTGTCTCTATTTTCACGCACACGTTTGCATATTCTTGTCTGACAGTCTCATCCTTTATTCAAGCTGCGGGGGTATATGCTACCAAATCCACCCCCCGCTTAGAACGCCCATGAAAATGCATTTGAACGCCTCCCATGCTTTTCTCCCTTAAACTTCTCCCTCAAACCCCCTTCTTAGCAAACCTCTCCAAAGCAGGCCCATATTCCTTCTTCATCTTCTCCCTCTTATCCATATTCCTCCGTTTCTGCGCCTCCAACGCCGCACGCGCCCTATCCTTCTCCTCATCAATAACATTCTTACTCCCACTCTTCCTCAAAAACCGTCTCAACGCAGAATTCCTGCCCCGGCCCCTCTTCTTCAAACGCTCAATCTTATCCTCTTCCTTCTCTCCCCGATCAGCCTTGTACTCTCGTCTCCGCTGCTCGTCCGACGCCAAGTCTAGGTTGCCGACGAAGTTGGGGTTGAGAGCAATCATGTCGGGTTGGAGTTTCTCGAGGAGGGCGTGGACTTCGGTTTCGCGGCGTTGGCGGCTGGTTTCGAAGGGGTTGGTGCCTGCTTCCATGGTGTCTGGGTTGGGCTCGCCGGCTCCGGGGACGATGATGCTTGAGAAGCCCTTGTCGTGCGATATACCGAGGACGTCTTCGAATGGGCAGAAGCGGACGCGGCCTATGTTTAGACCCTCACCGCCCCATGACATGTATGGCATTGTGGGGTTGGATATGTCGGCGGTGTTGGATGTGAACAGGTCAGATTTGTAGATGTTCATTTGTGTGCCGTAGCCGACGGCTGTGAGGTTGCGGTCGGATATTGAGAGCGATTGGCCTGGTACGCGTAGGTGGTGCGAGTGGACTTCTTTGAACATGCGGATATCCCAGACAGACATACGTCGATCTTGAGATGTGCTGACCATGTATGTACCTGACTTGTCGATTGCTATACTGCGAACGGGGCCGTGATGTGGGAGGAGCTTCACGAGGGGTGCGGAGCTATTGGGTGACCATAGTGTCACCAGTCCTTTCTGGTGGCCGACGTGTAAGATTGCGTTGTGAGGGTTCTGTGCGAAGGCGGTCGCGGGGCCGAGTTTGGTGAACAACGTAGGCAGCGACTGCCCTGTAGATACATCTGTATACCGTAGTATACCTGCCGATGAAACGGAGGCGAGGAGGAAGTGGTAGGGCAGGTATTCGAGATGTGTGGCTTCGGAGTGAAAGTTGAGTCGGTGCATCTCCACGCCGTCGCCAGAGTAGATGAAGACGCACTTCTTCTGCGCCACGGCGAAGTTCTTCTGGTTGCTTGTGTGCAGCCATCGTGCGTCCCGAACGGTCTCGTTGAGTTGTAGCTCGCAGCCCAGCTTGCCGTCTCTCCAGTCGAATGTTGCAACATGTCCTTTCCTTCCCGCAATGAGTAAATCGCGCCCGTTCCGACTGTACTCGCATACATCATACGGTCCTAGGTTGTCTAGTCGTAGCTCGAAGCCTTTCTTCGCCGTTTCGACTCCGACCTCCCGCTTGATGTCATCCTGCCGTACTCTGTGCGTCCTCTCAAGCTCGTGCTCGGGTTCCAAGAGGCCTGCATTGTTCTCCAGAAGTATTTCTACATTCTTGGCTTCTACTGCCGCCTGCTTGTTCTTTGCCTCGAGTGATCGTATGTTCGCCCGTAACTTCTTGTCCTTCACAGATTTCGGCCGTATCCGTTCCCCACGGCCATATTGTTTTGTCGCCGACTCAGTGTATTGTGCGATTGCGCGGGCTTCCTCGTCGTCCACAGGTGCACCTTTTTGCGACTTGCGCCGCGGTTGCGAGGTCTCGAGCGCGGTCCCGCGTTCGGCGGCCATGTTCAGGCAGGGAAGACTTTCTGGGACGAAAAGGGAAAATTCGAGATTGCGAGTCGTTTTCTTGGCCTGAACGTAGGAGAGGTCAGCTACTACCAAGCGGAAGGCTTGCGGCGGATGTTGTTCCCAAAATTATTATTCTGCCGCTGTTCACCGCATCGAACTCTTGGCGTGGGGCTAGCCGTCGTGCAGCTGTTTCCCGAAATTTATCATATCAACTCGAATGTTTTCTTACGTACACGCGCAAGATCGGGCAGTGGTATTCTAGCGTTTATTTATGAGGTTATATTTTGCTCGTTATGCTATGGTATATTGACGCGTCCAGCTCTCCTAAGCTAATCTCCTACTCGAACCACAAATTCCATGGTTTTGTCCAGTCAATACCTTCCCTCGTGTTGCGCTAGAAGAACGCATTTTATGCTACCAATCGGGCAGGGTTCGGGCTGCCGTTTGCTCTCTTCTGACCCGAGTGTTGATGGTGATCATTCACGGTCTTGACATGCCCTCATACCCTGCTCAACCACACCATGAATCCAAACTGGACCACATAGCTGTAGAGAAACAAGAATTGAGTTCTCCGGTTCTTCTGGCTCCGCGCTACCGTATATCCCGCCGCAGGGTTGCCTCCCACACCCATACCCTGTCCACCCTGCTCCGGAAGCAGGACATACCTCAAGCTCCTGAGTAAGAAGAACGAATTGGCGCCGAAGCAGTAGAGGAAGATGATCCAGCTGACGGTTGCACCTCCAAAGCCTAGCCATGATGTGAAGTGCGTGAGAAGCAATGAGACAATGACATGTACGAACTTGTAGCCACTGTAAGCCACGAGGTCGAGAAGCTGTGAGGAGTTGCTGATGGCCAGGAGGAAGGTGCCAGTCCTGATAATCAAAATCTCCAGCAACGTGACAGAAATAGCCACTGTTGCTGTGTACCCGAGTAGCTCAGGGTGAAAGGCGCCCCTCAATCCCGCCAAAAGTGTCGAGAGCAAGATGTATGTTACAAGTGCCATTGTGGGGATGTACATGTCAGGCGAATTCACATCCTCGCGCGGGGGAAGGTAGAGCGACGCGGCGGCGTTAGAAGGGTCGGGGTTGTGGCCTTGTAACCGAGACCATGGCCTATGCCACCATGGAAAGAGAATGATACGTAGTTTGTTGAGGACGTAAGAGTTTGTTACATTGAAGTAGTGCTTCAGTGCCGAGACGGAGACGTAGCGACCGAGCTGGAGGATCGTTAGCAGTCGATTCGTCTAGCCCATTTATGCTCATATGCAGTCTTTGGCAAGTGCAGCCAGAGATGGGCTTATAACTGACATTTTGCTCCATATACTGCTGTCCAGCATCCATTGCGCTCTTGCCCATTTGGAAGCCCAACTGGGCGGTAGGGTCGTTGATGAAGCCGCCGAACGAGGGTTGCATGTTGTAGCCGCCCTGCTGCTGTGGCATGCCGCCGCCCTGTTGTCCGTATCCATATCCGCTTTGCGGTTGCGACGGGGGTTGTGGCGGCGGTGGTGAGCGTAGCTGTGGGACTGTAGATACGTGTTGTGGGATAGGGTGGTGTACTGAGAGAGCATTAGGAGCCTACTTTGAACACGCTTATCACGAAGGGGCTTCCACGGTCGCTAACAGGAAGATTCGCTGAGGGCGTAGGCGGGAATACGCGGTAAACATACATGGAGGTGAGTGCGCCGGCGGGTTATTGTAGCTTGGACGCTGCATTTTGGCGCGCGTGAGGTGGTCAATTGTGTAGCGACAGTGGTATCGAGTGCGGTGCGTGAGACAAGGATTCCTTTATCACGGCGCGTTGAATCGGGACAGATTGCAGTCGTGTTTGGTGAATCTCTGCTGCCTTGGATATAATTGCGGTGCAGCTCTCACCTCCGAGACCATCTGGCCAGTGCAGCACGGACGTCATGGGCGGTCCCCTCACCACTCCAGTGCACCCACCACGAAAGTATCAAAGTCACCCATGCACACTTTCTTCGCTCAACCCGCAGAGATATAGCTTCGAGCATGTTGGATACATTCGAGATACTGACTACGTCAGGCGTCGTCCTGTGGTCGCGCACATACGTCCCCGTGGGCGCAAATATCATCAACAGCTTAATTCGAGACGTCTTCATCGAGGAGCGCATAAAACCCCAGGCCGACGATGCTGGGTCAAAGCCGACGTACAGAAAGGAGGGCTACACATTGAAGTGGACGGCGTCGAAAGACTTGGGACTCATCTTTGTGGTATGTCCCCCTAGCCCATTTGTTCGCGTGGACGACAAGAACACGGCGCATAGGGGAAATACTATAATTCTACGAATGGAAGCTAATTCTTGCACAGGCAGTCTACCAGAGCCTCGTCCACCTGACATGGATAGACAAACTGCTCGACAATGTCCGCGCCCTCTTCGTCGGCCTGTACGGCGAGCAGTTGAAGACAGAGCACAGCAGCGTGGTGAACTGCGATAAGTTCGGAGCCTACTTCGACCGGCAAATGCACGAGCTGGAAGGAGCCAGCGACTCTGGCGCTCCCAGCGTCAAGCTCACCACACCAGAGTCGAGTACAGACAACGACAGCGCCGACGACAGCGCACCCGCACCACAAGTCCTCACAAAGCCGCAACGAGCCTTGTACGATACGAGTACCGACTCAACGCCTGTACCCACACCGGATGCCTCGAGGCCTACAACGCCGGCGCAAAGTCAACTGCTGACGGGAAAGGCAAGACCACTTGGCGGCAAGATGTCTCGGCGAGACAAGAAGAAGGCCAGTACGTTCAGTTCGGCACCCGCATCATCTGGAGACGAAGCATCTGGGAAGCGGAAAGGCAAAGGTTCAGCGAAGAAAGGTAGGGTATGGGGCGAGTTTGGCGCAGAAGAGGAAGACGACTCCGTGCTGGATTATTCACAGTCAGACATTCGGGATGGAACCTCGACGAGTGAAGCCATGGAGGAGATCAGACCTGAGACCTGGGGTCGCAAAACGAACAAGGGAGAGTTCGTGTTGAAGGATCTGGACGATGAGATGGACGCCATCATAGCAGCGCAGAATGCGAAGAAGGAGAAGGAGACTACGTCAACACCCTCAGGCGGCCTCGTCGGATCGAGTCTGGGCGCAATAGGAGGGCTGTTCCGAAACGTAGTGGGCGGAAAGACACTCACCAAGGAAGCCCTGGCCAAACCCCTCAAGGGCATGGAAGAGCATCTCTTGCGCAAGAACGTCGCGCTTGAAGCAGCGGTGCGGTTATGCGAGAGCGTGGAGCGTGATCTCGTAGGCATGAAGACGCCCAGCTTTACCAGTCCGTACTTTCTCAGACCATTCCCTCCTCAATCTAACATGGTATAGCAATCGAGACAACACTAAGATCATCCATGGAAAAGACTCTTACTAAGATGCTTACACCTACATCTTCTCTCGACCTCCTCCGTGAAATCCAACATACAAACTCTACAACATCGCGTCCCTACGTCCTGTCAATCGTCGGCGTCAATGGGGTCGGCAAATCAACCAACCTCTCTAAGATCGCCTTCTTCCTCCTACAAAACCACCACCGCGTTCTTATTGCTGCAGCTGATACCTTCCGAAGTGGCGCTGTTGAACAACTGCGAGTCCATGTTGATAGACTAAAAGAACTATCGCAACGTGAAGGTGGACAAGTCGACTTGTTCGAAAAAGGATACGGAAAGGACGCAGCGAACATCGCCGCGGACGCCGTTATCTATGCCCAGAAAAATAACTTCAACGTCGTTCTCATCGACACTGCTGGCCGACGGCACAACGACCAACGCCTTATGAGTTCGCTCGAGAAGTTCGCCAAGCTGGCGAATCCAGACAAGATCCTCATGGTCGGGGAAGCCCTTGTCGGCACCGACTCGGTTGCACAAGCAAGGAATTTCAACGCCTCGTTTGGCGCTGGAAGAAGGCTAGATGGTTTCGTCATTTCCAAGTGTGATACTGTCGGCGACATGGTCGGGACGTTGGTGTCCATGGTGCATGCGACCGGCATCCCGGTGGTATTCTTAGGGACAGGGCAGCATTACAGTGATTTGAGGACTTTGAACGTTGGGGCTGTTACGCGGTTGCTTATGAGCTAAGGAGCGAGATCACGGAGTCTTTAGGTGGAAATTGGTGAAGTGGTTCTTGTGCAAGCTATTTCTTGTTGTATGAATAGTCTAATTGTAATGCTAAGGCTTTGTGCAGGGCAGATGGAACCATCACCTAGAACGCCTTCAAGAGTGTTGTGGATATCGACGCTACCCCCTCTCCTACACCACTCATCATTGAAACTGCAAAATGCGTGGTTTTCTCGCAAAAGTGATGCTTTCGTCACTTGAGATTCTATGCAGGTAGCAGTCCCCAAGAAGCTCAAATGACTTACCCATAGGTCTTATGACGAATGGCACAGCACATCCTGCAAGAAAACATATCAAATCACCCAGTCTCGTGTCTTTTGGTACCCAAGCCATGGAACGCTCGCTTGTGACACAGAATTTCCGTCCAGCTGAAAGTTCCTGGAATCTGCTTTCGTAGAGGACACTTTGACTGACTGGAGTACCACAATTCGAGAAGTTGAGGCGACTCTGGGAAGCCTGACCTGCTCCCAACGCCAACTTGCTGGCAAGCATTTGAAACCCTGCGATATACTTTGCACCTCGTGTGGCACTTTTGTTCAATAGAGCATTGAACGCCATAGTGCGGCAAAATGCTTCGAGAAAGTCTTGGTTTTGGTTTCCCTCGAACGAGGTTCCGGCTTCACCTAGCATGTAGCACATACTCTGCCAGTCCAACATCTTTGCAGACCATATTGCAGCTTTCTCCTTCATATCCGCATCAACCTGAAGGATATACGGTTTCTCCAGTTCCATATACGGGGTCGAGTCTACGATCACACGGGGGCTGTCAACTATGATCCCCGATATAGATAATGTCTGCGCCGTTAGCCCACAATCGCTGCTGAGAGTCACAATTCAAAACATACTTTTCCAGCGAATCTAGCATGCTCGTATGGATGGGTGAAGTACGCACTGCCCGGATAGTAGCGCGTCAAAGGAACGAATAGGAACTTAGCTGGTCTCCAATCTGGCACCCAACTCGGTAGCTCTGATGAATATGGGGTCTGAGTCTTGCAGGCAAGAAATCTGCTCACACGCTGCGGGGCATTCCCCCAAGGGTTAGGCCCGAGTGTGCAGCGGGACGTTCTGTGCCAGTCTGTCGCGGATACTGGCAATGTCAGAACGATTTTTGCAATATCCATGTATACGATCGCCACGCTTTTGTTGTAGTCAACTATTTCCATGCTCACTGCCGATTGCGTTGACAAGAGCGCAAAAACTCTATCACGGGGATTAGTAGCTTCTAGTAGCTGACTTCGTGTCCATAGATCGAAAATTCGAACCCCGTCGATCCCTACTATGGGGAGCACTATTCGATTTACGCTGAGAGCAAACGGCCGTAACATAATGCGTCTAATATTGGCAATATCTCTGCTGAATCGTGTGACTGTCGCGCCGATAGAAGCACAAGCACCCGTAGCATGTGCGCACCGAATGAGGAGTGCAGTCGATATCTTCAGAGAACCAGACATGAAGACAGAATTGGTCGCGTTCAAGAACTCTTGGACAATCCATATTCGTCCAAACCACGGGCGCAAAAGGAGTGATGCCCAACCCAGCCAGCCACAGTCGCTGAAAGGTAGGCCCAACTCGTCTAGAGGTAGGGCTCTGAATGGTTCCAGGCTATCATGATATCCGTACTTTTCGCAGAATACCTCCATGAGTCGAACCGCGTCCCTATCACACGCCTCTTCTTCCCCAAGCCAAAAGATAACCTTCGCAGCTCGTTTGTAGATATCCCGCATCATGCTAACCTGGATCCCCTTCTCTTCGTTGTCACCTTGATTGATGCAGAGTGCGTCTACCCACACGAGGCCCTCATGCTCCTCGTCTTGTAATCGCAACAGCTCCCAGAGATTCCGTGTGATTGGCACATTCTGTCCATTGCATATAATCCACGCTGGCGAAGTTTGACTGCCCCAGACATACGACAGGGCAGTGAATCGCACGTCTGAGTCGAGGTTGTAGACTTCGAGTGTGACTTCAATGTCGCGTTTACTTTCGACAGGCTGAAATCGCAGTAAACGAAGGTCTCTTCGGTGCTTCAACGGGGTATAATGTGACATGATAGCTAATCCCGCGTTGTTCTTGGGTTCCTTGGGTTACTAGCTTTCTACGACTGTGATTCCGGGACTGGCACCAAATACAAAAGCGATGGGCGTAGCCAAACCTCTGAAGGCACCGGTGGACTGATCGGAACTTCAGCCATGCTGGGTGACATACGCAGAACGTACACGACAGCTGCAGGAATGGACATCTGTTATAGGTCCCCGCAGTTTAGCGCCCGAACATCTCGCTTGTGTGACCACACATTCACAGCCGTGTACAGCTATCTGGAGTACACAATTATAGGTGTCGATGGTCATTTGGGCTGAGTCGTCTGGCTAGAAGCTCTTGAGATCCTGTTATGCAGCGTAAAGATACCAGACTGCCGTATATGAGTTTTAATCTGTTTTCAAACCAGCACGCCACCAACATGTCGGATATCAAGGGGATCTGGACCCTTTACGCTCCCGTTTATATGCTATATGAAGGTTCGAAATGTTTATGAAGGACGCGTTGGCGTTAGAATAGTGTGATCTCTCCATGTCCCATGCGTCTCAGCCTCATTAAGAGCATCGGAGAAGTGTTCAAGGTCCATCTCCCTAATATTTGCTCCTGTTCTTCCACCGATCTTCAACAGGCCTGACGACACAAGTTCAAACACCCTCCGAACAGTATTGTGGTTGTACATATACTTCCCTGCTATGGAAAGATCATTAAGTACCATGAGACCATATGGGACCCCCACACCGCTCATCGTATGGCCACTGAGTACTACACGACCGCGTCTTTTCAGTACTCCAGCAGCTGCATTCAGATACAACGCCTTCTCACTTCCAGTCGGTGACCAGTCGCTGTAAACATCAGCCCCATGAGGAAGATGCTTGCGAAGCGTAGCCGCGTCTTCCTCTTCGTTGCCGATCATCTCGACACACAGCAAACGCCTTGGATTGCTCAACGCTTTGTGCATCTTGGCCAACTTCTCTTTACTTCTCCCCAGAGCGACTACACTCGCTCCTAATGCCAATGCAACTTCGAGTGCAGCTCCACTATAAGTACCACTTGCTGGACCAAGAATGACAGTTTCTCCTGGAGATAGATTTGCCGTCTCGATGAGTGGCCCTGCTGCAACCATATAGGGAAACAGTGTCATTAACTCGGGTGGCGTGTATGATAATTCGCCGCAAAGACGAATTTCATCTAGTCGCACACAGCTCTCCAAGGGAACGAGCCAGAATTTCTGCAGCGCTCCATCTGTCCACGCGTTTTTCATCAGCTCTTTACCCTCAGGCTTCATACCAGCAAAATGTCCTTGCAGAATGACAGTTTCATCATCATCTCTAGCAGTAACAGTTGGGTCGACAAACACGAGGTCACCCGCCTTCAGTTTAACTGCATCAGGACCCGTCTCGTGGATTCGTCCAATTGCTCCGAGGCCGGGGATCATGGGAAGTGGAAGGTCAAACAGCCCTCCTGCGTATAGCTTCTTTGCATAAGGAGCGACATATGTTGCGAGAACCTGAACAACGGTAGATCCTGTTGTAGCTTTGGGGAAGGGACGACCAACGAGGGATAGTGGCTGTTGGAACGAATATAGGAGGATGCCTTTGTTTTGTGCCGCCATTGCTGTGTGCAACACAACCAAACTTTTTTCGTAGGAGATGTGGATTTGAAGTCTTGTAGTCTGAGATGGTATTTTATCTAGGTATGATTGTCTGCATTCACATATACGTTCGTGTATGCTTTACATAGTGGTGTAATGCACGTCACCTCGACATTGGTCCGCCTTTGGTCCGCCTTTTGCGCACGATTTCTCGGATCGAGAACGTTCATTGGCGTTCATAATCTCTTCACTCCGCTCCGTCGTGTTGTATACGCAATCCCAGATGAGTTTTTCAAACAAGACCGAGAATAGTGAGAGGTGGTTGCATGAGGCCGTGGTATACCGTGAATGGCTAGTCTAGACACTTTCTGGAAAATATACGGATAGACGGCATATTTGGCGATCTTCCGCTTACCCGTTCAAGGCAACATTAATACTATGAGACCGGTAAAGCTACTGCCGATACAAAATGTTTACTGACTTGACTGGATTTTGAACTCATCCTCTCGGCCTTCGGCACGCTTATGACGTAATGATGTTAGCATAAGCTTCGGGGAATGTAGGCAAACACGGCAAGATAGTGGAAGCTATTTTCGCCAAGTGGTCTTATCTAAGGATCTGATAAAATTTTCACACTGCTTGTGCGTGCGTATACCATCGCACTTTGCCAAGTGGAGCATCGAGGTTGCTACATGAGTCGCGGTGCTCTTATGATGTTTACATGTTACCCATTGCGCCACGGAAAGGCATTGGAAGAGACGCGAGGAGGCTGATGAGGTGAAGAGCTTTACGAACTCACCTACTGGTGACATCGTGAACCTACGATGATTTCGCAAAACGCATGATGCCTACAAAGATAAGTATGTTGAAGGTGTTACAAGGTTGCTTAGGCACTAGAAGGCCCGAAAACCATCAGCAATTGTGCCGAAGCCGGTCAACAAATGAGGTGTGGATCTAAGACCACGCCTGTATGCCTGTAAACGCGTATCCATCTGACAGTACAAGATCAAGCTTGATGCTAGGTTTGCGCAGATGAATCGCTCACCTTATCTGATCTTCGCCATTCCAACCAAGAAACATTAACTGATCAAACGCCCGTCGCTAGACGATCTGAAGAAACATGAACACTAGACATTCTAGGGTTCACTCTTGCGACAATATTGGTCACGAAGAGATGGAGCAATCGGCCTCTTTAGAAAAGCCTGGCGATGTAGTAGTAGCCAGCAGTGGAGTGTCGACGAGCGAAAGGAGCGCGGAAGATGCAAGTACGGCTGTCCCGCTAAAGTTGAAGCTCGTCGCTGTCCTCTTGGTGACTGCAGTCGGCTTCGGGTCGCACTGGAGTAGCGGAGTGACTGGAGCGATGAAGAGCACTTTGAAGAAGGTAGTTGATCTTGCAAACTCTGTTCGGACATGATGGCTAACATGAACAAGCAATTGCACATCAACAATGCCCAATACGCCGTTTTAGAAGCTAGTGAAGATTTCATGAAGACTGCTCTAATTCTGGTCAGCGGCCTTGTGACCGACAGAATCGGCGGTGCAAGTCAGTTCTCATATTGACTCCTAGATATACAGAAAACTGATCATGTCCTACAGGCGCCATGCTCTGGGGAAACGCAATCTATAGCGTCGGAGCAATCTTCATTGCAGCAGCTACTACGGTTCGATCGTATAAGTTCATGATCTTCGGAGTTATTATCCAAGCATTCGGTGACATTGCGACTCAGATTGCGCAGTACAAAGTTTTCAGCTCCTGGTTCGCGCCCGCCAACGGCTTCGCATCGACCCTTGGCTTCGAACTTGGTATCGGCAAGATAGGGTCTTTCGTTGGCAAATCCACAGCGAACGTCATCGCGAAGAACACCGGAGACTTCAGTTGGGTATACTGGACGGCTGTATTCATGAATCTCTTCACCAATGTTGTGACGGTCGTATTCTGGTTCTTCACGCGATGGTGTGGCAAGGTGTACTCTGGAACAGCCGATCCAGCAACGGGTGAGAAACTAACTGAAAACAATAAGAAGTTCGAAATTGGGAAGATGCTCAGGTTGCCTTGGCCATTTTGGGGAATCGTTGGCTTTTCACTATTCCAGACCAGTGCCGCGATCGTGTACTCTCAGAATGCAACTGAAATGGCTGAGCAGCGATTCAATATCGATGCTGTCACGGCAGGTTGGTACTCGGCTATGGCGCAGTACTTGGGCTTCTTCTTGGTACCGATCATTGGCGTCATCGTTGATCTCTTCGGCAACCGACTCACCCTTCTTTTCGTGTGCGGCCTGGGCATGCTCCTATCTATGTGCTTAGCAGCTTGGGGCCCGACAATCAGTGGAACTGCGGCTTCCTTCGGACTATATGCTGTCGCATCTACGTTTGGCCCAACCGTCATTATCGACGCAATTCGCACCTCCATGTGGTACCAGGAAGTGTTCGGCTCAGGCTATGCGATAAAGATTGCTGTGAATAACAGCATGAACATCATCATCCGAATTATCACCGGCGTTATCCAGGATCGCGACAACGATTCATACGACAATGTTGTCATTGTATATGTTGTGCTTGCAGCGGGTTCATTGGTCGTTGCAGCTGCTATGGTAGTTTGCGGCTTTTGGAATGTGGATATGGGACATCTACAATGGACACGGAAGCAGAGAATTGCGAAGGGTGCTATAATCAACGAACATAAGGAGAAGTTCGATTGTGGGCGAAAGGGCCAGAAAAACAGAAAGCTCAGCATGGCATTGTTTGTGGCATTGCTCTTCCTAATCGCTGGCGCCTGGGCGGCGTACTTCTGGGGCGTCGCGACTGGCAACAACGATTAACGATCAAACCGCTAGTTAAAACAATCATCTTCTCTTGCCGGAACTCAAAACCACATATAAGCCGGGAAGGGGAATTAAAGGTCTACAATATATATGATGGCTTTTGTCGGTTGTGGTAACATAATGAAGTAGTGGAGTGTCCTTCCAGATCATCGTATCGCATGAAACTATGAGAGTCGGGCGAAGGAAAGAGACTAGCAGGATCCACGACATGGCAGAATGGCATTGGATTAAATATGGCAAGTCCGGAAGTATAAGGAGTACTAGAGGAAAATTCATTTATGGTAAATGGGGTGCCCTTCAGCTACAACCCATAGTCGGTTGTGCGCCATAAGGCTGGAAGCTGGGTTGTTTCGTCAATTCGCAACCCCGCTCGGCGATCCAGGGTGGTTAGGCCAACCTCCGTGGTGAACTTTCACCAACAGGTATTAATATGCAAGGATATTTTGTGGCTGGAGTGTTAGTATACCCTTAATTGACTCGACAATGATACTTAAGATCCCTTTTCACTTCCACCACGTGACAACCATTCACCCTAACTTATCTAAGGCTAGCATGATGAGGATCTGCCGAGCATCTGATAAGATAAAATTCTGCGCGCTGCATCCTACATCGGCATCTCACCGTCAGCCTCGCCATGAACCAGAGATATACAATCCCTCTCATCTACCTCACTTCATTCCTCTTCCTCTTTGGAGAAAGTATCCAACCGGCTCCCCGTATCGCCATTTACGAATCCGTCGTGTGCCACCAGCATTATGCAAATCATGCATCTCAATCTGTGGATTGTAAAATTCCCGCCGTGCAAGAAGAACTGTCCCTCTTGATTGGTATCGAGCGTTTGTCCATTATTATCCCCTCTATTCTCGCAATTCCCTTTGCTGCGATCGCGGATCGTTTGGGCCACAGCCTCATCCTATCTATCGCCATTTTCGGCGTCTTTCTTGAAGATCTTTTCCCGCTTATCATTACTTGGTTCCACGATGTGTTCCCGATCCGGCTAATCTGGCTGCATTTTATCTTCAGTCTCGTAGGTGGGGGGTTTACCGTTGTTGTCACATTGCTGCACGTCATTGTTGCCCAGGTTGTTGGGGAAGATGAAAGAACCACGGTGTTCTTTCGCATCAGAGCGGCCGGGGTTGGCGCGAGTGTGCTGGGATATGCAGCGAGTGGTACCTTGATGAAGAGTAGCAGCTGGCTGCCATGGGGCGTTGGATTAGCGAGTCTGACTGTGGCTACTGTGACCGCAAAAGTGGTACCAATCACGAAAACCTTGGAGTATCACGAGACGGAAACGACGGCTGATCGCGGAGCTGAATGTATACGAGGCTTGGAGACGTGGTTCAGGTCTGCTATGCGGATATTCAAGCGCACTACGACTTTGTTCGTTGGAAACATGCACGTACTCAAGATGTTGGGCTTGGTGTTTCTCTGCCAGCTTGGCTTCGATGCCGTACCCTTGATGCTAGCGATATATATCTCCAAACGCTTCGGCTGGAGCTTCTCAAACGTAAGTCATTACCATCAAACCCGACCTCGAGCACAATCGACTGACTACTTCACGAAATAACAGGCGAGCTTCCTGAACTCGCTCGAAATGCTTGTAGAGCTATTAACGCTTGCCATTTTACTGCCACTACTCACGAGCCATCTGCCATCGCGGATCCGAGCCCTCTGTCCGTTCAGAAAAGACCAGATATTTGCCACCGGAAGCATTGCAGCTCTCGCTATTGGAACATTGTGTCTAGGTTTTGCTCCTGTGATCTGGGTTGCTATCATAGGAATCATCTTACTCGCTCTTGGAAGTGGCCAGGACTCTTTACTTCGCTCCATGGCCACGGATCTCGCTCCAAGATCCGAGATGAGCATCGTATACTCAGCAATCACGATGCTACGGGCGATTGGTGGGTCCATTTCTGGGCCGATATACGCCGAACTTTATGCAGCGGGTATTCGCAACAATCAGCTTGGTCTGCCCTTTCTAGTTGCGGGCGCTTTCTTCGTGATAGCATTAGGATTGTGCTTAGCTGTGACTAGTGCTAAACCTAAGTTGGCCCATGCGGTTACCACCGAGGAAAGAGAAGTGATCGAGCCGCTTCTAGGCTAGAATACCCCTAAGGTAGAGCATTAGAATAGAGTATTGTTAATCACGAGTAACTCTTCATCGTTACAACCATTTCTCTGTAGTTCTCATCAGAATTAACTACCTTTTCCCAAATCTCTGCTCTCGGAATATGTACTCGACCTACACTGTGCCATGAAGCTCTCTTCACTTTTGGCTGCTGCTGCTGCACACTCTACTCTAGTCTTTTCAATGGCTATCCCAAAGGCGATCCCATTGTCCACCGCTGTTGACGTAATCTCCGCCGTGCATCCTGAGCTGACGCCGCCGTTGACATCGGAGACAGAATTGTCCTCGTGAAATGTCTTGACTTCTGGGATATACAACATTCTGCGGTATGCGTTAGTAGACGATAGCTTCGCAAGTCTTTCAAATTTATTTCTCCTGCTAACGGAATGTAGTGGGCCTGCCCGGCGGCGCAGTATGCCACAGCAGGATATCAATTAACGTTCAACTCGCCGCAAATCCCACGAAGTTTTGCCCTCCTTATCACAACAGGGCCATGACTGTTTGTGCGGTCGGCCCTTGCACGATGCAAGTCACTAAAGATGATTTTAATAGCGTCATAAAGACTATGACGGCGTTCCACTGGATTATAGACCGTTTATGTTCTAGGAGACTCTACATCGGCGAACATTTTTGACTTGCTAAGCCAAATTTATAACATGGAAGCGCAGCTGGATGATACTGTGGAAGACTAGAAAGGTTATGTACTTTTCCTAGCTATCTACATGTGGCAAAGTAAATCAGTTGCTTTCGCTCGGCGCGAGAGGCCGTAAGCGTCAACTGTAAAGTACGTCACCTAATGACTACTTCGAAAATTAATACACCATGTATCAATCTTCTGGTCTGGACTTAATCTTCTTCATAATAAGTGGGAGAAGATGACAACTTCATGATTTGTGTAGATGCAGCAGGTTGTCACCATTACTACGAACAAGTCATGTAGTAGCCTAGCTGATATTTTGCCAGAGTGATTTTGTTCATTGTGTTTTCACTCTTGATAAAAAAAACCGTCGCAGGCGACAAGTTGTTGTACATCGAGGAAGCTTACCCCGCAGCTACAGCCCCACGTAAGCGAGTCGTGAGTGGAGGATTGCGGCCGCAGAGGACAACAGAAGGCGATGGTGTTAGCAGTTTCAGGAAGCAAGGTTGCATAACCCACTTTTCTTTACAACTTCAAGGTTGTGTCACATCACGCAGTCTAGACAACTTATCACTAGCCATTTCAATATATGTTCTATCTGTGAAAACCGGCCTGGGGAGTATCGTCTTCTTCGTCTTTCGCGGGTCCGTGCTTGCCTTCGAAGCCCATTTTGACAAACCGCACATATTAACTGCGCTAGCTAGCCCATCCTAAATTTGACCTTGAACTCTACACTCCCTACGAATACTGTAAATCTGCCATGATCATGGAGGCCATCTTGAATGAAGAGAAAGCTCTTGGAACATGGCCCCGCCGCCTCCTCTACGTTCCCACTCTTACGTCGTATGAGTGGCATCCTGGAAACGAATACGGAGGCATCGCGAATCCTGAATACAACGCGCTCACCTACACGTGGGGCCGGTGGAGATTGAAGGATGGAGATAGCCCCGAAAAGCCCGAAATCACAGCTATACCTATTCGAGGAACAGCCTGGGCAATACCAAGAGTCGACCGAGACCATTTCACGTCAGAAGAGTTCGAAATCGTGATATCGTGCGTAGCTACTTCAAACCCCTACAGCGGTCCACCTAAGCGTGGCGACTTGAGCGTTGACTTCATCTGGCTTGATATTGCATGCATTGATCAGCGGGCTTCTGAATTGAGATCCTCCGCTGAGATTGGCAGACAAGCTCTCATTTTCCAAAAAGCGAAGACAGTCTATGCGTGGTTGACAACGCAGACTCTCGAAACTGGCCAACAATATACAACCTCCATGGAAAAATTCCCAGACATGGTAGACACAGCACCGCAACAAGAACAAGAAGCCATGATCAACGACGTGCAAAAATTTCTGTCTGATCCATGGTTCTCATCTCTCTGGACCTTGCAAGAAGCTTTCCTCCGCCCCGACGCATTCATCCTATCCCGGAGCGGCGAACTATTTAAATACCAGCTCACCGCCGCCACAAGCGCGAATCAAGATCTCACACTCCTTTTCGACTGGGGCCGGGCATGGTGCTTCGTCTGTGCAGAAAAGTCCTCTCAAATTCCAGATTGCGTGAACCATAACAACGCCATGCACCTCATTCAGACACGAGGCCTCGACGCGCTCTCGACACTTAACCCTATAGCGGTTTACAACGCCGCACTACAACGAACAACTACATTTACCGAAGACCGCATATACGGAATCCAGCAGATTTTCGGCTTTCGATTGGGTAAATCAGCCTTAAATCAGAATCTTGGTCAGTACTTCTCGTTAGAAGAATTGGAGGATCAGCTCGGCGAGGAGATGATGAAGACCTACCCTGTTCTAAGCCAGTTCCACATCTTTACAGAAAGGGTCCCGAAAGCACGGCGGTGGCGCATCAATAGGTGCTCGATTGTGCCGGCGTGGATGAGCGATCATGGTCATTCGGTGTGGGAGGCGAAGAGTGAGGACGAAGCGATGTGTAGGTTCTGGGTCGATAGCGCGCGTGACTCTTGGAAGGCGGTTTCCTTCGAGGGAATGATCACATCGCTCGCAAGGCTACTAGAAGCTTGCGAGAAAGTGAGGAGAGAAGAATTATTTAGGGATATTCCCGCATTAGAAGATATGTTGAGGATTGTTCCTGACGTGGCAGAGGAATTGGCGGGTTCACCGGAAGTGTCGGGAGAAGGGTACCGTAGTATAGTGAAGGGGGCGCGCCAACGCTGTCTCGTGAAATGGTTGATCGATAGTTTTCCTCGGAGAAAACTACGGGTTCTTTTGCTTGGACCCTCGTCTGGAGAGAAGTATAGTTACTACCTTGGCCTCTTATTGTTGGAATGTAAGATGAACGAGTGGACGCGGCTAGGCGTATGTCAGTGGGATGTCTCCTATCTACAGATCAGTGATGTAGTGTCTTCGCAGAAGGATTATCTTTGTGGCAATGGATCGGGTTGGAGTCACGAAAATGGCACGTTTGGAAGTATCCATGTAGTTAGGACAACAATGAACAACTAGTTTAGTCTTGGAAATATAACTGGCATAGGTACTGTAAATTATTATCTAATTTTTAACCTTCTAACTTCTAACTTTTATTCTATTTCCTAAGAATCATTCTGTAGTGTTAAGAATCTTGATTAACCCTTCACTACGCTGAGCTTTCGAAAATGATCCTTCTGTGCTTGCTAGCCTTTGGACTTACAGTCATATCTGTAGAATTTGAGATGTGGTCGAGTGTACAAAAATAGAACTCCTGCTATAGATTGTGGGTTTTTGTAAGTGGTTACAGTAAAATTTGACCACAGAAATGTTGAGGATCTCGCAATTGCATCTTGCTCGCAAAATGGCAAATGGATTGGTTACTTTGCCTATCTTTGGAAGCTGAGATTTAATCATGGAGGATTGGTAAATCAAGAATGCGTGGGTGTGAGAATGGCTTCTTCGGTACTCTAGAAGAGACAAGGCCGTTAGGAACGGGGTGGAGCACTGCACAACAAAATTAGCCACGTGATTATATGGCGACTGTCAGGTTTGATCAGCAACAAGCGCATCAAATTTAAAATGTAGCGCACATCCATTGCATAATGTTGGTGCCATGTAGGATAGAGAGCAACTGGTCATCGAAGAGTCTGTATGCAGCGATGTGATGGGAACTGACGGGGGAATGCTTTTCCACTTTGTGTGCAGATTTAAGAAGCACTCGTGTCATAAAACTAGTATTGATCCTCGAAAAATACGGTCTTTTATTTTGTAAACATAGTTTTCGTTATGCTGAGACTCGTCGTAGGCCTGCTTCAAGGTATGCATTCTAAGAATAGACTGACTTCCCAAGTAGAGCAATACCATGATAGAAAACAAGTCCCGAATGTGGCGCGCCCATCTACATAGGAAGGTCGTAAATTTGAGAAATGAATTCAGATGTATGAAAGGTGATCGGGGCCGAAGCAACAAGGTCGCCCCCTGAAACGAGCATGGGGATAAGCGGTCAGCAATTGAATCGGGCGCTTCCCGCAACCCTATGAAATCGCAGCAAGCCCTGGCGGATAATTTGCAGTCCGATATAAATGGATGGAAACTAACAGACTGCATGCTCAATTGGGCTTTTAGCCCGAAAGGACCCGTTCCGGCCCCGGGTAATGCGTGGTAGATCCTAGTGCTTACACGCAGGTCAGAGCCTGTGATAAACCCCGCGAAGCAGCAGCTCGCGATACTGCTTAATTATTGACGGCCTTTTCCCGTAGACGATGATTGATCGAGACCCCAGAGGTTGTCGGTTCATGCAGGCTAGTGCTGATTTAAAACCGATAATCTTTGCGTTCAGCTTTTTGTGCATCCTCCAGGGGAGCCACTGTTGCGATTAATGTATCTCGCGCTGACCTGCCCCGGTGTTCGTTCACTGAAGCTTCAGGCCTCCTTCAATCCTTCGCCCGATAAATATACTAGTTCCTGCCTATTATGTCTGAAGTCGAGACACGGTATGTCAAACATGGGTATTGGAAGAACATTGAGCATGGGTCTATTCTAGGTGGAGTAATCACCACCGACGTTCGCACTGGCTCCGTTGCCATCGCCCTGCTAGCCATCTCGGTGACAATCGCAACAGCACATTTGTGGAATTTGGTCGTCTTTGGTCTGCACATGTTCCGTGCCAATGGAAGACCAGCTGATGGATTGTTTCAACAGCAGCAAGCTCTACTTCGCACCGCTGCGGCACCAACTTCGATGTTAGCTGATTGGGTGAAGCTTTGGTGGATCTGGAGAAAGCGAACGGCAAACGCTCTAGCGAGATCTGTTCTACTATGCAGTCTCACCTCACTATTCGCGGCTGCCACCATCGTGGCCGGAGTATTCTCGTCTTACGTCGTGGACATATCGAATTTGCACGTCCTCGTGGACAGTCCAGCATGCGGACCACTACGTCCTAATGATGGAAATACATTCTCAGCCAACAATCTCGCATTCTTGGATTATAGTGGCAAATTAGAAGCTCTGAGTGTACCTTATGCCCAGGAGTGCTACCAGGAAGGAACAGCGCTCCCAGCGCGATGTCATATTTTCGTGCAGCCAAATATTCCACTAATGCCGGAACGTCACGACTGCCCTTTCGCAGGCACAATCTGTAAGCCTTTCTACCAACCCGGTGTCACCGTGGACTCGGGTCTTGTCGATGCAAACGATATCTTTGGTTGGAACCTCCAGGCACACCAACGACTCAAATACCGCAGAAAGGCCACTTGTGGAGTCATCAAGACGCAAGAGTATCAGACAGTCTTCGAAGCCAAGGATTATCCATTCAATACACGACCTTTACTCCCTGGCGAGCAAAACCTAGCCGCTCATTATGGTCTTCGACGTTATACGGGAGAATGGGCGAACCTTACCATGGCCCAGAGTCTCGTCCTTGCGAATGTAACGCGGGGATACACTGTCAATACAGTCATGCGATGGGGCGCGTCTGAACGAGACATCGATAGCAATTTCGATCCCATCCCAGAGCTGGCGGCTGATGACGCCGACTTGACGTTGATCATGGTGACACTGAACCAAGTGCGATACTCCGCGCCTGTTGAAGACCCGTTCTTTTCTGCACATAAGCCGTTCAATTGGATTGCTTCAACAACTGATAACATGACCGTCTACTTCTCCGATTGGCCTAATGCTATGATGGGATGTAAACAAAAAGTATGAATCTCGCCAAGCTCGATTCTTCAAGAGGTTGACATGTTATAGCACCAACTCTGCCATGCGCGGAAAGGCGAGGAAGACTTCTGCACAAATCTATCTTTCCTTCCTGATGCCGCAAATTCAACAAACTTTCCTAACGCCAGCGAGCTCCAAATCGCAGGCCTGCAACTCCTTCTCGATGCAAGCTCTTCTTACACCAGCTACGGTGCAGCTCTGAAAGGACTCAACGCAACGGCCAAATTCGCCAGCAACAACGGATTTGTAACTAAGGACTTCCCAACCGACCAGTGGGTCACCGAAGTCGTCGGATGGGAGAAATATATATGGGCGACGTTCCAGGCCTATATCGCCGATTACGCCGTAGGTTTCAGCGCCCGAGTCCCAGCACTGAAGGAATATATCCAGACAAACTTGACCAAGGGTGAGAAGGAGCTTTGTGGGGTTCAGAGAATGGTGAAGCCTAGTGGTGTCATGTAAGGTCTTTGAACCATGCGCTTTTCAGAAAGATACGCTAACATTCGATGATAGGAATATCTCTGTTCTTGGCCTTGCAATCGTCGTAGCGTTCGCAACATTATTCACGCTGCTAGACTTGATTGTACTCAAATTTATCGTCTTCCTCAAGCGGTCCCGAAAAGCGCTCGCTCCTCGCATCGATAGATGGATCCAAGATGGAGTCTTTCAACTCCAGCGACGTGCTTACGAGGCCAATGACGAAGGAATTTGGGTGCGTCAGAATACAGAAGTACCTGCTACAATTGATGGTCAGCCGTTGTGTGAACTATCTGTTGAGACCTCTCGACATTGCTGCACACACACTTGCGCAAAGAAGAACGGCGATGTTGTTATCGTGAAAGTGGGTATCAAGCGCGGTATAACAGTAATGAGCGATGCAACAACAGTATATGATAGCACTAACGATAAGGTATCCTTTAAGAGTAGTTCGTCGAAGAAGAGTATAACATGCCCTACCTAAGTATATTACACGAACAAAGGGACTATATATATTCAGAGTGTCAATTCCCGGCGGGAATCAACTTTTTTCTAGCCCGTGCTTAGGTGCTAGTGTTGTAGGAAAAGGCCTAGGATTAGGCGAGGAAATCGTAGGACTTAGAGAAAATTTGAATTTCGGTCCACACTTTGGTCCATTTCGGTCCATATTTCGGTCTACACCTAATTATCTTAACAACTAAGACCTTATAAAATAATCCTAAGAGGCTATTTTATGCAGAATCACGCGCTGATTCTGAATCTTCTCTCGGATTAATGATAGCTGTCCTGGTTGTAGAGATATCGATGATGAAAGGTAGGATGCGGAATCTGGTGTTCCTACAGGTATTCTAACAGCTGCATCCACGCAACAAGGCTATAATAAAATAATACTAAGAGGCTATTTTGTGCAGAATTACGCGCTGATTCCAAATCTGTTCTTGGATTAATGATAGCTGCTCTCGTTGTTGAGATATTGATGAAAAACGATAAGGTGGGAAAAAAGTGAAGGTTCTGATCATGTGATCGTAGGTCTGTCCAGGAACATCAGAATCAATCCCAAGTCTGAGCGAGGCCCGTGACCCCCCGAGAACCCGGTTAGGGTTAGGGTTAGGGTTAGGGTTAGGGTTAGGGTTAGGGTTAGGGTTAGGGTTAGGGTTAGGGTTAGGGTTAGGGTTAGGGTTAGGGTTAGGGTT